>CM038671.1:73555030-74155030 GCA_021605145.1 Aegilops bicornis | reverse complement strand
CCCAGACTCTTACATGCCCCGTAATGCCACACCCACGTGACTTCACGAACGTGGTTCTGTAACCGAGTAGTCGGACCCATGCCTCTGCCGCCACACGTTTGTGCATCCAGAGAGTGCACACTCGTCACTTGAGAAAACACACATACATGACTGTTGTGGATTCACCTTTTCTTCCTTCCGTGCCTGAACCAACGTGCCTCACGTGCCTAACGTAACATGCGTCGTGACTCTTACATGGTCCCGCTGCCACGCCCGCGTCACTCCTGAAACTTCAAAACCATGCCTCTTTAACCGAGCATTCTAACACATGCCTCTGCCACCGCACTCTTGTACTACATCCACAGGGTTGATACCCGTGCCTCGAGAAGCAGCATGTCCGTGCCTAGGATAGGTGCATTTCCGTGCCTCCGGTGCTTACATCCACGTGCCTCACGCGACACTGGCTTGTCCCGTGGTTCTCTAACTGCCTGTAGAACCCACACTTCCGTGCCTCCTGTGCTTCCCTCTACGTGCTTGTAGAACCTGCACTTCCGTGCCTCTTCTGCCTGCATCCACGTGCTTGTAGAACCTGCACTTATGTCCCTCATGTGCCTGCATCCACATGCCTGTAGAGAGGCTCCACTTCAGCATTAACAGTCTCAACACTAAAAAAATAATAATACTGTAGCACACAAAAAAACCCAAGCCAAGCATAACGAATCTTGATGCTCAAACGGACGGTTGAAGATTAGAGACGGTTCGATGGTTTCCATCTCTCCCTCCCTCTTCTACTAGCTTGCTTCCCCTTCCACAAAGTAAATCTCGAAACTTCATCACTCCCGCACGCTCTCCTCCTTCCTTCTGCACACAAACACAAACTCAAAATCGACTTCGCGTCACCGGACAACCGCCACAGCGTTCACCAACCACACTCAAATCCGACATACAAACAGCCACACTCTGCCCACGACAACACCAATAACCCCGCCGGCTGCAGCGACCGACGACGAGGACTTCAACAGCGGCGGCGGAAATCGCAACAAAAACGGAGCAACGACACAATAAGCGGATGGAAGCGAAGAACACCGCACAAGTAATTGAAGGTAATTATCATTCTATCCCACTCCATCCCGCCGTGTAGATCGTAGTGATTTTTCCACTTCCAGGAAGAGCAACCCTAGCCACCGCTACCAAGGAGTTTTCCAATAACCTAAATCAATTTGCCTAACAAATTGAACTAGCGCAGAGATGAGATTTAATATAAATGCTACTGCTATCCGCCCTGGGATTTTCGCCATACGTTTTGTGCTCAAAGGTAAAAAACCTGAAACATCAGTAACTAGAATACGTCAATAGATCCAAACCCCGCAAGCATCCTGAGAGGCCAAAACTGATAACCGGATGGGATTTTCTACATCATTGTCCTGTCAATGTAACCGTTTTTCAAATTAAGTGCCTCTGGTGTGAAATACCGTAAACAAATAATAGGTGTACCCTGTGCTTCTAGGGTAAAACAACCCGTGCCTCTCTATCCATGCAAATTTGTTTTCACACCACACAGGTTTTTTTTCCTGTGACACTCGGCTCAGCTTCTAACACCTGCCCATTTTTTATGCAGCAATGACAAATCCTCACGAAGAAGCTAAAACCCAGCAAAATACTGACGAAGACCCTGCTGAAGAGCATGAAATCCAGCAAGCTCCTGTCAATGGTTTGACCAAAATTCTCCGCTGTCCATCTACAAAAAACTATATTGAGATATTAATAACTTAACTGCTATCCTTAACAACAATAACTTAACTATGTCTACAAATAAAACTACCTGACACTTTTTATATATTTCTTTATAGAAAACATTAAAAATGTTCGCACACTATCTTATTTTTAATTCAAAAACAGTTTAACTTACCCAATAAATCTTCAACTATCATTGATGATATTCCTCCCATTATGAAATATCACATGCAGAGTGCATTTTTGTCTCAGAAAATGCTTCACCCTAACTTCAATTCCCCAGCTGCACTCATAACCATAATTAATATTTTCTTCCATCCCCTGATTAGCTCAATCGGTAACAATAGTAATAACCTATCTTAACCCAAGAAAAGAAAAATAAAATCCCCTTTGGGAGTTTCACATTCCTTACGCATAATCATGGAAGATATATATTTCAAATGTGTATCAATTATTTTTGGACAAAAACAACATTTTTTTTGTTACCTGGTCATTATACAGGACACGAAGACGGTGATATTCAAAGTGCAGAAACAGGCAGCATGTCTCCTCATTCATTAGAAAAGGACATAGAACAAAACATGAGGAACAAACCACCTGCGGAAGAAATGATAATTTACACCAGGCTCAACAGGATTAAACATCTAGCAACAAGCAAAAAAAGAGAAAATCAGATACAAGCACTGTTTTTACTCCTGGAGCAAAAAAGGCAAAAGCAAAAGGACAATGCTGAAAACATCGTCAACACTAGTACCTTGCAGCATCAGCCATTACCTCTAATGGTACTCCCGCCAACAGCACCAACCGCCATGAAGAAACAAGGTGAACGCAAGAAGAAAAACAAACGACAAAGGGTAGAAAAATAACAAGATGATACCAACATCAAAGGTTCAGATACCAATGATGACGATGATGACAGGGAACATGATACGGATTTCATTCCTACAAACGGCGATGATGCCGAAGAGCATGACAGCGACGCAGAACATGACGACGATGTAAAAACACACTTATGTACTAATTTTGAATACCACTATTTAGCACTCAGGATCTACTGTTCCTTTCTAACGAAACCCTTTCT
Source organism: Aegilops bicornis (assembly GCA_021605145.1). NCBI lineage: Eukaryota > Viridiplantae > Streptophyta > Magnoliopsida > Poales > Poaceae > Aegilops > Aegilops bicornis. The sequence continues at coordinate 74,152,236 of CM038671.1, read as the reverse complement.
TTTTGTCTTCTGAAACAGAACAAATCATGACAGAAGGACAGAAAGAGGAGAAAGACAAGCGGAAAAGAATTGGCAGCACCAACAGTTGACGAAGAACAGCAAGAAACAAATGAAGAGAAATGTCAAATCAAGGCAGGGGCAGCATTCGCTCATGTCAAGAAAGCATGGAATTTACTTAAACACCGTCACAAGCAAGATATTAGGACGGCAGGATTTGGCAGCATAGAGAACTGCAAAATAACGGGCTCCATCTACAGACCACTTGCAGCACACATCTAAGACAACCTGGACACAGAAAGCATGACAATAACCTTCGTTGATGGTACCGAAGACAAGAAAATCAAGATTACCAAGGAAGATATACACAAGGTGTTTGGATACCCAAACGGCACGGAAAAGTCAGCACCAAGCCCAAATTTAATGAAAGAACTGATGTCAGACCTTGGCTTCAAACATACAGATTTCAAGGCAAAAGAACTGTTCACGGAGCTAAAAAAATTGGTGGAACTAGATGACAAACAGTCAAACAAGAAATCAGTTAAAATATTTTCCTTATTTTTTTCCACAACGTTGTCTGCGGGTCAAGCGCAACTATCTTTGCCTGACAAACTATAATTGTAGAGGACATGGACTATCCAGAGATGGCACAGATGGATTTCTGCGAGGTAATCGTCGAATGTATTAAGGAAGGAGCCAAGATATGGCAGAAACACAGAAATTTGCCTCAGGAAGAAAAGAACAAAAAGCATGTCAATGGTTTGGCACGAGGGCCAGTAATCATGTACCTCGACTCCCTGCTGCTGCCAACCGACACAAAAGAAATGCGGAAGATTGCAAAGACAATGGACAAGACCTCATTACCACGAGAAAACCATCTCAAAGAGAGTGACCTAGAGAAAATAGCTAGAGCAGACATGAAAAGGGACGGAAAAGCACGACCAGATGACTATGAATTTGGCAAAATACAGGTATAGCTATACTGTACATAAATCAGTCCTTCCCTTTTTGAAAACGGTTTCCATTCTAATCAACTACAATCCACCAAAACGATGCAGACATGGAAAGGAACAACAGAGAGGATCTTCTATGCCAACACAGCATCTACTTCGTCTACAATTCACGAGATAGCAGGAGAACATCGCAAACAACAGCAACACCAGAACAAGACCAAACTGCTACCACCTCCACCCAAAGGCTGGCGCGAACCACGTGTCGGCACTAGTGGAAGCAGGGAACCAAACAAAAGCATCAGCATAGGAGTAGAAGAAAGATTCCAAAGGATAAACAAATTGTTGGAAAAAGTACTCCATGAAGTAGAATAGATACCCGCAGTAACCACCAGGGCTGAACACCAATGCAACGAAGAGGAAAAGATATTGGATGAAAAAACAAGAACCTAGTCATGCAACAAACGATTGCACTGATGGATTCATTAGAACAACTCAGACAATTTCAGGACATAGTTTGCACAAGGTACCTAACAGACAACGCGACCTTGGAGACACTAGAGCAAACAGATCTAGCTGCCTCAAGTAGACTAGCCGATGCCAACCGCACGAATGAAATCGTAGCCACAACAGAACCAAGAGAAAGGAGAAAAAAAGAAGAAGACGAAGAGAGGAAGAGAAGAACAAAATCAAGGGACATAGGCATTGACAAGAACAAGATAAAGCGGCAAAAATAGGTAAATAAATAGTAATGCATGGTGCCATATGCACCCTAAAACAACCCTCTGTTTTCATACCTCAACTGAAAAGAACTGCCTCAATGCTTTCAGGAACGTACCAATAGCACGCCAGGCCAAGATGAACTCCAACAGCAGGATGGTGTCAACAACCCCAAAAACACGAATGAACGGAACAAACAAAGCAACCTCACAACAGACAATGCTACAACAACAACTACCCCAACACAAGCACAGGATACGATCGACGTTAGAACCTGTGAAGAGGTCAGTGTGAACATCCATTTTTCCTTTCAAAACTGGATAGAGTTATAAGTTAACTGACAAACCTCCAAAAAAATATAGGCTCAGCTGAAGAACAATCAAGTCAGCAGCCCCGCCAACCAAATGCAAGAGGCTAACCCACAATCAACCGTTAGCATAACAAACGACAAAGAAGAAGAAAACAACAAAGAGGAGGTAAACTTCCAGAGCCCACTATTACCCACACCGAAAACTCATAAATGGCAGGAAAGAAAGTGAACCGCAAACTCATATTGTTTGATCTCCAGGTATCACAAGCACTGCAAGACCAAGAGACAACCCGTGTTGAAATTGAACCCCATAGTGAACCTCAAACAGACGAAGGCGTCACGGAACAGGAACTTTGTGTACAAGAGATTTCCAGCACCACAACATTGCAGATCACCATCACGAGTACAAAGGAGAAAGCCCAAGACATCCCAGTTGATGAGAAACAAGAGATTGTTATACCTGACAAAGAAGCAGTAGATGCAGGCACGAATAACCCAGTCAGTAACACAGAGGTAAAAATTCAACAACAACAACCACTTTTCAAACTATTTATGATGTCTGAACTACCTAATACACCCCGCCACGGCAATACAAAGGTTATAAGGGATGTCTCGCCCTTTTCTTTGAACAAATGCAGGAAACAAATGAGTACGCTGATCTTGAAGATCAAGAACTTCAAACAACAACATCTGAAGAGGTGAGGTTACAAAGCTCAGACACAAATTAAGTTCAATCTATAATTTCAATTTTTATTAAACAGGAATAGGAAGCAAGCAAAAGCACTGGCATAGACATTCAACAAGAAAAACTAGAGGACAACACGAGACAAGGAGAAGCCGTATTACAAGCAGTAGGCAGTCCTGCAACTCCAGAGATAGAGGTCTTATAAAAATATTTGTAACTGAACTGTCAGAAATGCACGCATTTCTTAAAAACAATTGTGTTGGTGCAGGCACAAGAAGCTCAAGAAACAATCAACAATCAAGACCATCAAACACAACCAGAGGAGCCCAATGAACAACCCGAACATCTTCTTCAAGCGATAGACAATAATGCCACTGAAGACCAGGCCACAAAAAAATCACTCACCAAACAACAGGTACCAGAGACAGCGGCAACGTCAACGACTGAAAAGGTAAACTTACGAAACCTGCAACTATGAAATTATAAATGGCTGCATGCACAATCAAATAAACTCCAACCTACCAAATTTGTATTCACTCCAATGGACTCTCACTTTGCCACCTCTATGTTTGAACAGCTGCAAGAAAAAAACAAGGTCAAGGATTTATGAACAGCAAAATAAAGAGCAAGAGAAGGACCCAAAACCACCACTGAACAAAGAATCAGCAGTAACAACAACAAATACAGAGGTGAAAACACATAATACCTCTTCATGAACTTATAGTTCAAGAACACGCATTTGACATTTCACTACTTTCCTGCATCGCAGAGAGAGGAGACCAATGAGCAAAAGGAGGGCACTGAAGAAGGGCAACATGTTCTTCAAAAGGTAGACATCAACGTAACAGAAGACCAAGCCCCAAAATATTCACTCACCGAAAAACACGCAGCAGAGACGGTAGCAGGGACAACGACTGAAAAGGTAAAGTTACATACGTTGATCCTATCAAAGTATAAAATGACTATATGGAACCTCAAATGCACTGCCACTTGGCCACATGTGTGTTTCAAAAGCTACAAGACAAAAACGACGGCAGCGGCGATGAACTACAAAAGAAAGAAGAATAAGATGCCCAAAAACCTCCACTCAACGAATAACAAGCACGACATTCAGCAGCAGCAACGAGAACAGTAGCAGAGACAACAGAAGCAGCAACGATTGAGGAGGTAAAGTTACATAAGATGATTCTACGAAAATATAAGGTAGTTCCATGAGAACTCAAGTTTATGATTGAACAGCTGCAATAAACAAACCATAACAGTGACGATGAACACCAGAACAAAGAACAGGAGGATACCCAAGAAACTACACTCAACGAAGAACGAGTGGAACAGTCAGCATCACGAACAACAGCTCAACAGGTGAAGTTGAACAAAATGTTTCCACAAAATTACGACTTAATCACAATCAAAATAGCTCAAACAACGCACCGAACGCTTCGCTATTTACCCATAATAGCTGCTATAATTAAAATAAAGTAGCAAGTTAAATTATTTCAATGCTTTTTCAATGATAACGCAGAAACACGAAGAAGGCGACCACGGAGATACAAGCAATGAAGCAGACATACACATTGTTCCAGAGAAAGAAGCAGAAACCATCGAATAAAACCCTACACCGTCGTACGATGCCAATTCCCCTGGCAGAGAGGTCAGTGCCAACCAGGTCGAGACTGAAAAACAAGACGGAAAAGACCACCAGCAAGACACGACGGTTGACAAGGAAAAACATGATGCTAAGAAAGACACGCATTTACTCAAACGAGGATGGAGCGTAAATCGAACAAAAGGCTACAACGCAAAAAGAAGAACATAACATACCGCAAGAAGCAGAAGGAGAACAAGAAAGGAACAACACTGGACAGGACATATCTTCTAGCATCGAAGCAGGCAAGACAATAGAAACTTAATTGTTATCATGTGATCTTGTTACTTGGAATTATTTAAATTAAATTCAAAATCATCGCAGGCACAATTGAGAAAGGGGATAAAGATAGTGATTCCGTCAACAAAGCCACCGAAGACCTGTACAACGCTGTATGCAAGCCATGGACACAGAGAGAAATGTAAGTTCATGCAACTAACACAAAACACATTATTACACACGATCATTTTGATCAGATCATGTGTAAACTAAAACATTTTTCTAAATATACTTTGCAGGGATGAGGTTTTCATTACAACGAACAAGTTTGATGTCAATCTAGGCCATGTCGCCGAAAGTTTCAAGGTCGGTAAGTCAGTACGCACCGAAGCAATCGAGCCCATGCTAACAATCTTGAGAAAACAACTAAATGGCACAAGGAGAAAGATTCTGCCGTTAAGCAACACTGTAAGTAAAGATCACGGCAAAAGAATCACGTTTAAAACAATATATATGACTTTATAAGTAGATAAACTTCCCCTATAACTGAACTAAAAAATTCCCTTTGTGTACCTGTGACAAAACAAGCAGCACTCAATAAAGGAAATCGATGACGAAGATCCAATGTGCTACAGAAATAATGATCAAGAACACATTATAAAAAATTACTACCTGCCAGGCTTACATCATTTTTCAACATGCAAGAAGAAGAAAAACTGCAAGATTATAACATGGTAAGCAGATCAGCTTGCATATATGTTATGCAAAAGTTTTTTTTTTATTTTATGTTTTATGAATATAAGAAGATTTCCAAATATTTTCTTTTTATTTTTTGTTTTGCAGTTCCTTCTACCATGTTCGTTGAACGGGTTTGAGCAAGCCGAAAATACAAGTCATTACTTCACCGTTACAGTTAACATGCAAAAACAGTGCTTTGAACTCCTTGACTCTTCTGTTGGGGAACGTAGTAATTTCAAAAATTTCCTACGCACACGCAAGATCATGGTGATGTATAGCAACGAGAGGGGAGAGTATTGTCTACGTACCCTCGTAGACCAAAGCGGAAGCGATCACAACGTAGAGGAAGTAGTCGTACGTTCTCCTCGCGATCCAGCCGATCCCAACGCCGTTACTCCGGCGCCTCCGAGTCGATCACAACGTAGAGGAAGTAGTCAGACGTTCTCCTTGCGATCCAGCCGATCCCAGCGCCCGTTACTCGGCGCCTCCGAGTTCTTGGCACACGCTCAGCTCGATGACGCTCCTCGGGCTCCGATCCAGAAAGCTCCGGGAGAGGGAGTTCACAAGACGACGGGCGTGGTGACGATCTTGATGTTCTACTGACGCAGGCTTCGCCTAAGCACTGCTATGATATGACCGAGGTGGAATATGGTGGAGGGGGCACCGCACACGGCTAAGGAACGATCTCAAGGATCAACTTGTTCTGTTTCTAGGGTGCCCCTCACCCCGTGATATAAAGGAGGGAGGGAGGAGGTGGCCGGCCTCAAGGGGCGCCATGGGAGGGGGAAACCTAGTCCAAGTAGGTTTCCTCTCCTTTCCTTATCTTATTTGGAGGGAAGGAAGGAGTACTAGTATTAGGAAGTAGTACTAGTAGTAGGAATAGGAAGAGGGGAAGGAGAAAGGAAGGGGGCCGCCCCTCCCCAATTCGGATTGGGCTTGGGGCGCGCCTCCCTTGTTCCTTCTCCCTTCCTCCTACATGGGCCCAATAAGGCCCATATACCTCCCGGGGTTCCGTAACCTCCCGAGCTCCAAACTTCTCCGGAACCTTTCCGTGTCCAAATATATCCGTCCAATATATTAATCTTTATGTCTCGACCATTTCGAGACTCCTCGTCATGTTCGTGATCATATCCGGACTCGAACAACCTTCGTACATCAAAATACATAAACTCATAATATAACTGTCATCAAAACCTTAAGCGTCATGGACCCTACGGTTCGAGAATAATGTAGACATGACCGAGACATGTCTCCGTCAATAACCAATAGCGGACCTGGATGCCCATATTGGTTCCTACATTTTCTACGAAGATCTTTATCGGTCGCATCGCATAACAACATACGTTGTTCCCTTTGTCATCGGTATGTTACTTACCCGAGATTCGATCGTCGGTATCCAATACCTAGTTCAATCTCAAGTTCTTGGTAAGTCTCTTTACTGCTCCGTAATACATCATCTCGCAACTAACTTATTAGTTGCAATGCTTGCAAGGCTTATATGATGTGTATTACCGAGAAGGCCCAGAGATACCTCTCCGACAATCGGAGTGACAAAACCTAATCTCGAAATACGCCAACCCAACATGTACCTTTGGAGACACCTGTAGTACTCCTTTATAATCACCCATTACGTTGTGACGCTTTGGTAGTACCTAAAGTGTTCCTCCGTAAACGGGAGTTGCATAATCTCATAGTTATAGGAACATGTATAAGTCATGAAGAAAGCAATAGCAACATACTAAACGATCAAGTGCTAGGCTAACGGAATGGGTCACGTCAATCAGATCATTCTCCTAATGATGTGATCCCGTTAATCAAATGACAACTCATGTCTATGGTTAGGAAACATAACCATCTTCGATTAACGAGCTAGTCAAGTAGAGGCATACTAGTGACACTCTGTTTGTCTATGTATTCACACATGTATTATGTTTCCGTTAATACAATTCTAGCATGAATAATAAACATTTATCATGAAATAAGGAAATAAATAATAACTTTATTATTGCCTCTAGGGCATATTTCCTTCAGTCTCCCACTTGCACTAGAGTCAATAATCTAGTTCACATCATCATGTGATTCAACACTAATATTCACATCTGTATGTGATTAACACCCATAGTTCACATCGTCATGTGACCAACACCCAAAGGGTTTACTAGAGTCAATAATCTAGTTCACATCGCTATGTGATTAACACCCAAAGAGTACTAAGGGATGATCATGTTTTGCTCGTGAGAGAAGCTTAGTCAACGGGTCTGCTCATATTCAGAGCCGTATGTATTTTGCAAATATTCTATGTCTACAATGCTCGCACGGGCTACTCTAGCTAATTGCTCCCACTTACAATATGTATCCAGATTGAGACTTAGAGTCATCCGGATCAGTGTAAAAACTTGCATCGATGTAACTCTTTACGACGGGCTCTTTTATCACCTCCATAATCGAGAAATATTTCCTTAGTCCTCACTAAGGATGTTCTTGACCAATGTCCAAAGGATCTACTCCTAGATCACTATTGTACTCCCTTGCAAAATTCAGAGCAAGGTATACAATAGGTCTGGTACATAGCATAGCATACTTTATAGAACCTATGATCGAGGCATAGGGAATGACTTTCATTCTCTTTTCTATTTTCTCAGTGGTCGGGATTTGAGTCTTACTCAATTTCACACCTTTGCATCACAGGCAAGAACTTTTCTTTGACTGTTCCATTTTGAACTACTTCAAAATCTTGACAAGGTATGTTCTTATTGAAAAAACTCATCAAGCGTTTTTGATCTATCTCAATAGATCTTGATGCTCAATTTGTACGTAGCTTTACCGAGGTCCTTCTTTGAAAACCTCCTTTCAAATACTCCTTTATGCTTTGCAGAATAATTCTACATTATTTCCGATCAACAATATGTCATTCACATATACTTATCGTAAATGTCAGTAGTGCTCCCACTCACTTTCTTGTAAATACAGGTTTTTCCAAAAGTCTGCATAAAACCATATGCTTTGATCACACTATCAAAGCGTTTATTCCAACTCCGAGATGCTTGCACCAGTCCATAGATGGATCAAGGAGCTTGCACATTTTGTTAGCTCCTTTAGGATTGACAAAACCTTCTGGTTGCATCATATACAACTCCTTTTTAATAAAACCATTAAAGAATGTAGTTTTGACATCCATTTGCCAGATTTCATAAAATGTGGCAATTGCTAACATGATTCAGACAGACTTTAAGCATCGCTACAGTTGAGAAAATCTCATTGTAGTCAACACCTTGAACTTGTCGAAAACCTTTCTGCGACAAGTCGAGCTTTGTAGATAGTAACACTACTATCAGCATTTGTCTTCCTCTTGAAGATCCATTTATATAATATGGCTTGCCGATCATCGGGCAACTCCATCAAAGTCCACACTTTGTTCTCATACATGGATCCCATCTCAGATTTCATGGTCTCAAACCATTTCGCGGAATCTGGGCTCATCATCGCTTCCTCATAGTTCATAGGTTCATCATGGTCTAGTAACATGACTTCCAGAATAGGATTACCGTACCACTCTGGTGCGGACTGTACTTTGGAAGATCTACAAGGTTTTGTAGTAACTTGATCTTGAAGTTTCATGATCATCATCATTAGCTTCCTCACTAATTGGTGTAGGAATCACTGGAACTGATTTCTGTGATGAACTACTTTCCAATTCGGGAGAAGGTATAAATTACCTTATCAAGCTCTTACTTTCCTCCCACTCACTTCTTTCGAGAGAAACTTCTTCTCTAGAAAGGATCCACCTTAGCAACGAATAACTTGCCTTCGGATCTGTGATAGAAGGTGTACCCGAGTTGCCTTTGGGTATTCTATGAAGATGCACTCCTCCGATTTGGGTTCGAGCTTATCAGGTGAAACCTTTTTCACATAAGCATCACAACTCCAAATTTTAAGAAGCGACAGCTTAGGTTTAGTGTTAAACCATAGTTCATACGGTGTCACCTCAACGGACTTAGATGGTGCCCTATTAAACGTGAATGCAGCTGTCTCTAATGCATGACCCCAAAACGATAGTGGTAAATCGGTAAGAGACATCATTGATCGCACCATATCCAAATAAAGTACGGTTATGACGCTCGGACACACCATAACGTTGTGGTGTTCTAGGTGGCGTGAGCTGTGAAACTATTCCACTTTGTTTTAATTGAAGACCAAACTCAGAACTCAAATATTCATCTCCACGATCAGATCGCAGCAACTTTATTTTCTTGTTACGATGATTTTCTACTTCACTCTGAAATTCTTTGAACTTTTCAACTATTTCAGACTTTATGTTTCATCAAGAAGATATACGCATATCTGCTCAAATCATTTGTGAAGGTCAGAAAATAATGATACTTGCCACGAGCATCAACACTCATTGAATCGCATACATCGGTAAGTATTATTTTCAATAAGTCAGTAGCTTGTTCCATTGTTCCGGAGAACGGAGTTTAAGTCATCTTGCCCAAAAGGCACGGTTCGCAAGCATCAAATGATTCATAATCAAGTGATTCCAAAAAGTCCATCAGCATGGAGTTTTCTTCATGCGCTTTACACCAATATGACCTAAACGGCAAGGCCACAAATAAGTTGCACTATCATTATTAACTTTGCATCTTTTGGTTTCAATATTATGAATATGTGTATCACTATGATCGAGATCCAATGAACCATTTTCATTGGGTGTGTAACCATATAAGGTTTTATTCATGTAAACAGTAACAACAATTTATTCTCTTACTTAAATGAATAACCGTATTGCAATAAACATGATCAAATCATATTTATGCTCAACACCAAATAACACTTATTTAGGTTCCACACTAATCCCGAAAGTATAGGGAGTGTGCGATGATGATCATATCAATCTTGGAACTACTTCCAACACTCATCGTCACTTCCCTTCAACTAGTTTCGCTCATTCTGCAACTCCCGCTTCAAGTTACTACTCTTAGCAATTGAACCAGATCAAATACCGAGGGGTTGCTACGAACACTAGTAAAATACACATCAATAATCTGTATATCAAATATACCTTTGTTCACTTTGCCATCCTTCTTATCCGCCAAATACTTGGGGTAGTTCCGCTTCTAGTGACCAGTTCCATTGCAGCAAAAGCACTTAGTCTCGTGCTTAGGTCCAGACTTGGGCTTCTTCACTCGAGCAGCGACTTGCTTGCCGCTCTTCTTGAAGTTCCCTTCTTCCCTTTGCCCTTTTCCTTGAGACTAGTGGTCTTGTCAATCATCAACACTTGATGCTCTTTCTTGATTTCTACCTTCGTCGATTTCAACATCACGTAAGAGCTCGGGAATCATTTTCGTCATCCCTTGCATACTATAGTTCATCACGAAGTTCTAGTAACTTAGTGATGGTGACTAGAGAATTCTGTCAATCACCGCCTTATCTCGGAAGATTAACTCCCACTTGATTCAAGCGATTGAAGTACCTGCATAATCTGAGAACATGCTCACTAGTTGAGCGATTCTCTTCCATCTTTTAGCTATAGAACTTGTTGGAGACTTCATATCTCTCAACTCGGTATTTGCTTGAAATATTAACTTCAATTCCTGGAACATGTCATATGGTCCATGACGCTCAAAACGCCTTTGAAGTCCCGATTCTAAGCCGTTAAGTATGGTGCACTAAACTATCAAGTAGTCATCATATTGAGCTAGCCAAACGCTCATAACGCCCTCGTGATTTGCTCCTGCAATAGGTCTGTCACCTAGTGGTGCATTAAGGACATAATTCTTCCAGGCAGCAATGAGGATAAACCTCAGATCACGGATCCAATCCGCATCATTGCTACTAACATTTTCAATACAATTTTCTAGGAACATATCATAACAACCATATAAAAGCATAGGGAAGCAACAACGCGAGCTATTGATCTACAACATAATTTGCAAAATACTACTAGGACTAAGTTCATGATAAGTTAAAGTTCAATTAATCATATTACTTAAGAACTCCCACTTAGATAGACATCTCTCTAGTCATCTAAGTGATTACGTGATCCAAATCAACTAAACCATGTCCGATCATCACGTGAGATGGAGTAGTTTCAATGGCGAACATCACTATGTTGATCATATCTACTATATGATTCACGCCGACCTTTCGGTCTCCGTGTTCCGAGGCCATATCTATTATATGCTAGGCTCGTCAAGTTTAACTCGAGTATTCTGCGTGTGCAACTGTTTTGCACCCGTTGTAGATGGACGAGAACTTATCACACCCGATCATCACGCGGGTGTCCGGGTACTACGAACTTTGGCAACGGTGCATACTGTGGAGAACACTTCTTGATAATTTTAGTGAGAGATCATCTTATAATGCTACCGTCAATCAAAGCAAGATAAGATGCATAAAGGATAAACATCACATGCAATCAATATAAGTGATATGATATGGCCATCATCATCTTGTGCGTGTGATCTCCATCTCAAGCACCGTCGTGATCACCATCGCCACCGCGCCGACACCTTGATCTCCATCGTAGCATCGTTGTCGCCACGCCATCTGTTGCTTCTACGACTATCGCTACCGCTTAGTGATAAAGTAAAGCAATTACAGTATGCTTGCATTTCATACAATAAAGCGACAACCATATGGCTCCTGCCATTGTCGATAACTCGGTTACAAAACATGATCATCTCATACAATAAAATATAGCATCACGCCTTGACCATATCACATCACAACATGCCCTGCAAAAACAAGTTAGACGCCTTCTACTTTGTTGTTGCAAGTTTTACGTGGCTGCTACGGGCTGAGCCAGAACCGTTCTTACCTACGCATCCACACCATAACGAGACTTCGACACATAGACTCCGATTTAACCGTCTCAAGGACCGGGCGTAGCCACACTCGGTTCAACTAAAGTGAGAGAGACAGACACCCGCCAGCCACCTTTAAGCACGAGTGCTCGTGACGGTGAAACCAGTCTCGCGTAAGCGTACGCGTAATGTCGGTCCGGGCCGCTTCATCTCACAATACCGCTGAACCAAAGTATGACATGTCGGTAGGCAGTATGACTTGTATCGCCCACAACTCACTTGTGTTCTACTCGTGCATATGACATCAACGCATAAAACCAGGCTCGGATGCCACCGTTGGGGAACGTAGTAATTTCATAATTTTCCCTACGCACACGCAAGATCATGGTGATGTATAGCAACGAGAGGAGAGTATTGTCTACGCACTCGTAGACCAAAGCGGAAGCGATCACAACGTAGAGGAAGTAGTCGTACGTTCTCCTCGCGATCCAGCCGATCCCAATGCCGTTACTCCGGCGCCTCCGAGTCGATCACAACGTAGAGGAAGTAGTCGTACGTTCTCCTCGCGATCCAGCCGATCCCAGCGCCGTTACTCCGGCGCCTCCGAGTTCTTGGCACACGTTCAGCTCGATGACGCTCCTCGGCTCCGATCCAGAAAGCTCCGGAGAGGGAGTTCCGTCGGCCTGACGGCGTGGTGACGATCTTGATGTTCTACCGACGCAGGGCTTCGCCTAAGCACTGCTATGATATGACCGAGGTGGAATATGGTGGAGGGGGGCACCGCACACGGCTAAGGAACGATCTCAAGGATCAACTTGTCTGTTCTAGGGTGCCCCCCTACCCCCGTATATAAAGGAGGGAGGGAGGAGGTGGCCGGCCTCAAGGGGGGCGCGCCATAGGAGGGGGAAACCTAGTCCAAGTAGGTTTCCCTCTCCTTTCCTTATCTTATTTGGAGGGGGAAGGAAGGAGTACTAGTATTAGGAAGTAGTACTAGTAGTAGGAATAGGAAGAGGGGAAGGAGAAAGGAAGGGGCCGGCCCTCCCCAATCGGATTGGGCTTGGGGCGCGCCTCCCTTGTTCCTTCTCCCTTCTCCTACATGGGCCCAATAAGGCCCATATACCTCCCGGGGTTCCAGAACCTCCCGAGCTCCAAACTTCTCCGAACCTTTCCGTGTCCAAATATATCCGTCCAATATATTAATCTTTATGTCTCGACCATTTCGAGACTCCTCGTCATGTTCGTGATCATATCCGGACTCGAACAACCTTCGTACATCAAAATACATAAACTCATAATATAACTGTCATCAAAACCTTAAGCGTGCGGACCCTACGGTTCGAGAATAATGTAGACATGACCGAGACATGTCTCCGGTCAATAACCAATAGCGGGACCTGGATGCCCATATTGGTTCCTACATTTTCTACGAAGATCTTTATCGGTCAGACCGCATAACAACATACGTTGTTCCCTTTGTCATCGGTATGTTACTTACCCGAGATTCGATCGTCGGTATCCAATACCTAGTTCAATCTCACATCGGTAAGTCTCTTTACTCGCTCCGTAATACATCATCTCGCAACTAACTTATTAGTTGCAATGCTTGCAAGGCTTATATGATGTGTATTACCGAGAAGGCCCAGAGATACCTCTCCGAGAATCGGAGTGACAAAACCTAATCTCGAAATACGCCAACCCAACATGTACCTTTGGAGACACCTGTAGTACTCCTTTATAATCACCCAGTTACGTTGTGACGCTTGGTAGTACCTAAAGTGTTCCTCCGTAAACGGAGTTGCATAATCTCATAGTTATAGGAACATGTATAAGTCATGAAGAAAGCAATAGCAACATACTAAACGATCAAGTGCTAGGCTAACGGAATGGGTCACGTCAATCAGATCATTCTCCTAATGATGTGATCCCGTTAATCAAATGACAACTCATGTCTATGGTTAGGAAACATAACCATCTTCGATTAACGAGCTAGTCAAGTAGAGGCATACTAGTGACACTCTGTTTGTCTATGTATTCACACATGTATTATGTTTCCGGTTAATACAATTCTAGCATGAATAATAAACATTTATCATGAAATAAGGAAATAAATAATAACTTTATTATTGCCTCTAGGGCATATTTCCTTCATCTTCAACTGCATATCCAGGCACAATAGGATTCTTCAACAATGTAACCAGCAAATTAATGAAAATATGGAAGCATGTAAGCACAGAGCTACAACTTTCACAAAAAAGCATCGACCATTTCAAAAGGGTCAAAATGCAGGTGCCACTTCAAGGAGAAGACACGTAAACACTTCCAACATATCACTTCTTTCTTTTTTTTTCAATGCAAGATTCAATACTACAATTACTGAAATAATTCTGTTATTTCGTCTTTTCAATGCAACAATTACCACTATGATTGCTCCAACACTTCTCTTCTTTCTGTTTCTTGAATGCAACAATCTTACTAGTACCATTCCTCTACATGCAGAATGGACTACGCATTCTATATGTACATGAACCTGAAGCACTACTCCAATGATGGAACAACAGCAAACTTAGAGCTAGAACAAGTACCAGAGTTGAGAAAAAATTCTATATCAACTAATCAGTCAACACAGATGGAATACTAAACTGTCATCAATCAAGTGTACAACAGGTTAGTCTTTTCAGAAACTAATCCTTACAATTTTGTCACACTAGAAGAAGTAATATTTTTTTTTGATTCTAACAGATATGGTGAAGTATGAAGTCGATATGGGAGACAAAGTAATGCAACAAACAGAATGTTGCGTACTAGAAGAGTTTCTGCCAAATCCAGAGCCAAAAGAACATATTATGCATGCGACAACCACAAAAGAGCATGAAGTTATTGATATATCCAGTAAACAAAAGGAGGTTATGGATGTCAGCAGCCATGTCGTCGCCCAAGAATCTTGCACAGACCACAAAGAAAAGGATCCACCAATAGAACCACATCAACCACCACTAGACGACAAGATACCACACCATGATGAAGATGGAACGGACGAGCAAAATATCAACAGCAATATCCCGAGCACAGAGCAACTAACAGGCACTGATTTAAAAGAGGATGTCAGAAGCAACGACGCACCAAATACAATGCAACAGGTTTCTGAGCAGAAGAAACAGCATGTTCTTCTTCAAGAAGAAACATGCTCAACAAGCATCTCTCTAGACTTCTGAAAACCCAAAACAATGGAAAAGCAAGAAGAAGTTCATGAATTTATTTCAAGCCTTAACCCGCTCCAACTAGACGAATACAACGAGCATGTAAAGATGGGCGTTGAATTCGACATAATCAAAACATGGCTGAATGACCATGAAAGCTATGAATTCGACAAAGATGCCAAGCCGTATCTGACAATCTTGCAGCAAGAATCAGGAGAACATTCAATACCTCAATCATCTGAGAACAGCCCAGACAAGAAAATCTCAGTCAAGAAGAGACCGGTAAAGCCTTCAAGAAGGCTCCATGGAAAAAGCATGATTCCTACTTTTGTCCAGGAGATTTCAAATTTATGAACAAAGCCATCGCACTTCATGAATACCTATTCAGCAAAGAAGAACAGGACAAATGCGGATAGTAAGTACTTTCTCTTGTCACAACAAAATAACAAAGAAATGTTGCACCTTTTTAAACAAACCTAACTAATGTAGAAACTATTTCTGCTTGCAGTGTAAACGTATATATTAGCTCGAAGCGACCCGATTGGATTACAAGAAAACAAATAATGGAACAACTACAGAAAGGAGATAATCGACAGATGGAGGGCTCCATCGCAAACGCATTGTTCGAAGAATGGACAGTGCAGCAACAATAGAACACAACCAATAAAGCCATACTTCCCGCAGAATTTGCAAACGTATGAAGTCCAATTTGACAAAAACACTTGCATCATTTCAATGATTACAAAGATTGAACTAAAAAGTAAAAAACTTTTTGGTCGCAGATCGTGCTCGGTCTTAAAATTGGAGAAAAAGGAGGACTAGCAGAATTCAATGAGGACGAAGCATTGAAACAGTTTGCACCCCTTGTAACAGGGAAGGAACTTTTAAAGAAAAAGCTGGTAAGTTAATAGAAATATACAAACACAATTCATTTTTCCTACAGATTGCACATTTACATGTCATTTAATTCTCGTGACAAGAATGAACTTTAACTCACTCTGTCTCCAAACACCGCATGTTATGATACCTCACAACACAGCTAAACACTACACATTGTACGTGCTCAACAAGTACAGGAGCTCCATCGACATACTTGACTCACTGAATTACAGAGACGGAGATGGAAAAACTACATGGAAAACACACCATAAGGATCACCCAGAACTGGTATGTCAATTCAACATTGTTTTCTAATTCGTTTTCCAATTCCTGCATTCCCTTGTTTTATGCCAAAACCCAACAATAACACCAAACCGTAATCACAGATTAAAAGGATGCACTCATGAAGAAGCATTACGGCGAAGCGGAGCTACGAGCCAACAGCGAACCGAACTGGTCGAGGATAGCAGAAACACCTAACAAAGTTTGCGTGCCAAAACAGCACGGTACCCAATGCGGACACTTCATGGTTCAATTTGCAAAATACTGGAATGGCATTGATCTCATAAAAGATGATGATGATTTTGATGTAAGTGAATAGTACGAGAGCAACAATTTTAATTTTTACAAGCAGCACTACTTGAATACTTCAATTATCTCATGAAAGAAAAATAAAAGAATATCCAATGACCTCCATGCAGCAAATCAACATAGATGCCGAGTGGAAACTAGAGTTCCTTTTTACAGCCATATTTGGTGAAACAAACCAAGTAAAGTGCGAGGATCTACCTGGAAGAATCAAAGAATTCAAACCAGAAACTTCAAAGTTCTTTTCCACCAACAAAGGTAAGAAAATCATTTCCACTTATCTTTTTTTTAATAACCTACCCATCCCACAATTCACCAATGTCTTTCCTATTATGAAAGCTTACATATTACATATCTGCTTCCGCTGACAGAAACAGATGAAACAAAAAGGAAAAAAAGACGAAGCACCACTCTATACCCAAAACATTCTAATTGCTTCCAACACACAAAGGAAGCGTCTGACCTCTTTCATCTAGTCATGAGCGACAGCTGGCAGGAGGAATACAAATAGTGAGTTGTTTTCTACTGCACCTCAAAATAGTTGGACAGAGGCCAAAAATAATGTAGAAATATGTTTCTCACTGACCGTGACCTCCAAAATTATTTAATCTCCCTGTCGCAGCAAAACTATATTTAGGCGCATCCGCAGGGACAGTGAAAGCACGCAACTTACTGGAGCCCAACTGAAGGCAGTATTTGGTCCAAGACCAGCACAGACGAACATACCACATCATATGGAAAAGAGGGTCATCGATGACATAGCAGAAATTTGGGAAAGCAGACAAGATTCAAAACAGAGTGGCAGAGTAATATTAGGCCCAAACTTTGCCGAGGTAAACTTTTAAAAAGCAAAATCTTGTCTATATTGCAACACCTACTCTTTTTATATTGTTACACAACTCTTTTTTCTAACAGTTTTTTTCATCATAAATATTGTTTGCAGCATATATTGGATTTAAAGAAACACAAAACTAGTATTACAAAATTTAAAAATGAATTACAGAAAACAAATAATCAGCTGGTTCCCATCTATCTCAAGGAAAATCAACGCAAAAAGCTCTCAACAGCAAACATGGGAACAACCCTTTCCTCCATGAAAAAATCACAAAATATGTGTTCTATTAAATTACTTTATATTAAATTGTCATCTAAGCAACAAGTATTTTGTACGTAGATATTCATTCCAATGGAGAAGCATGACCTCTATGTACTATATGTGCTGGACAAATACAAACACAAAGCTCACATTATTGATCCTCGAGAAATGACTCCAGAGGAATTTGAGAAAGAAAAGATATACATGGATAAATTGGATCTAAAAGAAGCATCTCGAGTTCTTCAGGAAAATGAAGCTGCTAAAAAGAAAAGAGAAAGACAGTTTCAGGAATATCATGTTCATAACTCGGCAATCGTAATCATTTATACATAACAATTTTTTTCAGTTTTACTAGTTGCAATATTAAAGCAATTACTTACAAAATGCAATATTCCCAGGTACCTAGGTTTAAAGAAGTCTTCAACACCATACTTGAACAAACAATGAATCCAAACAAAACAAGATGGCAGATTCATACCGTGCAAGATGTTCCAGTGGTAGAAAAGGGAGAATCAACATTTGCTGTTTTAAAGCTTGCGTTCATCTACAATGGTGAAAAGTTTGTCGAAGACCTGGAAGATTTGATAGCAAGTTTATATATATTTACTTATAAACAACTTATATGCACAAACTCTAATAATATACTTCTCTTCTCGGCAAAATTTCACAGGTGAGGTCGAAGACTGGAGGGCAGAGGCAATGTACATTCTCTTAAGTAGCGAGATGAATCAGGTAAAAGCTAATGAAATGGGTGACGAGATTAGCAAGATCTTCAACAAAAATGAAGACTAAAACTTTTGATTTAGCCCGCGAGGCTAATTCTATCTAGACGTGAGAAAACAGTTTATCAATAACTCACATTTCTATATAATGTAGTTAGAAATTGCGTGTTCATATTGAAAAGAGAACTATTTTGACAACAGTGCCTCTTACATCATCAGAGAGTGCCAGTAAACTATAAACAACAATGGCTCTTTTTATTAGTATGACAGCAGTGACTCCCAGAACGAACCCTTACGCGTGACTCTGGAGAACACTCTCCCATGCCTCCAGAGGCGACATGGCCTTGTGCCACCAAAGTCTGGGTCACCATGCCTCCGGGCAATATCCACACACACACATATCCTTACGCGTGACTCTGAAGACCACCCTCCTGTACCTCCGGAGGTGACATGGCCTTGTGCCACCAAAGCCTGGGTCACCATGCATCCGGGCAATATCCACACACACACAAATACCAAGAACGCCTCAACCGTGGCTAGCTCCTACGCACACGTGACTTCACATGCTTCAAACCCGTGCCTCTGGAGGCAACATACCAATGACTTCACGTGAATTCACATGCTTTAAACCCGTGCCTCCGGAGGCAACATACCAATGCCTTTGTAGTATGCACACATGTGAATGCACGCACAAACCTATATATCCTCAACAAAAGCCTAGCTCTTAAGCAGACGTGACTGCACATGCTTCAAACCCGTGCCTTTCGAAACAAAGCAGCTTGCCTTTTGAACGACCTAATATATAAAAATTAAACAAGCAGGTTCCCTCGTGCCGGAGGCGCCGTGTCACACCACGAGGTACAACGCGCCGCACAGACCAGCACGTCGCACGACCAACACACACTTCGACCTGTGCCCCCCCCCCCCCTCCTTCAAGATGTTTATGAAAATTAAATGAGCCGAAGGCGAGCCGGAGGTGCCATGTCACACCACGAGGTACAACGTGCCGCACGAACCAGCACGCCGCACGACCAACACACACTTCGACCTATGCCCCCCCCTTCAATACTTTTATGAAAATTAAACGAGCCGAAGGCGAGCCGGAGGTTCCCTCGCGCCGGAGGCGCCGTGTCACACCACAAGGTACAATGCGCCGCACGAACCAGCACGCTGCACGACCAACACACACTTCGACCTATGCCCCCCCTTCAAGATATATATGAAAATTAAACGAGCCGAAGGCGAGCCGGAGGTTCCTCGTCGGAGGCGCCCGTGTCACACCACGAGGTACAACGCCGCACGAACCAGCAGGCCGCACGACCAACACACACTTCGACCTATGCCCCCCTTCAAGATGTTTGTGAAAATTAAACGAGCCGAAGGCGAGCCGGAGGTTCCCTCGCGCCGGAGGCGCCGTGTCACACCACGAGGTACAACGCGCCGCACGAACCAGCACGCCGCACGACCAACACACACTTCGACCTATGCCCCCCTTCAAGATGTTTATGAAAATTAAACGAGCCGAAGGCGAGCCGGAGGTTCCCTCGCGCCCGAGGCGCCGTGTCACACCACGAGTTACAACACGCCGCACGAACTATACGCCGCACGACCAACAAACACTTCGACCTATGCCCGCCCTTCAAGATGTTTATGAAAATTAAACGAGCCGAAGGCGCTTTTCTTCAATTTAGTAAAGTTATACACCCGTGCCTCTCCTAGTATTCACCTGTGCCTATGAAAAGTCACAAGAGTGAACGATTCTGAAGACTGCCTTTTTACATTAAAAAGTTGCTTTTTTTCTTTACTTGAAAGGTCACATTTGATAGTGTTGGTAGTCCCCGCCCGTAACTACCCCATAAATCTTCATTACACGGAAATATAATGGAAACAAAAAGGGAAACAGGGAATCAACCGCGTGAACTGGAATTTTTTTTATGTTTTCGCGCGGAAAAGGAAACGGAAAATTCTAATAGTTCAAGAGTCAAACTGCAAAACACACAAAATCACAAACCGGAGAGGAAAAACCGGGAACCAACCGCGCCAACTGATTTTCCCTCGCGCGAGCGCTCCGCGCGCGATACTTGTCACGCGTGGAGTGCTCACGAAGCGCTCGTTACGAGCGCTCCGAAGTAGCGCTCGCATTAACTAGTTGCTCCCGGGTTCGAATCTCTCAGCAAGCCAGAATAAAATGTGTGAGATGGGCCGGCCCAGCGCGGGAGCGCTGCAGGCGCCTGTTAGCAAAAAATGATATAACTCCCTGCAGCGTCAAATAGGGTTTGCAAGCATAAGATTAGCCTGTCTTTTTTAGGATAGATTAGCCTGTCTTAATCACTCTTGCATGCGTCGAGGTCGGAGGCTACAATGCCGGCAGCCATAACAGCGTGGCCCGCAAGGCGCAGTCCGCTGCAGCCCGGAGCACGGAGGGGCTGCGCAAAGCCCGCTTCGGGCATGGCTGCATCCTCCTCCGCGCATACACGAGGCCGCGCTGGACCGCGCGTACACGAGGCCGCGTTGGACCGCGCATACACGAGACGCGCCCGCACCACGGCAGCGGCGGCGGAATGGCGCCCCCGGCGACCAGGCAGCCGATGTACAGGATCCTCTGCAAGGCCGGCGAGGAAAGCTTCAGCCTCGCCGCCAGGGACGGCAAGGTCTGCCTCGTCCGCACCGATCGCGACGACGACACGCAGGTAACACACATCTACACCTCTGCAAGATCGATCGAAGATCGGCTACGTGCTTCCATGATCCCGATCCAAAATAGTACTCCCTCCGTCCCATAATATAAGAGCGTTTTCGATACTAGTTTGGCTTTTGCTCAAACGACTTTTCATGTATTGTTTCTTATCTGATCATGTGGTTGATGGATTTGAATATACATAAATGATGCAGCACTGGATCAAGGACATGAAGTACAGCATAAGGGTGAAGGATGAGGAAGGCTACCCTGCCATGGCACTCGTCAACAAGGCCAGCGGAGAGGCGCTCAAGCACTCCCTCGGCCAATCTCACCCTGTAACTAACCTCCTTCCTTCAGTTCATCCATCCATCTATCTTACAATTTTTGCTATCCGATGCATGCGTGGACGGTAGATCTTACATGATTTTGGCAAATATAGACATTTCAGTGTATCTGCAAGCATATCACACACCACACATTCCAAATGCCTAGTTTCTCTACATTCATACTAGCAGCGATTCTGCACATGAAAAACAGAATGGATAAGCTTGAACAGAAGGAAGCACTTTGAGCTAATTGGCAGTGTGACCTGTGGTGTTTCACTGAATAATCACCACTAGGATTCAGTTAATTTTTTTCTTCTAAAACGATATAAACTAGTCCAGCATTTGTGAAATTTCTCCCTGTTCTTGGGAATAATATTTGCCTGGTAGGTGTCATGTTCAGCAAACATTGCAAATTATGGAGTGAACTGAACTGTAGGTCCTTAAACTATTTCAGGGGTGTCACATAGGTCCTCGAACTATGAAAATCGTCATTTAGGTCCTCGAAGTATAGTAAGTGTGTCATCCAGATCCAAAATCTCACTAACCCCCTCTAAATGGCCAGCTGGCATGGTGAACAGTGCGAAAAATAAAAATATGAACAAAAATCTGAAAATCTTTGGCATCAAGATACCCCTGGTGTGTGAATAGTAAAATGTTCATTAATTCAAAAAATGTTCGCGAATATGGGAAAAATATTCACGACTTTAAAAAGTTCACAAACAATAAATTTGAAAATATGTTCGCCAACCACAAATATTGTTCGTGGGTATGGAAAAAAATGTTTGCGAACCACAAAATTCATGACTTTAAAAGATGTTAGTGAAATTTATATTAAAGTCGCAAATATTTTTTTCAAATTCATCGTTCACGAACATTTTATTAAAGTCACGAATATTTTTTTCCAAATTTATCGTTCGCGAACATTTTTTTAAGTCATGAATATTTTTTCCAAATTCATCGGTCGCGAACTTTTTTTAAACTCATGAATTTTTTTTAAAGTCGCGAATATTTTTCCCAAATTCATCGTTCGTGAACATTTCTTTAAAGTCGTGAATAATTTTTCCCAAATTCATCGTTCGCGAACTTTTTTTAAAGTCGCGAATATTTTTTCCAAATTCATCGTTCGTGAACATTTTATTAAAGTCACAAATATTTTTCCAAATTCTTCGTTCGCGAACTTTTTTTGAATTAATGACCATTTTTACTGTTCATGCGCCAGGGTCTCTTCGATGACAGAGGATCTCAGTTTTTTGATTATTTTTATATTTATTCTTTGTTGTGTACTGTTCATCACGCACAGGAATTCAGGACTGTTTGTCGCGCACTGTTACGGTTACTGTTTACGTGCCAGCTGGCCAGTTAGAGTCTGTCAGGAAGATTTTGGACCTGAATGACACAGTTACTGCATTTTGAGGACCTGGATAACGATTTTCATAGTTTGAGGACCTATGTGACATCCCTGGAATAGTTCAAGGACCTACAGTGCACTTCACTCCAAATTATGTCAGCGTCAAAAACATAAATCTTTTACGATGTTTCACTTTCACATCACCATACAAGACCATAACTATAAAAATACTTCCACGTGTGTTCATGTGCTCTGTTATGTTCCGCAAAATTTGTAAGAAAATGTCATTGTACTTGCTGTGACTGATCTAGTATGGCCTTCCACATTAGCATCCATGTGCACATATATCGCAGTAGTTCTAACGGTTGTCCATGACCGCTCTAGTGTAGAGCGACACTAGCTATAAAATAATATCGTGAACTCGTTAGACAAAAGAACGAACACTGGTTCCAGAATAATTTGGTACGCTATGAGTTGTCACATGGTCATGTGCTCAGCTCCAGTATTGTGAATTTGCTCACCTTCTGGTTTGTTTTTTTGGATCCTAGGTTCTTCTGACCAGGTACAATCCAGACACCCTGGACGAATCGGTCCTTTGGACCGAGAGCAGGGACGTGGGGGAAGGCTACCGCTGCATCAGGATGGTGAACAACATCTACTTGAACTTTGATGCACTCCATGGCGACAAGGACCATGGCGGTGTGCGCGAGGGAACCACACTCATTCTGTGGGAGTGGACTGAGGGCGACAACCAGCGCTGGAAGATCGTTGCCTGGTGTAAGTTCTTCTATTCTACTCTACCCCTGCGCTTGCCGTGTATTAATTTCCTGTTGCTCCAGTTCAGTTTCACTAGAACAGTTTGATTTGTCAACTGCCATTTGTTTCTTCTCATGCAAATAGACATACCCGCTCAAACATAAAGTAGATGCATATGCTATAGTACATGACACGAGCAAGGTATCTCTGTTACAATTTGGGCATTGATTTGTGTTTTGTACCGATGGCAGGAACGATGCATATGCTACAGTTTGTTGGGCGCCCTCTTAATAATAAGCAAGTACTGAGTGTTTCTGGAATAAAAAGGATGGCGCCGACGTGAGCGGTGTTTCTGTTTTGTTTGAGCAGTTATATATATATATATATTAATGAACTTGTAATGATGGATTTATTGGCGTAGATTATGTGTGATGGATGCATGAACAAACCAGTGTTTGTTATTATGCATGTATATACATGCCGTGTGACATATTTGTGAACTATAATAGAATTGGTTTATCCAATCATATTGTTGTAATGGAGATGTGTATCTATATATCTTAGCTTTTGGCGGTTATTCAATTCGGCTCAAGGGAGCATATGCTCCTGCGTGCCAAAAACGCTTTTATAAATGTGAAAAAATATGAAAAATATAGATGTCATTTGCAAATCTCTACGGGGAAAATCCAGGCATTTCGACTAGTACAAAAACAAGTTGTGTGCCTATTTTCTGGCGCTTCAACTGTTTTTTTTTTCCTGAAGAAGCACAACTGTATGAACATGTACAAAATATCCTTTTAAAATTGGTTTCGCATTTCTTTGAATTTGTTTTAAAAAATCATATTATCCTCCAGTTTTTGGTGTGATCTGTGAGGTGTAGACACGTTGATCTTGTCTGGGATCAGGGACTCCTCTTTTCTTGTAAAAAATGTGTTGAATGTCCCTCCAAAACAAAAAGAAATGTACTCAAGGTCAATTGCTTTGCCCCTTCTCATGCAGTTGATATGATTCAATCCAGTTGCTGCTTTATTTGTATTCCACTTTTCTCAATCCAGCTTTAGCAATAATTGTTGGTATCATGTCCTGTCCACTAGAGAGTGTCGGGCTCGCCCTGGCCCTGGTAGCTGCCTGTTGCCATCTGCTAAATAAATCACCGTAAATTTGATGTGAGATATGCTACACGAATTATGCCGATGACCGATCCAGTGGAGCGCTTTCAAATCTGGGGCTTCCATCTGTTCGGACTCTTAATTGTCTATATCAATATAGCAATAGAGATTTGCAAAAAGAAAGAAACAAACATAGCAATAGGTTTAACGCGGGATACTCTTGGTACATACCTATGTTACTTTTACGACTTTAGATTAGCCTGTCTTTTTTTTTTTTGAGGCAACGTCGCGAAGCTTTTATTAATTCGTCACAATGTTTACAGGGATGGAAGGTAAATTCCCGGGATGTCCTAACCGAACATGGCGGCCACCACCGAGAGATAAAGCATGCTTCGCTAAGTTGTGAGCTTTAAAGTTTGAACTCCTAAACTCATGACTAAAATTACACAAATCAAAAGCTGAAGAGTGATCTACTATTTCACGAATGATTGCTCTGTAGCTCGCCAAACTCTCCTTCTGCATGTCATGTACCACGGTTTTGCAGTCTGATGCAACTTGAATAGGTCTCAAATAGGGGTCATCAGCCAATGCGAGGGCTTCTCTGATGGCAAGTGCTTCCAAAGTCGGGGGATCCACAATGTGTCTGAAAGAAAGAGTCGACGCCCCCACGAACATACCTCTGTCATCTCTGCATATAACCCCAATTGATCCAAAATATCTGGATACAGCAGCATCAACGTTAAACTTCGCATTGCCTCATAGCGGGGCTAGCCATCTCTTTGGTCTAGCACTAGTTGGAGTCGCCGTCCTTGATTGCCTGGCATTGGTAAGTTGCAGCTCGCCCAAGTAGTTAGTTATGAAACTATTGACAGAATGAATTGCCTTCCGTCTGGCTGCCCATAGTGCCCATAACGTTACCACTAGGCGATCAAAGAGCTCTTCCTTCAATATTTCATGCATTGAAAACAGCCACTCCTTCGGGCTCTCCTCCTCGCGATCCACCATATGTTGCACCAGCTCCTGGGGCGCCAGCGCCCAGACACTCGCCGCCATCGGGCATAAGACGAGAGCATGTTTCCAAGTGTCAACAGCCCCACATAACAGACATGTATCCTCCGTTGCCATGTGACGATGCTTTAGAAGCGAACCTGTCGGCATGGATTGTCGAACTAGCCTCCATACAAACACCTTGAGTTTGGAGGGAACTTGCATGTGCCAGATCATGGACCACTTGTTGGTCTCGTGTTGCTCGTAAGATGTTCCGCCCTCCTCATATAACCAAGCCTCCCGGCTATGCTTTGTCTTGAGAATCATACGGTAAGCCGACCGAACACTGAAGGTTCCTCGAGGATCTTCATGCCAGGCCCAAAAATCTCCCACTCGACGTGTGCATAATGGAATCCGTAGAATCTCTTCTGCATCAAAATGAGTGAACACAGAACGTACCAAGTTCTCATTCCATGTTGCCGTTGTTGCATCTATGAGGTGCGCCACTCTCTTCGGAGGGTTCTGAATGCGATCGCTGATGGGACGTTTGAGGCAATCACGTGGGATCCAGTTATCAAGCCAGATATCCGTTGTCTCTCCATCCCCAATGCGCCGTATGACCCCTTGTGCCAGGATGTCACGGCCATCCAATATCGCCCGCCATATCTAGGACGGGTGCGATCCCAGTTCAGCTTGAAGGAGAGAACAATGCGAAAATATACAGCCTTGAGAATACGGGCACTTAGTGATGTGCTATCAGTAAGGGTGCGCCATGCCTGCCTTGCTAGAAGGGCAAGGTTAAAAATCTCCATGTCACGAAAGCCTACCCCCCCCCAAAGTGCTTCGGTATTGTCATAATATCCCACGCCACCCAACTGGCCTTTCTCTTTCCCTGTTTGGAACCCCACCAAAACTGCCGGATAATAGACATAATACTCTCACATAAACCACGTGGCAATCTGAAGCAAGACATAGAATAAACTGGTATAGCTTGTGCAACAGATTTGATCAGAACTTCTTTACCCGCAACTGAGAGCAGTTTCTCCATCCATCCTTTGATCTTCTCCCAAACACTATCCCAAAGATATTTGAACGTACCGTTCTTTGAGTTGCCGACATCAGTCGGCATGCCCAGGTAACGCTCACTCAGAGACTCATTGTCCACCTGCAAATTGTTCTTGACCGTTTCCCTCAACTGCGTTGGGCAGCCCTTGCTGAAGAAGATTGAAGATTTCTCATTGTTGATCCGCTGACCAGAAGCATTGCAATATCTATCAAGTAGGTTTGACACCAAAGCTAAACCTTCCCTACTTGCCTTGAATAACAGCAGGCTATCATCTACAAACAAGAGATGGTTAATGGCAGGAGCTGTGGGAGCCACCTGGATACCTGTCAGAGACGACTGAGAACTTGATTTAAGGAGGCACGAAAGGCCCTCTGCTACAATCAAGAATAAGTAGGGGGGATTGGGTCTCCCTGCCGAATACCGCGTGTAGGCTTAAAAGAGTCGAGCTTCTCGCCATTAAAACAGACAGAGAATGAAACTGAAGAGACCATGCCCGTTACCACATCTATCCAATGATGATCAAATCCCAATTTAGTCACGATACCTCTCAAATAGGCCCACTCCAATCTGTCATATGCTTTCATCATGTCCAGTTTCAAAGCACCATAACTGTTTGTTTTAGCCCTCGACCTTTTCATAAAGTGCAAGCATTCATAAGCACAAGTAATGTTATCCGTAATCAACCTTCCAGGGACAAATGGAGACTGTTCCTCAGAAATTATGTCAGGCAATATAGTTTTCAACATGTTTGCTATCACCTTCAAGGCTATTTTATACAAAACATTGCATAGACTTATAGGCCGGAACTGAGCAATTACCGTGGGATTCGTTACCTTAGGAATCAAGAGCAACACAGTATCGTTGACGGATTCTAGGCTCTCCTCGCCTTTCTCTATTCTGAGCACTATGTTTGTCACTTCAACACCACATACATCCCAGTGCCTCTAGTAAAAATGAGCAGGAAAGCCATCAGGCCCCGGAGCCTTGGTCGGAAACATCTGAAATAAAGCGGTCTTGACCTCCTCCTTCATGTACGGGGAACACAATTTAGAGTTCATCTCGGCTGTTACCTTCCTCGGCACATGGTCCAACACCGCATCCATATTCTGCACTCCTTCAGAGAGGTATAGGGACTGATAAAAATCATTAGCTAATACCTTTAGCTCTTCAAGGTCGGAGATCTCCACTCCTAGAGAATTCTGTAGTGCTTTGATCATATTTTTCTTGCGCCGGAGACTAGCTCACAGATGGAAAAACTTTGTATTTTTGTCTCCCACCGAAAGCCACTCAACCCTAGCTCTTTGCTGCCACATAATCCCCTCCCTGTAGTACATCTCTATCAGCTTCTCATTAATTTTAAGCTCTACATGGGAAGGATCTGTTCTAGTCGGGTCGTTCTTGAGTTCGTCAAGCATCTGTTTGAGTTTTTTATCTCTTTTCTGAGACTCCCGAATGTATCCCGACTCCACTTTTGCAAACCCTTGGCGAGATCTTGCAGCTTGTGACGCAGTTCTGCCACTGAAGTGCACAGAGGTCCGCCCCCCCCCCCCATCCAGTCGCTATAGTGTCGTGGAAAGTTTCATGTGCCTCCCACATCAACTCGTACCTGAAAGGTCGCTGTACCCGCTCGGCTGTCCCGGCATTAGCTAGAGAGGCGAGTGGTCTGAAGTGACACCAGATAAGTGTGTAACCGCTGCCAACGGAAATTTGGCCAGCCACAACGCATTAGCTAGAGCTCTATCAAGTCTGCACCTGGTGTAGCTCCCCCTGTTACCTTCCTCTCAAAAGTAGAAAAGTTGCCTTTGTACCCCAAGTCAAACAACATGCAAACGTCAAGAACTTACCTAAAGGATTGGATCTGAGCATTGCTACGCTGGCCAACTCCTTGATGTTCATCTGGACGTAGCACCTCGTTGAAATCACCCAAACAGAGCCAGGGAAGATCACTTAGAGTGCTAATGTTTTTCAAAGTTGTCATTGTGTGATGCCTCGTGTGTGTTTGTGCCTCCCCATAAACGCAAGTCATCCTCCACTTCTCTGCATCCTGTTCATCAACAGACACATCAAGATGATAAACATAATAACCGAGAATTTCAACCTTTATTGAATTATTCCAAAACAAGCCAATACCACCACTCCTGCCTTGACTACTGAAAGCATAAGAATTATCGAAACCCACCGTTCAAGCTAATGCTTCTACCCCAGAACCTTCAATTTGTGTTTCAACAACGTATAACAGGGTAGGGGAAAATTGCCTCGCGAAATCGTGAAGCTCACGAAATGTCGCAGCTTTACCCGCACCACGACAGTTCCAACAGAAAATATTCATTGGGCCCGGCGGCGCTCATCGAAGGAGCCCGCCAACGATGAGACAACCTTGCCAAGATCGCCATTCTTCTGCCAATCTGAAAGTGCAACTATCCCTAGGTGATTTTCGTAATTCCTAACAACATATAGCTCATTGAGCTAATGCTATTTCAAGATTAATATTTCAGGAAAGCTCAATGATTGGCATGGGATGGATGAGAAAAATGGACCCCTCAAAATGCTAAGGACAAAAGGATTGGCTCAAGCTCAAAGCTCAAGACTCTACATTTTCTATTTTAGTGATCCAAGATCACATTGAGTCTATAGGAAAAGCCAATACTATCAAGGAGGGATGAGGTGTTGCTTAATGAGGCTCTTGCTCAAAATGCTTAGTGATATGCTCCAAATCCCTCAACTACTTTCTCACATCCACATATGACCTAAAACAAAAGTCAAACTCGGCCCCACCGATTCTTTCTATCCGGCGCCAGCGAGTTCAGACGTCATAGTCACTGCCGCAAACCCTAGGCAAATCGGTCTCACCGATAGGGATCTCGGTCTCATCGAGATGGGATTGTAATCTCTCTGTTTCCCTTCGTAACGTTTCGGTCCCACTGAGATGAGCGATCGGTCCCACCGAGATTGCAATATAAACTCTCTGTTTCCCTTTCGTAACATTTCGGTCTCATCGAAATGAGCGAATCGGTCCCACCGAGTTTACCTGACCAACTCTCTGGTTATCTTATTACCAAAATCGGTCTCACCGAGTCTCTGTAATCGGTCTCACTGAGATTACGTTATGCCCTAACCCTAACCATATCGGTCCTACCGAGTTGCATGTCGGTCCCACCGAAAATCCTACAGGCCACTAGATTTGCTGAATCGGTCCGACCGAGTTTATCAATTCAGTCCCACCGAGATTAGCAAGTTGTGTGTAACGGTTAGATTTTGTGTGGAGGCTATATATACCCCTCCACCTCCTCTTCATTCGTGGAGAGAGCCATCAGAACGTGCCTACACTTCCAAAAACATACATTTTCTAAGAGAGAACCACCTACACTTGTGTTGAGGCCAAGATATTCCATTCTTACCATATGAATCTTGATCTCTAGCCTTCCCCAAGTTGCTTTCCACCAAATCCATATCCTCTGAGAGAGAGTTGAGTGTTGGGGAGACTGTCATTTTAAGCACAAGAGCAAGGAGTTCATCATCAACACACCATTTGTTACTTCTTGGAGAGTGGTGTCTCCTAGATTGGCTAGGTGTCACTTGGGAGCCTCCGACAACATTGTGGAGTTGAACCAAGGAGTTTGTAAGGGCAAGGAGATCGCCTACTTCGTGAAGATCTACCCTAGTGAGGCAAGTCCTTCGTGGGCGATAGCCATGGTGGGATAGACAAGGTTGCTTCTTCGTGGACCCGTCGTGGGTGGAGCCCTCCATGGACTCGCACAACCGTTACCCTTCGTGGGTTGAAGTCTCCATCAACGTGGATGTATGATAGCACCACCTATCGGAACCACGACAAAAACATCCGTGTCTCCTATTGCGTTTGAATCCTCCAAACCCTTCCCTTTAAATTCTTGCAAGTTGCATGCTTTACTTTCCGCTGCTCATATACACTTTGCATGCTTGCTTGAATTGTGTTAAGATTGCTTGACTTGTCCAAAGTTGCTAAAATCTGCCAAGAACTAAAATTGGGAAAAGAATAAGTTTTATTTGGTCAAGTAGTCTAATCACCCCCCTCTAGACATACTTTCGATCCTATAGGTGGTATCAGAGCTTTGGTCTCCATTTGCTTTGATTTCCATAGCTTTTGGTAGTCATAGCCTTGGTTTCACAACCTAGGAGAGTATGGCGTCTAGCGAGGGAAATTACCACCGTAGAGGTCCTTACTTTGATGGTACTAATTTTGCTAGTTGGAAGCATAAGAAGAAAATGCATATTCTTGGACATAACCCCACCGTATGGGCTATTGTGTGTATTGGCTTGCAAGGTGAATTCTTTGATGGGAGATAACCGAACCGTGAAGCTACCGCGGAAGAGTAGAAGATGCTGCAATACAATGCTCAAGCTTGTGATATCCTCTTCAACGGATTGTGCCTCGAAGAATTCAACAAAATCAGCCGTCTTGAGAATGCAAAGGAAATTTGGGATACTTTGATTGATATGCACGAAGGTACCGACTCCGTCAAGGAATCCAAGTTGGAGGTGCTTCAAAGTCAGCTTGACAAGTTCAAAATGAAGGATGGTGAAGGTGTCGCTGAAATGTACTCTAGGCTTGCTCTTATCGCAAATGAGATCGCCGGCTTAGGAAGTGAAGAGATGACAGACAGATTCATCATCAAGAAGATCTTAAGAGCTTTGGACGGAAAATATGATACCGTATGCACATTGATCCAAATGATGCCAAATCACAAAGATCTCAAGCCAACGGAAGTCATTGGAAGAATTGTTGCTCATGAGATGTCACTCAAGGATAAGGAGGAGCTCCATAACAAGTCAAGTGGTGCTTACAAAGCCTCATGTGAAGATCCCACATCATCAAGTGAGAAACAGGCCTTCAATGAAGAATTGAGCCTAATGGTGAAGAACTTCAACAAGTTCTACAAGAGTAGAAGCAAAGAGAGAAGTTCCAAGTCAAGGTCCTACAATGACAAAAGATCTTCTAGTCAAGAGCGAAATTGCTACAATTGTGGAAGACCCTGACACTATTCCAATGAGTGTACGGCACCCTACAAGAGAAGAGAAGATTCTCCAAAAATAAGAAGTAGAAGAGAAGAATCACCATCAAGAGAGAGAAGGAGTAGAGATGATCGTTATAACGAAGAACATCCCGGAGAAGCAAGGATTCGGAAAGGAAGGACAAGTCATCAAGGAGCTACACAAAACGAAGACATCAAGCACATGTTGGTGAATGGGTATCTGGCTCCGACTCCGACAATTACTCCGAGAGAAGCTATAACTCCGACTCCGAATATACTCAAGATGAAGGTGTTGCCGGTCTAGCACTTGTGTCATCCAACTCCTACGACATATTTGATTCACCAAATGAAGTACTTGGAAGATGCTTCATGGCTAAAGGCCCAAAGGTATCACACCCCGAGTATGTTGATTTCAATAGCGATGAAGATGACTTGTTAGGTGATGATGATTTACTTGTTGACAACTCTAGTGATGAATACTATGATGAAACGTCAACTAGTTCCACAGGGTTCTCTCAATAACCTTGTTTGGAACCAACTCTACTGAAAGCAATTAAGTCTGCTCAAGCCAAAGATGCTCACGTTGATTTGATGAAAAAGCATCTTGCCTCAGAGAAATCCAGAGATTTCTCACTTGGTGAAGATGGAACCTTATACTTCAGAGATCGCATTGTAGTACCCCGGTTCGAGCTTATGACAGAGAAGGTGATGAAAGAAGCGCATGACACCCCTCTCTCTATTCATCCGGGAAGTACCAAGATGTACCTAGACATCCATCAGAAGTACTGGTGGTCTAATATGAAGCAAGACATTGCTCGATATATTGAAGAATGTGACGTTTGTCGTCGCGTCAAAGCAGAACATCAGAAACCGGCTGGACTTCTACAACCGCTTCCGTTTCCTGAATGGAAGTGGGATAAGATTCGGATGGACTTCGTCACTGGCCTTCCCAAGTCTCAGAAAGGTAATGATGCTATCTTTGTCGTCATCGACCAATTCTCGAAGGTTGCTCACTTTCTGCCAGTCAAGGAGACAATCACTGCTAGTCAATTAGCAAACTTGTATATCTCCAGAATTGTGTCACTCCACGGCATTCCGAAGGAGATCAGTTCAGACCGCGGAAGTATATTCACTTCAAAGTTCTGGGATAGTTTCCAAGAGGCAATGGGAACTCATATTACCTGGAGCACTGCTTATCATCCCCAATCCCAAGGCCAAGTCGAGCGAGTCAATCAAATTCTTGAAGACATGCTTCGGGCTTGTGTTATTTCTTTCGGCAATAAGTGGGAAGAATCTCTCCCTTATGCGGAGTTCTCTTATAACAACAGCTATCAAGCCAGCTTGAAGATGGCACCCTTTGAAGTGCTTTATGGACGTAAGTGTCGAACCCCTCTGAATTGGTCAGAAACTGGGGAACGAGCACTCATTAGTCCGAACATTATTCAACAAGCTGAAGAGCAGGTTCGCATTATCCGGGATAATCTCAAGGCGGCCCAGTCCCGGCAGAAGAGCAACTATGACCGGAAACACTGGGGTTGAACTTATCAACCTGGTGAACAAGCTTATCTGCGTGTCACTCCTTTGAGAGGCACTCATCGGTTCGGAGTCAAGGGAAAGTTAGCTCCTCGCTACATTGGTCCCTTCCGTATTTTCGCCCGTCGTGGACTGGTGGCTTATCAACTGGAGTTGCCACCTCAGTTCTCTCACGTTCATGACGTCTTCCATGTGTCGCAACTTCGCCGATGCTTCAAGGATCCGAAACGTGAAGTGGATCCGGAATTGATTGAAGTTCAAGATGATCTCACTTACAAAGAGCATCCCATCCGCATTCTTGAAGAAGCTGAACGTCAAACCCGCCAGAAGGTTACCAAGTTCCTCAAGGTGCAATGGTCGAATCATTCTAAAGATGAAGCCACTTGGGAACGCGAGGATAACCTCCGTCATGAATACCCCGACCTATTCCCATCTACCTCTTAATTCTCGGGACGAGAATTTCTTTTAGAGGAGGAGAGTTGTAACACCCCGTTGTAATGATGCTACAGTAACCCCTGGGGTTAAGATAATCTTTTTGCTAAACATGTGCCTATTCATTATTGTCTCAAGTTATTTCACATTCCAGTTTAATTCAAATTCAAATTCCGTGTGAAATTCAAAATCCTCAGAAATGAAAACAAAAATGTTCATCATGTGCCAAATAATCCACAACTAATATTGGTGGTGAACCAACATTTTTGCAAAAGGTTTAAGTGGCCTAAGCTACTTAAAACAGTGACCTAAGCAATAAATTAAATGCCCTTTTTAATTTATAAAATTGGCAACTATTCCAAAAGCCCCCCAACCTTTTTATGGCAGTGCACTTTAATTCTTTGAAATTGTTTTGGCAAGTGGCGTAATTTTGCAAAGTCATTATTGGCTAAAAAGAAAAGGCAAAAGCTGCTGGAAAAAGAAAAAAAAAGAAAAGGAAAGAAGAAGGGGTTGGAGAGTCCCTGGCTCCCCTTGGGCTTCGGCCCATCCCAGCAGGCCGGCCCACCTCACCCAGCCTAGCCGGCCCAGCTCCCCGAAGCGCGCCTCCCTCCTGTTCCTCGGGACTGGCGAGGCAGAGCGCCTGTCACGCCGAACCACCTCGCTGCTGACGCCTCATGAGAGGATAAGGCCTCCGCGCCCCCCCCCTCGACGCCTCGGCCTCCTCCCCAGCTACCCCCACTCACCTCCACCTCTCCCACTCCCCTTCAGATCCCCCTCGAGCACTCTCCTCTCTCTGAACCGAGCGCGCCTGCCGCCGTCGCCGCGTCGATCCCGCGGCCACCGTCTTCGCCCCGTGTCGCCAACATGCCGTAGGCGTCCGCCGTCGTCCTCCACGTCGAACGGTGCCCACCATTGGAGCCGGAAGGCTCCGCAGCGCCGGATCCACCCCGTCTGCCTCCTCGGGACGCCCGAGCTCGCCGCCGTCGATTCGCTCCGCCGAGCCTCCCCCGGGCCCACGTTTGCGCACCTACAGGCGCCAAGTGAGCTCCACCTCCCTCTCCCTCTCTCCCCGTGCTCTTCCCCGCGTCCTAGCTAGCTCGCCGCCTCATCGTGCTCTGTCCACCATCGGACCTCACCGTCCGGCCACTTCCGGCCACCTCCACAGCCTCGCGCCAGCTCCACTCGACGCAGCGCTCCCCTCTGTCTCGAACGCGACCGAAGCGCGGCGCTAGTTCACACCGTAGCCGCGCTACGGTTTTTGCCGAGCGCCACCGCCGCCTTGCTCGACGTCGGTGATGATTCCGATCGAGTCTGACCCTGCCACCACCCCAGTTCGACTCGTCGTCATCTGCTCGTTCGAACGGGCCCGGCCGCGCTCGAAACGGCCGTCTGTAGGCAAAATCCGACCACCTCCCGAGGCCTCCGCCGCGTTCTGGCGTCGCCACCGGCGAGTTGCCGGCCCGAGTCGGGCGCCGTGGGACCCACCCACGATCACGACGAGTGGGCCCCCTCGCCCGCCGACGCGTTGACCCAAGTCAACGCGGGGCCCTGTTCATCCCTCTCGCTGACGTGTGGGTCCCCCAGTAGTTAGGCTAATTAATCACGTTTCAAATTGAAATCTAATTAGCTAAACTCTAATCAGGCACTGACACTGGGGGCCCACACCTCTAACTATCTCTGCTAGATTAGTTTTATTCCACTGTTAAAATAACAGAGGCTGACATGTGGGTCCCACTGGACCGACATGTTAGGTTTGACCTGGTCAGCCGTCTGTTGGCCTGCTGATGTCACTATGACATCATGCTGACGTCATATATCTTTTTCTGTAAATAAATAATTCTAGAAATTACTTTAATCTTTAAAATTTCATAGAAATTAAACCGTTCCTCGGATGAAAATGTTTTCTATATGAAAGTTGCTCAGAAAAATCCAACGAATCCGAATACGTGGTCCGTTCATCTGTCAAATGCCCCTAGCATGCTGAACATGGAACTTTCCCCCTTTTTTCCTTTATCCGGTATCCACCTAACGTCGGGAATTCACCCTCGGATGTTTCCCCCCTTCGTCTGCAACGTGTAGTACCGCGTTAGAGCACGCCTAGCGCTACGCTTAGTGTTACCTCTGTTTGCTTTGTGTTTACTGTTTCTTCCCCCTCTTCTCTTCGGTAGACCCCGAGGCCGCTGATGCCCCGGTGATCGACTACGTCGTCGACAACGACCCCTCCTTGCCAGAGCTACCAGGCAAGCCCCCCTTTGATCATCCCGATATCGTCCATTCCATTCTCTCATGCTTGCATTAGATTTTGCTACTGTTATTGATTGCTCCTATTCTGATGCATAGCCTGCTTTTGTAACCTGATGTTGTACCTTACCTGCTTATCCTAAACTGCTTAGTATAGGTTGCTTAGTGACCCATCAGTGACCCCCCCCCACCTTGTCCTTGTTGCCCCCGCCTCATCATCGAAGACCCGATCAACGGGATCGAAGACCCGATCAACGGGATCGAAGACCAGGCCCCGGCACCGCACATCACTTTCCCCTTAGTTGTTCGACACTACTGGGTTACTATCGAGTACCGATGGTGAGACCTCTTCAGCACTTCTGATGTTAACCATGTAGTGTAGTCATTCGCTCGTGGTCATCGAGGGTGATTTCCTCCTTAACCACTTCCGATACGACTGTGTCGTGCAACCCCTCAAGTGTGAACTTCGGGGGTGATTCCTCTTACGTTCACCTTGATGATTACATCTAGTGGGATTCATCGGGGGTGATTCCTCGGGTTTTTCCCTTGATGTTTGGACACACGGTTACTTGGACTTTACCACTGTTACTTGGAAAGACGGGTCGACCCTGAGGGGTACCCGCGTGAGCTTAATTGCGAGTGATGTGGAGTTGGGTTGACTTGAAGGGTGCCCGCGAGATGATTACGAGGTGTGGTTGGGCATTCCTAGCCCTTGCCGCAAGTCCTCGAGACGGGGCAACGGGGTCACATCTTTCGTGAGTCTCTGCTTGTTACCGCGCGTTCCTAATCCACTATGATTTGGATATTTGATCCGAGGGGCCTCGCCCGATAGCACTAACCATCACGTGGGCATAGTATGGGCTTTCTGCGTCGTATACATCAGCCAAGCTTAATAGATGTCGTGACCGAGCGGCGCCGGGTTGGACTGCGTGGCGCTGCCTTGTTGAAGGAGGTAGCTAGGTCTGCTCACCGGCCGCCCACGCAACATGCAGGAGTTCCCGGGGAGATGGCCCATGACCCCTGGGGGCATAGGTTTAGTACGGCGTGCTGGCCTCTCTATTAAGCCTAGGTCGGGTTGTGGCGTATTGTTTGGCCGATGCCGGGCATGACCCAGGAAAGTGTGTCCGGCCAGAGTTAATCGAGCGTGGTGGGTAAGTTGGTGCACCCCTGCAGGGAAAAAAACAACTATCGATAGCCTGTCCTACGGTCACGGACACTTGGAGTTGTATTCCGATCGATACAACTAGAACTGGATACTTGTGATGAGAATTGGATGGTGATGGGTAATGAATTGTGATGATAACTGGATAGTATGGCTCTGGGATTTCTTTCTCGCAGGGAGTTGAGAAAGGATCTCTGGCCGAGGTTGATAACACTACTTCTACCTTGCTTTGCGCTACTCTACTCCCTCCTATTTGCTGCAAGATGGTGATTTCCAGAAGATGCTAGTCTTCGATAGGACTAGGCCTTCTCTCTATTCTGGCATTTCTGCAGCCAGTCCACATATACAGCCTTCCTTTGATAATGTTGCATATGTAGAGTAGATCCTTGCTTGCAGTACTTTGGATGAGTACTCACGGTTGCTTTTCTCCCCTTTTCCCCTTTCTTCTTCTTTCCGGTCGATGCAACCATATGTCGGAGCCCAGGAGCCAGATGCCACCGCCGATGCTTACTACTACGTGGAGGCCGCCAATGACCAGGAGTAGTTAAGAGGCTCCCAGGCAGGAGGCCTTGCCTTTTCGATCGATGTTGCTTTTGTGCTAGCCTTCTTAAGGCAAACTTGTCTAACTTATGTCTGTGCTCAGATAATTTTGCTTCCGCTGACTCTTGTGTATTCGAGCTTATGTATTCGAGCCCTCGAGGCCCCTGGCTTGTAACATAAAGCTTGTATTATTTTAATTTGTGTCTAGAGTTGTGTTGGGATATCTTCCCGTGAGTCCTTGATCTTAATTGTACACATTTGCGTGTATGATTAGTGTACGACTGAATCGAGGGCGTCACAAGCAAGAGCATGAGTTCTTAAAGAAAATCAATGATGATCTTCGCAAGGAAAGTTCTTCTTACATTGCCAAGCGTTTACTCTTATCCAGTTACATGCCTCAAGTCAAGTCTAGTAACAAGAACAAGAAAGATTCTTCCTCTAGTAGTAACAATAATCATGCTAAATCCAATGTTGTTGCTTCTAGTAGTGCTCTTTATTCCACTAATGATTCTCTTAGCCAAGTTATACTTGAGCAACAAAATAGCTTATTGAAGGGAATTATAGAGAAAGGTGTTTACAAGAGCCTTGCCGGGAGTAAGCAATTCGAGGAAATTGTACGCAAGCAAGGAAGGCACCGGAAGAACCAAGGTGTTGGTTTTGAACGAAAGTTCAATGCCAATTGAGTTGAGTGGGAAGAAGATCAATACCCCAAGATAAAGTTTGTTCCTCAACAAAAGAAGTACGATCCTACTTCCTTCAAAGGGACACAAGCTCAAGATGATCTTCCACCACAAGACCGCAAGCAAAAAGGCAAGGATAAGCTTCAAGAGGAGATTAATGCATTTGAAGAAGCTCCTAAGGCCTTTGTCAAGTGGGTTCCCAAGACTACATCAAGTTCTACTTCATCAAGTACGACTACAACTCCAAGGATTCCCATCAAGATGATGTGGATCCCGAAGAAGAAGAACAAGAGAGTTCCTAAGGGTGACTCCGCCAACATACTTCACTCTTATCATTTTGGCAAGAACAAGTGCAATCAACTTCTACATCTTGCACTAGTTCAAGGAGTCACAAACCCTCTTGTTGGTAAGACAAGGGACAAGGTAACCTAATGCTTTCATAGACATCATCTTGTGTGTGCATCACTCTATGTCTATGGATATCCTTGTTTGTTCCTTGAGCGACTAACCCGTGTAGGTATTGAAAGTGCATCTCACTCCAAAGGATTGCTCCAAATGATCTACATCAACATTGAGCATCCACATCTTCAACACCTACATGAAGTCATCATCGACAAAGCCCAAGGTTAGTTCATCCCTCTTAGGGGGGATCTCACATCTAGTGGGAGCTTTACTCTAAGGATTGAGCTAAAGCAACTCTAATAGTGTGAACACAACAACGCTTTATGTAAAAGTGGTAACCTCACTTGTGCTTAAACGATGAGTATGACCTATGATCAAATGTTCTCATTTGACTCCTAAGTCAATATACTCATATATAGATGACCTAGTCATCGCAATTGCTTGATAGATGCTAGAATTCATTGTGCATGTTTTGCCACATATTTCATTTGCCATTATATTGTGTGAGCATGTTGGTTGCATAATTTACTCATTCGAGGACATCCACTTGTTGTTTTGATTGTTTGGTTCCTTTTATTTTGCCAAGTGGATTGGCAAGAATGCCTAAGAACCTTCTCTAGCTATCTATGCTTTACTTGTCTCAAACTCTATTCATGCTACATCACAAAGTTTGATCAAGTCAGATTCGAATCACTCTGTGTGAGGAGCACTCGGAGTCCCCTATTAGTCATAGACTTAAACTTCCAAAACTTCTTTGTGTGTTTCGGTCTGACCGATTCAACCATTTCGGTCATACTGAGATCACTAAGTCGATCTAGGTTTTCAATCTCGGTGCAACCGATTTGAACTTTTCGGTCACACCGAGTTACAGTAACTGCTTGCAGTTATGCATCTCGGTGCCACCGAGTTGTTCCACTCGGTCACACCGACAGAGTCAGGCTATATATATGCTCGGGCCAAAATTTGGAAAATTCTCCGAACCCCTTCCCCCGCGCTCAGCCTGCTCTGCCTCCCTGGGTCTCCGGATCGTCCTCCTCATCGCTAGCTGCCTCCCGCCACTGGTCTCCGCCGCCGTCAACGGAAATCGTCTCCGCAGTTGCCGCCGTAGCAGGTCCATCGCCGCACTTAGGGTATGGACTTGATCCTTGTGCTAATCTCACTCCGATTCCTAGCACATTGCTTTGCCATGTATGTTGCCACGATTGAGATCACTCTATTCAGCGAAATCACTCCGTAGTCTAGTTGTGGATTGAAAATTTAGGGTTAGGTTTCCGCCGAAATCATCTCGGACCAACCGAGTTGTTGAAATCGGTTCCACCGATTTGTCTAAGGCCATTGCACATGTGATTCTCGGTCTGACCGAGAATTGCAAATCGGTGTGACCGAGTTCAATTCTTTGTGAAACCCTAGCAGTCTCGGTGCCACCTAACTGTGACTCGGTTTGACCGAGTTCACTAGTTTAGGTTCCAAAAGCTGGTTCGGTATCACCGAGTTTTCAAATCGGTAGATCCGAAATGCTTTATGTGGAAAACTAAAACTAAGTATTGACTCATTCTTTTGCAAAAACCTCTGCACTTTGTGATGCTCATCCAATCTATCTCATCTATATCTATTCACAGGGTCAGGTGTCAGTGTTTACATCATGTCAGATCAGAGTGACAGTTAGAACAAGTCTGAGGAGCAAGTTCACATGAGTGAGGGCACTAGTCCCTCGAGCAGCTATGATGATGGAAGCAGGAGTACACCAAGCAACTTGCCTAAGGCAGCCACCAGGGCCAGAAAGAAGAGAACCTCAGATTCTGAGGATGAGGACTATGTAGCTGTTAAGGATGAGGCCACCTCAAAGAAGAAAGTTCTGAAAAAGGAATATGGCATAGCTGCTGCCACTAAGCCAGGAATGAAGACAAAGGTTCCTGCCAAGAGAGTTCCTATGTCAAAGGCCAGAACATCCACTCAAGAAACTTTGGGATCTGCACCCAAAGAACAGGTTGTGGCAGAGAAGAAAAGGAAAGAAAGGGTCAAGAAGACCATGGCTAGAGTAATTGGGAAGCCCTCAATGATGGAAGATGAAGAGGAAGAGGTTGCTGCACCAGCACCTAAAGCTCAAAAGCTTATGGGAGATGCTATAAGATCAGGGGCTGCTCCATCTAAGCCCAAAGAAGCTCCCAAGGCAGCTGCTCCAAAACCTAAAGCTGCACCCAAGAGGAGTACAAGGAATATTCCAGCTGCAGAGAAGAACAAGGCCCAGTGCCTGAAGCTGCTATAGAAGAAGAAGGATCACAACACCATGGCACATATGTACATAGAGAACCCAGAAGCTGCTCTTGAGACACACAAATTTGGATCAGTACATTACCTTCTGTCAGGTTTGCCAACAATCAACTGGATGCTCAGGCACACTCTATTGCCAAAGTCAGGTGATCACAAGATGATCAGAGGCCATGCAATTAAACTGCTTCACATATTTGATGTGCCTCAAAAGTTCAAAGTCATGATCCTAATTGTGGATACTATAAAGAGAACAGTTGCATATCAGAAGAGAAGTTGTGGGTATGCCCCATAGATCCAGGAGCTAATCAACTCCAAGATGGGCACTGGCACATATCTCTTGGACAAGGAACATATGCCCATCTACCCAGACTTTGAGGACAACACTGTGGTAATGGATGAGAATGAACCATCTTCTGTGCAAGCACAAGCAAAGAAGGAGAAGGCAAGGACTGAAAAGGCTGCAAAGATGCCAACCA
This sequence comes from Aegilops bicornis, assembly GCA_021605145.1. Taxonomy (NCBI): domain Eukaryota; kingdom Viridiplantae; phylum Streptophyta; class Magnoliopsida; order Poales; family Poaceae; genus Aegilops; species Aegilops bicornis. Next base: position 74,110,669 of record CM038671.1, on the reverse strand, counting down.
TTGATGAGGCATCTCAGTATCTTCTGATGAGCAAGCAAGATCATCTTGGCTACTTGATTACCTCCACTCTGAGGATTGAGAAGGGACTGGCCACCCTGACTCAAAACAAGGAGAGCTTGGAGAGGATCATGGAGCAGAAGTTCTATGGTTTAGATGTGAAGGTCACTGAGATACAGTTAGTTGTTGACCAACTTCAGGATGAAGTGCAGGAGAAGAAGGGCAAGACTACCATTGATACTTTTGCTAGAGTGCCCAGAGGACAGAGATCTGCTGCAGTGCCAGTTACAGACACCAGAGCAACTTCATCTGCACCAACTACAGCTTCAGTGCCACCAGCTCCAGCACCCACTCCACCAGCTCCATCTACATCAACTGATGCCTTCGTCCTTAGAGTTTTATCTACACCACCACCTGAAGACCAAGCCTGAGAGTCGATCTAGCACTATGCATTTTTATGAACTTTTTGGTAACTTGTTGCCAAAGGGGAGAAAATGTATAGATCATAGGATTCGAGAGAGAGTGTTGCTCTTTGTTCTCTCTTGTTTTTTGGTGGTTGAACTTTGTTATTTGCTTGTTTGAGATACTTTATGCTTTTGTGTGATACTTGGATGAACATGTGTTTGATCATATGCTACATTAATGCTTGTTGGATGACATTATCCTTTTATATCCCCATATGATCATTCACTTTGCTTGGTGATGAGTGCATGTATTTAATTATTATCATTTTGAGCGCTCCACCAAGATGTATGTGACATGGAAGAGTAACCCATGATCCTAACTCATTGTGCATTTGCAGTCCAAAGCAAATATTAAACTATGCACAAATTTAGGGGGAGCTCTTGCTTTTCACATACTTCTCAAAGCGACAATGTATTTCACTCTTATTATCATTTGTTGAAGCTTTGATCTATATGTTGTCATCAATTACCAAAAAGGGGGAGATTGAAAGTGCAACTATCCCTAGGTGGTTTTCATAATTCCTAACAACATATAGCTCATTGAGCAAATGCTATTTCAAGATTAATATTTCAGAAAAGCTCAATGATTGGCATGGCATGGATGAGAAAAATGGACCCCTCAAAATGCTAAGGACAAAAGGATTGGCTCAAGCTCAAAGCTCAAGACTCTACATTTTCTATTTAAGTGATCCAAGATCACATTGAGTCTATAGGAAAAGCCAATACTATCAAGGAGGGATGAGGTGTTGCTTAATGAGGCTCTTGCTCAAAATGCTTAGTGATATGCTCCAAAGCCCTCAATTACTTTCTCACATCCACATATGAACTAAACCAAAAGTCAAACTCGGCCCCACCGATTCTTTCTATCCGGCGCCATCGAGTTTTTATGTCATAGCCACTGCCACAAACCCTAGGCAAATCGGTCTCACCGATAGGGATCTCGGTCTCACCGAGATGGGATTGTAATCTCTCTGTTTCCCTTCGTAACATTTTGGTCCCACCGAGATGAGCGATCGGTCCCATCGAGATTGCAATATAAACTCTCTGTTTCCCTTTAGTAACATTTCAGTCTCATCGAAATGAGCGAATCGGTCCCACCGAGTTTACCTAACCAACTCTCTGGTTAGCTTATTACCAAAATCGGACTCACTGAGTTTGTGTAATCGGTCTCACCGAGATTACGTTATGCCCTAACCCTAACCATATCGGTCCTACCGAGTTGCATGTCGGTCCCACCGAAAATCCTAATGGTCACTAGATTTGCTGAATAGGTCTGACGAGTTTATCAATTTGGTCCCACCGAGATTGGCAAGTTGTGTGTAACGGTTAGATTTTGTGTGGAGGCTATATATACCCCTCCACCTCCTCTTCATTCGTGGAGAGAGCCATCAGAACGTGTCTACACTTCGAACATACATTTTCTGAGAGAGAACCACCTACACTTCTGTTGAGGCCAAGATATTCCATTCTTACCATATGAATCTTGATCTCTAGCCTTCCCCAAGTTGCTTTCCACTCAAATCTTCTTTCCACCAAATCCATATCCTGTGAGAGAGAGTTGAGTGTTGGGGAGACTATCATTTGAAGCACAAGAGCAAGGAGTTCATCATAAACACACCATTTGTTACTTCTTGGAGAGTGGTGTCTCCTAGATTGGCTAGGTGTCACTTGCGAGCCTCTGACAAGATTGTGGAGTTGAACCAAGGAGTTTGCAAGGGCAAGGAGATCGCCTACTTTGTGAAGATCTACCCTAGTGAGGCAAGTCCTTCGTGGGCGACCGCCATGGTGGGATAGACAAGGTTGCTTCTTCGTGGACCCTTCGTGGGTGGAGCCCTCCCTGGACTCGCGCAGCCGTTACCCTTCGTGGGTTGAAGTATCCATCAACGTGGATGTACGATAGCACCACCTATCGGAACCATGACAAAAACATCCGTGTTTCCTATTGCGTTTGAATCCTCCAAACCCTTCCCTTTACATTCTTGCAAGTTGCATGCTTTAATTTCCGCTGCTCATATACTCTTTGCATGCTTTCTTGAATTGTGTTAAGATTGCTTGACTTGTCCAAAGTTGCTAAAATCTGCCAAGAACTAAAATTTGGAAAAGGATAAGTTTTATTTGCTCAAGTGGTCTAATCACCCCCCCCCCTCTAGACATACTTTCGATCCTACAAAATCCTTACGCTCAGCTGCTGCATTTTTTTCGCCATCTTCGGAACCTATTTACTGCTCGGACTAAGGGGATCCGAAGGGGGGGGGTGGCAGCGCTAGGGTCGCCCCCTGCCCCCTACACTAGGCACATGATGAATTGGTTGCGGCACCAGCTGCACCGGTGTCCTTTTTCGGACATGGTCTGCATCTGTCATGTCCGTATCAGATTTAGAGCCATAATCCTCCTTTCCTTCGTCTCCCTCATCTTGATGAAAAGAGGTCCCGTTTCACCGAGCTCCACGGCCTCCTCTACGGCCTCCCCTCCGGCCACGGCCCCCTTCGGGGCCCTGTCCAGCGCGCATGGCCCAGGTGGCCTTAAGATTTTTGAAAACCAACGATGATGGAGGATGAATACCATTGCCATGTTCTTTGAACAGGTGGACCAACATGCCACAAACTGCACACCAGTTCGGAAGCTTGTCATATCTAACCCTATAAACCTGGTGCTTTCGGTTCCTTATCATAGAAACTGCATTCTTCAAAGGCTTGTTCACATTGATCCGGACCCCAGACACGATGGAAGTTCCCCACAAAGTCCTGCCATTGGGGTTCGGCATATAAAACTTCTCCAACCTTTTGTGCTAGAGATGGCACAAGATGAGCATACAAAGGCGGGACGTCATGAATCTACACCCAGATCTTAATAGGATCAAGCCAAACTGTTGACGGCTTTGCCAAACCATCATATGGTTTAAGAATAACAGCGTCTCCTCGGAAGTGCCATGGACCATCACGTATTACTTCTCTCCCAATCTCCCAAACATGAAAATTGGGCTGTATATAGATTGTCCTCTAGCGGTTTCAACTGGACCTCCTGAGCTAGATCCCACGCCGCTCTCATATTATTAAAGAACCAGTACTAGCTATATGTTTTAGGTGAGTGCACCCTAACCTGCGCCATCCACCGTGCCGCCTCCGGTGGTGCCTCCTTCTCATCAAACACCACATCGTCAAGGTCCTCCTCTCGAAGACCCAGCTCCCTCATTAGTGTTGTCACGTCGTCCGCCTCGGAAGGCCCCGCAGGGCGCGATCCCGAAGCTCCATCCGACGCCATGAAATCTGCAAACCCTGAGAGGTGGGCCTCCTCTCGAAGACATCCAGTGGGCCGGAGAAGCGCCTGGGGGGAGCTCCGAGGGGCCACAACCCACCAGAGGGCGCCAGGAGGCCCAGGTGCGCCCTGGTGGGTTGTGCCCACCTCGGGTGCCCCCTGAACCGACTATTTGCTCTATAAATACCCCAATATCCAGAAACCCTAAGGGAGTCGACGAAAATCAATTCCAGCCGCCGCAGAGTCCAGAACCACCAGATCCAATCTAGACACCATCATGCAGGGGTGCATCATGTCCATTGGTGCCTCTTCGATGATGCTTGAGTAGTTCTTTGTAGACCTCCGGGTCCGTAGTTAGTAACTAGATGGCTTCCTCTCTCTCGTTTGATTCTCAATATAATGCTCTCTTGGAGATCCATATGATGTAACTATTTTTGCGGTGTGTTTGTTGAGATCCGATGAACCTTGAGTTTATGATCAGATCTATCTTTTATCCATGAAAGTTATTTGAATTTCTTTGATCTCTTATATGCATGATTGCTTATAGCCTCGTATTTCTTCTCTGATATTTGGGTTTTGTTTGGCCAACTTGATCTATTTATCTTGCAGTGAGAAGAGGTGCTTTGTAGTGGGTTCGATCTTACGGTGCTTGATCCCAAAGGATGTATGAACTGACACATTTGTATCATTGCTACTAAGGATAAAACGATGGGGTCTATTTCTACATAAATAGATCTTGTCTACATTATGTCATCGTTCTTATTGCATTACTGCGTTTTGCCATGAACTTAATACACTAGATGCATGCTGGATAGCGGTCGATGTGTGGAGCAATAGTAGTAGATGCAGGCAGGAGTCGGTCTACTAATCTTGGACGTGATGCCTATATAATGATCATTGTCTGGATATCATCATGATTGTTTGAAGTTCTATCAATTACCCAACAGTAATTTGTTCACCCACCGTTTGCTATATTTCTCGAGAGAAGCCACTAGTGAAACCTACGACCCCCGGATCTCTTTCTCATATTATTTGCCTTTGCGATCTATTTTATTTGCCTTTTATTTTCAGATCTATTAAACCAAAAAAATACAAAAATACCTTGCTGCAATTTATTTTATTTGGCGTTCGATCTTGCTGACATCAGATTTTGGCACGGCATAAAAGAAAAGGAGATGGCTTCAAGCGAAATGGTTTTCAGCATGAAAAGTTTCACTTCACCGAGTGGAAAAACTTTGATGTTTAGGTTATCATCATCTGAACCCATCTTAGGGATTGAAATTGTACTCCGAGTGGCAGAATTCAGTGTTCCGAGTGGTTTTTGGCATATCACGCCTTCAATACGACCTCGGATGAAGGAGCACCCTAAAGGGATTTTCTTTGTATCGTCGAGGCAATTGATTTTGATATATAAATCATCTCCGAATTCGTATGCAAAATTTAGGGACAATATACTGCAGATCGAACCTAAATGGAAATATGACGCGAGGTACCAGACACCCTGTCTGATGGGTCATGCGAGAAATTCGGCCCTCACTAAAGCCTTGAAATGAAAACCCTTCAACATGGGAAAGTTTCTCCTCGTCTAGCCGATCGATCTTCATGTATAACTCGTCTCAATCCGAGGCCGTATGAGACCTGGAGAGACAAATCAAGATCAGGCTTTGTTTTCAGTCGGGAAATCCGAGTGAAAAGCTTACCATCCAAGTGAAAACTTACCGATCGAGTGAAAGTTTGCCGTCCGAGTGAACTTATTATCATCTGAGTGAAAATATAGTCATTCGAGTGAAAAGATTACCGTCGGAATGAAAACTTGCCGATCGAGTAAGAGATTGCCTTCCGAGTGAAAATATTTCATCCGAGTGAAACTGTTACCAATCCGAATGAAGACACTGTCATCCGAGTGAAAGTTTGCCGTTCGGGTAAAGGATTGCCGTCCAAGTGAAAATATAGTCATCCGAGTGAAAATATAGTAATCCAAGTGAAAAATTGTCTTCCAAGTGAAAATGTTGCCATCCTAGTGAAAGTTGTCGTCCGAGTGAAAAGTCCAGTCAGGCGATCCGAGTGAAAGATTGTCTTTTGATTTAAAACTTTGCCATCCTAGTGAAAGTTGCCGTCCGAGTGAAGAAGTCTAGTCGAGCGATCTGAGTGAAACACTAATATCTGATTGGAGAGATCTGAGTGCTCCGGCCAGAAGCTGAACATCACATCTTATATATGCTAGGGGTGATGGCCGATTGAACATCACCAATCGAACCAATCAATCTACTACACTTTCGTGTTCATCTTTCTTTATCCCTTACCCTTGTATCTTTCTTTCTGGTTCTTCGTTCGTTCTTTGCATTGGAGGCCAGCGATCCACGAGGCTCTAGGGGAGATTAGATCTACCTGGAGCAGCCCATAGCTGCCGCACTCCCTGACGGGGTCCCTCCCGGGCGTGCGGGGTTTCGGGTCAAAAAGAACCCGCCGACTGTCCTGCGTATCGCGCTGTCGGTCGGGTCTCCTTCGACGTGAGCTGCGGTGCATCACCCCGCGTCGAGGGTACACGATGACGTGTGCGAACACACTTTTTGGCGACTCCGCTGGGCATGAAGCTTTGAACAGTCTCTAGCCTGTTCTTGCTACGAGGAGAGCGTCATCAAGAAACTGCAATCTACAATGGTAACATGTATCATCAATCTCCTTACGTCGATGCAAATAGCCATTATGTTGGTGTCGCTACATCTTCCAACAGACATGTCATGTCGGCTAGCCCTAACGAGCAAAGGTTGACTAGTTGTTTCGCTGGAGAAACTTTGAGTTCATAGAATCACGACATGCAACTTATGAATCTGAACTTTTGTGCATTGGCAACACCTTTCAATATGCCGGTGAATAACACGATTTGTTCGAGTAATCAATATATGACACCTCATGTAAAGGAGGGCGTCTCATAGTTCTATCCATCGGCAACCGACTCGCAATATGCGGGTTCATCCCCAAACAAGCCGATGGATGGGGGAATCGGCCATGCTTCCATTTGATATTCGGCTGGTTATCCTCAATCATCATATACTACACCTCATGAGATTAATTGTTCAGTGGCATATGAAACTAAAAATATTCATGACTCGCCTCACCTTCGTGGTTATGGCCGAGTGAATGGAGATTCTATAGGAGCATATATGCCTAATATTGCAGGAGATGAGGTGGCTCTGGCTGCATTAAAAAGTTTAGCCCAAAATAAGAAAATTAGTGCTCTTTGCCTTGAGTAGCCTGAAAAGGGCCTGGTTCCTGAATATGAGGCAATAAGAGCTAGGGTTTTGAAAGAATATGAAGTGTTTCTAATTGAACAAATTGGCGAGAGAAAATATTCAACAACAATGCACATGCCAGCATATTATACACCCCCTATACAATCGCAAAATTTCGGCAATATCAATTCATTGCCGAAAGATCCTAAAAGTATTGGGGGCAAGCCGATCCAAGCAGGATTGAGTTTAAAGAAAATTATGTGGCCCAAGTGGACAAGATCAAGCAAGAGCTCACGGGGAATAGCATTAACGAATTTACTACACCAATCCTTGAGGAATTACCAGTAGAATATCGACGGGCTTTTGAAGCACTCAAGAAGAAGCATGGAGACGATGATTTGCAAGAGTACGTCAAGTGCCTTCCTCCATGTAGCAACCATGCTGGCCCTTCTGCACTTTTGAGGCAAGATAAAAAAGAAGCTTTGAAAGAAAATCGGCGAAAAAGGATTCACTCAGCTAATACATTAGATCCGATTGAAACTGGATTGAGCACTGAGACAGCTAATGCCGGGTGCATCAAGCCAGTTATTACCGAGTGTACCAAAATAGTAGATGCAAGCTTCACTGAGCAAAGGAACGACAAACGCAGCAAATTGGCCGTGCTCGATTTTTCTGGATGTAAGGGAGCTTACAAGGTACCCATGAGTTTCGTGCTAACGATATTGATAATCATCAAGAACAAAATAATATGGTCGAACACAGTTCGGTTAACGATGGACATCAAGAACAAGAAAGTGTAGCTGAGCAAAGTTCAATTGACGAAGAGCGTCCAAGTGAAATCTACTCGGGCAATCCGAGTGAAATATACGTGGGCAATCCGAGTGAAGTCTACTTGGGAAATCCGAGTGAAATCTACTCAGGCAATCCGAGTGAAATCTACTCAGACAATCCCAGTGACGAGGCACGAGATCCAGAAAAAGAGGAAGATGCGTTGGAGAATTATTCAGAAGTGGAGCAAGGTATTGTTCAAGTGGTCCAACCGTATTCTCCTTCCAACATCTTCACAAAGGTACACCTAGCAGACTGTTTATTCAATTTTCGATTCGGTCAAAATCATATTGTTGATGCATCCATTAGTAAGACTCTAATTAGTTTTGGAAGACCAGTCGAAATGGGTAATCTGTTTGTTAGAAATGATCTTGTCACTAATCATGTTAGTCAACACATGGTATCATTCATAGAGGCTAAGACTGATAACTTATCGCAACCAAAGTTGTTCCCGTCATGGCAATTGAACTTTATATTCATATGGACAACTTTGTTTGTTTCATGCCTGGCTAACATTTGGTCTCGAATGAGATGTATATTCTATAATTATTTTGGTTGCAGGAATATAAAGCTAGATTCAAAGTTCTCCAGGATAGCCGATTCAACAACATCGGAAAAGGAGAAATAAAATCGATGCATAGACGAGTCAGATGACATTGATCCAACACCACTCGTTTATTCAGTTCCAAAGCCGGTATTAAATTATCGGTCAATGAACGAACAATGTACCTTCAATCCGGGCATATGAGATCACATTGTCGGTGCATCGCTGACTAATCCTATTATTATAATTGATCACGATGTCGAGCCATCAAGACAAGAGCAAATGCAATGTTCATTCGAGAGAAATGTCAAGGGCTGCAACATGATCCATCAAGTAGCACAATCAATCAAGACAAGACGATTGGAGTTTGTTGAAGCATGAGCATATGGCTAGTCGTATCAGATTGGTCTCCCCAATTCCATGGAGAGATTGCCGCGTCCGGGCCTCCCCAACGTAGGCGGTGTGTGGCCGCCCGGAGTACGCCGCCAACCATGCAAGCTGGGCGGCGTACTTCCAACGCCACTATGACGAGAAGATCGCCTCCACCAACAATGCGCCGGTGAGGGGGAGCTACAATACCGACGGCCGCCGCCAGTGGTGGGGCATCCCCGGGCGGACGCAGCACTACATCCTCGAGCCCTCGAGGGCAGCAACAAGCCGCCGCTCCAGTACCCAGCGGCCCCGGTGCCTGTCCCCCGCCAGATCGGCGACATTTGGATGCCGAGGTGCATGGCGGGTTCGTCATCGTCGTCCTTCTCCTCCCTCTCCTCTGGCTCGCCAGCGCAGGCCAGCATCAAGCCCAAGCCCATGGAGACACCGCTCGGGCGGCGCACCCACGGCAGCGCCCTCGTCATCAATGAGGGTGCTCGTGGCTCCTCCTCCTCCCGCCCCATCAAGCCCAAGCCGAAGCCGGGGCTCATCACCGTGAAGAACGAGCACGATGACATGGCCGCCGCTGACGAGGCCGCCCTCAAGTGGGCGCGCGAGGGCTACGTCAAGCTGGAGATGGAGCGCCAGCGCCGTGGCCGCGACAAGGGCGGTGTCATTGTCCTCAAGGTCAGTGATGGCGACGCACCACTGCTACCTCTTGAGCACTGCCTTGGATTTCCCTGAAGAGGAGAGGATGATGCATCAAAGTAGCGTAAGTATTTCCCTCAGTTTTTGAGAACCAAGGTATCAATCCAGTAGGAGGCCACGCACAAGTCCCTCGTATCTGCACAAAACACTAGCTCCTCGCAACCAACGCGATTAAGGGTTGTCAATCCCTTCACGGTCACTACCGAGAGTGAGATTTGATAGAGATGATAAATAATATTTTTGGTATTCCTGATATAGAGATGCAAAGTGAAAAGTAAAAGGCAAAGTAAAAACAAAGAAAGTACTAAAGTAATGGAGATTGATATGATGAGAATAGACCCGGGGGCCATAGGTTTCACTAGTGGCTTCTCTCAAGAGCATAAGTATTCTACGGTGGATGAACAAATTACTGTTGAGCAATTGACAGAATTGAGCATAGTTATGAGTATATCTAGGTATGATCATGTATATAGGCATCACGTCCGAGACAAGTAGACCGAAACGATTCTGCATCTACTACTATTACTCCACTCATCGACCGCTATCCAGCATCCATCTAGAGTATTAAGTTAAAAACAGAGTAACGCCTTAAGCAAGATGACATGATGTAGAGGGATAAATTCATGCAATATGATAAAAACCCCATCTTGTTATCCTCGATGGCAATAATACAATATGTGCCTTGCAACCCCTTCTGTCACTGGGTAAAGACACCGTAAGATTGAACTCAAAGCTAAGCACTTCTCCCATTGCAAGAACTACCAATCTAGGTGGCCAAACCAAACGGATAATTCGAAGAGACTTGCAAAGATAACCAATCATACATAAAAGAATTCAGAGAAGATTCAAATATTATTCATAGATAATATGGATCATAAACCCATAATTCATCGGTCTCAACAAACACAACGCAAAAAGAAGATTACATCGAATAGATCTCCACGAGAGAGGGGGAGAACATTGTATTGAGATCCAAAAAGAGAGAAGAAGCCATCTAGCTACTAGCTATGGGCCCGAATGTCTGAAGTAAACTACTCACACTTCATCGGATGGGCTATGGTGTTGATGTAGAAGCCCTCCGTGGTGGATGCCCCCTCCGGCGGAGCTCTAGAACAGGCCCCAAGATGGGATCTCGTGGATACAGGAAGTTGCAGCGGTGGAATTAGGTTTTTGGCTCCGTCTCTGATCGTTTGGGGGTACGTAGGTATATATAGGAGGAAGGAGTACGTCGGTGGAGCAACAGGGGGCCCACGAGGCAGGGGGCGCGCCCTAGGGGGGGCGCTCCCCCCACCCTCATGACCGCCTCTTTTGTTCCTTGGAGTAGGGTCCAATCCCCTGGATCACGTTCGGTGAGAAAATCACGTTCCCGAAGGTTTCATTCTGTTTGGACTCCGTTTGATATTCCGTTTCTTCGAAACACCGAAATGGGCAAAAACAACAATTACAGGCTGGGCCTCCGGTTAATAGGTTAGTCCCAATATATTATAAAAGTGGAAAATAAAGCCCAATATAGTCCAAAACAGTAGATAAAGTAGCATGGAGCAATCAAAAATTATAGATACGTTGGAGACGTATCAGGCATCCCCAAGCTTAATTCATGCTCGTCCTCGAGTAGGTAAATGATAAAAAGAGAATTTTTGATGCGGAGTGATACTTTAGCATAATTTCAATGTAAATCTTCTTAATTGTGGTATGAATATTCAGATCTGAATGAATACAAAATAAAAGTTCATATTGACATAAAAATAATAATACTTCAAGCATACTAATCAAAGTAATCATGTCTTCTCAAAATAGCATGGCAAAAGAAAGTTCATCCCTACAAAATCATATAGTTAGGATATGCTTCATTTTCGTCGCACAAAGATGTTCCCAACTTCTACACCCCCGATGACAAGCCAAGCAATTGTTTCATACTTAAATAATCTCAAACTTTTTGAACTTTCACGCAATACATGAGCGTGAGCCATGGATATAGCACTATGGGTGGAATAGAATATGATGATGGGGATTGTGTGGAGAAGACAAAAGGAGAAAGTCTCACATTGACGAGGATAATCAACGGGCTATGGAGATGCCCATCAATTGATGTCAACATGAGGAGTAGGGATTGCCATGCAACGGATGCACTAGAGCTACGAATGCTCAACAAAAGAAAACTAGTGGGTGTGCATCCAACTTGCTTGCTCATGAAGACCTAGGCATTTGAGGAAGCCCATCGTAGGAATATACAAGCCAAGTTCTATAATGAAAAATTCCCACTAGTATAAAAAAGACAACTTATGAGACTCACTATATGAAAAACATGGTGCTACTTTGAAGCACAATATATGAGACTCACTACATGAAGAACAAGGTGCTACTTTGAAGCACAAGTGTGGAAAAAGAGATAGTAACATTGCCCTTTTTTTGGGCCTTTCCTTTTTTTTCTTTTTGGCATTTCTCTTTTTTTTGGGCAATTCTCTAATAATGATGATCATCACACTTCTATTTATTACAACATAAGGATTACAACTCGAAACTAGAACAAGATATGACTCTATATGAATGCCTCCGGTGGTGTACCGGGATGGTGCAATGAATCAAGAGTGACATGTATGAAAAATAATGCATGGTGGCTTTGCCACAAATACGATGTCAACTACATGATCATGCAATGGCAATATGACAAAAGTAAAGTATGCCATGATGATGAAGAGCGGAAGGGTGGAAAGTTGCATGCCAATATATCTCGGAATGGCTATGGAAATACCATAATAGGTAGGTATGGTGGCTGTTTTGAGGAAGATATAAGGAGGTTTATGTGTGATAGAGCGTATCATATCACGGTGTTTGGATGCACCAGCGAAGTTTGCACCAACTCTCAAGGTGAGAAAGGGCAATGCACGGTACCGAAGAGGCTAGCAAAGGCGGAAAGGTAAAAGTGTGTATAATCATGGACTCAACATTAGTCAAAAGAACTCATATACTTATTGCAAAAATTTAGAAGTCATCAAAAATCAAGTACTACGCGCATGCTCCTAGGGGGATAGATTGGTAGGAAAGACCATCGCTCGTCCCCAACCGCCACTCAGAAGGATGCACAAGCCCGTACACTTCATGTTTCAATTTTGTTACACAACTTTAACCATACGTGCATGCTATGGGATTTGCTAACTTCAACACAAGCATTCTTTAAATTCATAATCACCCAACTAGCATGACTTTGATATTATCACCTCCATATCTCAAAACAATTATCAAGCATCAAACTTTTCTTAGTATTCAACGCACTCAAAAGAAAGTTTCACATATCTTGAATACCAAGTATATTAATATTAAGCAAATTACCATGTTATTAATGACTCTCAAAATAATCTAAGTGAAGCATGAGAGATCAATAGTTTCTTTAAAACAAATCCACCACCGTGCTCTAAAAGATCTAAGTGAAGCACTATGAGCAAAACTATCCAGCTCAAAAGATATAAGTGAAGCACATAGAGTATTCTATAAAATTCCAATTAATGTATGGCTCTCTCAAAAGGTGTGTACATCAAGGATAATTGTGGTAGACTAACAAGCAAAGACGCAAATGATACAAGATGCTCCAAGCAAAACACATATCATGTGGTGAATAAAAATATAGCTCCAAGTAAATTGCCGATGGAAGTAGACGAAAGAAGGGATGCCTTCCGGGGCATCCCCAAGCTTTGAATTTTTGGCGTCCTTGGATTATCTTGGGGGTGCCATGGGCATCCCCAAGCTTAGGCTCTTTCCACTCCTTGTTCCATAATCCATCAAAAGAATTTACCCAAAACTTGAAAACTTCACAACACAAAACTCAATAGAAATCTCGTGAGTCTCCGTAGAGAAAGAAAACAAAAGACTACTTTAAGGTACTGTAATGAACTCATTCTTTATTTATATTGGTGTTAAACCTACTGTATTTCAACTTCTCTATGGATTATAAACTATTTTACTAGCCATAGATTCATCAAAATAAGTAAACAACACACGAAAAACAGAATCTGTCAAAAATAGAACAGTCTATAGTAATCTGTAACTAGCGCAAACTTCTGGAACTGCAAAAAATCTACCAAAATTAGAAGACCTATACAATTTGTTTATTGATCAGCAGCAATTGGAATCAGTATTTTATCACGTTCTGGTGATTTTTAATAATTCGGTCACTGAGCACAAAGTTTCTGGAAATTACAGCAAGATCAAATAACTATCATCCAAGAAGATCCAGTAGGTCTAGCTTGGCACAAACACTAATTAAAACATAAAACGACATCTAAACAGAGGCTAGATGGATTATTTATTCCTAAACAGAAGCAAAAACGAAAAAACTAAAAACAAAATTGGGTTGCCTCCCAACAAGCGCTATCGTTTAACGCCCCTAGCTAGGCATAAAAGCAAGGATAGATCTAGGTATTTCCATCTTTGGTAGGCAATCCATAAGTGGATCTCATGATAGATTCATATGGTAATTTTATTTTCTTTCTAGGAAAGTGTTCCATGCCTTTCTTTAATGGAAATTGGAATCTGATATTCCCTTCCTTCATATCAATAATTGCACCAATCGTTATAAAGAAAGGTCTACCAAGAATAATAGGACATGAAGGATTGCAATCTATATCAAGAACGATAAAATCTACGGGCACATAATTCCTATTTGCAACAATAAGAACATCATTAATTCTTCCCATAGGTTTTTTAATAGTGGAATCCGCAAGATGCAAGTTTAGAGAGCAATCATTAAAGTCATGGAAATCTAGCAAATCACACAAAGTTTTGGGAATAGTGGAAACACTAGCACCCAAATCACACAAAGCATGAAACTCATAATTTTTAATTTTAATTTTAATAGTAGGTTCCCAGTCATCATAGAGCTTTCTAGGGATAGAGACTTTCAACTCAAGTTTTTCTTCATAAGATTGCATCAAGGCATCAACAATGTGTTCGATAAAGGCCTTATTTTGACTATAAGCATGAGGAGAATTTAGCACGGATTGCAACAAGGAAATACAATCAATTAAAGAGAAATTTTCATAATTAAATTCCTTGAGATACAATATAGTGGGTTTAGCAACATCTAGGTTTTTATTTCTTTCAATCCCACATTTATAAATTTCATCATCAAGATCTAAAAACTCTGAATACTTAGAACGCCTTCTAGGTAAAGGAAAATCATATTCCGTTTCATCAAGATTCATATTGCAAAACAAAGATTTAATGGGGGACACATCAATAACTTTTAGATCTTCATCTTGATTTTCATAGGAATTCGGTTTAGTGGCCATCTTATTGACTAAGGTAGCCTGCATATCCAAAATTTCAGCAGTCAACTTTTCAAGGCGAGCAATTTGGGATCTTATACCATCAAATTCTTTAGACATATCATCGAGCTCTTTATTCATATAACTCATAAAACCTTTTTGTTCCTTAAGCTCGTTTCAAAAGAAATTATTATGTTCAAATTGCAAAACCATAAACTTTCAGACATTGGTTTCGATCTCCTCTAACCTTTTAAGGTGAAGATCACCAAATCTAGGTAGTGCCATCGCGACAAACAAGCAATACAACACACGAGCAAACAAAAGGCAAGGAAAAGGCAAACGGGAAAAAGAGGAGGAGATTGAGAAAGAGAGGGCGAATAAAACGGCAAGGGTGAAGTGGGGGAGAGGAAAACGAGAGGCAAATGGCAAATAATGTAATGCGAGAGATAGGGATTGTGATGGGTACTTGGTATGGTGCTTGACTTGCTCTTGCGTGAGCCTCCCCGGCAACGGCGCCAGAAATTCTTCTTGCTACCTCTTGAGCACTGCGTTGGATTTCCCCGAAGAGGAGAGGATGATGCAGCAAAGTAGCGTAAGTATTTCCCTCAGTTTTTGAGAACCAAGGTATCAATCCAGTAGGAGGCCACGCACAAGTCCCTCGTACCTGCACAAAACACTAGCTCCTCGCAACCAACGCGATTAGGGGTTGTCAATCCCTTCACGACCACTTACGAGAGTGAGATCTGATAGAGATGATAAATAATATTTTTGCTATTTTTCATATAGAGATGCAAAGTGAAAAGTAAAAGGCAAAGTAAAAACAAAGCAAGTATTAAAGTAATGGAGATTGATGTGATGAGAATAGACCCGGGGGCCATAGGTTTCACTAGTGGCTTCTCTCAAGAGCATAAGTATTCTCTACTGGGTGAACAAATTACTGTTGAGCAATTGATGAAATTGAGCATAGTTATGAGTATATCTAGGTATGATCATGTATATAGGCATCACGTCCGAGACAAGTAGACCAAAATGATTCTGCATCTACTACTATTACTCCACTCATCGACCGCTATCCAGCATGCATCTAGAGTATTAAGTTAAAAAGAGAGTAACGCCCTAAGCAAGATGACATGATGTAGAGGGATAAATTCATGCAATATGATAAAAACCCCATCTTGTTATCCTCGATGGCAATAATACAATACGTGCCTTGCAACCCCTTCTGTCACTGGGTAAGGACACCGCAAGATTGAACCCAAACCTAAGCACTTCTCCCATTGCAAGAACTACCAATCTAGTTGGCCAAACCAAACAAATAATTCGAAGAGACTTGCAAAGATAACCAATCATACATAAAAGAATTCAGAGAAGATTCAAATATTATTCATAGATAATCTGGATCATAAACCTAGAATTCATCGGTCTCAACAAACACACCGCAAAAAGAAGATTACATCGAATAGATCTCCACGAGAGAGGGGGAGAACATTGTATTGAGATCCAAAAAGAGAGAAGAAGCCATCTAGCTACTAGCTATGGACCCGAAGGTCTGAAGTAAACTACTCACACTTCATCGGAGGGGCTATGGTGATGATGTAGAAGCCCTCCATGGTGGATGCCCCCCTCGTGAGCTCAAACAGGCCCCAAGATGGGATCTCGTGGATACAGGAAGTTGCGGCTGTGGAATTAGGTTTTTGGCTCCGTCTCTGATCGTTTGGGGTACGTAGGTACATATAGGAGGAACGAGTACATCAGTGGAGCAACAGGGGGCCCACGAGGCAGGGGGGCACGACCTAGGGGGGCGCCCCCCACCCTCGTGACCGCCTCTTCTATTCCTTGGAGTAGGGTCCAAGTCCCCTGGATCACGTTCGGTGAGAAAATCACGTTCCCGAAGGTTTCATTCCGTTTGGACTCCGTTTGATATTCTGTTTCTTTGAAACACTGAAATAAGCAAAAAACAGCAATTCTGGGCTGGGCCTCCGGTTAATAGGTTAGTCCCAAAAATGATATAAAATTGGAAAATAAAGCCCAATATAGTCCAAAACAGTAGATAAAGTAGCATGGAGCAATCAAAAATTATAGATACGTTGAAGACGTATCAACCACCGCCGCCAACCAAGCCCGTCAGCCAAGGCAACACAGACCAGGGGTGCAGCAAGGACGGCGGCAGCGTGAATAAGGAGGACGCCGACGACGGCGGCGAGGGTGGCACCTTCGGCGCATTCTTCGGCCTGTAGGGGCGGGGGATGGCGGCACCCTCGTTGTTTTTTTAGTTTTCGAATTATGTTTTTATATTTTTATGTACAAACATTAATTAAATCACCTAGTTTGCCCGAAATGTGTCGTGTTTGGCCGAGTTTTTTTATTTCAAATATTTCACAAAATTGGCGTTCGGGGGCAACCTGGGGTCAGCGGTTGGGAAACCGACCAACCCCACGCCGATATTTTCACCGGCGCGCCCCCAGGCGGCGCTTTTGCATGCCCCTGGGGGGCCGAACAGCTGGAGATGCTCTTACATGCATCGAGGTTGAAGGCCGCAATGCCGGCAGCCATAACCGCGTGATCAGCTGCCTGCAAGGTGTCGTCCGCTGCAGCCCGGAGCACTGACGGACTGCCCAAAGCCCGCTTCGGGCATGGCTACATCCTCCGCCACTACTAGGAAAAGGACTATAGCTAATATGGACATTAATGCCCCACTCCTCCCACCCTCAAGTGGTGCGCCACTGCTATATAGCAGTGGCGCACCAGATACAGGTGCGCCATTATTGACATATTACTAATGGCGCTTTTGATGTATGGTGCGCCATTACTAGTTTAGAAAAAAAATTAAAAAAAATTGTTAGTAATGGCGCACCAGGGGATAGTGCGCCATTACTAGTTGACATAGTAATGGCGCACCTTCACCAAAGTGCGCCATTACTATGTGTATGACTTGGTCAAACCCTGGCCTATATGGCCTGCCGACTCCTGAACCCTAGCCTCTCCCCTCCCCGATCCCCTCTCACTCCTCCTCGCCCTGGATCTGAATGGCGCCCATCCCCGTCGCCCGGCACGATCCCCCACTCCTCCCGCACGACCCCCACTCCTCCCGACTGAGACCCCCACTCCCTCTCGTTCTCCAACGTCGCCAGGCACCCCGCGCCCGATCCCTTGCCGCGCAGGAGCACCACCTCGCCGGCGCGCCCGCGCCCGAGGAACCGTCGCAAACCACCGCGACCACCGCCACTGAATCAACAACCCGTCGCGTCTGTGAGGTCTGCCTCGTCCTCTTCGTCATCTACACTGGCACACGCGAGCTAGCTAGGACGCCCCAACGACAGCGCCGTCGACGATCTTCTTCGACGACGGCCACCACATTACTCGCCTCGATCGACGCCGTCCAGACCATCTCCGGCTCCCTCAAGCATCCCTACGCAACCACAGTGAGCACCGCCACTTCCCCGCAATTTATCGAGCTCGGATTCGAGCTCGAGCACGCTCGCCGCAACGCCCGTAGCCTAGTCACCGCCGCCCCTGTAGTTTGCCCCGCGCCTTTGTGTTCCCGCCCCTGCCCGCGCGTCCCCGCGGCCCGTGCGCGCCGTGGTCGCGCCCTGCCGTTTCTCCCGTAGGCCCGCGCACTCGAGTTGCCGTTTCTGTTGCTCTGCTGCTACAGATTGCTGCTGGCCACAGGCTCCGCCGCCCACACCTGCACGCGCTCCGCGCCCATCACTCGCCGGGCAGCGCCCTGCCCCGCTGCAGCCGCCATCCGGCGCCGCCCGACGCACCCTGCGGCCTTGTTCCGCCGTACCCCTCCCTGCGGGCGAGCAGCCGTTAATTGAGCAGGTGCGCTGCACCGCCCGTTCGCCCGGTGCCCGACACGGTAGGCCTCCAGGGGCCTATGCCAAGGAGCCCCACGTCCCAAAATGTTTTTTAAAGAAGAATAAAATAATAATAATAAATAATAATATTATTATTAGTTAATTAATTAGTGAAAGAGTTAATTAGTTTAATTAATCATAATTAGATTAATCAAATCACTAATTACCCTAATTAACTGTTAGGTAAATAATCAATATATGACATGCGGGACCCATGTGTCAGTTTGACCCACTCAACACCTCTATTGATTTCTGATGTCATTCTAATGCAGTAATGCTATTTTTGAATTAATTCAATAATAAAAATTTAGAAATTGTTTAAAACTTCTAAAATTAATATAAAATAATCCGTAATTCGGATGGAAAAACTTTGTACATGAAAGTTGCTCAGAACGACGAGACGAATCAGGATACGTAGCCCGTTCGTCCGCCACACATCTCTAGAATAGCGAACATGCAAATTTCCCCCTCCATTTCATCTGTCCGAAAATGCTAAACAACGGGGATATTTCCCCGGATGTTTCCTCCTTCGCCGGTATCACCTACTACCGCGTTAGGGCACACCTAGCACCGCTCATAGTCTTGTTTGCATTATATTTATTGTTTCTTCCCCCTCTTCTCTCCGGTAGACTACGAGACCGACGCCGCTACTGCCCCGGTCGACTACGGTGTTGACGACCCCTCCTTCTTGCTAGAGCAACCAGGCAAGCCCCCCCCCCTTGATCACCAGATATCACCTATTCCTTCTCTCTACTGCTTGCATTAGAGTAGTGTAGCATGTTACTGCTTTCGGTTGATCCTATTCTGCTGCATAGCCTGTCATTGTTGCTACAGTTGTTACCCTTACCTGCAATCCTAAATGCTTAGTATAGGATGCTAGTGTTCCATCAGTGGCCCTACACTCTTGTCCGTCTACCACTTTGGGAGGTGATCACAGGCTTACGCTATATACTTTATACTCTTACATTACTTATGATACTATTCGGAGATGGGGGCTGAAGGGGCAGGTGGTTCCATCCCGGTAGAGGTGGGCCTGGGTTCCCGACGGCCCCCAACTGTTACTTTGTGGCAGAGCGACAGGGCAGGTTGAGACCACCTGGGAGAGAGGTGGGCTTGGCCCTGGTTGGCGTCCGTGGTTACTTTAAAATAACATGCTTAACGAGATCTTGGTATTTGGTCTGAGTCTGGCCACTGGCCTATACACACTAACCAACTACGCGGGAATATTTATGGGCACTCGACGTCGTGGTATCAGCCGAAGCCTTCGTGACATCAGCGACTTAGTGGCACGCGTCGGGTTGGACCACGTAACGCAACTTCCTTTGTAATGGAGGTTGCTAGGTCTGCTCTCCGGCCGCCCACGCAACGTGCAGGTGTGCAATGGGCGATGGGCCCAGACCCCTGCGCCATAAGATTTTGACCGGCATGCTGACCTCTCTGTTGTGCCTCGGTAGGGCTGCGACGTGTTGATCTTCCGAGGCCGGCCATGACCCAGAAAAGTGTGTTCGGCCAAATGGGATCGAGCTTGTTGGGTTATGTGGTGCACCCCTGCAGGAAAGTTTATCTATTCGAATAGACATGATCTTCGGTAATAGGACGACTTGGAGTTGTACCTTGACCTTATGACAACTAGAACCGGATACTTAATAAAACACACCCTTCCAAGTGCCAGATATAACCCGGTGATCGCTCTCACACAGGGCGACGAGGAGAGGATCGTCGGGTAGGATTATGCTATGCGAGGTACAACCATGATAAAGCTGTCATTTTGCCTCCTTCATCACATTCTTCAAAAAAGACTCATTCTCAGAAGGGTTTCCACCATTGTTAGCATCTTGATTTTCAGTTTCACTCTGAGCTTGTTCTACTACTGTGCGTAGGTCTTCAAACATCTCTTCAAAACAGTCAGCACCATTGTCACCATCCTCGGTGTCATGCACATCAACAGGATGTTCAATAACATCTACATCAAAGTCTTGTCCATGATATATCCAGCGAGTATATGTACTTTCCATGCCATACGTCAGTATGTGCATGTTCATATGACTTTGATGCTTTGGTAGTTACGATTAATGCATTTTCTACATGGGCAGAGTATTTTATCATCCCCGCTGAATTTCTCTTGAATGAAGTTCATAAATTCTTTGACACCTTCGATGTACTCACGGGAAAATAATGTACCATGAATCCAACGTCTATCCATCTAAATTGCAGAAAAAGAACCAACTCAATCAAAGGTTTACCCCGGCAATCAAATTAACATGTACAGTATAGCAAACTAGAATATGTTCAGATTTAAAATTATACTTCTTCGCACTATAGTGAACACAGTTCATCAAAAGTTTTTTTCTTTTGCTGTGATAAAGGAACATACACCACTTGACAATATTTCACTGATTATTCGACATTAATGTACATGGATACAGAACCACGAAAGTTATTTCGGAACAGAGGGAGTACTAGATATGTTAGCCTGCCAGTTTTGAATTTTTAAAAAACCAATTTCAGTACAGACCATGTACCAACTTCTACACAATCAAGACAATATTACAAAATATTATCTGAGCAAAAAAGAGAATTTGTTATGTCTATTACTAGTAGAAGTTCTCAAGATCCTCTGCCATGGTCCTTTGGTTAGCTACTCGGATGATCAGGTCTATTACTAGTCTGGAAATGGAATCATCACTAGGCACTACTATCATATATGTATGGCCATTTTTTGCTACCAGTACCTTTTGCCCCATCAAGGCGTCAACTATAATCAAATAGCCCAAAGTCGGGCCACAATATCAACATGCAACAGGATTAAAAGCAAGCAATTTTTTACGCGCTTCACATAAATATTATTTGTCCTTCTCAATAGACAACGAAATCACTAAATTAGCGCACATGTCATATCAATTCAACACAGGTGAGAATGCGTCCAACTTTCAGGTACCACTATAGTTTTGTGAATTGTGTGCCTAGCACCACCGTTTCTAATCTGACTTGGACTATAGCTAGTCTGAAAAAAACAGAGGAAGGTGATTAAGTTTTTGTTTCTAATGCACCCATGCAACTGATGATTTTCCACTTGGTTTACTATCAACACTTAGGAATTAAACACTTGAATTAAGCACTAAAGAACAATAGTGCTAAAGAATTGCAGGTTCGCTGCTTCGAACTCGAGTGACAGAGGTGAATCAGCTAAAAGAAGAACATGATTTTGTAATGAACTCTAACTGTGCATCACCGGAAAAGAATGGGACGGTGGGTTATATATATTTACCTTTTGTTCTTACGCAACTTTTCTGGGCAGCTTCTCTATTCTTCTCGAGACTCGAATAAAACCAAGACAGACTTATTTAGCATCCTTTTCTGCGCATCTTGTTCTATCATAAACAGAGGATGTGTAATAGTGCAAAAACATGTTCGATCAATTCTCGCTTAACCTATTGGTAATATCTATTCTTAGCATCATGTAGTAGGATGTAGCAACATCTCTACAGCCCCATCGAGATCATTCAGTTTAGTGTGAATTTAAGTAAGCGTCTAACTTGAGCATATGAACTTGTACCCCCTTTGTCTTGAGCGATGAACTAAATGGGCTTAGTTGTTAACTGTATGTGTCACTCCATCAGTGAGAAGATTCAGTTAGCTTACCGGTATAGTTCTGAAATTCAGCTAGCCTCAATTTAGTATGTATTATAGTTCAGCATATAAACTTGCCACTGAAGTGTATTTAACAAATGAGCATGATTAGCATATAAACTTGCCACTGAAGTGTATTGAACAAAAGTGCATTCCAAATTCTGAAGGGGAGAATTGCAAATCACAATATTTAGTCAACAAATCTGAAGGAGAGAGATGATTTCTGCCGGAGACATACCACTCGCTCTTGGCTGGCGTTGATGTGGGGAAAGAACCGGGGAGTGTTCGGTGCAGCAAGTGTGGCAGCGACTGGCTCGTCCGTGCAGCAACGGCAGGCCGGCGGCTGGATCTTTGGTGCACCAATGGCGGGCGGAGGCTGGCTCGTCAACGCATCAAGGGTGCCTAGCAGTGAGACGAGAGGCTGAAGGATCCTGAAGATGGCGCCGAGATGGACCACCCCACCGGATCAAACCACCCTCGCCTGGGCAATGTTGGTGGCACTGGCGGCGGCGGCGGTCGATGGGATCTGGAGAATGTGAGAATCGGGGAAAAGAAGTCTCCACTGTTTTTTTATGGGAAGCAACATAATGCAAAATACACTGTCATGTGGGGCATACAATGGCACCCACGTAGCCTCACAGTTTTATTTTTTCAAGCAAAACGTATGGTCTGACCAACATGTGGGCCAACGAATGGGCATGTATGCCACGTCAGCAGGAGCACGATCCATGATGGTGTGGATGGTGTATATTAAAAAATGCTAGGCCCGCCTAAGCCCACTTGGTTGATTCATGACATTTTCTGTGACGATAGCATGAGGTCCGTCATCAAGGGCCTGCTGTTTTCCGGCCCAACCGCGGCTTACAAATCGGTGACGGTATTCGTGACGGGTCGAGGTAAACCGTCATAATTTGTGACGGATTTCAGGAACGTCAGCAGGAATCTGTCATGGATTAACAAGTTTCTTGTAGTGCTTGTTGAACTTACCATCTACTCTCTTCTACATGCTGCAAGATGGAGGCTGCCAGAAGCGTAGTCTTCGACATGACTAGCTATCCCCCTCTTATTCTGGCATTCTGCAGTTCAGTCCACTGATATTACCCTTTACACAGATACCCATGCAAATGTAGTGTAGATCCTTGCTTGCAGTACTTTGGATGAGTACTCACGGTTGCTTTTCTCCCCCTTTCCCCTTTCCTTCCTTCACGGTAGTCGCAACCGGATCTTGGAGCCAGGAGCGGGCGTCACCGTCGACGATGACTCCTACTACCGGAGGTGCCTACTACTACGCAAGGTGCCACCGATGACGACCGAGGAGTGGTTTAGGAGGATCCCGAGCGGGAGGTCTGCGCCTCTTTTGATCTCAGTATCCCGGTTTGTGCTAGCCATGTTATGGAAACTTGTTTAACTTATGTCCGTACTCGAGATATTGTTGCTTCACGACTTCGTCTATGATCGAGCACTTGTATTCGAACCCTCGAGGCCCCTGGCTTGTATTATGATGCTTGTATGACTTATTTTATTTTTAGAGTTGTGTTGTGATATCTTCCCGTGAGTCCCTGATATTGACCTTACACGTTTGTGTGTATGATTAGTGTATGATTGAATCGGGGGCGTCATTAGTTGGTATCAGAGCCGACTGCCTGTAGGAATCCCCCTTTAACAATCCTTGGCCTAAGTCGAGTCTAGACATTGCAAAACTTTTACTAACAAGGCTGTGCGGCTTACAGGCCCACGTCGGCATATGGGTGGTTGATGTCTACTACACAACCTTCTTCTTGTAGACGTTGTTGGGCCTCCAAGTGTAGTGGTTTGTAGGACAGTAGCAAATTTCCCTCAAGTTGATGACCTAAGGTTTATCAATCCGTGGGAGGCGTAGGTTGAAGATGGTCTCTCTCAAGCAGCCCTGCAACCAAATAACAAAGAGTCTCTTGTGTCCCCAACACACCCAATACAATGGTAAATTTTATAGGTGCTCTAGTTCGGCGAAGAGATGGTGATACAAGTGCAATATGGATGGTAGATATAGGTTTTTGTAATCTGAAAATATAAAAAAGTAAGGTAACTAATGATAAAAGTGAGCACAAACGATATTGCAATGCTAGGAAACAAGGCCTAAGGTTCATACTTTCACTAGTGCAAGTTCTCTCAACAATAATAACATAATTGGATCATATAACTATCCCTAAACATGCTACAAAGAGTCACTCCAAAGTCACTAATAATGGAGAACAAACGAAGAGATTATGGTAGGGTACGAAACCACCTCAAAGTTATTCTTTCCGATCAATCCATTGGGCTATTCCTTTAAGTGTCATAAACAACCCTAGAGTTCGTAATAAAATAACACCTTAAGACACACATCAACCAAAACCCTAATGTCACCTAGATACTCCAATGTCACCTCAAGTATCCTTGGGTATGATTATACGGTATGCATCACACAATCTCAGATTCATCTATTCAGTCAACACATAGAACCTCAAAGAGTGCCCCAAAGTTTCTACCGGAGAGTCAAGACGAAACGTGTGCCAACCTCTATGCGTAGTTTCATGGGCGGAACCCGTAAGTTGATCACCAAAACATACATCAATTGAATCAATAGAATAACCCATTGTCACCACGGTTATCCCACGCAAGACATACATCAAGTGTTCTCAAATCATTAAAGACTCAATCCGATAAGATAACTTCAAAGGGAAAACTCAATCCATTATAAGAGAGTAGAGGGGGAGAAACATCATAAGATCCAACTATAATAGAAAAGCTCGCGATACATGAAGATCGTGCCTAATCAAGAACACGAGAGAGAGAGAGATCAAACACATAGCTACTGGTACATACCCTCAGCCCCGAGGGTGAACTACTCCCTCCTCGTCATGGAGAGCGCTGGGATGATGAAGATGGCCACCGGTGAGGGATCCCCCCCTCTGGCAGGGAGCCGGAACAGGGTCCCGATTGGTTTTTGGTGGCTACAGAGGCTTGTAGCGGCGGAACTCCCGATCTATTCTGTTCCCCGAAGGTTTTAGGGTATATTGGTATATATAGGAGGAAGAAATACGTCAGGGGAGCCACAAGGGGCCCACGAGGGTGGAGGGCGCGCCCAGGGGGGTGGGCAGGCCACCCTACCTCGTGCCCTCCTCGTTGATTCCCTGACGTGCACTCCAAGTCCCCTGGATTGCTTCCGTTCCAAAAATAACTTTTCCGAAGGTTTCATCCCGTCTGGACTCCGTTTGATATTCCTTTTCTGTGAAACACTAAAACAAGGGAAAAAACAGAAAGTGGCACTGGGCTCTGGGTTAATAGGTTAGTCCCAAAAATAATATAAAAGTGCATAGTAAAGCCCATTAAAGATCCAAGATGGATAATATAATAGCATGAATACTTCATAAATTATAGATACGTTGAAGACGTATCAGCATCCCCAAGCTTAATTCCTGCTCGTCGTCGAGTAGGTAAATGATAATAGAAATAATTTATGAAGTGTGAATGCTAGCAGGTGCACAAGTTTGATCAATGATAATTTCAATCACCTTTTCTAGCATCATTATATAACAGTAGATCAACTCATAGAATTTTGCATGATCAAGTAACAAGCTATTCACTTGTTAAAGCATAGACCATAAACTTTCTTGAAAACGAACAAACTATGTTCTCAGCCATCAAACAACTGCAATTCATCTTATTTTCAGGAAGAGTCTATGTCAGAGCTTTGATTTAGCAAACTTCACATACTCAACTATCATTTAGTCTTCCATGATTGCTACCACTCAAAGCATATTTTTAGAACAAATAGTATTCATCAAACATAGAGAAAGATAGGGGCTTAATGTTTTGCCACCCAACCTTTTACCTCAAGGACAATGTCAACAATAATAATTCATGCTCAAATATATTTTAATGGCCATATATGCTTAGATCTTTCCATCACGTGATGCTTGCCAACTAAAGAGTGGGTTGGAATGAGAAGGAATACTACTGACTCTTGCATAAAAGTAAAAGATAGACCCTTCGCAGAGGGAAGCAGGGATTTGCAGTGGTGCCAGAGCTCGAAGCTAAAACAAAGATGAAAATAATTTTGAGAGGTATGCTTTTATTGTCAACATAACGACCAAGAGTTCCCAATATCTTCCATACTACATACATTATAGGCGGTTCCCAAACAGAAAGGTAAATATTTTACTCCCCCTCCACCAACAATCATCAATCCATGGCTTGCCCGAAACAAATGGTGCCTCGGGCATCCCCAAGCTTAGCCTCTTGCTACTCCTTATTCCATAGTCCATCGAATCTTTACCCAAAACTTGAAAACTTCACAACACAAAACTTAACAGTAGATCTCGTGAGCTCCGTTAGCGAAAGAAAACAAAACACCACTTCAAGGTACTGTAATGAACTCATTCTTTATTTTTATTGGTGTTAAATTACTGTATTACAACTTATCTATGGTTTGTAAACTATTTTACTAGCCATAGATTCATCAAAATAAGCAAACAACACACGAAAAACAGAATCTGTCAATAACAGAACAGTCTGTAGTAATATGTAACTAACACAAACTTCTGGAACTCCAAAAATTCTAAAATAAATTGGTGGACCTGAAGAATTTGTCTAGTAATCATCTGAAAAAAGAATCAACTAAATAGCACTCCCCAGTAAAAAGTTTTAGCTAATCTCATGAGCGCTAAAGTTTCTGTTTTTTACAGCATGATCATAAAGACATCACCCAAGTCTTCCCAAAGGTTCTACTTGGCACAAACACTAATTAAATCATAAAAAAACATCTAAACATAACCTAGATGGATTATTTATTACTAAACAGAAACAAAAATCAAGAAACTAAAATAAAATTTGGTTGCCTCCCAACAAGCGCTAACGTTTGACGCCCCTAGCTAGGCATGATGATTTCAATGATGCTCACAAAAAGATAAGAATTGAAACATAAAGAGAGCATCATGAAGAATATGAATAGCACATTTAAGTCTAATCCACTTCCTATGCATAGGGATTTTGTGAGCAAACAACTTATGGGAACAATAATCAACTAGCATAGGAAGGCAAAACAAGCATAACTTCAAAACTTTAAGCACATATAAAGGAAACTTGATATTATTGCAATTCCTACAAGCATATGTTCCTCCCTCATAATAATTTTCAGTAGCATCATGAATGAATTCAACAATATAACCAGGACATTAAGCATTCTTTTCATGATCTACTTGTATAGAAATTTTACTACTCCCCACATAAGCAAAATTCTTCTCACTCGGAATAGTAGTGGGAGCAAACTCAACAAAATAACTATCATATGATTGAAAATTAAGATCAAGATGACAAGTTTCATGGTTATCATTATTCTTTAAAGCATACGTGTTATCACAATAATCATCATAGATAGGAGGCATGCTTTCATCATAGTAAATTTGCTCATCAAAGCTTGGGGGACAAAAAATATCATCTTCATCAAACATAGCTTCCCCAAGCTTGTGGCTTTGCATATCATTAGCATCATGGATATTCAAGGATTTCATACTAACAACATTGCAATCATGCTCATCATATAAATATTTAGTGCCAAACATTCTAATGTATTCTTCTTCTAGCACTTGAGCACGATTTTCCTTTCCATCATTTTCACGAAAGTTATTAAAAAGATGAAGCGTACGAGACAAACTCAATTACATTTTTTTGTAGCTTTCTTTTATAGACTAAAATAGTGATAAAACAATAAAAAAAAAGATTCGATTGCAAGATCTAAAGTTATACCCTCAACCACTCACCTCCCCGGCAACGACGCTAGAAAAGAACTTGATGTCTACTACACAACCTTCTTCTTATAGAGGTTGTTGGGCCTCCAAGTGCCGAGGTTTGTAGGACAGTAGCAAATTTACCTCAAGTGGATGACCTAAGGTTTATTAATCTGTGGGAGGCGTAGGTTGAAGATGGTGTCTCTCAAGCAACCCTGCAACCAAATAACAAAGAGTCTCTTGTGCCCCCAAGACACCCAATACAATGGTAAATTGTATAGGTGCACTAGTTCGGCGAAGAGATGGTGATACAAATGCAATATGGATGGTAGATATAGGTTTTTGTAATTTGAAAATATAAAAATAGCAAGGTAACTAATGATAAAAGTGAGCACAAACGATATTGCAATGCTAGGAAACAAGGCCTAAGGTTCATACTTTCACTAGTGCAAGTTCTCTCAACAATAATAACATAATTGGATCATATAACTATCCCTCAACATTCAAAAAAGATTCACTCCAAAGTCACTAATAGCGGAGAACAAACGAAGAGATTATGGTAGGGTACGAAACCACCTCAAAGTTATTCTTTCCGATCAATCCATTGGGCTATTCCTATAAGTGTCACAAACAGCCTAGAGTTCATAGTAAAATAACACCTTAAGACACACATCAACCTAAACCCTAATGTCACCTAGATGCTCCAATGTCACCTCAAGTATCCTTGGGGTATGATTATACGATATGCATCACACAATCTCAGATTCATCTATTCAACCAACACATAGAACCTCAAAGAGTGCCCCAATGTTTCTACTGGAGAGTCAAGACGAAAACGTGTGCCAACCCCTATGCATAGGTTCATGGGCGGAACCCGCAAGTTGATCACCAAAACATACATCAACTGAATCAATAGAATAACCCATTGTCACCACGGTTATCCCACACAAGACATACATCAAGTGTTCTCAAATCATTAAAGACTCAATCCGATAAGATAACTTCAAAGGAAAACTCAATCCATTACAAGAGAGTAGAGGGGGAGAAACATCATAAGATCCAACTCTAATAGCAAAGCTCGCGATACATGAAGATCGTGCCAAATCAAGAACACGAGAGAGAGAGAGAGAGAGAGAGAGAGAGAGATCAAACACATAGCTACTGGTACATACCCTCAGCCCTGAGGGTTAACTACTCCCTCCTGCGTCATGGAGAGCGCCGGATGATGAAGATGGCCACGGTGAGGATCCCCCCCTCGTGAGGTGCCGTAATAGGGTCCCGATTGGTTTTTGGTGGCTACAGAGGCTTGCGGCGGCGGAACTCCCGATCTATTCTGTTCCCTGAAGGTTTTAGGGTATATTGGTATATATAGGAGGAAGAAATATGTCAGGGGAGCCACAAGGGGCCCACAAGGGTGGAGGGCGCCCCAGGGGGATGGGCGCGCCCCCCTACCTCGTGCCCTCCTCGTTGATTCCCTGACGTGCACTCCAAGTCCACTGGATTGCTTCCGTTCCAAAAATAACTTTTCTGAAGGTTTCATTCCGTTTTGAATCCGTTTGATATTCCTTTTCTGCGAAACACTGAAACAAGGGAAAAAACTGAAACTAGCACTGGGCTCTGGGTTAATAGGTTAGTCCCAAAAATAATATAAAAGTGCATAATAAAGCCCATTAAAGATCCAAGATGGATAATAAATAGCATGAATACTTCATAAATTATAGATACGTTGAAGACGTATCAGTGGTATTAGGATCTTTTACTCCTCGTCTATACTCTGGGACTCTGATCTCTCTTCTATTTGGGTTAAATGATTTTATTAAATCTGACTCTAGGTTCTCTTAACTACCTTGTCCCGGAGAGCCCCTTATCACAGATGATCACCTACTGCACTGGAAGATTTCAAAGATACTCTACGATGTTCTGCCGAGACACTTGAGCCCACCGCCTTTGCAAATACCCTACCACTGTTATATCCATATGGATAACCACATATACTCGCCATTCATACAATATTTCCCAGTTGATCTTGTTATTACAAGATACCCTGGTATTCTCTCCGTTGTTTCAAAAATCCTTTGAGCTTACTGCCTTGTAGTTCTGACCACATGAGTACCCCTATGGATAATTCCTCGCACTTACCGAGTATCCGCTCATTCCCAGTTGTTCAGGTGTTTCACAAAAGTCTTCAAAATACTATTTGATCCTCCGATACCGTAGCAGCTTATTGCTCTGCAAATACTTGTCTGCTTGCATTATGGATGCTTCCCATATGTCTGGCAATATTCATTGGTCTCCTTTGTCATCGTCATTTTGAACCTATTGATTCAACATGAGTGCGAATGCATGCAATCATCATTTATTCCCTGAAAATTATGTTTCCGGCTCAGACGTCATTTTAAACGTGAGCTGGTTCTCAACCAATCCAATTGTCGTTGATTGTACCCCTAAGGCTATTCAACTTATCCATCCCTAATCAGAACATTGCTTATGATCCCTTGATTTGAAAATCATAATTCCTTTGCATTTGAGCTCTGGATTAGTCAGTTGTTTCTATAATCCAATGCCTTTGCATTGTTACTTCCTCCGATTGTGTGCTGATGCTCACATCAGCTCCGTTATGGATCGACAGATCCTTTAATGGATTTTATCCGACATCGTCCTTCATATTCAATAACTTTGTGAGCCTTCCCTCAGATACATAATGCCTCTGGTAAATTTTATCGTCTGCTTTCTCAACCATGCTCTGCTTTCGAGCTTGTATAAATTACTCCTGAAGTTATGGTATATGTTTCTAAGATGCCCCGATGGGTTGAAGCTATGGCTTTTTCTAATCTGTGTAAACCCGAAAGCTTCTACGGGTCATACTCTAACGGTGTTATGCTAGATAAAATTCAGCACTACAACTTCATCGAACGTGAGGAGTGAATGAAAGGTTATGCATTGGAGAAGTGGGAGTCGACCTTGAACTTTGTGTTCATGCCCATGGACGCGATGTACTATCATGGAAGCTGCTCATAAAATTAATTACCCCCTTGTTATAATTTCATCTTGTATCCGTGGTTCAATCATTTATGATTGTGGTTCCTACCATATTGTTCTTCTTTGTTCCCATTTCTCGGCCAAGTTTAATCATTTGTCTTATGCGGATCAATACCCCAGTCCAACCTCTACTTTGATCTATCTTTGAGTATTACCCCCATGGTATCTCGAGATTATCTTGGAACTGCATAACTTATTATGAGTTCTTCATCAAGTACTACATTCTCACTGATTACAGTTTTTCATGGGCTCTGAGTTATGAAACACTCAAAGAATAACTGAACCGAGTCTGCACTATGGTTCAACAACACTTGATAATCTTCTTTAAGTACGAGTTTGTACCCGATCATGCCATTCCTAGCCTGATTGGCTATATCATTATCGTGCTAAATTTTAACTGTGCTACCGAGTCCTTCTTCCCAGAGCACAAAATTTCGACGGTGAGCTAATCTTACAATTGATCTTCCTCGTTATATCGTTTGTCCTGTTATATCATTTGTCCTTGAACAACAAGCTTGATTTCAAGTTTGTGTCGTACCCATGATTCCAATAACCTTTTTTCTTCATCATTCTGTTGACTTGATGTCATCGTCGATCATCTACATCTTCTCGAAACCTCTCGACAATTGTGTCGGATCATCATCAACATCCTGAGGTCTTCCAAGATATCTATCAAATTCTTGATGAGAAATACCATCCTTTGCCCTCGATGATTTGGGTTATCATCGACAACATTATTGGATTCCCTCCAACTCAAAACTTGTTCTTGTTTTGTGTTGTACCTTGAGTTCCTTGCTATCTAAATTATGTTATGTTCTATCGCGGAGTATTACCATCTTTGATGTCAAGAATGTTGTGAGGACTGCTCCACCTCTTAAAAATTCTTGGTATAGTGATGCTTCTCACCATCACCATTTTTTCTTGGTCCTCGTGTTGATTCCAACCGGTGTACCAACAAGTGAACAGTGTTGTTTGGATTCTGCCCTTCTAGCAAACCTATTGCTTTGAAGTTAATGGTCGGCAGTTCACTCTTAGACTAATCGTTATTGAATCACCATTCTAAACATTGATCATAGTACCTAAGCACATATCCGTAGTGCACCTTTTCAACCAATGTTTAAATGGTGTATGTTTTCCTTGAGCATACATCATTATATCATTTCATCTGACAAATGTTATCTCCTTGTTCACATAATTGTGGAAATCCATGTTTTGGAACTCTCAATGAATTGTCGCTGACTTCACCAGTCACCTCCTCATCCTCTCCTTGGTTTAATGATGAACTAATGATTCAGAACTTGCTTCCATAGTTCATTTCCTGAGAATCTTGCAATGCCATCACGTCAAATTGAGTTGCACCCCTTCCTTCTCAGGCATCATGAGTCTGAGGTATCCTGACACCAATCAGATCTGAATCTTGATCAGATATGATGGCTGGAATATATTCCCAAGAATTATAGCATTAGTTTTTGACCCGATAAGGTGGTGTCATGCCTAGCACACCTGGCCGGAGGCCTCATTGTTATAGTTTCCTTTTTAGCAAAGTTAACCATTCTTCCAGAGGAAATTGTAAGACTTATTCTATAAGTTGTTCCTAATGGATCCTTTGTGTATCCAGAGTCCGACCTTTGATTGAAGACCATGTCAATGCTATCTCGAAGCAGGTCGGTGGTACTCTGATCTTCAATAAGAACAGTTGAAGCAATGCTATCTTTTCTTTATCAATTATCCAAAACACTGTTGTACGGGTAATGTCATAAAATTTCTCACCCCTTACCTAAAAGATTTTCTACATTATATCTTGCCATGGATATCATGCTCTGCTTGTCCTTGGAAAGGGTATACCCCTGGTATATGTGTCAAACACCTTTTCCTTTCCATTGTTCTATTTGATCTGATTATCACATTTTCCTTTCCATTGATTTTTTTAACCTTCCTTGTGATCCATATGATCTAAGTAGTAATATTCTTCTGCTTATGTACACACCTTGGTGTACAACCGTGTCAGTAAGACCCTGTTGCATTTGTCGATAACATTCCGGTAACCACCGATGGACGAGAACTTTGCCTATTGGTCCACCTCGTTTCAACGAGCAGGAAAATGGTTCTCTTCGTCCCTCGCCCTTGGTACCGACGTTGTTGCTGACATATAAATGACAGGCTACCCTCTGACATGACTTGCTATCATGACCGTGCAAGATGTCACAGCCTTCCTACTTTAACCCACATGATGGGCCCATAACCTGCAAGTTTCACATGATCGAAACCTGACTCTCTTATACACATCTGTTTCCAAAGTTATTCCTCACGCTTGGCTTTGTCTGTAGATCATGAGCCACCTTCCTAGAGAGGATTTATTCTGGTTTCAGCTGCAATACTTATTCCCGTTGCCTTGAACCCCTTGCACGCCATGTTTCAGGCATCGAGCGATTGCCTACCCGCTCGAAACTTCCCATGATATCTCCTTACTTTGCTCTCGATATTCTCTTAAGTTTCAATTCGTGAGTTACTTTCCGCCACCTTCCTCGATGTTATCGACCAGATAGTCAACGTTGCCAAGGTCTGTTCTCCTGGAATACTCCCCCTTTATTCTTTCGTAAGTACGACGGAGTTTCCGAAGAAAGGATGCCGACTTCATCTTGATGACCTAAAGCAGAAAAATGAATACATCAATGTAATGGATCGACCACTTCGAGAAGAGAAACCAAGACCGAGAAGATTCATTAGAATTTCGTAACCAGACCTTTCCCCCTTAGTCCCCCTCTTAAATCTCGAGACGAGATTTCTTGTAGTGGAGGAGAATTGTGACGCCCGGATAGTTAAGCTATAGTAACCCTCTGCTAATTATGCCACGTCACCTCGGTTATTTTAGATAAACCCGCGTTGATTCGAAACCGATTCTAATTCAATTTCAAAACCAAGGCAAACAACAAAAGTTTTCAAACATTGAAACTAAAATGTTCGGGTCGTGCCAGATAATGCATAAGTGATAATGGTGGAGAAACCAACATCTTTAAAAGTGTTTGAATGTCCTAATATTAAATAAAGTCGTAGCAAAACAATTAATTAAATGCATTATACAATTAATAAAGTATTAGACTATTTTATTTGGATGTCCAAAGTTATGTGGCAGTAGTATAATTGTTAGACTAATTTAGGAACCAATTATGTATTTTACTCAAACAAAAATAAATAAATAAAACAAAGGGAAAATAGATAAAAACCAAAAAATTAAACGAAAGAGAAATAAAAACAGAACCCTCCCCCCCGGCCAACTGGGCCACGACCCAGCCGGCCAGCCCACAGGCCCAATCGCGCCCCTGGCTATGGCCTGCCGACTCCTGAACCCTTGCCTCTCCCCTCCCCGATGCCCTCTCACTCCCCCTAGCCCCTGGATCTGAACGGCGCCCATCCCCGTCGCCCCGCACGACCCCCCCACTCCTCCCGCACGACCCCCACTCCTCCCGACTGAGACCCCCACTCCCTCTCGTTCTTCAGCGTCGCCAGGCACCCCGTGCCCGATCCCTTACCGTGCGTGAGCACCACCTTGATACGTCTCCAATGTATCTATAATTTTTGATTGCTCCATGCTATATTATCTACTATTTTGGACATTATTGGGCTTTATTATTCACTTTTATATTAACTTTGGGACTAACCTATTAACCGGAGGCCCAGCCCATAATTGTTGTTTTTTTGCCTATTTCAGAGTTTCGCATAAAAGGAATATCAAACGGAGTCCATACGAAATGAAACCTTCGGGAACGTGATTTTTAGGAAGAATATGATCCGGGAGACTTGGACCCTACGTCAAGAAACAAAAGAGGAGGCCACGAGGTAGGGGGGAGCGCCCACCCCCCAGGGCACGCCCTCCACCCTCGTGGGCCCCCTGTTGCTCCACCGACGTACTCCTTCCTCCTATATATACCTACGTACCCCCAAACAATCAGATACGGAGCCAAAAACCTAATTCCACCGCCGCAACCTTCTGTACCCACGAGATCCCATCTTGGGGCATGTTCCGGAGCTCCGCCAGAAGGGGAATCCATCACGGAGGGCTTCTACATCAACACCATAGCTTCTCCGATGAAGTGTGTGTAGTTTACTACACACCTTCGGGTCCATAGTTATTAGCTAGATGGCTTATTCTCTCTTTTTGGATCTCAATACAATGTTCTCCCCCTCTCTCGTGGAGATCTATTCGATGTAATCTTATTTTTGCGGTGTATTTGTTGAGACCGATGAATTGTGGGTTTGTGATCAAGATTATCTATGAACAATATTTGAATCTTCTCTGAATTCTTTTATGTATGATTGGTTATCTTTGCAAGTCTCTTCGAATTATCAGTTTGGTTTGGCCTACTAGATTGATCTCTCTTGCAATGGGAGACGTGCTTAGCTTTGGGTTCAATCTTGTGGTGTCCTTTCCCAGTGATAGTAGGGGCAGCAAGGCACGTATTGTATTGTTGCCATCGAGGATAACAAGATGGGGTTTTATCATATTGCATGAATTTATCCCTCTACATCATGTCATCTTGCTTAAGGCGTTACTCTGTTTTCATGAACTTAATACTCTAGATGCATGCTGGATAGCGGTCGATGAGTGGAGTAATAGTAGTAGATGCAGGCAGCAGTCGGTCTACTTGTCTCGAACGTGATGCCTATATACATGATCATACCTAGATATTCTCATAACTATGCTCAATTCTGTTAATTTCTCAATAGTAATTCGTTCACCCACCATAAAATACTTATGCTCTTGAGAGAAGCCACTAGTGAAACCTATGGCCCCCGGGTCTATCTTCATCATATTAATCTTCTAACACTTTGTTATTTCCTTTGCTTTTTACTTGGTTTTTTTTTACTTTGCATCTTTATTACAAAAATATTAAAAATATTATCCTATCATATCTATCAGATCTCACTCTCGTAAGTGACCGTGAAGGGATTGACAACCCCTTATCGCGTTGGTTGCGAGGATTTATTTGTATTGTGCAGGTGCGAGGGACTCGCACGTAGCCTCCTACTGGATTGATACCTTGGTTCTCAAAACTGAGGGAAATACTTATGCTACTTTGCTGCATCACCCTTTCCTCTTTAAGGGAAAACTAACGCAGTGCTCAAGAGGTAGCAAGAAGGATTTCTGGCGCCGTTGCCGGGGAGGTCTACGCAAAAGTCAACATACCAAGTACCCATCACAATCCCTTATCTCCCGCATTACATTATTTGCCATTTACCTCTCGTTTTCCTCTCCCCCACTTCACCCTTGCCGTTTTATTCGTCCTCTCTCTTTCGTTCGCCTCTTTTTCGTTTGCTTTTTGTTTTCTCGTGTGTTGGATTGCTTGCTTGTCACGATGGCCCAAAATAATACCAAATTATGCGACTTTACCAATACCAACAATAATGATTTCCTTAGCACTCCGATTGCTCCTCTTACCAATACTGAATCTTGTGAAATCAATGCTACTTTGTTGAATTTTGTCATGAAAGATCAATTAAATCGGCCTTCCTAGTGAAGATGCCGCTACTCATCTAAATAGCTTCGTTGATTTGTGTGATATGCAAAAGAAGAAATATGTTGATAATGATATTGTTAAATTGAAGCTATTTCCTTTTTTTCTTAGAGATCGTGCTAAAGCTTGGTTTTCGTCTTTGCCTAAAAATAGTATTGATTCTTGGAACAAGTGCAAAGATGCCTTTATCTCTAAGTATCTTCCTCCCGCTAAGATCATCTCTCTTAGAAACGATATTATGAATTTTAAGCAACTTGATCATGAACATGTTGAACAAGCTTGGGAGAGGATGAAATTAATGATACGTAATTGCCCTACTCATGGTTTGAATTTGTGGATGATAATACAAAAAATTTACGCCGGATTGAATTTTTCTTCTAGAAATCTTTTAGATTCGGCCGCGGGAGGCACTTTTATGGAAATCACTTTAGGAGAAGCTACTCAACTCCTAGATAATATTATGGTTAATTATTCTCAATGGCACACTGAAAGATCTACTAATAATAAAGTGCATGCGAGAGAAGAAATTAATGTTTTGAGTGGAAAGATGGATGAACTTATGAAATTTTTTGCTACTAAGGGTGTTTCTTCTGATCCTAATTATATGCCTTTGTCTACTTTGATTGAGAATAATAATTAATCTATGGATGTGAATTTTGTTTGTAGGAATAATTTTGGTAACAACGCGTATAGAGGAAACCTTAATCCTAGGCCTTATCCTAGTAATTCCTCTAATAATTATGGAAATTCCTACAATAACTCTTATGGAAATTTTAATAAGATGCCCTCTGAATTTGAGACTAGTGTTAAAGAGTTTATGAATTCACAAAAGAATTTTAATGCTTTTCTTGAAGAGAAATTGCTTAAAGTTGATGAATTGGCTAGGAACATTGATATAATTTCTCTTGATGTTGATTCTTTAAAGCTTAGATCTATTCCTCCTAAGCATGATATCAATGAGTCTCTCAAAGCCATGAGAATTTCCATTGATGAGTGCAAAGAAAGAACCGCTAGGATGCGTGCTAAGAAAGATTGCTTTATGAAAGCGTGTTTTTCAATTTTCTATGAAAATAAAGATGAAGATCTAAAAGTTATTGATGTGTCCCCTATTAAATCATTGTTTTGCAATATGAATCTTGATAATGATGGGACTGAATATGATCCACCTTTACCTAGAAGGCGTTCCAAAAATTCGGAGTTTTTAGATCTTGATGCTAAAAATGGGATTGAAGAAATCAAAACCCTAGATGTTGCTAAACCCACTATTTTGGATTTCAAGGAATTTAATAATGAAAATTGCTCGATTATAGATTGTATTTCCTTGTTGCAATCCGTGCTAAATTCTCCTCACGCTTATAGTCAAAATAAAGTGTTTACCAAACATATCTTTGATGCCTTGATGCAATCTTATGAATAAAAAGCTTGAGTTAGAAGTTTCTATTCCTAGAAAACTTTATGATGAGTGGGAACCTACTATTAGAATTAAGATTAAGGATCATGAGTTCTATGCTTTATGTGATTTGGGTGCTAGTGTTTCCACTATTCCCAAAACTTTGTGTGATTTGCTAGATTTCCATGATTTTGATGATTGCTCTCTAAACTTGCACCTTATGGATTCCACTATTAAGAAAAATATGGGAAGAATTAATGATGTTCTTATTGTTGCAAATAGGAATTATGTGCCCGTAGATTTTATCGTTCTTGATATAGATTGCAATCCTTCATGTCCTATTATTCTTGGTAGACCTTTCCTCATAACAATTGGTGCAATTATTGATATGAAGGAAGGGAAAATTAGATTCCAATTTCCATTAAAGAAAGGCATGGAACACTTCCCTAGGAAGAAAATAAAATTACCATATGAATCTATCATGAGAGCCACTTATGGATTGCCTACGAAAGATGGCAATGCCTAGATCTATCCTTGCTTTTATTCCTAGCTAGGGGCGTTAAACGATAGCGCTTATTGGGAGGCAACCCAATTTTATTTTTAGTTTTTTTTTTTGCTTCTGTTTAGGAATAAATCTTTGATCTAGCCTCTGGTTAGATGTGTTTTTATGTTTTAATTAGTGTTTCTACCAAGTTAAACCTATAGGATCTTCTTGGATAATAGTTACTTGATCTTGCTGTAATTTCCAGAAACTTTCTGTTCACGAAAATAATTGTTAAAAATAACCATAACGTGATAAAATACTGATTCCAATTTCTGCTGATCAATAAACAAATTGCCTAGGTCTTCCTATTTTTTCTGAATTTTTGGCGTTCCAGAAGTTTATGTTAGTTACAGATTACTACGGACTGTTCTGTTTTTGACAGATTCTGTTTTTCGTGTGTTGTTTGCTTATTTTGATGAATCTATGGCTAGTAGAATAGTTTATAAACCATAGAGAAGTTGGAATACAGTAGGTTTAACACCAATGTAAATAAATAATAAGTTCATTACAGTACCTTGAAGTAGTCTTTTGTTTTCTTTCGCTAACGGAGCTCACGAGATTTTCTGTTAAGTTTTGTGTTGTGAAGTTTTCAAGTTTTGGATGAAATATTTGATGGATTATGGAACAAGGAGTGGCAAGAGCCTAAGCTTGGGGATGCCCATGGCACCCCAAAGATAATTTAAGGACACCAAAAATCCAAAGCTTGGGGATGCCCCAGAAGGCATCCCCTGTTTCGTCTACTTCCATTGGTAACTTTACTTGTAGCTATATTTTTATTCACCACATGATATGTGTTTTGCTTGGAGCGTCTTGTATGATTTGAGTCTTTGATTTTTATTTTACCACAATCATACTTTCTATACACACCTTGAGAGAGCCATACATGACTTGGAATTTGTTAGAATACTCTATGTGCTTCGCTTATATCTTTTGAGTTATATGGTTTTGCTCTAGTGCTTCACTTATATCTTTTAGAGCACGATG
Source organism: Aegilops bicornis (assembly GCA_021605145.1). Taxonomy (NCBI): domain Eukaryota; kingdom Viridiplantae; phylum Streptophyta; class Magnoliopsida; order Poales; family Poaceae; genus Aegilops; species Aegilops bicornis. The sequence goes on along the minus strand of CM038671.1, from coordinate 74,071,306 downwards.
CTGGATTTGTTTTATAGAATCTATTTATCTCTCATGCTTCTCTTAGATTATTTTGAGAGTCTTAAATAGCATGGTAATTTTCTTAAATAATCCTAATGTGCTTGGTATTCAAGATTTGTAAAAACTTTCTTATGAGTGTGTTGAATACTATGAGAAGTTTGATGCTTGATAATTGTTTTGAGATATAAAGATGGTGATATTAGAGTCATGCTAGTTGAGTAGTTGTGAATTTGAGAAATACTTGTGTTAAAGTTTGTGATTCCCGTAGCATGCACGTATGGTGAACCTTTATCTGATGAAGTCGGAGCATGATTTATTTATTGATTGTCTTCCTTATAAGTGGCGGTCGGGGACGAGCGATGGTCTTTCCCTACCAATCTATCCCCCTAGGAGCATGCGCGTAATACTTTGCTTTGATAACTTGTAGATTTTTGCAATAAGTGTATGAGTTCTTTATAACTAATATTGAGTCCATGGATTATATGCACTCTTCTTCCTTCCACCATTGCTAGCCTCTCTAATACCGCACACTTTTCGCCGGTATCATACACCCACCATAAACCTTTCTCAAAACAGCCACCATACCTACCTATCATGGCATTTCCATAGCCATTCCGAGATATATTGCCATGCAACTTTCCACCGTTCCGTTCATTATGACACGCTCCATCATTGTCATATTGCTTTGCATGATCATGTAGTTGACATTGTATTTGTGGCAAAGCCACCGTTCATAATTCTTTCATACATGTCACTCTTGATTCATTGCATATCCCGGTACACCGCCGGAGGCATTCATATAGAGTCATATTTTGTATAAGTATCGAGTTGTAATTGTTGAGTTGTCCCAAGTGAGGAAAGGATAATGGAGATTCCACCACAAGTCGGGATGAGACTCCGAACGAAAAAAAGAGGCCATAAAAAGAGAAAAGGCCCAAATAAAAAAAGATGAGAGAAAAAGAGAGAAGGGACAATGTTACTATCCTTTTACCACACTTGTGCTTCAAAGTATCACCATGATCTTCCTGATAGAGAGTCTCTCATTTTGTCACTTTCATATACTAGTGGGAAATTTTCATTATAGAACTTGGCTTGTATATTCCAATGATGGGCTTCCTCAAAATGCCCTAGGTCTTCGTGAGCAAGCGAGTTGGATGCACACCCACTTAGTTTCCTTTGTTGAGATTTCATATACTTATAGCTCTAGTGCATCCGTTGCATGGCAATCCCTACTCACTCACATTGATATGTATTGATGGGCATCTCCATAGCCCGTTGATATGCCTAGTTGATGTGAGACTATCGTCTCCCTTTTTATCTTATCCACAACCACCATTCTATTCCACATAGAGTGATATATACATGGCTCACACTCATGTATTCCGTGAAGATTGAAAAAGTTTGAGAACGTCAAAAGTATGAAACAATTGCTTGGCTTGTCATCGGGGTTGTGAATGATTTAAATACTTTGTGTGGTGAAGATAGAGCATAGCCAGACTAAATGATTTTGTAGGGATAACTTTCTTTGGCCATGTTATTTTGAGAAGACATAATTTCTTAGTTAGTATGCCTGAAGTATTATTATTTTTATGGCAATATTAAACTTTTGTCTTGACTCTTTTGGATCTGAACATTCATACCACAATTAAGAAGAATTACATTGAAATTATGCCAAGTAGCACTCCACATCAAAAATTCTATTTTTATCATTTGCCTACTCGAGGACGAGGAGGAATTAAGCTTGGGGATGCTTGATATATTCACTTTTAAATTACTTTTGGGACTAACCTATTAACCGGAGGCCTAGCCCAGAATTGCTGTTTTTTTGCCTATTTCAGAGTTTCGCAGAAAGGAATATCCAACGGAGTCCAAACGGAATGAAACCTTCGGGAACGTGATATTTAGGAAGAATATGATCCAGGAGACTTAGACCCTACGTCAAGAAACAAAAGAGGAGGCCACGAGCTAGGGGGCACGCCCTCCACCCTCGTGGGCCCCTTGTTGCTCCACCGGCGTACTCCTTCCTCCTATATATACCTACGTACCCCCAAACGATCAGATACAGAGCCAAAAACCTAATTCCACCTCCGCAACCTTATGTACCCACGAGATCCCATCTTGGGGCCTGTTCCGGAGCTCCGCCGGAAGGGGAATCCATCATGGAGGGCTTCTACATCAACACCATAGCTTCTCCGATGAAGTGTGCGTAGTTTACTTCAGACCTTTGGGTCCATAGTTATTAGCTAGATGGCTTCTTATCTCTTTTTGGATCTCAATACAATGTTCTCCCCCTCTCTCGTGGAGATCTATTCGATGTAATCTTCTTTTTGCGGTGTGTTTGTTGAGATCGATGAATTGTGGGTTTATGATCAAGATTATCTATGAACAATATTTGAATCTTCTCTGAATTCTTTTATGTATGATTGGTTATTTTTGCAAGTCTCTTGAATTATCAGTTTGGTTTGGCCTACTAGATTGATCTTTCTTGCAATGGGAGAAGTGCTTAGCTTTGGGTTCAATCTTGCGGTGTCCTTTCCCAAAGGATGAGGGGCAGCAAGGCACGTATTATATTGTTGCCATCGAGGATAACAATATGGGGTTTTTATCATATTGCATGAATTTATCCCTCTACATCATGTCATCTAGCTTAAGGCGTTACTCTGTTTTCATGAACTTAATACTCTAGATGCATGCTGGATAGCGGTGGATGAGTGGAGTAATAGTAGTAGATGCAGGCAGGAGTCAGTCTACTTGTCTCGGACGTGATGCCTGTATACATGATCATACCTAGATATTCTCATAACTATGCTTAATTCGGTCAATTGCTCTATAGTAATTCGTTCACCCACCGTAAAATACTTATGCTCTTGAGAGAAGCCACTAGTGAAACCTGTGGCCCCGGGCCTATCTTCATCATATTAATCATCTAACAATTTGTTATTTCCTTTGCTTTTTACTTTGCTTTTATTTTACTTTGCATCTTTATCACAAAAATACCAAAAATATTATACTATCATATCTATCAGATCTCACTCTCGTAAGTGACCGTGAAGGGATTGACAACCCCTTATTGCGTTGGTTGCGAGGATTTATTTGTATTGTGCAGGTGCGAGGGACTCGCGCGTAGCCTCCTACTGGATTGATACCTTGGTTCTTAAAACTGACGGACATACTTACGCTACTTTGCTGCATCACCCTTTCCTCTTCAAGGGAAAACCAACGCAGTGCTCAAGAGGTAGCACACCTCGGTGGTGCGCCCGCGCCCGAGGAACCGCCGCAAACCACCGTGACCACCGCCACCGAATCAGCAACCCGTCGCGTCTGCGAGGACTGCCTCATCGTCTTCGTCATCTACACTGGCGCACGCGAGCTAGGACGCCCCAACGACGGCACCCTCGACGATCTTCTTCGACGACGGCCGCCACATGCCTCGCCTCGATTCACGCCATCCAGACCATCTCCGGCTCCCTCAAGCATCCCTACGCAACCACAATGAGCTCCGCCACTTCCCCGCAATTCATCGAGCTCGGATTCGAGCTCGAGCGCGCTCGCCACAACGCCCGTAGCCTAGTCGTCGCCGCCCCTGTAGTTTCCCCGCGCCTTTGTGTTCCGCCCCTGCCCGCACGTCCCCGTGGCCCGTGCGCGCCTTGGCCGCGCCCTGCCGTTGCTCCCGCAGGCCCGCACACCCGCGCTGCCATTTCGGTTGCTCTCTGACAGATTGCTGGCCATGGCCATGGCTCTGCCGCTTGCACCTGCCAGCGCTCGGTTCCCGATCCTCGCCGGGCGCGCCCGGCCTGCAACCGCCCGCCCGCGCCGCGCGCGCCCTGCGGCCTCGTTCACCGCACCCTCCTGTGGCGAGCACCGTTCGGGTGAACGGTGCGCGCTGCCTACCCGTTCGCCCGGCCGACACGCTAGGCCCCCAATGGCCTATGCCAAGGGGGCCCCACGTCCCAAAATGTTTTTTGAAAAAAAGAATAAAAATAATAATAATATTAGTTAATTAATTAGTTAAAGAGTTAATTAGATTAATTAATCATAATTAGATTAACCTAATCACTAACTACCATAATTAACTATTAGTTAATTAATCAATATATGACATGCGGGACCTATGTGTTAGTTTGACCCAGTCAACACCTCTGTTGATTGTTAACATCATGTTGATGCAATAATGCTATTCTCGAAATAATTCAATAATAATAATTTAGAAATTGTTTAAAACTTTGAAAATTAATATAAAATAATCCGTAGCTCGGATGGAAAAACTTTGTACATGAAAGTTCCTCAGAACGACGAGACGAATCTGGATACATAGCCCGTTCGTCCGCCACATATCCCTAGAATAACGAACACGCAACTTCCCCCCTCCGGATCATCTGTTCGAAAATGCTAAACACCGGGGATACATCCCCGGATGTTTCCCCCCTTCACCGGTATCACCTACTACCGCGTTAGGGCACACCTAGCATCGCTCGTAGTCTTGTCATGCATCATCATGCTTATGTTTGCATTATATTTATTGTTTCTCCCCCCTCTTCTCTCATATAGACTACGAGACCGACGGCGCTACTGCCCCGGTCGACTACGGTGTTGACGACCCCTCCTTCTTGCCAGAGCAACCAGGCAAGCCCCCCCCCCTTCATCACCAGATATCGCCTATTCCTTCTCTCTACTGCTTGCATTAGAGTAGTGTAGCATGTTACTGCTTTCGGTTAATCCTATTCTGCTGCATAGCCTGTCATTGTTGCTACAGTTGTTACACTTACCTGCAATCCTAAATGCTTAGTATAGGATGCTAGTGTTCCATCAGTGGACCTACACTCTTGTCCGTCTGCCATGCTATACTACTGGGCCGTGATCACTTCGGGAGGTGATCACGGCTTATGCTATATACTTTATACTGTTACATTACAGGTGGCTCCCTCCCGGTAGAGGTGGGCCTGGGTTCCCGACGGCCCCCGACTGTTACTTTATGGCGGAGCGACAGGGCAGGTTGAGACCACCTAGGAGAGATCTGGGCCTGGCCCTGGTCGGCGTCCATGGTTACTTTAAAATAACACGCTTAACGAGATCTTGCTATTTGTTTGAGTCTGGCCACTGGCCTATACACACTAACCAACTATGCGGGAACACTTATGGGCACTCGACATCGTGGTATCAGCCCAAACCTTCATGATGTCAGCGACTGAGCGGCGTGCGCCGGGTTAGACCGCGTAACGCAACTTCCTTTGTATTGGAGGTTGCTAGGTCTGCTCTCCGGCCGCCCACGCAACGTGCAGGTGTACAATGGGGGATGGGCCCAGACCCCTGCGCCATAGGATTTAGAACCGGCGTGCTGACATCTCTGTTGTGCCTAGGTAGGGCTGCGGCATGTTGATCTTCCGAGGCCGGGCATGACCTAGAAAAGTGTGTCTGGCCAAATGGGATCGAGCGTGTTGGGTTATGTTGTGCACTCCTGCAGGGAAGTTTATCTATTTGAATAGCCGTGATCTTTGGTAATAGGACGACTTGGAGCTGTACCTAGACCTTATGACAACTAGAAACGAATACTTAATAAAACACACCCTTCCAAGTGCTAGATATAACCCGGTGATCGCTCTCACACAGGGCGACGAGGAGAGGATCGCCGGGTAGGATTATGCTATGCGATGATACTTGGTGAACTTACCATCTACTCTCTTCTACATGCTGCAAGATGGAGGCTGCCAGAAGCGTAGTCTTCCACAGGACTAGCTATCCCCCTCTTATTCTGGCATTCTGTAGTTCAGTCCACCGATGTTGCCCCTTTACACAAATACCCATGCATATGTAGTGTAGATCCTTGCTTGCGAGTACTTTGGATGAGTACTCACGGTTGCTTTTCTCCCCCCTTTCCCCCTTTCCTTTCTTCCTGGTGGTCACAACAAGATGTTGGAGCCCAGGAGCCAGACGTCACCGCCGACGACGACTCCTACTACACCAGAGGTGCATACTACTACGTGCAGGCCGCTGACGACGACCAGAAGTAGTTTAGGAGGATCCCAGGTAGGAGGCCTTGGCCTCTTTCGATATGTACCCCAGTTTGTGCTAGCCATCTTATGGAAACTTGTTTAACTTATGTCTGTACTCAGATATTGTTGCTTCCACTGACTCATCTACGATCGAGCACTTGTATTTGAGCCCTCAAGGACCCTGGCTTGTATTATGATGCTTGTATGACTTATTTTATTTTTAGGGTTGTGTTGTGATATCTTCCCGTGAGTCCCTGATCTTGATCGTACACGTTTGCATGTATGATTAGTGTACGATTGAATCGGGGGCATCACAGCGATGGCCTGCGCCATGGCCGCCTCGTACGCTGCCTCCTCTTCCTCGTTCGCCGCCACCCTGCGCCGCTCATCCTCCTCGCTCTCCTAGAAGATCGCCGCAACGGCAGCTTGGTAGGCAGCCTCCGCTTCCTCGTCCTCCTCGCGGATGACAAGCGGGGGCAGCGGTACTCTGCGGTCGACTTCGCAAACGCTGCGTCGCCTCGCCTCCTCGTGCTCGAAGGCGAACCATCGAGCCCATTTGGGCGACTCGGTTGCGTAGGTGGGGTCAAGGCGCTGCTCCGGTGTCAGGAGCGCCCTCCGGCGACGCACCTTCTCCACATGTGCCCTAGCTGACCGCGGCGCTGCCGGCACTGGGATCCTCTCCGGATCTAGGTACCAGTCGTGAGGCAGGGTGGCGTTGGGGTACAGGAGAGGCAAGCGGTGCTGCCAGTGCCACTCCGCCTGGTGTACTGGCACGTTGACGCGCTGTCTGGGCCGGCGAGCTGGCGCCGGCGGAGGAGGGAGGAACTCCGGAGGGAAAGGAATGACCACTACTAGGGAAAACCCTTGTAGTAGCGCTTGTTTTATAGCTAGCAGTAGCGCCTGTACAAGCGCTACCACTAAGGCGCTACAGCTAACTGGTAGCAGTAGCGCTGGAATGGGAGCGCTACTGCTATACCTAGTTAGCATTAGCACTTTCTTTGGGAAAGCCCTACTGATAGTAGTAAGTAGAAGTAGCGTTTCTTTTGAAAAGCGCTGCTGCTAACTTTTCCTGTATTTTAAAAAATACAGCTTATTTTCGTTGTGTTTTTGTATACTGTACGTTCATCATATGATTTTATGACCATGGTTAGTTATTATATATAACAGTGGGTGAAATGGACGCGGAGTAGATTCAAGTGGAGGCAACATGTGGTTGCATGTCGAAAGTATTACTCTAATCCAAACATGATCTAGTTTGGATTAGTAGTACTTTCGATGTGCACCACATGTTGCCTCCACTTGAATCTAATCCATGTTGATATATATAATAACTCATCATGCTCATATAACAACTACTAATACAGAATCTTTGGTATCATAATAACAAGTCATACACATCATCATCGATCATACAACTTCTACTCGATACCACATCATCATCATAGTCATCTAACCAATCCTACTTAGTTGTTCTTAGCACATGATCATGAGTATTAACTAGGACCTACTACCTTCTCCTAGGTAAAATAGCATAAAACAAGATAGCCCCTAACTCTCCATTATGAAGAATGGAGATTATCCTGTCTCCAATTCTTTCCTTTCGCACAATCTTGCTTCCAAGAACCTCCCTACGACTGACCATACTTTTTTTTTCATTCTTTGATTATCATGTCTTCACTGGTTTTAGAAATCTGATATGGACATGTGTGATTCGTAGGATGACCTGGATGTATGTTCAAAACATCAAGGCGACCATTATGATACATCAGATGAGGAACACAATCTAATGGGATTTTCTGTTTTAAAACATAGTAATAACTGCGTAGTTAGCAATGTACTTAAGTTTTAAAAGAATTTATGCAGAAGATGCAGGGATGTCGTAATAGTAAAAAATCTAACAATGGCATCTCCATGGATGTTACCATGGTTCAACACGTGCACTAGTGGCACATATTCACCATAATGTGGAGGAGTTTGATAATAGATATTATAATTCTCAAGATCAGTACAAAATGCGATCAGATGATTTTTCTCCTGATAAGTTAACTCAGAGCCATCGGTGTAGTAGGTTCTGTCTACCATCCTCCGCACATTCTTCGAAGAATGAAAATAAGCTATCAACTATTTTGAAATAAATAATATAAATTACTTAATAACTATGTTTGAGAAACTCACATAGCGGTGGAATTGGAAGCGTATCAACAAGGACCCAAATGTCCATATTGTCTTGGTCGATATCAGGATCACCAAGATCCATGGTGACAAGCATACCCTCATAAAAACCATACATCTTGCAAAGTGCTTCCCAATTTGTGCAACCAAAATGGGTTACGCTCTCAGAATTGTACAGATTTACTTCAAAATCCATACCATGATTGGTCCTTAGGTGAATTTTCTTTGTTTCAAAACTTTCATGGTCTTCAAAACCCATCCTCTCCAAGACATAGAATCTTGCATGGCATGGGATAAGCTAGTCGAATTGTAAAACATGAAAATTACACGTTGAAATAGTTGAAGTCGTGCTTAATTACGAAAAAACACTTGTCGTTGTTGTGTACCGTTTCAACATCGAAGGTCTCCTCGAGCTTAATGCTGAAGCGCCGATCTTTGTCAAGGTGAGGCCTGTCACACTGACCTCGGTCGTCGTTGCACCAGTCGCACTCCCCAGGGAGACTTTCGTCGTCCGAGTGCGACATTTCCTACGTTCATAATTCAAATATTAAACTTGTAAAATTCAGTATATGTACTACAAAAACTAAATTAGATCATTATTATTCATCACGGGTTGAATATCGATCTGCCGAGTCTTTTTCTTGAAAACTCTCAGCTCGCGTAGTGTATACATTCGACCGTTGGTGACGATCACTTCTCCTTTCGTCCCCGAGTGCATTACACCAAAATGTCTAGCACACGTGAACGAAGGAGAAGCGAACCTCACGACAACAGCCGGGATTTTTCGTCCTCTCATATGTGGTGGAGACTCCCACTCACTGATTCCTCTCTGACATTTGCGACCGTCGGTGATGGTCGTTACTCCTCCTTCCCCTAGTGCATAACAAAGGTCTAGCACCCGGAGAAGGAGAAACGACCCCCACAACAACAGTCGGGCTTCTTCGTCCTCTCTCATATATGGTGGATACACTCCCTCACTGATGATTCGACCTTCAGTGATGGAGCCTCGACAGACTTAAAGTCAACCCGAAATGTTGTTTAATTATTTTTCTAGAATATCTACGCCACTCGATATTTCCTACATATTCTAGCACAAGTCATGCCAGAATTCACGGAAAAATCTGGCATGACCTTTGCTAAAAAATGAAATATCGAGCGCCTGAAATTTGCCGGAACGGAAATTAATCGACACTCCGGCAAAACATAGGCCACTAGGAGGTGTAACCTGCAAACATGGCTGGCCACTTGGGCAAGCACATATCCTATTTGAGCAACACAAGATATACATGTTTATATCTACATCATATGAGCATTCAAACTTGATGGAGTAGTTTTCCAATTTGAGTATTCAATAAGAAAAACCAAATCATAAAATAAAATAGTATTCAAATTAGCATTCATGCAATAAGCAAAACTAAATCATCTCTTTCGTCCGTACATCATCAAATATTATCACTAATACATCTCAAATAGTATCATACATATAACATCACTAATACAGCTAAAACCCTAGCGAACGATGGGCATCGGCGCAGGCGGTGGACACCCAAACAGAAGGAACCCTGACAGGATCATAGCTCCAGTGAGATCCCTGAAAAACCTGCCAGGTATTCACTACTAGGGAAAACCTTATACACAGAATCTTAGCAGCAGCGCGGCACAAAAAGAAGCGCTACTGCTAATTAGCAGTAGCGCGGGTTTTTAACCCTCGCTACTACTAAGTTGATAGTAGTAGCGCGGGTTTTTAACCCTCGCTACTACTAAGCGGTCTCTACCGTGCCCCCCGACACATGCCATAGTAGTAGCGAGGGGTATAAACCCGCGCTACTACTAAGTTGATAGTAGTAGCGCGGTTTTATATCCCTCGCTACTACTAAGTACGAGGTAGGTGAAGTCGTCATATCCTCAGCCGAATCCCCATCTCCTCCCCCAAATCCCTGCTCTCTTCCACCACTCTCTCCTCTCACTTTCCGTACGCTCTCACATGGACCTCTTGCCCATGCACCCATTCTCCTCCATGGCGCCGAAAGAGGCCGCTGCCTCGCGCCACCGGTGTCTAGGAGCTCGCCGGTCTTCCACCGATGTCTAAGAGGCCGCCGCCCTACGCCACCACACCGGAGCACCTCGCCACCGGTGACTAGCTCCATTTCTCCCTACATCACCTTCCTCTCTCCCTCGGTTTTCCTTTTCTCTCTCTCCCTCTGGTTTGACTCACCCTCCCATATCCGTGCAGGTCGTCGCCATGGATGACCCGGAGCTATCTGGCATGGTCGGGAAGAGGAGCCCCACGCCGCGGCCTGGCTCTGCCATAGAAACGGGCCCTCTCCAACAGCCACTGCTGGATCTGGTCATCCGCTATCCGTTCATGCCTCCGGCGACGCCAATCATCGCTTGATCTTACCATTGCTGCCATTGACAGCACGCACGGGATCGAGATTTTTGTTTTGTTTTTGAAAGTAATAGCAGTAGCGCGGGGTATAAGACCCGCTACAGCTAATTAGCAGTAGCGCTGTTTGCAATGCACGCTACAGCTAACCATGTATAGCAGTAGCGTGTGTCAACACGCCGCCATCGCCTACAAGTTAGTCAGTGCCGTATCGATGCGCGGGCACCCGCGCTACTGAAACACCCAAAACCCGCGCTGCTGCTAGGCTTTTCCCTAGTAGTGATTGGAGAAGCTGCCCTCCAACGCAACCATGTAGCGACGGACGTGCTCGTCCTCCCCGCTGACACAGTGATGTACCACCTCCCCGGGGTCCTCAAGCCTCCGCACCGTCACTATCCCACGCGACCGCCACCAAAGAAGGTTCGGGTCAACGACGGGCTGGTTCCTCACCAAGCCGCGCCCCCCGGAAGGTAGGACCTCCCAGTACCAGCCCGGTGGAGCCCAGTCCCAGACATGGCCCCTCTGATCAAGCAGGCCTCCTCCACCGAGTTGACGACGAGGATGCGGGATAGGCATCGTCGACGTTGATGCGGGAATAATTGCTTTAAGTAAAAAAATAACAACAAATGTGACATCTAAAACACCTAAATTCTATTAACTACACCTAATTAAAAACCTACATTTTGAACATGATTTGATCATAACTAGGGTTCATACTACATTATTCTAAGATTAAACACCTAAAATACCTAAATTAAATTAAAATGGGGTGGCTGGGCTCACCTCGCGAGGTCGGAGGGGGTCGGTGACGGGGACGATGACGGGGATGATGCAGGGGCTCCTTGATTTATGCAAAAACAAAATATAAACAAGAACATTATTATTGTCATCTTAGGACTTAGTGAAACTCCATAAGCTACATTTAAATATTCTATTCAAATTTACTTATAATTCCCTATTCTATTCGAATTTACTAATTCAAATTTTCTAAAAAAAATCATATTCTATTCAAAAGACCTAAACTTACTTATTTTTTTCAATTTAATATTTTATTCTATTCAAATTTACTTATTCAAAAATTCTAAAAATTTCCTATTCTATTCAAAAGACCTACATTTACTTATTTTTTTTAAATTACTTATTCAAATTTTCTAAAAACAAAATATACTAAAAACCTACATTTACTAAAAACAAAAACCTACATTTAACAAAAACTAAAACCTATTTACAGAAAGGGGGAGGAGGAGGTGTGGGAGGAGGCCAGGAGAAGGGGAAGGAGGAGGAGAGAGCAGGAGGGGGAGGAGGAGAGAGGAGGGAGGAGGGAGGAGGAGGAGGAGAGAGCAGGAGAGGGAGGAGAGAGGAGGAGGAGGAGGAGGAGGGGGCTGCCGGCGGAGAGGGAGGAGGAGGAGGCCGCCGACACCGAAGAGCGAGGAAGAGGAGGGAGGAGGAGGGGGAGGAGGAGGAGGGAGGGATTGACAGAGGGAATCCTGGATTAAGGGGTCCTCGGGCGTTCGGACTATGTAACATGGGCCGGACTGATGGGCCGTGAAGATACAAAACCGAAGGCTCTCTCCCGTATCCGGATGGGACTCGTGGGTTTTAGCCATTACGATCTCGTGGTAGATCAACTCTTGTAATACTCATATTTATCAAGATCAATCAAGCAGGAAGTAGGGTATTACCTCCATAGAGAGGGCCCGAACCTGGGTAAACATCGTGTCCCCCGTCTCCTGTTACCATCAACCTTAGACGCACAGTTCGGGACCCCCTACCCGAGATCCACCGGTTTTGACATCGACATTTGTGCTTTCATTGAGATTTCCGCTGCATCATCTTCAAGAGGTCTCGATGGCCCCATCAATCATCTACAACAATGTTGTCCAGGGGGAAGTTTTTCTCTCCGGACAGATCTTCGTATTCGGCGGCTTCGCACTGCGGGCCAACTCGCTTGGCCATCTAGAGCATATCGACAGCTACGCCCCTGGCCATCAGGTCGGGTTTGGAAGCTTGAACTAAGTCGTTGATATCCATGGAGACTTGATCTTCGATTGATTTGAGCCTACTGCAGCCGCTCCCTGCCACCGCGATGAACATGACTTAAATCTGCCATCGGACCATACCTGTGAGATAGCGCTCAGAATCGCTTCCTGGCCCTAGATCCGGAGCAGATCACGCCATCCGAGGACGGGAAGCTCAACCCCGTCACGGAAGCCGCAGACTCAGCGGCGTTGGAGCCGCACAAAGACCCAACCTCGACTAGATTCTGTGCCACCGGAACCTCAGACTCGTTTCCGGCTACAGGTTTCGAACCACGTGCATCCGCATACTTCAATCTTGATTAGGCATCAGTCGTCGAATTCAGCTCAGCGGACATCTTCCAGCACTCACCTTCAGGCGATGTGGTAAACTCATTAAAAACACTCTCCTTAGCGGGGGACTCACAGCAGAATTATATCCGGTTCAAACTGGAGGCTGATGACGGAGAATTTCGCTTCCCACCCACCGCCCACTTCATAGCCACTGTCGAAGACTTAACAGACATGCTCGATTACGACTCTGAAGACATCGACGGTATGGACGACGATGCCGAAGAGGAGCAGGGCCAAAACCCGCCTTTTACCGGGCGCTGGACGTCCAATTCTTGGTATGACATGTACATGGTGGATACACCCAAAGAGAACAATGGTGATAATGAGAAGGATCCAGTCGAGGATAAACCTCCTGAGATAGAGCCAAAATGCCTACGTCAACTGTGTCGCTCTAAATCATGTCGTGGAAAAGATAGCGATACTGCCACGAGAGAAAACAATACTCCGGACGATGCCGAAGACAAGGAATACCCCATTGAGCCAACCTCCGAACAGGACGAACGGGAGGACGGGCGAGTCAGCCGTGATGAACAGGCCGTAAATGAAGACTTGGAGGACATTAATTATCTTCCACTCTCCAACGATGAGATGAGCCTTGGCAACAAGGATTTCATCGTGCGTGAGGAACCTCTCGAGCTGGAGCGCTTTAAGAGCCAGCTAATAGCCACTTCAAGGAGCCTGAAAAAGAAGCAGCAGTAGCTTCAAGCTGATCAAGATCTGCTCAACGACAGATGGACTCATGTCCTAGAAGCCGAGGATTACGGCCTCGATCGCCCAACCAAAAGTTACCCGAAGCGCAAATTGTTGCCCCAATTCGATGACGAGGCGTTGGAGCCCGTATCATCAGCGTGTAATGCGGCTGACCGACCACCACGTGGCCGGGACAAAGCGACACCTCAAGTCGAACACCAGCCCATCCTACCTCACCGTAATGGCAGAGATAAAACAGCTTGGGGTTATACATATGACCTGCAGTAGGACCTAAAGAATAGAGCAGGTCAGACCAGACCAGATCGATCTATGGATCGCGGGGGCGTGCCCTGACACGCGACGAAAGCCATCTGGCCGGACGTGAGAAACATAACCACGCCCGGGCCGAAAATCGTAGACAGACTACATCCGAACTACGTCGCGACTTGGCCCGATACAAAGGCGCCGCACGCCCCCTCTGCTTCACTGACGAAGTAATGGAGCATGAATTCCCAGAAGGGTTTAAACCTGTTAATATCGAATCATATGATGGAACAACAGATCCCGCGGTATGGATTGAGAATTTTCTTGTCCATATTCATATGGCCCGCGGTGATGACCTTCACGCCATCAAATACCTCCCGCTAAAACTCAAAGGGCCAGCTCGGCACTGGTTAAATAGTCTGCCTGGAAACTCTATTGGTAGCTGGGAGGACTTGGAAGATGCTTTCCGCGACACCTTCCAAGGTACATACGTACGACCTCCAGATGCTGATGACTTGAGTCACATAGTTCAACAGCCCGGAGAGTGCGCCAGGAAATTCTGGACTAGGTTCCTAACTAAAAAGAACCAGATCGTTGACTGTCCGGATGCCGAAGACCTAGCGGCCTTTAAGCATAGCATCAGCGACGAATGGCTCGCCCGTCACCTCGGCCAAGAAAAGCCGAAGTCCATGGCAGCCCTCACGACACTCATGACCCGTTTTTGTGCGGACGAGGATAGTTGGCTAGCCCATAGCAATAACACTGCAAGCGAAGCTGGCACCTCTGAGGCCAAAAACAGCAATGGCAAGCCCCAACACAACAGGCACAAGCATCAAAGCAACGGTCATAGTACCAACGACACGGCGGTCAATGCCAGATTCAGTGGTTCCAAGTCTGGCCAGCGGAAGAAGACATATAAAAGAAAGAATCCAGGCCCATCTAGCTTGGACCGTATACTCGATCGTCCATGCCAGATCATTGGCACCCAGACAAACCAGCCAATCATACCAACAGAGACTGTTGGGTTTTTAAACAGGTCGACAAATTAAATGCCGAGAACAAGGAGAAGGGGTCACAAAGAGACACTACAAAAAAATACACTTCCATGATGATACGTGTTTGTCACAGTAGGTCGCATTTTTTGTCATGCATGTCCATCCATGACAAATTTATGACAGAATCAAGATAGTCATACCTGTGCTGTCATAGAAGTGTTCCATGACATTACGAAAATTATCATCACGGAAGTGTCCACTTCCATGACGATAAATCGCACGTCATAGAAGTGCTTTCGTCAAGGGTGACCGACACGTGGCGTCCACCGTAACGGAACGCCGTTAAGCTACCGGGTCGGGTTTTTGATCCGATAACCCATTAACAGCCCCGACCAATGGGGATTTTCCACGTGTAAAATCATCATTGGCTGGAGGAAACACGTGTCGGATCACCGCTGGGACAGATGCCATCCACTCATTGGACAGAAGGCGCCTATGATACATCGACACATGGCACGGCCCAACAGAGGCCCATTGCTGTGAAAAGGCCGGCCCATTTGACTTGGTCAAAAGGTGGCGGGCCCGCCCATGGAAAGCCTGTTAACGGCCTGTTCGCATATAGCCCATTTACAGCCCGCTAACCCAAGGCCCGTTACGCCCTATTCGAATTAGGCCCAGTAGAGTCATCTCGGCCATCCAATATGATTCCAGCCCGTTTTCACTTCTGGCCCATGTATGGCCCATGACGTCTTTCGGCCCATATGAGGCCCTATGTAACTCTTGGCCTATTAACGGCCCGTGGTGAAACTGGCCCGTAATGAACAGTGTATCACTTTACACCCATTAACGGCCCATGGTGAAACTGGCCCGCATAGAACAGTGTATCACTTTATACCCATTAACGGCCCATTATTCCATTGGGCCGTTTCCAGCCCATGTTATCTTTCGGCCTTCTCAGAGCCCATTTATTCTTGGGCTCATTTCCAGCATTCGTTTACTTACGATCCATTACTGTCATTTTCTGCTTGTGGGGCAAATTTAGCCCGTGGTGACAGTCGGCCCGTTTGTGGTCCGTTAATACGTTGGGCCATTTTCATAGCGTCATCAAATACGGCCTATTAACGATGGCCCGTTATGGTCGGCCCATGAACGGATGATTCCAACTCTAGCCCGTTTACGGCCGTAATCGCGCCTGTTTGGCCCATGTTTGTGTCTGGCCCGTATAAGGCCCATTGATGATACGGCCCGTAGAAGGCCCATTGTGTCTATGTCCCGTAGAAGGCCCATTGTTTCTCCGGCCCGTAGAAGGCCCATTGTTTCTACGGACCGTAGAAGGCCCACTGTTTCTATGGCCCGTATGCCCAGTGTCACTACTGTGGCGTTTATTGTGGCCCAGTTCTAAAAAATAAGTTATTGCAGCCACTAGCAAACCGCAGAAAAAGAACTGCACTGACTACAAGCAAACAAATAAACAAGACAACAAGGAAATAAATAAGCAAGCAACTTACACTAGGCTATCACGGCTATTACACATATTACATCCACTGGGCATCAAAGTTCGCCACCAGTGCAAATATAGGGAACACAGCAGCATATAAACGCCGTAGAAAAACAAGTCCAGAATTGAAACCACTTCAGAAGAGCTCAAGAAACAATATCCTGGGTACCTATAATGCTGGCAAGATGCTTAGCAAGCTTATTAACTTTCTCTTGTTTGGTGCTTAAGTCCTCCAGTGCTTGTTGTTGCACCAGAAAGTATGCATCTGAATTCTGCAGGGACTTCCTCAGTCCTTCGGCTTCCTATCGCATAACATCTGATCGATGTCTTTCAACTTGAAGTTGAGACTCAAGAAGCCGAACTGATTCAGGCAGCGAGTTCGAAGAAATTTGGTGCCCGTGATGGTAACCGATAACTTTCGAACACTACATCAAGACAGGACTTTGGGGTTGTCTCGGTGTCTTCAATATAGTTTTTATCAGCTTTCTTGGAGACCAACAGGATGTCTCACTATCTTGAACCTTATCTGCATTACTTCCTTTACCATTGCATAACAGGTACTCTTCTCCAATATTTTATCCGTGTTCTAAAAGAGAAACAAACAAACACATCTCAGGTTTACAATGTAGTATATGAAACTCATTTTGGTAAACCAGTTCAATAGTAAGGTGGATAGGATAACAGCATGAAACAAACATATATCTATGTAGTATGGTCACTATATGGTCTATATCATTCTAGTTTATGTTGCCAAATCAAGATAGATACAGTTCGAATCATATCTATTTAAGACAAAGCAGCATAGACAGAATATAAGTGTGGGAAACTACACAAAGAATAACAACACTTGTAATGTGCATGGCATGAGAACATAACTGTTTATTCAATTGAAACTAAAATCAATATAGAGCAAGTTACAACAGCAAACAGCCAAACACGTTGAAGAAACAGGTTTAAAACATACACCTGCTATGCGCCATTGAAGCTTCAATTGCATCCTTCAAATTTGAAATTGGTTGGTATCAGTAAATATAGTGATGCAAGAGCAAAGTAGTATGAACCATAGCTACGAAACCTGACCTGAGAACAATTCTGCTTCTGCTTTAAGCGTTGACTTCGGGTTCGGAGTGGTGGTCCTTGTGATTTGGGCATTGCAGTTGCCTTACTAACTGCTCGTGTTTGGGTGCTCTGTGGTGGAGACAGTGCTGTGTCAACGGGAACTGGGTGTCTATCTGCTGGGGTTGGGGTTAGAAGGGGTGTAGCTGGTTCTCTGTCCAACTGGGTAGGGGTACAATCTACATGAGTGTGTGTTATGTGTGGTGGGGCTGGTTCTTGGGCAAGTACAATCGTGCTTCTATCTGCATCGATAGGTAGCACGATCTTTTCTGAAGACCGTGTTTTTACTCCCACAGATACTGCCATCACTCCCTCCAATTGAAATGGCTGATAAACAAGAAAAGTAATTGAATGTACATACATTGTAAGATAGATAGGTGCAATGGATAGTAGGAAAGAAAACAGGGAATGAAATAATTCACATTTATGTTGTCTAAGCAAACATAATAGCAGGACATAATTTCACATATATGATGACTAATTAAACAGGATAGCATGACACAATTTCACATGTATGATGGCTAACTAAACAGGATAGAATGACATACTTCAAAATATGATGACTATGTAAATAGGATGACATGATATAACTATACGATGTGTCTATTAAAGTGGTTGGCATGCCATAAATCACAAACATGCCGTCGATGGAAACATGATGGCATGATATAATTCACGAATAGAATGACATAATTTAAAATATGATGACTATGTAAACATGATGAGATGATATAACTATATTATGTCTTCAGAAAATGGGTTGGCATGCCATAATTCAGATACATGCTGTCTTTGTAAACATCATGGCATGACATAATTCAAATATATGATTTATATACTAAGGAAGTGAGCAGAGGGCAATCGCATATATGATGTGTCAACTAAGGAGATGGCATTCAATATTGTGTATATGATGTAAAAACTAAGCATTGCAATACAACATATGCATTATATGAGTAATATAACCTTGCCAAGTTTGAGCATACACCTCAGGGGGATAATAGGACTGGTCATCTGCCTCTGAATCCTCCTCTGAAGAGCTATCTGTAACCAGCAAGATATCTGCTTCAGCAGGTAGCATTGTCTGCTCTGAAGACCTTGTTTTCACTCCAGATTTCTCCATCGCGAATTGAAATGGCTGATGCACAGGAAGAGCAGTTGAATATACAAACATTGTCGACAAAAGCAATGAGAAATACAAAAAAAAGGACGACATGATATAATTCACATATATGACGCTTGCCTAAATAGCATGGCATTCCATAATTCACATACATAATGCCTTGCAACAAGATAACATTGCATAATTCACATCTATAATGTCTTGCAACAAGATGGCATTGCATAATTCACATATATGGTAATTAGACACTAAACATGTGGCATTCACACAAAGCATGTCTAAACTAAGCAAATGACATAGCAATGCAAGATACCATACGCACGATATGAGCAACATAACCCTGCCAAGTTAGGGCATGCACCTCGGGGGGGAAATATGACTGGTCATCTGTCTCTGAATCCTCCTCTGAGGAGCTATCGGTAACCAGCAAGACATGCGCTTCGTCAGATAGCATTGTCTGCTCTGAAGACCTTGTTTCCACTCCAGATTTTTCCATGACCGTGCCGAATGGCTGATGCACATGAAGAGTAATTGAATGTACTAAAATTGTTGAAAAATTTAACATGTGATAAAAAAATGATGGCATGATATAATTCACATATAAGATGACTGGCTAAACAGGGTGGCATTGCAAAATTCACATATATGATGCCTGGCTAGACAAGATGGCATTGCATGATTCACATATACGATAAAGAAACTAAACAAATGGCATTGACACAAAGCATGTCTAAACTAAGCAGATGACATCTTTAATGTATACGATAAGCAATGCAAGGTACCATATGCATGATATTACCAACATCAAGATGCCAAGTTAGAGCGAAGACCTCATGGGGTAAATAGGAGTGGTCTTCTCCTTCCGAATCCCCTCGAGCAGTTATCTTCCTCTTGATTACGATCCGAAATGGGTGGAGGGGGGCTTCCTTTGCGCCCACCATGGAACGACGTCTACATGAAATTTTATTGCCACGCAAGACTCGTCTCTTTTTCTCTACATGATCTATTCCATTGTGTACAATAACTGGCATGCATAGGAATAAAACATAGTGAGATTATGTAAGGAGTGCATGCACAAATCCAGAGTGATGGTAGCAAACTGTGGATAGACCCAAAACCAATCATAGCAGGCAGATAATAGCTTTAGTTAAAAAATATAGATAATGTTTCCTTTAATGTTTGTTTGCACCCAACAGGAAACTCATAGTAGACACCGGAGATTAACCAGATAGTAGACAGATAGTACTGATTGCTGCCCCAATATGTACCCCACAACCATTTAAAAACTCAAGTTTCAGCATTAGTTTGGACCTGAATCAGAGTCTAATAGGTGAACACGAAAATAATGTAGCATGTCATCATATTAAGCGACGCATAACATAAGCAGACACGGAAGAGTGCGGCCTCTCTTGCGGACCCGTGTAGTTCTCAAGGTCATCTGCTTAGTTGATCAGGGTAATGCAGTTGTCATGGCTACCGGCGGTGGGGAAGAAGATCTGAGGCGGCGAAAGATAGTCTGGAGAGCGGATCCCTACTGTGGTGAACCCTTCCGTCGTTGGAGCAGCTGAGCTGGGGTGGAACACAGCGCCGCAGGAGCAGGACAAACCACACAAGGTTTTCTTTGACACATATCTGTAACAGAAGTAATTGAGTAAGGGCTTGTTTGAATTTGAGGATTCTAACAATGTAGGGATAGGAAATAGACAGGAATAGGATAGGAATGCACGTGCAAAACAGAGAATTTAAAAACACAGGATTTCTGCCAATCTGGGTGTTTGATTCACAACAATTGGAAGATCACAGGATGCAAAAAGCATGGTGAGATTAAGTCAAACCACAAGAAAATGTACGGTTATAATGCTATTATGCTACTATCTCTTAGTCTTGTGCTTGATGAATAGGAATATGAAAAGGAGGAGAAGTGGAAATTAGAATTCCTATGGTTTTTCTTTCAAGGAGACACTAAAGGAACAAATCCTACAGTTTTCCTTTGCTCCATTCCTTTGCACAAAATTCATGAAAAGTAGTACCATAGGAAACTTTCCAATTCCTATGTTTTCCATTCACTTTTCCTTTCAAGCACTGGCGATTCTAGTAGGCAGGCTTGAGCAAGGAAAATCCTACACTAAAAAATGTTTTTGTGCTACTTCTATTACTTTGGACCCAGGCCACTTCCATACTAGCTCAACTCCCAGGCCCATCGACAAATGCACAGCTCAAACGCGCAAAGATAAATAATGATGGCGTTCAAGAGAGTCCATCATGGATAGCTAAGTTGCCTGGTACCTCACTGCTTGTCATATAGTAGGATAAAAAAGAGATGCAACAAGTGTACAACCTCTTTGGCGAAGCCATGTCGATCTCAACGTGATTGGGTTGGCCGGTGACGATGCTCCGCTGACTTTGCTGTCGGAGGAGGGGAAGAAGATCTTAGGCGTCTGGAGATGGAGCCCGAGGTACTGCTCCGCTGTGATGGAGGGTTTCATCGTTGGAGCAGCTCCGGTGAGTTGGACGACACCGAGGCTGAAGCAGGACAAGAGAGACAGCAAACAACGTTAACCTGAATGGAAATATAATAGCATCTCCAATACATGACGTAAAATACATAACCACAAAGTGCTAGATGTAAAATACATCAGCCGCTCATCTCTGAACTTAATCACGAAACTGAACTTAAGCGTGAAAACAGAATATTGCCGCCGAAACTGAATTTTCTTTGTCGAAACTGAACGCACTAGCAAGGTGAGGCTACACGTCGGTCGACTGACTTTTTCATCTCTGGTCAGTCGATTTTGCAGCCGTTGGATACAAAATCAAGGGCCTGCGGTTCATCTTCAACCTCCACCCCCTTGAGCCGCCAGCCACCACTGTCCAAACAGCAGCCCCCCGCCGCCCGCGGCCGGCGGTGCGCCACCCCTCCCGCCCCAAAAACACTCCCCACCGCCGGTCCGCCGCTGCCCCAGCCATCCCTCTAGGCCCCCACGTGCCGAGCTTTTTCTCCGGCAATGCCCACGCCACCGCCCCGCCAACGCCCCGCCACCGCCGGCGACCACCGCCCCATCCTGAACCCTAAGATAGATAGTGGGGTACCTGTCCGTGATCCCCCCCTCCCGCCGTGGCTGGTTCTTCCTTCCCCCTCGCGAGCCCCCCCACCCCCTGAAAATCGACTGACCCAAAAGTCGATTCAGTCGACTGAAGTGTAGCTAAATCAGAGTAGCATCGCAAGCAAGAGCAAGAGCGAGAGCAGCAGCGCGAGCAAGAGCAATAGCAAGAGCAGACCAGGCAGGGGACCGAGAGAAAGAGCATAGTAGCAGCGCGAGCGAGAGCTAAAGCAGCAGCAACTCCTACTGATGTGGACGTCGCCACCGAGGGAGGGACACCGTGGAGGACGTGGCCGTTGACGCTGCCGTGGATGGAGCCGCGCCATGTCGGCTCGGGACCGAGCGCCGGCAGCACCGTGAGATCGAATCAAGAAGAAAATGCGGCGATTAGTGTACAACCTCTTTGGTGGCGCTGATTAGGCTGCAGCTTCATCCGAGGAAACGGTGACGGTGATGCTCTTCCGGTGGTGCAGGTGAATACGGCGGTGTGGGAATGGAGGTGGCGCGAAAGACGAGGGGAACGTCGGGGCAGCTCCTTGGAGGTGGAGGACGGGGTGGCTGAACCGGCGGGACGATGAGATCGACGACGGATCCTCATCCGGTACGGTGGATGAGGGACGTCGAGGTGTTGCTGTGGAGAACGTCGTCGGTGAAGAGGCTCCGGCTGGGTGGCAGACGGAGCAAGGTGTGGGGTTTCCTCGCGGGTTTTCACGGCCTCGGTGTACGAATGGGTGGGCGGATGGGATGGCAGTGGGGAACCATGGCTTGGAGACGGGCTTGTCCGAAATGTGGGGTAAGTTATAAAAGTACCCCCCACCGATTTGAGGCGGTTCTTTCGGTTCAGGGGTACCACGGGCATTTCGCGTGTCGGGATTTCACAGGAGGTGGAAGTTTTCGCGCGCGTTGTAATTTCGGAATAGCAAGGCGCGGGTTGAGATGGAGGGAGTTGTCAGAGCACAACGAGACAAAGATATATCTTAAATATTTCGGGCTAACAAGACGTGGGTTGAAGAGGCGGGAGTTTCACAGCACGATAGACATAGACGCTAGCTTGAATTTTCGGCATAACAAGGCGCGGCTTGAAATTTCGAAAGAACAAGCTTAACGTGTACCCAAAAAAAGACAATTTGCACCTCAACACGCACAACACACACACAAACACCATTTAGACTAGAGTAAGGTACACGTGCATTGCACGCATGAGATTTGGCAACCAAATTATGAATAAATACCACATTATAGCATGCAAGCTTTGAGTCATATATGCATGATGTAGATGTTCCTTTAATTCTTATAGTTCATTTCATTCAAAATCATCTAGTTTTTATAAGAAAGCTAATCTATTTTAAGATTCATGGAATCGTGCGTTGTAAGACATAATGTAAAAACAAATAATGGCAAATCATGTAGAAAAACATTTGGGCAATTCTGATACGGAAGATTCTAGAACATATAAGAAGTGCTTGTGTTTTGATGTTTGTGCATTATGCTTAAGTTCAACCATGGAGTCTTCTAGATTATACATGTGGCGAAATCTGGTGGAATCTAGATGATATCCAACGGCCAATAGTGCTCAAATTTGCCATCTTTGGACCATCGGATTCGCCTCATCCAACGACCATCTTTCAAAGTTAAAGTTACCCGCACACAATATAAAAAAATATAAAAGATAATATATATAGGGGTATAGATATAGATATGTGATGCGAAGCCGCCCATCATCTCCAATTAGAATAGTGTGTCCATGCACGGATGCGATGTGGCCAAATGATGTCTGCCATCGGTATCTCAAATTCAAATCAGTCTGACCTTGTTCAATGTGTATACATTACAACATGCTCATTTCCAAACCACACCGCGCAGATCTCCGTTATATTCACGCATGCATGGGTTTCAAACATCAGGATCTCTTATTCAAATATTCGACTTGAACTTTACATTGATTATGACCTCAACTATTCTTTTACACCCACACAGTAGTCTTCTCTTTATAATTGTACCACTAACTTTCTCTCGTTCATGCATGCACACACACTACCAGTCGGCATTATCCATCGCACACATGCAATATTTTTCTTCAGGTCGATCTCCCATGAAGGCACACACCCACGCACATCCCCCTCTCCATCATATCGGGAATTCTTTATCTCTCACGCGTGCATGCGCAACGATCGATGTTCCTCTATGTATGTGTGGATATAGCTAGGTCTTTCATAGTTTTCCACACAAACCGATCAATCGATATATCCAGTGAGGTCTCACCCTCTTTCCCACGTCCACATCGATCAATCTATACCTCTCTATATAGGATTAACATATATAGCTAATACACCCACATTAATTATTTATCCAACGTCCCCCTCTCATCATCCATGACTTTCGCTTATTCTCTCAGACGCGCGCATAATGGCGAAGACAGGGGGCAGTAAGGGCCATGCCCCCCCTAACATCACTATATATCGAGGCTAATATGAATGTGATCATTAGACAATTGCTGCTAAAAAAGGTTTAATTTCATGAATTGACCCTCCTCGTAAAGTATTAGCAATGCTTGGCCCCTATCTCATTTATTTTTCATGGCTCCGCCACTGCGTGCAACAGCGCACGTGTTCGCCCCCTCTCTCTAAATATCGATCTCGCACTTGTGCATTCCTTCATAGTCTCCCTCCACTCAGCCCCTCGCACATTTGCCACATGTGTACAATCTAGCAGACTCCATGGTTGAACTTAAGCATAATGCACAAACCTCAAAACAACAGTGGTTCTCTTTTGTTCTAGAATCTTCCGTGTCATAACTGCCCAAACCTTTTTTCTAGTTGAATTTCCATTATTTGTTTTTACTTTATGCTTTACAACGCACAATTCCATGAAACATAAAATAGATTAAGGGCTTCTTTGATTCAAAGGATTTGTCAAAGGAATTTTGGAGGATTCTAATCATTAGGAATTTTTCCTATCTTGGTTGTTTGATTCGTAGGATTGTAAACCATAGGAATTTTTCCATATGATTCATTTGCACTAGATTTCATAGGAAACATCCCATCCACTCAAATCTCTTTGAAAGAATTCTGCGTTTTTCCCATGCACAATCAAACACTCGTACAATCCTGTAGGATTCAAGACGACATTCCACTATAATCCCGTGTTTTTCCTATTCCCGCGTTCTTAGCGTTTTTATAAAAACTAAGAGGGTTCTTGGATCCAAGGGACTTATTTTAGTCTGACTAAAAATAGTCTCTTTAAGAGACTAAAGTTCCAAGCACCCCTGACTAAAGAGGGGCTAAAACTAGTCTTGAGACAAAAAAAATTAGTCAGGGGTACCCCTACTAAAATGTGGATTAGTCCTCTCTCTCCTCATTTAACTCCTCTCCTTTAACATGGGTGAGTTCTCGATTGGAGGGGTTGGAGGATAATACATGCTCATTAACTTGATTTTAGCATCCTTAGTATTTGGATCCAAGCATGGATGATGCTAGCATGTTTTAGTCTCACTACTTTTAGTCATGGGACTAAAACGTATCCCAGCACGCTCTAATTGATTTTCAATGAGATGAACTATAAGAATTAAACGAAGGGCTACATCTGGCATATATGACTCAGAGCTTACATGCTATAGTGTGGTATTTATTAATAATTTGGTTGCAAAATCTGATGCGTGCAATGCACGTGTACCTTACTAGTACTTGAGTATGTGCAAAGCACGTAAATTAGAATACCAATGGCACGCTACACGTTGTCTCTCTCTTACAGTTCATGAACCCACGTGGCACATGTGGAGGCGTTGTTGCGACCTCCTTGCGTGGATTGATCACGATGACGTGCTGCTAGTTCCGTAAGAATGTACTGCCCTCCCCGAGCCATACCGGGCGGTACATGCACGGTTAAGATGTGCACGCACGCCACGCACGCACTCATTCCCTCGCACGCACACGCGAGTACACGGGCGGACGCAATTTTGTACCAAGATCCACCCCATGTGATAATTTGACGCGTGTAAAGTCGTTCACTTCATTGATGGTCAATTAATACAACGCATGCAAATTGAGTGGACGTGAGGGCGGAAGAAAGACATTATTACTCCACTGCACGCATGCGAGTAGTTAAATCGTGGGGGTTGCTAAGTAGTACTTCCATTGGTGTCCTTCGTATTTGTGCCAATTTTTGGGAGTAACATAATATTTACGCATTTGAGCAGTGTAGTACTTGAAATTTATGTTCCGCTAAACTCATCGGGAGCATTTTCGGGCCTCGAAACCAAAACCATCAATTAATCTTTACCTTGTTCCCATCACATTCGAAAGCCTGCTCACACCTACTAGTATCGCATTTCAAACCTGAACGTGTTCCCACTATGCAGGTATTAGTACTAGTGCTAGTACTTAGGTTATAAAAAGGGGAACTACCTAACCGAAAATTACTCTACCTTTCCTCCTCATAAGTGCTTCTTCTTCGTCTGGCTGCCATGGCCGGTGAGCAGAGTTCTTGGTCGAGAACTACTCGTAACAAGGAGCGGCAACCAAGGCTATGGAAAAAGAGAGGGCTCACGCCACGCAGAGACCTCGAAGATCTCTCACGGCAAAGCGATGGCTCCCAGGAGCGCCCTAGCCGCGGAGGCGAACATGCCGAGCCGGCGGAGCTGGAGTCGTTATCCCTCGACGGCATGCCCGATCAGCTCAATAAGCACCTCAATAAGCAAGAGTTCATCCAAGGCTTGATGGAGTTGCTAAAGGAGAGACTCGACAACATGCCCGCTGAGCTCAATCAGCAGGGGGAGTTGACCGCCGGCTTGGTGATGCTGCTGAAGAAGAGCATTGCCTCGGAGAAGAAGGCGACCGGCGAAATCCTGCGACTTCAGGAGGACAAGGCGGCGCTGCCACGAGATCGACTGTTGAAGGAGAAGAACGCCGCTGGAAGAAGCTGCATGAGAATAGTAGTTCCTCGATGAAGATGCTGCAGGCCCTCGTCATGGAATGTATGAGGAGTTGGGGAAGCTCCGCATCGAGCACCCGGCTGCTGTCAAGGTACGTAATGCGGCCGTGGAACAGATGATGAAGGCTCGCGTCGAGAAATCCCGCGTCATGGACATAATGAAGAAGATGGCAGAGGAGATGCGCAAGGATATGGAGGTCGTGGAGGCGATGAAGAAGCAGTTACGACTCCGCGGCGAATTAGATCATTTGGGGTGATAATCTTCCTTCTTCTTTTGCTGCGGTGTTTCATCTTTTGCTTCGGGTGTTTCGCCGCATGTGTCACATTCTCTACGAGGCATGAATAGTAAAATGGTTTTTCAGGGAATGAATAGAACAATGCTAACAATGAGATGACTAGCAAATTAGATCATTTTTATCGCCATATGGCACTGGGCTGCCGTGTTTCAGGTTCTCCGTCACAAGATTACTCAAGTGGAAAACTTGAGTATACCGCATGGTTCTTTGCTCCTCCTCGATCAGGTTGTCGGCGCATTTATACGAGCAGTCAAATCATAAGGCCCCGTCTTCCAGCAGTAATGAGTCACAAATCACAAAGGCCTCGCCTCGTGAAACCGACCAAGCTAGACTGCCCGCCTCTAGCCTTTTAAAAAATGTATACTTTTGTATAGCAGTAGTATCGATGGATTGCTCCATGGAGCAAAACTTGAAATTAAAAAAAAGGTGGTACATATAGAGAGCGCTGGTCGCCAAATTATGCATATAGTACTATTAAAAAGGCTAGTCACAATAATGGTGTCCAACACAACCCACCCCTCAAATAAAACTAAGCACCTTGGAATTCTTTGACAAAACTAAGCACCCTGAAATACTTTGACAACTGAACTGTTGGCTATATGATATTGGCCATATATATTGTACGTATATAATGTGAAGAAACGAGTGGTAGTACTATACCAACTAAAATATGAAATGTAAGAAATACTAGTATGTATGTACTGAAGAGTTAAAGTAACAAGAAGAAACATAACATAGTTCTGCTGGGGGCTCAGCACAACACACCCCTCAAATTAAATTAAGTACAACTGAAATTAAACTTTGCAACTATCCCGGTAGACACTTCATTAGAACCACCAAGAGAAATGACACTGCCACCTTACACGGAGTCCTCGTCCACGTCCTCGACTTCGTCCTTGTCCCTATTCCTCTTGGCCGATACTTCTTTGCTTGAACCGCCAACTTGGCTGTTGCTCTTCATCCAACCCTTGTAGATATTGAAACAAAGGTAGCCATCCATTGCAGCGTAGTGGATGTGGTCTATATCTAGTACATTCTGCTGCCATGCATGACGATGAAACGTGTATGGAGGTTTCTCCAGTTTACTGCATTTAAGGATGAACCATGGCTCCTGCCAGGTCAGCGTGAAGGTCGACGAGAGGACACCAGCCGATTCTTTTGGAGGTCGAAGGTGTTGCGTACAACGAGGCTTATCCGACGCAAGACTTCTTTGTCGTTACCAAAGTCTACAGTAACGAATTTGACTAGGTTGCTCTCGAGGAAGTCCTTAAAATCCTGGCACTCAATGTCCGCATGGCATATGTGGTAGACCAAGCATAAGTCATGCACGCAAACCTGGATCACGGCGGACTTCTTCCTCTCTTCGTCCTTTAGATCCTTCTCTCATCCCAGGACTGTGGTGTACTCAACATCTAGCCCAGCGACCCACTCATCATCTGAGTCTTCGAACGCAAGGCCCCAAGCGAGAAAGGCATCCTTTCACCGTCGCGGAAGAACGGGTGTAGATGACGTCGAACTCATCGTCGATGATGGTTCTGACCTTGTACTCACCGCCGATCGGGGAGATTTGGGACGCCATGGAATTGGGAGGAGGGTTAGGATTAGTGGAACTGCCGTAATGTGAATGGACGGGACGACTAGGAGCGAACCGCCGTAGTATTAAAGGACGTGCGGGGACGAGTAGGAGCGAACTGCCAGCGTGCGAACGGAAGGGTAGTGGCTTTCCATTCTCCCATGATATGGGCTTCCGAGGGCCCTTCGATCTGAGATCGAACGGTTGCATGGCCTGATTCTAGACCTATGGGTGAATATCCTATCCTGGAGGGTTATTCTGCAAATTTTCAGCAACTTAGCATGCGACCGTTTGATCTCAGATCCAAGGGCTGCCAGCAGCCCGTATCATGGTTGCGCCTACCACGACCGTCGCGTCGCTCGCACGGTCGCGCCCTTGGAGATTTAACACGGTGCGTTAGGCTATCTGATGTTGGCATGTAATACATAGTCATCACGTAGTCACTCATACTACAACAAGGTTGGCTAAAAGGTTGGCTATAAGTGTATTTTTACTCCTCTCTATCTCTTTCTTCAGATTTTCCGTCCCATAATATAAGAACGTTTTTGACACTAGTGTAGTGCCAAAAACGTTCTTATATTATGGGACACAGGAGCAAGTAAGTACAATAGTGCTGCTACATGGCATTTTTGCTTATGTGGAGGAAACAGAGGCAAGGAAAAAGTGGAGAAGTGGGCTCTCATGCAAGAGCCAGCCTCTACTACATGGTGGAGCATTGGGAGAGGCACCTGTATGGAGGTGGTCAGGAATCAGGAGACTCACGTCGGTCCTAGCGCCGCAGTTAAAATGATAATGGCTAGTCAAATCACAGGGCCCCACCTGTCCAGTAGTAACTCGCTGTCAAATCACACAGCCCTACGTTTGCAGCAGCCTACTCCCTCGTCTTCTCACGTCTCTGTCGAACCGACTAGGCGGAACTGCCCCGCCGCCTACCGCGCAGGAAAAGCCCCGCCCTCGACTTTTGTATCCATGGATTGCGGCCGCGCCATGGAGCAAAGCGTCTAGAAAACGGCGGTACACATGTATGTAGTAAACAGCACGCCCGCCGCTGCTCGCCGCACCCCTGCATTTGGTCGGTCGATCCGCATGTCGCTCTCCGAATGGAACGCGACGTCATATTGCGTTCGCACACACATGTGGGACGGCAATTGAGAACCGACCATAGGCACACTCCCCAGCCCCGCAAGTCGGGTGACTTAATAGAAGAGGGAGACGAGCGATGGTACTAGATAAGTGTTGTAGTACTACGTTGGTGCCTAGACGATCCCTGCAAGACACGGAAGATCAGTTCGTCCATGCATGTGACCAGAATCCAGCAGACGGCTAGATTGGCTATCGCCTACATATCGTGCAGGCTGTGTTGTACATGGCTGTAGTTCTGACGAGAAATCTATAAAAGGTTTCTTGTCATCTCGCAATATTAGGTGTCATGTGCTTCGGATCACTGCGAGGGTTAAACAGCGACAACTGAGTTGGGCTAGTCATTGGGGGCACATGCACGAACAGTGACTACTCGGCTGCCATCTAGATCAAGCCGACTATGTTAATTACGACATCTATCGACGGACCCCTTTTCTACGAGTTTATCTTTAATTTGAGCTTTGTTCCTCGTCTAGTTTGTCCATCGGGATTCATGTTGTCTCCTTTGGGCAGTGAGGTTATGATTTCTTGTCATGTGGCATTTTTTCGTGTTATATGTTATAATCTGGCGCTTCAGATCAAAATGATGACAACTGCGCCTCCGGGCCACGTGCATGAAGACTACTCGACAGTCATTGACGAGGTCAAGCCGGCTCCGGTAGACAAAAGAAAACCAGTACCACTCCACTATCTAGGCAGGAGCCTCCGCGCTTGCTTGCTAGTGTTGCTCTCTTCACACTATCTCGGCCTCTCCAGATCTAAACACGACAGCGGTGGCCACACTCTCTCTCTCTCTCTCTCTGCTCGCCGCTGGTCATAGATCCAGCCGGATCCTCTCCGCCGGGGAAGGTGAGAAGGTGCAACGTTCATGTGGTCGTCCTCAGCGACGGCTCTTACCCACCTTCTTTGGCGCGTCCGATCAGCCTGCCTTGTCGTTCTCTCCCAAGCACCGCTGGCGAGGGAGGGCCTCCGACCCCTTCTTCCTCGCTGTCGTAGTGTGGGCAGATCCGGCCTCCCGCCGCCCACCTAGCGACATCCCGGCAACCATTCAAAAACCACCACCGGCGAGTGAAGGTGCTGTGGAGAAGTAGATCGATGGAGGAGTACAACCGATACGTGAGGATCGCAGATGGAGACCCTGTGAAGCTAGCTAGGATGTTGGAGATACAGTCTTGGTTTGACAACAAGGACCAACTAGCGGCGACGGCGACATCCATGGCCATATATCTGCAACAGAGTGAAAAGGCGGCGATACTCCCGGAGGGAGTCGCGCCGGAGTACATAGAGCTACTCCTCCGGGCCATGGAGCAAACAGATTCACCGAATCCGATCGTGAGGGAGCGGGGTGGGAGTATCGATCCCAGATGGAGCATCCACCAGAGATTGAAGGATCGAGCATCTACAAGGAGCCGTTTGTGAGGGTGTCCTGCCAGAGCGAGCCGGTGGAGTCTCCGTCGACCAAACCCAACTTCAAGAGGAGAAAAGCAGTTGGTTCGACGACGCTTCCCCGCCATTTTCTCCCTTGCCATGTCTCACGGGGCGGCTGTCTGCCGCCGAGGAATAGGAGGGGGCTGTCCCCCCAGCCCAATAGTCGGGCAGGTTGTGAATTGTCAGGAGGAGCTTAGGGTTGTCAGTATTTGCAGGTTGTGAATTGTGTTTTGTGTTGTGTATTTTGAGAGTACTTTCAGATATGAATGTCTTTTGAATTTCAGATTTGCAGTATTGAGCATATGAAGTATTTTATGAATTCTAGAGATCTATTTTTAGACTTAAAAAAATATAGTTTCATAGGAGTATAAAAGTGCATAATGTGATTCTCGGAGAAGAAACTGCAAGTTTCAGTTTTAGATAAGAAATCGCAAGTTCGGGCCGTATAAGAAACTGCAACTTTTAGAGTCAGAGCATTTATATTAACAAGGGCTTTTCAAACAGGGTTAACGTCATGTTGGAAGTTTTATTCATGGTCGAAAATGGAACTACCAGCCAGTTAACATCATGCTGATCAACATTCATGCATAGCACATCTTCATATGATGCACAGTCAAAATGCCCACACAATGTCGAAAAAGTAAACACGTAGAAAACAAGGGACTAAGTTTTGGCAAGTGTTGGACGTGGTTTTGGGCTGCCCTGCCTAGGCTTTCATTTTTAACATGCGCAGCCCACGACCTCGGATGGGAGGTCCATAGGCCTGTTTGTATTTTCTTAGGGCCGTCATGTATCGACCGGCCTATGGACCTCCCATCCGAGGTTTTATTTTTGGCAGCTCAATTTCTGTATTTTTTTGAAGAAAACACAGAGGTATGTTCTATTTTTTCTATATAACAATAATAGGAACGCCAGGTCCAACTTATGTTTCCCTTCTAACTATATTATATATATTTAAATTACTTTATATGTTGACTGTTTAGTTCACATAATTGGCAAATAGATGACCGCTCTCGCGATCCCCTTCGCCCCCGCCGCCACCTCCACCCTCGCCGTCGCCATAGATCTCACTGCCAACCCCGCCTCCTGACTCCGGGCGCGCCTGCCCCCTCAGCAAGTCCGCTCGCGCGCCCCATGGAGTCATCGGCCATATCCACGGGGGAATGGCTGGAAGACAGGCAGATGTACAAGATGCATCTCCCACATGTCTACAAAGCCTTCACGCAGATGCTCTAGCCGCTCGACTCTGTTGCGCCGGCGCTGCTGCGGGAGACTCGAGGGAGGAGATGGAGGGAGCGGGCGATGCGGATCCGCGACGACGCTCTCTCCTGGACCCAGTGCACACGCGAATGGAGGGAAGCAGAGGAGGAAGCTGCGAGGGAGGAAGCCGAGGAGGGACCGAATCCGTTCTCTCACTCGCGCAGGTATGCTCGGATGTGCAAGGATCATGTGGATTGGGAGCTGCTGAATCTAGCCCTGCGGATATACTTCGAAGTAGATTTCTCGGAGAAGCACAGGATGCCCCACCCCAGTGAGCCACCGATTGTGTCCGTTCGATGGGCGAAAGGACAAGTGAATTCAGGAGATCCACGTCGTGCTGCGAGATGGGAATGCTTGACTGGACTCCTGCCCACCAGCACGCCACCGGAGCCGGCGCAGGTGGATCCCCTACCTTACCTCTCTCCCAAACCTGCAGAAGATTGAAATTAGGCTTGCAATCTGCTTCAATTGAGCTGTCTTGTGGTTATTTCTGCTTCCTGAGAGACAACATCTGGCTGGAGAATGAGAAGGACCCAGGAACTCCGATGAATTTCCCCTATCACAATGGGGGGAGCGCCGGTTGGGCAGTGGTATGGCCCACCTCCGCCCCAAATGGGGCACAATCTGGGCAGGCTCCTGTAGTTGCCCAAGATCAATCTGCCGGGTGGTTCCGACTCTCGATCGTTGGGAAATCTCCGTGCAAGAATCAGCAAAAGAAGAGATAGGACATCCAGAAAACTGCTCCTGCCTCGCTTGGGCCTTATGGCATACTCTGAGGTGATCTGCTACAACTGTGGGGAACCAGAGCATCATTTGGATAAATGTGTCAAGCCCAAGAGTTGTTTTATCTACAAAATGGTTACCCATAAAGTTGAGACTTGCCCTGTCAGAAGGAAAACCCACAGTTCTGCTAGATATGTTGGAAGTGCTGCTCCAGGATTATGTCCACCATTGACAGAATTTTTTGTGACACAGAATTAGATAGTTTCTTTCCCCTTTCTAGGTGTAGAGCTCTGCCCAGATGTGGTAGTGACCACACTCCTTTGCTCTGGGACTCCGGTCTTAACTAAACTCCAAAGAGCAATAGTTTTAAATTTGAAAAGTGGTGGTTGCTTAGAGAAGATTTTACTGAGCTAGTCAGGAAAATCCGGAATGAGCCTACTGGGAGCAGCTGCCCCCTAGAAAATTGGCAGATCAAAATCAGGAGATTTAGAAGAACTACCAAATGGTGGAACTCCAATGAGGAAGCTAATCTTAGAAGATACAAAAGGCTTCTCCTCCTTGAGTTTGATTCTCTAGATATTAAGGCAGAAACCACTAACCTCTCTGAGGATGAGACTAATAGATTAAACTTTGTCCATGGAGAGCTCAAGAAAATTTGGCTTCAAGAAGAAATCAAAGCCAAACAAAGGTCTAGAGATAGGAACATTAAGGAGGGTGATAGAAATACTGCTTACTTCCATGCAGTAGCTAACCAGAGGAGGAGGAAAACCCTCATTCACTCCCTTGATGGCCCTAATGGCCCTGTTACTGAGGTAGATGAGATGCTGAAAGTGGCTAGTGACTTCTACAAAGACCTGTTTAAGAAAGAAAAATCTTCTGGGTTCTCTCTACAAAACAATTTTTTCTCTGCTTCTGAAAAAGTCTCTCCTGCTGAAATGAGCTGCTAGAAGCCCCTTTTTCAGAGACAGAGGTGAAGGAAGCCATTTTTAGCTCTTATCCTGATGGGGCTCCTTGTCCCGATGGGATTCCCTTCTTGTTTTACCAGCATTTTTGGGACTTGGTGAAAAATGATCTCTTAGATCTTTTCCGAGCCTTTCATAGAGGAGAGTTGGATCCAGCAACTTACTCATGGTGGGTCTGTTGGGGTCAAGTTAAATAACTGTGAAAGTGATTTTTTTTCCTTGCTGGTAAAGGCCTTAGGCAAGGTGACCCCATCTCCCCGCTTTTGTTTAATTTAGTAGTGGACGTTTTTACTAAAATGCTGAGCAAAGCTGCTGATCATAGTCTCGATTGCAGGGCTCACATCACGAGGTTCGCCCTGGTGGCATAATCTGCCTTCAATATGCAGATGATACCATCCTTTTCTTAGACAATGACTCCACAAATGCTAGCAATCTGAAAACTGTTCTAACCTGTTTTGAACAAGTCTCAGGCATGAGAATCAACTACTCTAAAAGTGAACTCATCCCTATCAACATGGATGATCAGGAGTTAGCTGACTTCCTCTCTATTCTAGTCTGTAATAAAGGTAACTTCCCCATTAAGTACCTAGGTATCCCTCTCCACTATGATAAACCGAGGAGAGAGGATATCCAACCCCTTCGGATAAAATCATTAAAAGGATTGCTGGGTGGAGGGCAAACTTCTCTCTACAGAGGTAGATTGATCCTCATAGAAGCTTGTTTGGCTAGCATTCCAAAGTGTATCTCCTCTCCTTCTTCAAGTTCCCTAAATGGGCAGTGAACCTCATCAATTCTCAGATGTCTCATTGCTTGTGGAATGATTTTGAGGGAAATAGGAAGCTACACCTTGCTAATTGGGCCCTAGTCTCTAAAAAAAGATTTTGGAGGCCTAGGCATACCTAACCTCAAAGAAATTAACATTTGTCTTCTAGGGTCTTGGATTAAAAGATTCTATGAGGAAGACCTGAAACCCTGCAGGCTTCTTATTGCCCATAAATACCTAAGAAATAAACCTAATATTTTTTTCCCTTCCTCCAACCCTAAGACCTCTAGATTCTGGAAAGGATTAAAACTATTATGCATGCTGTGAAATGTGGCTATAGATGGAACTAGGGGATGGGAGCAGAACCAGGTTCTGGGAAGACACTTGGTTTGGCACATCCCCCCTAGCAGTCCAATTTTGGCCTATTTACTCTGTCTGCAATGAGCTTAACAAAAGTGTCAATGAATTTAGGGACGGTTAATGCCTAAAACTCTCTTTTAGAAGGAACTTTAGTGATAGTCTCATGGAACAATGGTTCCAGTTGGAGGAAATTGCCAAAAGCATTACCTTTACTGCCGAGCCAGATGCCCTGATTTGGCAGCTGGACAATAAGGGGAAGTATTCCTCCGGCTCCCTCTATCATGTTATCAACTTTAGAGGGGTTCAACCCGTGTTTATCCCTGCTGTCTGGAAATTGAGAGTTCCCCCTAAAATTCATGTATTTCTCTAGCTTCTCTCCAAAAACAAATTGATGACTAGGGATAACCTTAGGAAGAGACACATCATCAAACCCCTTGATTGTGTTTACTTCTTGGAACAAGAGTCTTGTTCTCACCTATTTTTTGAATGTATAGTTGCTAAACATCTCTAGGCCCACATTGAGGAATATTTCTCTAGTCAGATTGGCTCATCCTTCGAATCTGTCGCCAGATTCTGGATTGCTACCAAAAAGTGCTCAGTTTTAAACACTATTAGCTCAGCTGTCCTTTGGTGCCTCTGGAAATATAGAAATGCTATGATTTTCAGTAACACCTCCTGGATTTCCATTCCGCAGGTCTTGAGGTTGATCAGTAACATGGTAAGGAACTGGGCGATACTCTCCTCTGGATCGGACAAGGACAAGTTGATGAGCTTCCTGGAAACCCTAACAAGATCCCTCCAGAAACCGTTGGCGATCACTTGTGGCTGAACAAGGCTCGACCTGCTCTGGGGCTGGACCCGTGGGCTCGTCTCAAGATCTCTGATGAAGATGATGGGCACGTGGCTCCGAAAAAGAGGGACATCCACCATGCTACGCCTTCCAGCCCGGTGTCTCCGCTTGCTTACTGGTCGCCGCAGGCTGACACGGCCCCTCGGCTGAAGACCATGAAGGCTTTGCTGGACCCTCCTTGTGTCATTTGAGTGCTCTATCTGCTCTGCCTTTGGCACCGCTCGGGTGATTTGTGTTATTCAGAGAACTTGTTGATCCACCCCCCCTAGTTTCTAGCTTTTCTACATTTGCTTTCGAACTGCTCTTTGAGCTACTGTATCAGAATATGTTGTGGTTTCGTTCTCAAAGAATGGAACCGGGAGATGCTCCTGTTTTTCTAAAAAAAAATTATATGTTATTATATATTATTTTTATTGTCATCATATATTTAACAAATACTTACATATGTAAGAAAACAATATCCCACATCTTATTAACTTACAAAAATAATTTCTTAACAAATAAAATCCTGGATTGTTTTGGGAGCCCAATTGTGTACAAAAGCTTGGTAAGATTTAAGGACGAATGTAATAATATCACTTATTATTTAAATATATTTATAACAAAATGCTCAGCCCCTTTTTATTTTTTGATAACATTGCTGGCCCAACCCAACATTATAATTAGAATCAGCCCAGCAAAATCATGTATTTCGAGAAAGTGCAAATGGCCTGTAATTTTTTAGGAAATAAAATAAACGGGCCGCATGGACGCTACATTATTTGTTCACCCAGCCCAGCTAATGGCTGTAATTCAAAAAAAAAGATCAAATTGACTGTAAATTCTACCGCGCAAAAAAAAGACTGTAAATTCTGAAGAAATGGGTTGAATACGTGCCACATTTTTTAAGGCTGAAATGTGGGCCAATAGGTCGAATCCAACGCAAGTCGTTGTCAATTTAGTCAACAATTGATTCTGACATGTTAGCCGTTGGATTTATATCCAACGACCGGCATCCATCTTCAATCTCTCGTCTTCTTCCTCCAGCGCCGCCGGGACCACCTCCCGCCTCCTGCTGCTAGCAGCTCTGCTTAGCACGCTTTGCTATGAAGCGCTACTCCATCGTTGGTCAGGCCATCCCTCCACCCCTCCACACCTCCTGTTCTTCTCCATCGACTGCCGAACCACACCGCACTAGAACCAGTTAACCCTCGTACACCTCTCCATTTGCGACTCTACTCCCACGTCTTCCCATCTCCGGCTCGTTGCTGTCTGGGGCCTCGCCGTCGTCCACCACCTTGGATGCGCTTGGTGCGGCGTGGTCAACATGGTCAACGAGCGACACCATCGGAAGTAGACTGTGCGTGGAGAGGCTGACAGCTAGGTCCACGGCCGCACACAAGGAAATGCCTCTTATTACGCGCAAAATAATGATTCCTCCACCTGACATCTGGGACCCATCGGAAGGGCCTCTGTATTTCGGGGAAAAAATGTGCCCCCGCTGACATGTCGGACCCACCAGCTATCTTCGCACGCAAGGAAGTGCCTCCTTATTACGCACCAAAAAAATGAATACTCCCCCGCCACCGGAACCCGGATAGTGGGAGGCTGACTTGTGGGCCTACCAAGTTGACGGGGACGGAGGGCTTTGTCAACTTAGTCAATATGAACGATTCTATCTCCTGTTACCGTACGATGTTCATCCAACGGCCGGAGTGCTTCTTCAACCTCTGGTCTTCTTGCTCCAGCCGCCCAAACCAGCGCCGGTCGTGCCGCGTGCTCCTGCCTCCCGTGGCCGCCTGTGATGCCGCGGAGACCTCACCGCCCCCTACTACTCCCACCGCTGGCTAGGCCATCCCTCTACTCACCCACACCCCCTGTTATTCTGCGGCGACAACAGCCTCACACCGCGGTCGAACCAGTGAACCCTCGTACTCCTCTTCGGGTGGGCATCCACTGCTGCGTCTTCCCCGGCTCCGAGTCGTCCCCTTCCTAGGCCTCGCCGTCGTCCACCGCCGTGGTGCTCTCGGCGCGGCGTGGTCAACGTGGTCAATGAACGATTTCCATCGGATGTGAACTGTACGTGGAGAGGCTGACAGCTGGGTCCATGGCCGCAGCAAGGAAGTGCCTCCTTATTACGCGCAAAATAATGATTCCTCCACCTGAAAGCGGGGACCCACCGGATGGGCCACCGTATTTCGTGAAAAAAAAACGTTTCCCCCTGACTGCTGGGACCCACCAACTACATCTTTGCACGCAAAGAAGTGCGTCCGGGCAAAAAAAATGATTCGCCCTCCTGACTACTGGGACCTACCAGCTACATCTTCGCACGCAAAGGAAGTGCGTCCGTGTAAAAAAAATTACTATTCGCCCCTCTGACTGCTGGGACCAACCAGCTACATTTTCGCACGCAAGGAAGTGCCTGACAGTCGGGACCCACCTGGTCGAAGTGTACGTAGCGTTGTCATTCTGATCGCGAACGTGTACGTACATACTGGTCGTTGTAGAGGCGCACACGTGTCGTAGTAGATGCGCGCACGTAGCATGTACACGTACGTACAACAGCGAGGGTGCAAGAAAGAAAATACGGCCACGTACGTACATACAGGCAGGGTCTCAAACGCCTACTCGCGCATACGTACATGGCGGGGTCGGGACGGAGAAACAACGTCGTCGTCGTGTTCATGGGGAGACAACGCAATGCGTCGTGTTCATGGGGAGGCAACGGAATGCCTCGTGTTCATCGGGAGGCAACGGAACGCGTGGAAGCCAACCGGCTTGGACGGAACAGGCGATGGAAACGAGGCCTGGCGTACTGCAGAACGGAGGAAACGGCCTTGTGTTCGACCGGCCACGTTCGGAACAGGGTCCTGTTGATCGGGAGGGGTGTGGCGTACCGCAAAACGGAGGAAACGGACCTCCTACGGTCGAAATGGGGGTCCTGTTGATCGGGAGGGGTGTGGCGTACCGCAAAACGGACGAAACGGACCTCCTACGGTCGAAACGGGGGTACTGTTGATCGGGAGGGGTGTGGCGTACCGCAAAACGGACTTTGTGTTGGAGCGCTACGTTCGAAACGGGGGTCCTGTTCATTGGGAGGGTTGTGGCGTATCGCAAAATGGGACTCCACGGGATACTGTTCATCTCCACCGTCGACCTCCTCCAGCCTCCACGGGCTCCTGTTCATCCAGCCTCCACCGCGCGCTACTCCACCGGCTACTATTCAACCACCCCTCCACGGGCACCCCTCCACCGTCTACTGTTCATCCAGCCCTCCACACCACGGGGTCCTGTTCAACCACCCCTCCACGGCCACCCCTCCACCGTCTACTGTTCATCGAGCCCTCCACACCACGGGGTCCTGTTCATCTAGAGGCAACGCATCCGCTCACTGTTCATCCCATCCCCCCACCCTGCAGCGCTCACTGTTCATACAATCGATCGGCTTCAGTTAGCAGCAGTAGCGAAGGAATCGCTCGATCGGGTTCAGTTAACAGCCAACGATCGATCGCTCGGAGTTCGATGTAGCGTAGCCTGCGGTCTGTCGCTCGGGTTCGATTAGAGCCCAACGCCTCGCTTCGGGTTCGATTAGAGCCAACGCCTACACGCTTTGCTCGTGTATGAAAGCAGCGCATCGCTCGGCCCCCGACCTCCCACCGTAACCGGCAACTCCCCGAAATTTTCCTTCCCCTCGCTTCTACCACGGTTTTTTTCGTCATGGACGGCCCAAAGAATGTCATGCAGCTGCGTCTCCGACACGCCCAGGACGAAAAGCCCATTTTTTGTCATGATTTTTGTCATAGAAGTAGGAGCCCACCACATCTATGATGATACCGGGTTTTGTCACAATTATCGTCACTAGTCAACAACCCGTGCATCTGCATGGGCTAGATATTACTTTGATATAGTGTAAATCCAAAGCATTAGTTCAGCGATGAGTATATTCTGTAGAAGGATACTAATTGAAAAAATAATTGACAAATCCAGAATATGAAGGACAAAACATTCTAGGGTTTGAAAATAATTGAAAAACCAATACTGATTGACATTTTTGAATGAAACCAAGAAAATACAATGAATGATCGTTACCAAGGCTAGAAGCTTATTACGTTGGTTTTGAACGGTGAAGTGCATCATGGTAGTTACTAGACAAAGGACAAAGTACTTCTTCGGCCTGCTTCATATGAAAGTTGTTAAATTGAATATATAGTTATGATTGTAAGACCATTGTGTATGGGGAGCTTGAAATAATTGGTTAAAGTGTAATAAATTTTAAAAATAAATATAACTGTAAGGGAAGAGTGAAATGAAAATAACTCAACTACGGAATCAGAGACCATATATCTTCCACGCAGCTTCAGATCACTACCAGCAATGTAGAGAAAATATAGAAATAGGGAATGTGCATTAGCGGATAGAACCTTAAGGTATGTGTTGCTCAAGTGCATTATGGTCTCTTCGTTGATGAACAAACATGCATAGATATCCTCATATGCTTTTGTCGGACTGGTATTTGTTGCCAATTGAGAAAGGCGATAAGAACTCTTGGATCAATGCCCCACAATTTAATAGCATATGTACTCATATGATGGCACATCACAACTATTGTTCAATGCTACATACATTATGATAGCAAGGAAATAATATTGATTTTTTTTGGTCTCCAAAGATGATACAAACTAATCATAGGCACGTGGTTATACGTTTGTAGAATAAGTCATACAGAATCAGCATAATAGAATTGATAAATTCTTGCTGAAAGGAAAAGTGTACCCGATGATTAGTACAATATATAACAGTGTCACGAACTACAGTATAAAAATATGGTTCTGAATTGTCCAGACAAATCTAATTGAGATAGAAAATGGATTAAAATCTGCAGTGGCCAAATCTGTTTCAGTTCACTTTATCTGGTTTTCTGAAAACACATAAACATTAATCCAAGGAAAATAGAATAATGAAAAAGTAACTGATGTTCAGCCACTTGAGACCACTATTTCGTTGAGCTTGTAGAACAAAGTTGTTCTGCATTTAGGTGACCACATGTAATTATTTATATGTAATAGTGTGCAGCAAGTTTCTGAAAAGGAATTGTGCTACCAAGACTCAATGAACCAAGAACAAAAAAGCAACAACACATGAGAAATAACAGAAAATAAGTAACTGCTTTAACCTAATGTCGAGCATTGGTATGCACACACCTGATCTACTGAAGTTAAAACTGTATAATCTGAGGATTTATTTCAATGCACACATACTCATTAAAACCTACATAGCAAGATCACAATACAGAAGGACACATCAGATTTGTTCCATAACATATATATAAGGAAAAACGAAATACTATTGAAATCACAAACTATCAGTGTAGTTGCTAAAGAAAGTGATTTACTACTTTAATCTGAAGATAATGGACATGCACTAATATGATATTCCTTCAACATCCAAAAGAAAAATAGTAGAACCCAGGGACATGTATTATCATTGCACCAATTA
Source organism: Aegilops bicornis (assembly GCA_021605145.1). Taxonomy (NCBI): domain Eukaryota; kingdom Viridiplantae; phylum Streptophyta; class Magnoliopsida; order Poales; family Poaceae; genus Aegilops; species Aegilops bicornis. Next base: position 74,029,843 of record CM038671.1, on the reverse strand, counting down.
GTTTCTATGGATCAGAAATTGAACCAATAGTAAGGAGGATTATTGGCCAGAGCCTCATGGTCACGTTCATGCGTCCTGCCTGTTCCGAGCTGTGTATTGTGGCCTGATTGATACAATAATACATGTTGATACATAAATTAAAGTTTCCCTCAAATAGAGAGCGCATGAACACTCACGTCAAAAGGAGCAACACATGAAACCAAGCCAAAGCGGAAGGCCGATGGTGTACCTCCCAGCCGTGCGGCACACAACCAGTCGGAGGATGCGTAGGTGTCTATTTGAAACCCGGTACAGGTACTTGCAGGGTCGAAAGAGTCAACCGCCAGACCTGAGTAGGTTAGAAGGGCACCCATGGAGGGGACGTTTTGGAGGATGAAAGACCAGATTGATCAAAAGGGTCACCACGAACTGCCCGCAGACCATGGAAGGCCAATCAACATGCATGGATTACATCATGTCCCAGAAGATTGAAAGATTGGAGAGAAGCGGATCTGGGAGAGGCTGATTTGGCTGATTCTAGGAGCAGCGTGGAAGATGAGGACAACTTTGGGATAGGCGAAGAGGAAGATTAGCCTGCTTTTTTTTCATGATATAGGAAAATCAGGCTGCTAGCGTCTACATTGTGGACTACCTGTCAATGTTTATTTGTGCAGCCCATGAAAGAATTCCTAAAAGGCATATGCGTGGGACAAAAGGTGAGGACTCTCTCGGGTATAGTACTTCATCTAACGGCTGTCAACAACTATTATGCGGATCTGATGGACAATAAGTGTACTTTGTGAGAATTAATTTCGAGCTTTCGTTGGTGCCTCCAATTAGTAAATATAAGATAGAAGTGTCATATGTATGACAGAAAAAATTTCGTTCGGCCCAAAATGTCACGGATGTGTCTTTTTTTTGTAGTGAGAGGACGATGACGAGGAGTCCCGTCCGCCGAACACAGGAGGACAGAAGAAGTCTCCCCCCCCCAAGTTAAAACAGTGAACATGATATACGTTACCCATGTCCCAAGAGGGAGCGCAAACGCGCACTCAGGGACGTCTACGCGATGGAGCCAGTCGCTCCAAAGTTCAACCCATGGTCTTCCTGCCCGATCACTTTTGATCGCAGGGACCATCCGACCAGTATCCGTCATGGCGGTTCAGCTGCACTGGTCCTCGACCCAATCATTCATGGATTCCAGCTCACGCGAGTCCTCATGGATGGTGGCAGTAGCCTGAACCTGCTCTATCAGGATACAGTGCGCAAAATGGGCATTAATCCCTCAAGGGTTAAGCCCACAAAGACTACCTTTAAAGGAGTCATACCATGTGTAGAGGCCCGCTGTACGGGCTCAATCACACTAGCGGTTATCTTCGGATCCCCGGACAACTTCCGAAGCGAAGAGTTGATCATCAATATCGTCCCCTTCCGCAGTGGCTATCACGCACTGCTGGCACGAACCGCATTTGCTCGATTGTCAGGACCACGATTCTAAGTCACACCGATCTAGCTTGTAACACCTCATATCACTTTGCAGCCTCACGCATGGTATTCCCACGGGTGTCGCCTTACCATGGCCCGGGACCGTTTGCTCCTTTTGGCTCACGTATATGATAGTGTCGCTAGCATCCATATGACAGAGAACGCGGGCCGACATGACTAGTCGTGAACCCAAAGTGGCACTAACTTATGAGGACAGGCATACATGAATCAACATCGAGCATGTCGGTCAGCAGCGTGCGAATCCGGGCTGTAGCACTGGGCACTGAGCGAGAGAGTGGGATTGTATCGGAATGAACAAGGGGATTTTGCTTGTCTGGCACTTCTGAGGATGGTATAGCTCTTCATCGGTGTCATTGAACTCATCGTCGGAACATACATCTACCGAGGGGAAACAACCATCGGCAAACACAGAAAGAACACAATCAATGCAATGCACAATATGATGCATGATCATGACATGTCAATATGCTGTGTTTTTAGCTAATGCAACTAGCTACAGGTTAAATGAAGTTGATTTGAATCAAAGATTCAAATTCAAACTCCATATGTGATGGTTTAAATGCCCTTTATATGATTTGTCCTAAACAGCAGCTATAAGTTGTTCTAACATGCATGAAAATGGTACAGATGGATAGATTGGATTTTTCTGATCATTTTTCATATATAAATTATTTCATTCTGAGCTACGGTTGAATTTATATGAATTTTGGAAGTTTATAAAATTTTCTGGAATTTACTGGATAAGAATAAATCCAGAAAACCTATTACTGCATCAACATTGCGTCAGCACTGCATCAGCATTGCGTCAGCAGGTCAACCGTGGCTGACCAGGTCAAACCTGACGACCGGGTCCCACATGTCATTGGCTAACTGCTAACTGGGAGTTAACCCGTGTTGATTGGGATTTGACCCGCTACGGGGCCCACCTGTCTGTGTCTGTTAGGGAGGGATTAGTGGTGATTAGCGCCCAACTAAGCGACCACGTCAGCCCACCAGAGTTTGGTTGGCGGCGACCTCAGACCGCGGTGGAAGCTCGCTGGAAAACCGCTACGGGGCTCGGTTTTGCGCGTGGTTTGCGCTTCACGGTAGTCAAGGTGCACCGCATCCAACTGGGCAAGCGACAGCGGCTGGGGTGGCCCGTACTCGCCGGAGACAAGCTCGCGGCGGCGGCTGGAGTTCGGCAAGCTCGGGTTCGGCGTTAAAGTTCGCGGGAAGGTTAGCGGATGGGTGGGCTCGGCTCCTGGGAGCGTGCTGAGCACGGGGCGATGCTCAGGCGCAAGCTGCAGTGGCTGCAGCGTCGACGGTGACATGGCCAGCGGCAGGGGAAGCTAGGCCACGGCGGTTACGGACGCTGGAGGTCACAAACGACGAAGATAACGAGGGGGAAAAGACGGAGAGCTCACAACGGTCATGTAGACAAGCTCAGCGGGCTCGGGGACGTCCTGCGTGCGGTGAATCAACGACGGCGATCACCGGACAGGGACGAGGAAGATGGCGACGATGGCGGCTCCACAGGGCCTCCGTGTTAGCTTTCTTCGATGGAGAGGCGTGGTGCGAGGTGGCGGAGGTGCTGGACTGATCGGGGAGGCAAGGCATCGGTCGTGGGCGCGGCAGCAACGAGTGGCGACGACGGTGGCGCTCGGGTTCAAGCGAGAGAGAGGGAGCAGAGGGGAGGAGGGCCTCGGGGAAGAGTGAGAGGGGTCGGGGGTGCGTGTTGACGTCCAAGGCGTCCAGAACGACGTCGGGGAGGCGGCGGAAGCAGGAGGTGGCCGAGACGCGTGGCCGCGTGCAAGGGCCACATGCCCGGCGTCCTTCTGTCCCAAGGAAGGGGACGACTGGCACGGCCAGGTGGACTGGGCCGTGTTGGGCCGGACCAGTGGCGCCAGGTCAGTTCTCTCTCTCTCTCTCTAATAATAATTTGTTCTGCTTTTCTATTTTTGTTATTTTGTTTTGATTTAGTAATTATACCAAACCATTTGGTAAAACGCTGAAAATAACTGTGGGCACTTGTGAAATTATTCCCAACAGCCCTCAAGTAGTTTCAGAATTTTTAGAGCATTTAAAATATTTATAGGATTTAAATGCCCTAATTCAAATACAATATGAGTTAATTTAAAAATCCGAAAATGATCTAAGAATATATTCATCATTTTTGGCAGAGGTTTCCACCTTAACCAGAAATCATGAACTTTTCTTAGGGACATTTTGGGTTTATTGAAAAGATTTTATGGTTGACCCTATTTGATTTAATTTTGGTGTTAGGGTTTGTCAATCCCCATTTCAACTTAAATAAGATTTAAACATGATGCAACAAGATGCAACACCAGGCAGTACCAGAAGCTAGGGATGTGACATCGATTCAACGCGGTGCCACACTACGCTTGTCTCAAGATCAAGATGCCCAGACCACGCGGCATCATAACTGTCAATGGAACCACAGAACGCTCCCTCCGTACCGAGGAGCACACCGCTGCTTTAGCAGCAGAAGTACAGAATGACCTTTTCAAGTAGAACCTTAATTTGGCGGCCAAGATCCCGCACACTATCAAACGAGTCCGGACTACTCTGCAGTAGGACAGCCCAGCTCGTCAAGAGCTCGACTAGCAAATTGGCCTCCGTCCCAGTCCCGACCAAGTGGCGGCGTTCGTACCGCGTGTACATAACTAAGCACTCAAAATACCATGGGCATAGATGGAGGGATAACTAGATTGTGATCCATAATACGACTCGACCTCCCCTGGACACACATACTTTCACTTTTTCTTTTTTATCCTTTTCAGGTTTCTTTTCCACAGGCCTTTTCTGACGGCCTGATCACCGGTCCTTTCGAAGCATAGATACACCAAGACGGCAAGAAGCACTGACGTATAAGGGAATTTCTAGGTGGTCTCTTTAACAATCACTCTACCTGTTTTCAGGGCCCACACGCAGCTCTCCCTTGGTCGTGGCATATTAAATAGTCATGTGGCTTATTGCACTACTTGTACAAATATGTTCTGACGTATTAATCAAACTATAATGGAAACAGTTTGCGGCCCAACTTCTGCGGCACTAGCTTGCTACCTTTTTTCTTGATAATCTTATCAAATTGCACCCGTACACTTTAGTACGGTTTAATCCACCAGGGGCTTTATTGCGCCCAATAATATGACAACAAAGTCCGAACACTTTTGCAGCATAGTTTGGCACCCCGAATTTAGCATTATATGCATTGGCTCCGAATCATGTCTTTGGTCAATAGTTGGGCTGCCCGGCTCCTGTGCTTACTACCTTATGTTCCGCTATATCGGCTAGGATAGTAAAGGTAGAACTACTGCGATTGTGTGCTGGTTTATCCGGATGAGCACCTTAGTAGAGAAAGCCGAAAACTGACTATCATGATTTTTTCCGCATTGTGCGATGAATCGGTTCTTACCCGATCAGGTGTTTACAGCACCCTAGTTCAGATACTACGGGCTGCGCCTAAATTTTTATTGTCAAACTCCTATGGCAAAGTGAGGGTGATAAAGCCACATAGTCGGATTGCCTGGTTTATTGCGCTAAACACCTCCTTCAAGGACCAAACAATTAGATCAAGAGTGTTTAGATTCCATCCTGAACACCCCCGTACTACCTACGTGGGGTCTGAAGCCGACGACTGGCCAACTCTCAGATTTCATAAAAATGGCCGCACAGGAGGTAAAATTTTAACAAGCATTATATTACATAATCGGCTTTGTTTCATAACACAGGGCGAGATAATATGAATGTATCCATTCAAAGATTACTTCTTTCGCACACTGCTCCGCCACAATGCGGGATCCCTCCAGGACATTGCCAAAATATAGCTCGGGTGTGCGGTGCCCCTTGCCCTCAGGCGGTCCCCCGGTCGCGAGCTTGACGGTGTTCATCTTCGCCCACTGCACCTTGACGCGGGCGAAGGCCATCCGCGCACCCTCGATGTAGACCGATCACTTGATAACGTCAACCCGGGGGCAGGCATTGACAAGCCGCTTCACGAGCCCGAAGTAGCAGCTGGGTATAGCTTCGGCAGGCCATAACCGGATTATTAAATCCTTCATGGCTAGTTTGGCCACCCTATGCAGTTCGACCAGCTGTTTTAGCTGATCGCTAAAGGGCACCGGATGTTCTGGCGCAAGGTATTGTGACCAGAACAGCTTTTCCGTTGAGCTCCCCTGTTTGGCCCGGAAGAATTCCACAGCGTCAGAAACACTGCACGGCAGATCCGCAAACACTCCTGGAGAACTCCAAATCCGGGTTAGTAAGAGGTACCTCTTCTTCACATATTTGCTCTGCAAAATGAAGGCCTTACCCGCCGCAATCTTCTTGGCCTCTTGAATCTCCTGGAGAGCGCCCCGGGCTTCAACCCGGGCATGTCGTGTGCTTTGGCGAGCCTTGGCGAGTTCGGTCTCTTGAGCCGCAATATCGCACTCCAAGGACTTGCATTTCTTCACGGCATCCTGGAGCTCTTGCTGGACCTCACCGACCCTGGCCTCATGCTTTTCATGGGCGGCTTGTTCCTTGGCAGCTCTCTCCTCAGCCTCGGCCAGCGCCTTTTTTGTCAGGACCCCGATTCCAAATCACATTGACCTAGCCGGTAACACCTCATATCACTTTGCGGCCTCACACACGGTATTCCCACGGGTGTCGCCTTACCATGGCCCGGGACCGTTTGCGTCTTTTGGCTCACGTATATGACAGTGTCGCTAGCATCCACATGATAAAGAACCCGGGCCGACATGGCTAGTCGTGAACCCAAAGCGGCGCGAACCTAGGGGGACAGGCATACAGGACTCACATCGAGCCTGTCGGTCCTCAACGTATAAATTCAGGCTGTAACCTTTGGGCTAACAGGACTCCGGTATCCCGGGCTGTAGCAGGCTAGGCAGGACTCGAATAACACCGCGTGACATTTCCCGAAGGGACGTATATAGGAACGAAGTGAAACACATGCCGCCAGTCAAGTGTCCAAGCAAGAGTCTTTGGGCTAGCAGGACTCCGGTGAACCGGGTCAGAAGCGGACTACTATTGCTCAAAAGCACGAGACTACATTTCCCCATATGAGAGGCTGCCAAGGATAAACAACTAGTTTGTCGGATCCCACACATACCAAGCATTTCAAACATACACACAATATGCTCAATATGTGTAGATACAACATGGCATCACAACATAACTCTACGACTCAAATATTTATTCATTAGGCTCCGAGGAGCGAGATATTACAAACATGGGTCTCATGACCCAACACTCGAAAGCATACAAGTCAAAGCACAAGCGGAAGCTAAACATGTCTCGAGTACGCATAATCTGTAAATGAAAAAGGCCGAGAAGCTCGACTATCTACCGAGATCTGCCGAGGGCACAAGATCGTAGCTGAGGTAACAAGCTAACCGTCAAGTCCAAGCGGAACTACTAAGCGAGACCAAAGTCTCTCTGGAAAACATAAAATAAGCAAACGTGAGTACAAAGCGTACTCAGCAAGACTTATATCGTAACTAGCTACATATGCATCATTATCAAAAGGGGTGGTGGAGTTTCTCTGCAGCAAGCTAGCTTTGACTCGGTGGCTATCCTGAACTACGTCTGCAAGTAACTCTTTTGAGGTGGCGCACACGAGTCCACATATTCACCATATCAATACACCACTATGGACCCGCTCCCGTCTCCCTACGAGAACGCCATCCATAGCACTCACGCTTATCTTGCGCATTTTAGAGTATCCACTTTCACTTGTCTATGAACTGATATAGGCAACCCAGAAGTCCTTCTTCGTGGACACGGCTATTCGAATAGATCATATTAACCCTGCAGGGGTGTACTTCTTCACACACGCTCTCACCACTTACCGCCGTTTACACGACATGTACTCGGCAACCTTCAAGCAGAAGCCCAACGTGGGTGTCGGCCACAGCCTACCTAAACACACAAGTCCCAAGTCCAAGTTTATCGCCTATTCGGGTTCCATCCGCAGGGAGTCCGGCCGAGGTTTCCCATACAGCCCTGAACGATGTGTGCAGGGTTCCCGAGACACCAAACGGGCGAATCGGTACACCGGGCCACGGTGCCTACCGCAACACAACCCACCCCTACGGTCAATGTTGCGTGCGGCCCCCAGCATGCTACAAACACCAGAAACTACTTGCAACTCCCGGACTGAGGACAAGAGTGGTTAAGAAGCCGAGAGGGTCCATTGGTTTTCAGGCCCAATGTGTGGTAGTAACTGTTTCATGGATCACAAACACAGATCTCAGTTCCTGAGGACGGCTGCAATGAGACAACCCACCATGTACTCCTACATGGCCTCTCACCGCTACCTTTACCAAATCGTGTTCACACACTTAGCTCACACACAAGAGGACATGTTCACACAACCATTCCAATTCATTCCCGATGAATCGGACTGACTCAACTCTAAGCGATGGCAGGCATGACAACAAGCATGAATGAGTAGGCACAACATGGCTCAAACAACTCCTACTCATGCTAGTGGGTTTCATCTAATTCTTGTGGAATGACAGGTCATGCAGAGGATAAAGGGTTCAGCTACCATGACAAGTAACACATGAGTCATTGTTGTCCTAATGCAGTAAAATAGAGCAGGAGCAAGAGAGTGGGATTATATCGGAATGAACAAGGGGTTTTGCTTGCACAGCACTTCCGAAGATAATATAGTTCTTCATCGGTGTCATCGAATTCATCGCTTCTGACGCCGTCTCATCGAGAGGGGACAATTACCGGCAAACAAGAGAGAACACAATCAATGCAATGCATATTCACGTGAATGACATGTCATGTTAAGGTACTGAATTCACCTAATGCAATATCTAGCGAAGTTAATTGAAGTGGAACTCAAACAAGAACAAATTCCAACTCCAAATGTTATTTCATAATTTTCCCTAATCATGATTCATCCTATTCAGTGAGGTTAACTTGTTCAAACATGCATGATCATGGCATAAACAGATTCTTCATATTTTTCTGATCATTTTCATATATAAATTATTTAATTTGGAGATACTGATTAAAAGTTATGAATATTTGAAGTTTGGGGTATTTTCTGAAATTTCCTGAATTAAATTAAATCCAGAAAAGGTTATTATCACGGCAAGATGACGTTGGCATGACGTCAAGAGGTCAACAGGACTGGTCCGGTCAAACCTGACAAAGGTCCCGCGTGCAAGATAATTAAGCTTAACTAAATTTAATTAAGACTAATCCTAAATAGTTAATGTGGCTAGGCCCCACATCATTGACTCGTGAAGTCAACCAGGGCCCACCCGTGGTCAAAGTCAAAGTCGGCTGCCGGCGTTTAGCCGCCGGCGAGCCCGACGCGGCGGCGAGAGTGATTTTGGCCGTTCCGGCAACCAAATGGGCCGCGGAAGGCATCTAGGTGGAGCTGGGAACGAGCCGAAGCTCTTGGTGGAGTCGGTTGAGCTCGGGACGGTCGGAATCGGCGCCGGCGACGACCTAGGCGGCCGCCGGAGCTCGGGCGAGCTCGGGCTCGACGCTGCGGTGCACGAGCAAGCGGGCTGAGGCGCTAGTGGTGGCCTACGTGATGCGGTGAGTGCGATGGGCGCTAGCCCGGGACCAAATGGTCACCGGAGCAACGCCGGCGACGAGGCGGCGGAGGTGAGCTTCGGCTTCAATGGCGGCGGCTACGAGGCGAGAAAGACGCGAGGAAGGGAGGGGATCGACGCAGTAGCTCACAGCGCGTCCGATGGCGTCGTCGGCGAGGTCGGGGACGGTCCGGAGCCGACGAATCGGGCGACGGCGACCGGCGGGTCCGCGGAGGGGAAAAATGATGGGGCGGCGCCTCGGGGCTTCTCCAGTCGCGTGTGACGGCGGGGAGGGCGAGGATGGAGTGGCGGAGCTTGTGGGCTAGTCGGGGAAGAGAGGGAGGGCCTGTGGCCGCGGTGGTGGCGAGCGACGGCGACGAGCTCCGCTCGGTGGGAGAGGGAGGGAGCCAGAGGAGGGGACGAGGCTGCGGTGAGGGAGAGAGAGGTCGGGAGGGTGCGTGGCAACGCATGGAGGCGTCCAGGGGGAGGAGGAGGCAGCCAGGCAGGGAGGAGGTGGCCGGCGTGTGGCCACGCGCGCCGGGCACGCGCCCCTGCCTACTGGCGCGAGGAGGAAGGCGACAGGGAGCCAGGCGGTGGTGGGCTGGGCCGCTGGAGCTGGGCCGGTTGGTGGGCACCAGGTAGGTCCAGGTAAGATTCTCTCTCTTTCTCTTTATTTCTGTTTTCTATTATTCTGAAAACTCCATGCTTTATTAAAAATATCCAGGCACTTTTAAAAATCACTAAACTGTGCATGCCCACTGTATAGAATATATCTAACATGGAACATTTCAGTTTAGGAGTATTTGGACATTTAAAATATTTTATAGAATTTAAATGTCCAAATTCAAATACTTATGATTTAATTCAAAGATCCAAATGTCATGGAAAAATGTGCAACATCTCTGGTTACTGTTTCCAGCATTTTTCCAAAAATGGTGAACATTTTTGAAGGCCATTTGGGTTACTAAAAATATTTTGAAGTTGAACCTATTTGCATTATTTTGGTGCTAGGGGTTTAGGCAATCCCCATTTCAAATTTCATGAAAATTAAACATGATGCATGGATGCAATGCCACTAGTTACAAGCAAGCTCTAGGGCTGTGACAACTCACCCCCACTAAACAAGAATCTCGCCCGAGATTCAAGACGTGAAGTAAGAGGAAAAGGGGAGTCACAAAACTATCACAATCTTCATGATCCATTTGCCCTTCTCGAAGATGTTGATTCATTCCATCATCTTGGTCTTGACGTCTTGCTTTCGAGCTCTTCACTCGACGCGACAATGGAAAGAGAGGGAGGTCCTACATGATTCGATCTTCACGAAGATCAAGTAAACATGATCGACTCACGGAATGAGATTTAAAAACATCTCGAGTTGAGACACAAAACACATCGAGAGGGATGGAAGAACAAACAACGGTGTGTGGTTAGTGGGCAACAATTCCACGCTTAGAAAGATGGTAGATGGTGTCAAGGTGGCGAGGAAAAAATTGCCACGACTCAATAACGGGCACCCTGTGGGAGGTGACGCGAGGAACTATTCCCTTAAGTGGCAAAAAGAATTACTTTTGATATAACATTATTGAAACTCTTTATACCAGCCTAAGGCATTCGCATAAGCGATCGTTTGGTGGAGTGCAAAGGAATGGCATACCCAGACTAGAATGGATGATGTGGACTACCTTGTTGAAGACAACGCAATGGATGAATTTTGCTTATCACCGGAAATGGATGGGACCCATGGTAAGTCCACTTTTGAAGATTATATTGGACAGCAACTACCGAGAAAGGCAGCCCATGGGGAGTTGGCACAATAGGGTGCAAGCTGGGAACGAAATGCAAATCTTTGGGAATGTTCCAACCATCATATCTGCCGAGATTCAGATCTGGTTGGTGTTAGGATATTCAGACTCATCGAGTCTAGAAGAAAATGAAAGTTTGCAACACAAATCGACGAGAAGATGTTGCGAGATTCTCGGGAATGAACTACGATAGCAAGCTCCAAAACATGAGCTGGTTCTGCTACTATCATGTGAACATGTTGTCCAAGACAGGAATGACCACATAGTAGTCTTATCATAAGACACTACCGAGTTCAGGTGGGGAACCATCAACGAGGATATCGAAGTCTTGTGCATGACCTAGGAGTTGCACAACACCGCCTTTTCCTTGAACAAATCAATCCGTGGCTTGGTGTGCTATGGAATTCATATGGAATGAAGATGATCAGTCTATCGAACCACGTAATACTTCGCATGCGTGCATGACCGACTTGGGACGATTCCAAAGGAAACAAAACAAACCCTTCTCAAATTCATGGCGGCAACTTACACCTAAAGCACATGAATTCGAGGAAGTCACTCTTTCCATCCAAGCATAAGCTTCATGAACGGAACACGAAGAAATGCTTACACAAGTTTCCAACACCAGGTTGATGTTCAACATGACTCATGGGGGAGACAAAATGCTGCTGATGGGTTCAACAACAACTCATCGAAATTTCCATATCACTGGACTTCCACCATCATGTGAACACGGTGATAGCACTGGTCAGACCAAAAGATGTAATGGGGTATGCTCGAGGGATCAACCACGAGTAAGACAACATTACGAATATCGTTGGTTCTGATTTGACTTAATAATAGCCCATACTCAAGTCAAAAGATTGATAAGACAATAGGTCCAAGAATCGATCACAGGGACCAATCGATGAAGATATCATCTTTCTTCAACACACACTACACAAGAATATCCCTTTGGCACGAACTAAGTCGGGCAAGCATTTATCTTCCAACTCTCCAAGTTGTTGTCTAGCTCAACCAACTAGTTCAGGGATATCCAACACAGAGTCTTGGAGAATGGTTGGTTTACAGGAGAACAACTTGATCACGAGCTCAACATAACAGTCAGGAGACAACCCGGTAACACTTCCAAGAAGATATTTGGAAAGTCACGAACCACCGGTATGTTACTAAGCTCGAGATCAATCTTGCTTTTGAGGCCAAGACGATATGACCAAATGAGTGAGGACTTGACAAGATCCTAACTCATAGACCAAGAGTGCACCAGAACTAAGGACTAGGTAGCACGATTAATCTTAGGATGATGATTTAACAACCATCACGCTAAGAATGATAATATTGTCCATTTACTACCAAGCAACGAGGTTGCTAGGAGTATCGATTTCACACACCACAATTCACTAGTCGGCATTCCGGTTGCAACAACACGAGGACCGAGGAATGAATGATGATGGTGAGAAGTATCACTACGACAAGAGTTCATAAGAGAAGGTGCAATTCTCATGATGTTCCTGACATAAAGATGGTAACACTCCAAAGTAGAGCAGAATCAAAGCTGGATTGGCATTTTGATCTGCGGAATATAACTGCTTTGACCCAATCCTAGATATGGATGAGGTACTGGAGTTTGTTTCTCCTAGTCATTCCGGAATAGAATGGCTTGACGGACCACAAGAAAAATGGGCATCGATGAGGACGAAAACGTAGCTACTCCTGACTATCAACTGATAGACGGGGATCGGAATACAACTAAGGAGGAACAACATCGGGGAACATATAACTCTTCGAGTTGTGGAGGCAAGGATTAGTATATCGAGCAAAGCTCAACATTTCTCCCGGATAACCCATGCAGAAAGGTAGAATTGGCAGATTCACAATTATGAATGGAGAACTACTCAAGGGTACTCTGATTGTGATCTTTTAATTCAAAGAACTTCTGCCTTAACTAGTTCATGGTATTTGGAAGAAGGAAATGCCACGAACCTCGAGGACTATCGCAAAGTTTCTAATATCCTAAAGGAACTAGCAAATACTAACAACATGAGGTAGGGTGGATCTCGGGTTCAAGAACCCAGAAAAAGAATACCTACTACTAAGTGGCATCACGGGATGCTTTCGAGAATGATGGCCGGAATCATCACACCGGGGACACAAAGCATGGCTGGATTACTAGGTGACTCCCTAAAACACCTAGGTCATAATAATAACTCCAACATATATGTTGAGGCAGCGGAGTACCTCAACATACTAATTTGTGTGATTATTCTGGTCAAAAGGAGATCGGAACGGAAGGAAAGGATTTGCAAATGCATCAGACTATTTAGAGACCTGGGATGACTCGGACAGCATAACGGCTGTAAATGCTCAAAATGATTTGAGACATCCTGCAAAAATGGTGGCATAACCACTCAACATCACAATGCAAGGTTCCGAGATCAACAATTATCATACAGTAGTAGTAGGAACTGAACTGAGTCTTAAAACCAACAATCTTAAAAGTCTATGGATTAGTAACACGTCATCCTGATAGATAGATGAGAAGGCCTAGTTCTTAAACCACGTAGAAGAGAAGAGGTTGACTCAGATCAGAAGGCCATGAGGTATAAGGGGTAAAAAGAGCCTTACGTTCCCTTCCACAATCAATTCCCTTACATAACTAAAGCATTTCTAGACACAACTTCGACCAGTTTGGCTTGGTAATCGTACAGGCAGTCAGGCTCTGATACCAACGCTGTCAGGACCCCTATTCCAAATCACATTGACCTAGCCGGTAACACCTCATATCACTTTGCGGCCTCACACACGGTATTCCCACGGGTGTCGCCTTACCATGGCCCGGGACCGTTTATGTCTTTTGGCTCACGTATCTGACAGTGTCGCTAGCATCCACATGATAAAGAACCCGGGCCGACATGGCTAGTCGTGAACCCAAAGCGGCGCTAACCTATGGGGACAGGCATACATGAATCACATCGAGCATGTCGGTCATCAACGTATAAATTCGGGCTGTAGCACTTGGCTAACAGGACTCCGGTATCCCGGCTGTAGCAGGCTAGGCAGGACTCCGAATAACACCGCGTGACATTTCCCGAAGGGACAGACATAAGGAACGGTGAAACACATGCCGCCGATCAAGTGTCCAAGCAGTAGTGCTTTGGGCTAGCAGGACTCCGGTGAACCGGGCTGTAGCGGACTACTATCGCCGTAAGCACGAGACTACATTTCCCCATATGAGAGGCTGCCAAGGATAAACAACTAGTTTGTCGGATCCCACACATACCAAGCATTTCAAACATACACACAATATGCTCAATATGTGTAGATACAACATGGCATCACAACATAACTCTACGACTCAAATATTTATTCATTAGGCTCCGAGGAGCGAGATATTACAAACATGGGTCTCATGACCCAACACTCGAAACATACAAGTCAAAGCACAAGCGGAAGCTAAACATGTCTGAGTACGCATAACTGTAAATGAAAAAGGCCGAGAAGCCTGACTATCTACTGAGATCTCTGCCGAGGGCACAAGATCGTAGCTGAGGTAACAAGCTAACCGTCAAGTCCAAGCGGAACTACTAAGCGAGACCGAAGTCTCTCTCGCAAAACATAAAATAAGCAAACGTGAGTACAAACGTACTCAGCAAGACTTACATCGTAACTAGCTACATATGCATCATTATCAAAAGGGGTGGTGGAGTTTGATCGCAGCAAGCCAGCTTTGACTCGGTGGCTATCCTGAACTACGACTGCAAGTAACTCTTTTGAGGTGGCGCTACGAGTCCACATATTCACCATATCAATACACCACTATGGACCCGCTCCCGTCTCCCCTACGAGAACGCCATCCATAGCACTCACGCTTATCTTGCGCATTTTAGAGTATCCACTTTCACTTGTCTATGAACTGATATAGGTAACCCAGAAGTCCTTCTCCGTGGACACGGCTATTCGAATAGATCATATTAACCCTGCAGGGGTGTACTTCTTCACACACACTCTCACCACTTACCGCCGTTTACACGACATGTACTCGTCAACCTTTAAACAGAAGCCCAACGTGGGTGTCGGCCACAGCCTACCTAAACACACAAGTCCCAAGTCCAGGTTTATCGCCTATTCGGGTTCCATCCGCAGGGAGTCCGGCCGAGGTTTCCCATACAGCCCCGAACGATGTGTGCAGGGTTCCCGAGACACCAAACGGGCGAATCGGTACACTGGCCACGGTGCCTACCGCAACACAACCCACCCCTACGGTCAGCGTTGCGTGCGGCCCCCAGCATGCTACAAACACCAGAAACTACTTGCAACTCCTGACCGAGGACAAGAGTGGTTAAGAAGCCGAGAGGGTCCATTGGTTTCGGGCCCAATGTGTGGTAGTAACTGTTTCATGGATCACAAACACAGATCTCAGTTCTTAGGGACGGCTTCAATGAAACAACCCACCATGTACTCCTACATGGCCTCTCACCGCTACCTTTACCAAATCGTGTTCACACACTTAGCTCACACACGTAGGACATGTTCACACAACCATTCCAATTCATTCTCGATGAATCGACCTGACTCAACTCTCGAGCAAAGAGTGTGCATGACAACAAGCATGAATGAGTAGGCACAACATGGCTCAAACAACTCCTACTCATGCTAGTGGGTTTCATCTAATTACTGTGGAATGACAGGTCATGCAGAGGATAAAGGGGTTCAGCTACCGCAGCAAGTAACACACGAGTCGTTGTTGTCCTAATGCAGTAAAATAGAGCAGGAGCGAGAGAGTGGGATTATATCGGAATGAACAAGGGGTTTTTGCTTGCGTGGCACTTCTGAAGATAATATAGTTCTTCATCGGTGTCATCGAATTCATCGCTTGCACGTCGTCTCATCGAGAGGGACAATTACCGCAAACAAGAGAGAACACAATCAATGCAATGCACATTCACGTGAATGACATGTCATGTTAAGGTACTGAATTCACCTAATGCAATATCTAGCCAAGTTAATTGAAGTGGAACTCAAACAAGAACAAATTCCAACTCCAAATGTTATTTCATAATTTGCCCTAATCATGATTCATCCTATTCAGTGAGGTTAACTTGTTCAAACATGCATGATCATGGCATAAACAGATTCTTCATATTTTTCGGATCATTTTTCATATATAAATTATTTAATTTGGAGATACTGATTAAAAGTTATGAATATTTGAAGTTTGGGGTATTTTTTCAAATTTCCTGAATTAAATTAAATCCAGAAAAGGTTATTACTGCGTCAGCATGACGTTGGCATGACGTCAGCAGGTCAACAGGACTGGTCCGGGTCAAACCTGACAGTGGGTCCCGCGTGCCAGTATAATTAGCTTAACTAAATTTAATTAAGACTAATCCTAAATAGTTAACAGGGCTAGGCCCCACCTGTCATTGACTCAGCAGAGTCAACCAGGGCCCACCCGTGGACAAAGTCAAAGTCGGTTGCGGCGTTTAGCGCCCAGCGACGCCAAGCGAAGTGATTTTTGGCGTTCCAGCAACCAAATGGGCCGCGGAAGGCATCTAGGTGGAGCTGGGAACGAGCCGAAGCTCTTGGTGGAGTCGGTTGAGCTCGGGGCGGCCGGAATCGGCGCCGGCGACGACCTAGGCGGCCGCCGAGCTCGGCGAGCTTCGGGCTCGACGCTGCGGTGCACGAGCAAGCGGGCTGAGGCGCTAGTGGTGGCCTACGTGATGCGGTGAGTGCGATGGGCGCTAGCCCGGGACCAAATGGTCACCGGAGCGACGTCGGCGACGAGCGCGGCAGAGGTTTGCTTCGGCTTCAATGGCAGCGGCGGCTACAAGGCGAGAAAGACGCGGGGAAGGGAGGGGATCGACGCAGTAGCTCACAGCGCGTCCGATGGCGTCGTCGGCGAGGTCGGGGACGGTCTGGAGCCGACGAATCGGGCGGCGCGACAGCGGGTCCAGCGGAGGGAAAAACGACGGGCGGCGCCTCGGGGCTTCTCGGTCGCGTGTGGCCAGCGGGAGGGCGAGGATGGAGTGGCGGAGCTTGTGGGCTAGTCGGGAAGAGAGGGAGGGCCTGTGGTCAGCGGTGGTGGCGAAGCGGCGGCGAGCTCCGGCCAAAGGGGAGAGGGAGGGAGCCAGAGGAGGGACGAGGCCGCGGTGAGGGAGAGAGAGGTCGGGGTGCGTGGCGCACGCATGGAGGCGTCCAGGGGGAGGAGGAGGCAGCCAGGCAGGGAGGAGGTGGCCGGCGTGTGGCCACGCGCGTCGGGCACGCGCCCCTGCCTACTGACGCGAGGAGGAAGGTGATAGGGAGCCAGGCGGTGGTGGGCTGGGCCGCTGGAGCTGGGCCGGTTGGTGGGCGCCAGGTAGGTCCAGGTAAGATTCTCTCTCTTTCTCTTTATTTCTGTTTTCTATTATTCTGAAAACTCTACGGCTTTATTAATAATATCCAGGCACTTTTAGAAATCACCAAACTGTGCATGCCCAATGTATAGAATATATCTAACATGGAACATTTCAGTTTAGGAGTATTTGGACATTTAAAATATTTTATAGAATTTAAATGTCCAAATTCAAATACTTATGATTTAATTCAAAGATCCAAATGTCATGGAAAAATGTGCAACATCTCTGATTCTTTGTTTCCAGCATTTTTCCAAAAATGGTGAACATTTTTTAAGGCCATTTGGGTTACTGAAAATATTTTGAAGTTGAACCTATTTGCATTATTTTGGTGCTAGAGGTTTAGGCAATCCCCATTTCAAATTTCATGAAAATTAAACATGATGCATGGATGCAATGCCACTAGTTACAAGCAAGTTCTAGGGCTGTGACATTTTTAAGGGCCTCGACCTCGGTCACCGCTCCTACAAATAAAATGGCACCACGGTCATTACAAATCATCTATCCTTTCTGATATATAGAAGGTCATTGCATACCTTGTTTATCCTCTAGCTGCTTTTTCACGCGGCCGAGCTCTTCCTCGGCCCGCTCTAGACTCTGCTTCAGTCCGGAAACCTCAGCAGTATGAGAGGTCGCAGCCAGTAACGACACATGCTTATTCACATTGACTCATCTGGTTAGTCTCCTGCGAAACCTGTTTGATCCTATGTCCGACTTTTCCTTTCAAACACCGGACAGTGTCTCAGGGGCTACTGTCTATACTGTGACATTATTTTTACATAATTGTGTTGCTTACCTCCAAGCCTGTTAGAAGGCTTGTGTAGGCTTCGGTCAGTCTGCTCTTCGCGGACTAAATCCTCTCAACCACCATACCCATAAGGGTACGGTGTTCCTCAACAATGGAAGCACTTCGCAGCGGTGTTCCTCAACAATGGAAGCACTTCGCGGCGCTTCCATTAGAGTGTCCAGCGCCTCTGGCTGGACAGAGGTCACCGGCGGAATAGGTGCACCTCCTCCTTTCGAAGGAGGTTGCCTGCCGGGTTCTGGAGCCGCATAGGCCTCCCGGAACGTATTCGGCTGGGGGCCGAACTGAATATGGCCCCCATCGCCAGTCTCCATGGGGATTTGCTCCCCCATGTGTCCGACGGCCGAGGCTTCACCCTCTAGCGCTGCCCTGGCAGCCTCCTGCGTCTCCCCCTGGCCTGGGATCCTTCGGGACAACACCTCGGTGTCATCCATGGCCCTGGGAGAGGAGGCCGCCGGAAGGGACCCGCTAGGCATCACCTTCGGGTCCAGCGAATTCCGCGAAGATGAGGATCGCTCGAGGTCGGAATGCACCGGACTGCAAGTGCATGATTCAACACGTTAAAACCATGAACTAAAGAGGCTGAATACATGAATGTGTCTGGGTCTTTGAGTACTCACGATTCGGCCAGGGGCTTATCTCAGTGGCGCCGCTCTGGGCTGCTATCGATGTTCCACGTGGAATTATCCATGCGGGAGAGCTTCCCTTTCTTGGACACCTCTGCCTCCAGATTTGTGGAGGCTGCCCTCTTCTTCCTCCCCCCTCAGGGGGGAGTTGCTTTTTTCCTCCTCCCCGTCGTCGTCTTCGGCGGCGGAGGAGTGAGTCTCGGTGTCTTCAGACGTCACGTTTGAAGCGCCCTTGAGGCGGAGGCCACTTCTGGCCCCCTTGGCCTTCTTCTTGGCCTTCTTCTCCGACGCCTGGTAGGGCGTCGGGACCAGCATCTCTGTCAGAA
Source organism: Aegilops bicornis (assembly GCA_021605145.1). Lineage (NCBI taxonomy): Eukaryota > Viridiplantae > Streptophyta > Magnoliopsida > Poales > Poaceae > Aegilops > Aegilops bicornis. Next base: position 74,010,848 of record CM038671.1, on the reverse strand, counting down.
GCGGGATGGATGGATCCTCGGGCAGTGCAGCCGGACACCGAATCCGCTCCGCCTTCTTTGTCCAGCCCTGGAAAGACAACCGGAGAAGTTTAGACTTCTTCCTCGAATAAACTGGTGGAGGAAATACCTTGAGATATGGAGAACTTACCGGATTGGCGGGACGAATCAAGGCATGACAGCGGTCCTCGGTCGTCTCCGGCCGCGTCTCGTTGCCCTTAAAGAGCACCTTCTAGATGCGTTGGTGCGTAGTTCTGAAGAATCGTTACAAGGCCTACTGCTCGGCCGGATTGAACTCCCATAAATAGCAAGTCTTTCTCTGGCATGGAAGGATCCGGCGAACTAGCATCACCTGGATCACATTGACGAGTTGATGTTCTTGTCCACCATGCTCTGGATGCGCGTTTGCAGCGCTGTCAACTCGTTCGACGAACACCAATCCAGGTCCTTCTCTAGCCAGGAGGTGTGCCGCATTGGGGCTCCGGACTTGAATTCAGGAGCCGCGGCCCAGGTGGCATCGCGGGGCTTTGTGACATAGAACCACAGTTGCTGACACCCTTTGACAGTCTCCACAAAGGTACCTTTGGGCCATGTGACGTTGGGCATCTTGCTCACCATGGCACCTCCGCACTCTGCGTGTTGGCCATCCACCAACTTTGACTTCACGTTGAACATCTTAAGCCACAGTCCGGAGTGGGGTGGAATGCGGAGGAAGGCCTCGCACACGACAATAAATGCCGAGATGTTGAGGAAAGAGTTTGGGGCTAGATCATGGAAATCTAGCCCGTAATAAAACATTAGTCTGCGAACAAAATGGTGGAGAGGTAACCCTAGCCCACGGACGAAGTGGGGGATGAACACCACCCTCTCATTGGGCTTCGGGGTGGGGACGATCTGCCCCTTGGCCGGAAGCCGGTGGGCGATTTCTTTGGCCAGGTACCCGGCCTCCCGAAGATTGGTGATGTCCTTATCCTTGACGGAGGAGGCCATCCACTTGCCTTGCGCTCCAGATCAGGACATGATCGAGTGCTTTCTTGAGGCGGAAAATATGAGGACTTGGGCGCTGGAGCTCGAGAATGGGAGGGCAGAGAGAGAGAAGGCGTAGGTGAAAGAAAGGAATCCTGATCTCACTACTCGAAAAACCCTTACCAGTAGCGCTGGTTTTTTGGCTATTAGTAGCACGGGCAGGCGCGCTACTGCTACGGTGCTACAACTATTTTTTAGCAGAAGCGCTTGTTTGAACCAGCGCTACTGCTATCTACATCTAGCAGTAGCGCTCCTCTATCCATCACTACTGCTAATACTAGTAGCGTGCCCCTACAACCAACGCTAATGGTAAGCAGCGCTGCTACTACTCCAATACCCCATGCTACTGCTAGTATTTTCTTTTTTTTATGTTGTTGTATTCGTATTTTTACAGGTTTTATACAATTACAACACACACATACACTGAAACTATATGAAAAAGGAATGTCTCATCATCATCGAAGTGGTACAACATAGTCTCATCATATCAACATAGTCTCAACACAAATGATGTCGATCTCATCATATATCATCTCAAAATAGCGATACAAGTTAATGATCACATGTTTCTTACATTGTCACCGTAGACACATGTTTCATCATCTACCTAAACTATGACATATGAGATAAGAGCGATCACGATGATCAAAAGCGGTATTATGTAGTAGTTTTTGCAGCGGCGCTGGTTCTGAATCCCCTGTTGTGCTATGAATCTCAAGTAACTAGCTTCGGCTTCCGCTCTGTTATCAAACCATTTCCTGCTTCCTCCGGAGAAGCAGAGACTTGGGCACGACACTGCCACTCATCATACACACCGGAACATGCCCTACATACACGGCATACCACTTCCTCGCCATCGTTGATCTATATACCATCGAGATACACACACACACACACACACACACAAATATATATATATATATATATATATATATATATATATATATATATATCATGAAGCGAATTCAACAAAACAGTTATGAAATAGAAGCAACATATATAGTAAACATAGTTAACAAATTTCATTGTACCGAAAGTAATTAACTAGAGCGCGGCACCATACGTCTAATAGTTTCGTCGTACACTGAGACATTCGAAGTTTCGTCGTACAGAAAGTAACAAGTAACTAAACAGACACATTGTTTTTAAGCAGTGCACTCTCCCCATCTGTCCATATCCGGGAGGGTGTCACCAAGCTTAGTGAAAGGCGTCATGTCTTGACGCTGTAGGGCAATGCGGGTTCGGACGTCAGCTCGCGATATTGGGCCGCCGTAGAACATCCCATTCTCTTCGAGGACATCTTTCATGATGATGGACACAATTTCCTGCTGAATCCGATAGAAATCATTTCGAAGTTGATTATCCGGCACGGCTCCAAAGGCTTCGGCCCATCTCTGGATATGGGTATCGGATGAAGATTTCATGCAAAGTGATTGCACATCCCTTCTGTACTCCATCATTAGATGGATGACGTAGAATCCATCATTGTCACTTCTTGCCGGTTGCTGGATGCAACAGAAGTCAGTCTTGTGGCCGAAACAAAGCCCGGCCTTATTTGTTTTTTTGCATTGGATGTAGCCACCCCGCATGCTGAATCCCAACATAGCTCTGTCGAGAACATACTTTATGTGTGTGTAATCTTTCTTCTTTATGTTCTTTGACGGGTCCAAATATAGAGCGCGGGTAAAGAATGATGAGAACGGCACGACACCCCCCGCTGCGCAAAATACACGATCAAGTTAGCCTCCATGCGTGCAAAGTAACTATTGAAATGCAAGTATGTTGATAGTGCTATCCGTGGATGACTTGCCTGGGATGATAAGGTAGGAGAATCATTTCTTTTCCTTATTGCTGACCAACAATTTCATTTTTTTTAGGGAAGACAGTAGGGGGAAAACCCCTACTGCAATATCATATATCTATATAAATGGGAGGTTTACATAGACATGTCAACTTGCAACACATCACAAAAGGAGTCAGCTCAACCTGATGTGTGGCTGCTCCATCAAAAAGGAAAAATATGCTATACAATAGAAGTACAGAAGGTGATGAGAGCAACTCTATGTGCTGCTTTAACTCTATGTTGCAGAAGAGAGAAGTCTTCCTTGAACCATGTGAGCCAGGATCCAACACTGGGGGCCATGCCTCTGAAGTGTTGATTGTTTCTCTCTTTCCAAATACTCCACGCTGCGGTTAGGAAAGTTTCATAGAAGAATGGGATCGGCTAGCTTCCTTTTGTGTGTTTCAGAAGGTCGAGGCGGCAGGAGAAAGTTGGCCAAGCTATGTTGAGTCTCGCCCAGCAGCTTTGACTAAAAGGGCAAGAGAAGATCATGTGATCCACTGTCTCCTCGACATGGTGGTTGCAGAGGACGCAATTGAAATGCTTGCCGATATTGTAATGCCTCCTATTCAACATATTGCGAGTGTTGAGTCGATCATGGAACATGAGCCAACCAAAAACTTTGATTTTCATAGTGCATCTTGACTTTCAAAGTTGGTGAAATGCTTGGTGGGAATCCCCATCCCTGAAGTAATTGTTGTAGTAGTCCTTATTGCTGACCAAGAATTCATCGATGTAGTGACTCGTATTGATGGTTGGCGTCGTTGATTGACAAGAAGCCCTCATGCATGTAGTAATCATCCGCGACCACAAGACCGGTGACTTGCTCTCTCCTGACGATGTAGTTCATGTGCAGCGCATACAGGCGGACGAACGTAAAATCGAGTGTCCTTATTTGAAACATATGGAAGATGTAATCAAACCTCAGGAAGAATAGGTCATCGGGGCATGTGTGGACATACATCTTGCAACTGCTCGGCACATGAACCATATAAAGTGGGTATCCTGGATCATCCGAGGCGAGGAGGCTTCTCTCTGTCGAAAGCACATGGTCATGGAGTCTCCTGAGATCCCTTGCTATGGCAGCTAGTGCATTCGCTAGTACCATTGGCTCTCCCGCGACATGGATTAATGGCGCATGTTTCATCGGTACACGGTCAACCTTGGTCGAAGGTGGCTGGCTGCTAGAACTAACATTGCCAGCTTTATTGGATTTTCTCGCCGCCGGTCTCTTCCTATGCTTCTTCTTGGTGGGCTTAGGTGCTGGTGGGTCTGTCAGACCCTCCCTGAGCACCACCCCTAGTGATGTCGGGCTCAACATTGGACGACTCTGGCTAATTAGTTGACCTTGGGTGGAGCTGGCATCTGGAGGCGTGTCCTGCAAGGATTGCATAAACAAAGACTTCTTGCACTCCCGAGGATGTTCCGGCTCTGGTACATGCATCTCATATTCATTGTTACTTCATTGTCAAAGGCGGTACTGAAATACCGGTTAGGGTCATCGGCCTCCTCCATGTCATGATCCATATCCTCTTCCATGGGGCAGATGGCATCATCTGCCGGAATGGTTGGCCCTCCTTCCTCATGTCTCTCGATCTCAGCAAGCAGCACAGACGATGGTTGTACTTGTGTAGGTGGTGTTTGATACGTCTCCAACGTATCTATAATTTTTTATTGCTCCATGCTATATTATCTACTGTTTTGGATCACACTGGGCTTTATTTTCCACTTTTATATTACTTTTGGGACTAACCTATTAACCGGAGGCCCAGCCCAGATTTGCTGTTTTTTTGCCTATTTCAGTGTTTCGAAGAAACGGAATATCAAACGGAGTCCAAACGGAATGAAACCTTCGGGAACGTGATTTTCTCACCGAACATGATCCAGGAGACTTGGACCCTACGTCAAGCAAACAACAGGGAAGGCACGAGGTAGGGGGCGCGCCCTCCACCCTCGTGGGCCCCCTATTGCTCCACCGACGTACTTCTTCCTCCTATATATACCTACGTACCCCCCGAACGATCAAATACGAAGCCAAAAACCTAATTCCACCGCCGCAACTTTCTGTATCCACGAGATCCCATCTTGGGGCCTATTCTGGAGCTCCACCGGAAGGGGAATCCACCACGGAGGGCTTCTACATCATCATAGCCTCTCCGATGAAGTGTGAGTAGTTTACCTCAGACCTTCGGGTCCATAGTTAGTAGCTAGATGGCTTCTTCTCTCTTTTTGGATCTCAATACAATGTTCTCCCCCTCTCTCATGGAGATATTTGATGTAATCTTCTTTTTGCGGTGTGTTTGTTGAGACCGATGAATTGTGGGTTTATGATCAAGATTATCTATGAGCAATATTTGAATCTTCGCTGAATTCTTTTATGTATGATTGGTTATCTTTGCAAGTCTCTTTGAATTATCCGTTTGGTTCGGCCAACTAGATTGGTAGTTCTTGCAATGGGAGAAGTGCTTAGCTTTGGGTCCAATCTTGTGGTGTCCTTTCCCAGTGACAGTAGGGGCAGCAAGGCACGTATTGTATTGTTGCCATAGAGGATAACAAGATGGGGTTTTTATCATATTGCATGAATTTATCCCTCTACATCATGTCATCTTGCTTAAGGCGTTACTCTGTTTTCATTAACTTAATACTCTAGATGCATGCTGGATAGCGGTCGATGAGTGGAGTAATAGTAGTAGATGCAGGCAGGAGTCTGTCTACTTGTCTCGGACGTGATGTGTCAGGGGGCACGGTAGAGACCGCTTATTAGTAGATGTGTGAGGGGGCACGGTAGAGACCGCTTATTAGTAGCGAGGGTTAAAAACCCGCGCTACTACTATCAACTTAGTAGTAGCGAGGGTTAAAAACCCGCGCTACTGCTAATTAGCAGTAGCGCTTCTTTTTGTGCCGCGCTGCTGCTAAGATTCTGTGTATAAGGTTTTCCCTAGTAGTGTAAAATACTTATGCTCTTGAGAGAAGTCACTAGTGAAATCTATGGCCCCCGGGTCTATTCTCTATCATATCAATCTTCCATCACTTTATTATTGATTTGCTTTTTTACTTTGCTTTTTATTTTACTTTGCATCTTTATACCAAAAATACCAAACATATTATCTATCATCTCTATTAGATCTCACTCTCGTAAGTGACCGTGAAGGGATTGACAACCCCTAATCGCGTTGGTTGCGTTGAGCTATTTTTTTGTGTAGGTACGAGGGACTTGCGCGTGGCCTCCTACTGGATTGAAACCTTGGTTCTCAAAAACTGAGGGAAATACTTACGCTACTCTGCTGCATTATCCTCTCCTCTTCGGGGAAATCCAACGCAAGCTCAAGAGGTAGCAAGAAGAATTTCTGGCGCTGTTGCCGGGGAGTCTACGCAAAAGTCAACATACCAAGTACCCATCACAATCCCTTATCTCTCGCATTACATTATTTGCCATTTGCCTCTCGTTTTCCTCTCCCCCACTTCACCCTTGCCGTTTTATTCGCCCTCTCTTTTCTGTTTGCCTTTCTTTGCGCTTGCTTTTGTTTGCTTGTGTGTTGGTTTGCTTGCTTGTCACGATGGCTCAAGATAATACCAAATTGTGTTACTTTACCAATACCAACAATAATGATTTCCTTAGCACTCCGATTGCTCCTCTTGCCAATACTGAATCTTCTGAAATCAATATTGCTTTATTGAATCTTGTTATGAAAGATCAATTCGCCGGCCTTCCTAGTGAAGATGCCGCTACTCATCTAAATAGCTTCGTTGATTTATGTGATATGCAAAAGAAGAGGGATGTTGAGAATGATGTTGTTAAATTGAAGCTATTTCCTTTTTCGCTTAGAGATAATGCTAAAGTTTGGTTTTCGTCTTTGCCTAAAAATAGTATTGATTCTTGGAACAAGTGCAAAGATGCTTTTATCTCTAAGTATTTTCCTCCCGCTAAGATCATCTCGCTTAGAAACGATATTATGAACTTTAAGCAACTTGATCATGAACATGTTGCACAAGCTTGGGAGAGGATGAAATTAATGATACGTAATTGCCCTACTCATGTTTTGAATTTGTGGATGATTATACAAAAAATTTAAGCCGGATTGAATTTTGCTTCTAGAAATCTTTTAGATTCGTCCGCGGGAGGCACTTTTATGGAAATCACTTTAGGAGAAGCTACTAAACTCGTAGATAATATTATGGTTAATTATTCTCAATGGCACACTGAAAGATCTACTAAGTGCATGCGATAGAAGAAATTAATGTTTTGAGTGGAAAGATTGATGAACTTATGAAATTATTTTCTACTAAGAGTGTTTCTTCTGATCCTAATGATATGCCTTTGTCTACTTTGATTGAGAAAATAATGAATCTATGGATGTGAATTTTGTTGGTAGGAATAATTTTGGTAACAACGCATTATAGAGGAACTTTAACCCTAGGCCTTATCCTAGTAATCCTTCTAATAATTATGGAAATTCCTACAACAACTCTTATGGAAATTTTAATAAGATGCCCTCTCAATTTGAGACTAGTGTTAAAGAGCTTATGAATTTGCAAAAGAATTTTAATGCTTTGCTTGAAGAGAAATTGCTTAAAGTTGATGAATTGGCTAGGAACGTTGATAGAATTTCTCTTGATATTGATTCTTTAAAGCTTAGATCTATTCCTCCTAAGCATGATATCAATAAGTCTCTCAAATCCATGAGAATTTCCATTGATGAGTGCAAGTAAAGAACCGCTAGGATGCGTGCTACGAAAGATGCCTTTATTAAAGTGTGTTCTTCCAATTTCTATGAAAATAAAGATGAGGATCTAAAAGTTATTGATGTATCCCCTATCAAATCTTTGTTTTGCAATATGAATCTTGATAATGATGGGACTGATTATGATCCACTTTTACCTAGAAGGCGTTCTAAAAATTCGAAGTTTTTAGATCTTGATGCTAAAATTGATAAAAGTGGGATTGAAGAAATCAAAACCTTAGATGTTGCTAAACCCACTATTTTGGATCTCAAGGAATTTAATTATGAAAGTTGCTCTTTAGTTGATTGTATTTCCTTGTTGCAATCCGTTCTAAATTCTCCTCATGCTTATAGTCAAAATAAAGCATTTACCAAACATATTGTTGATGCCTTGATGCAATCTTATGAGGAAAAACTTGAGTTGGAAGTCTCTATCCCTAGAAAACTTTATGATGAGTGGGAACCAACTATTAAAATTAAGATTAAGGATCACGAATTTTATTCTTTATGTGATTTGGGTGCTAGTGTTTCCACTATTCCCAAAACTTTGTGTGATTTGCTAGATTTCCGTGATTTTCATGATTGCTCTCTAAACTTGCACCTTGCGGATTCCACTATTAAGAAACCTATGGGAAGAATTAATGATGTTCTTATTATTGCAAATAGGAATTATGTGCCCGTAGATTTTATCGTTCTTGATATAGATTGCAATCCTTCTTGTACTATTATTCTTGGTAGACCTTTCCTTGGAACAATTGGTGCAATCATTGATATGAAGGAAGGGAGTATTAGATTCCAATTTCCGTTAAGGAAAGGCATGGAACAATTCCCTAGAAATAAAATAAAACTACCATATGAATCTATTATGAGAGCCACTTATGGATTGCCTACCAAAGATGGCAATACCTAGGTCTATCCTTGCTTTTATGCCTAGCTAGGGGCGTTAAACGATAGCGCTTGTTGGGAGGCAACCCAATTTTATTTTTAGTTTTTTTGTTTTTGTTTCTGTTTAGGAATAAATAATCCATCTACCTTCTTTTTAGATGTGGTTTTATGTTTTAATTAGTGTTTGTGCTAACTTAATCCTATAGGATCTTCTTCGATGATAGTTATTTGATCTTGCTGTAATTTCCAGAAACTTCCGGTTCACGAAAACAATTGTTAAAAATCACCAGAATGTGATAAAATAGTGATTCTAATTGCTGCTGATCAATAAACAAATTGCCTAGGTCTTCCTATTTTTGCTAAATTTTGGAGTCCTATAAGTTTGCGTTAGTTACAGATCACTACAGACTATTGTGTTTTTGACATATTCTGTTTTTCGTGTGTTGTTTGCTTATTTTGATGAATCTATGGCTAGTAAAATAGTTTATAATCCATAGAGAAGTTGGATACAGTAGGTTTAACACCAATATAAATAAAGAATGAGTTAATTACAGTACCTTGAAGTGGTCTTTTGTTTTCTTTCGCTAACGGAGCTCACGAGATTTCTGTTGAGTTTTGTCTTTGTGAAGTTTTCAAGTTTTGGGTGAAATATTTTGATGGATTATGGAACAAGGATTGGCAAGATCCTAAGATTGGGGATGCCCATGGCACCCCAAGATAATATAAGGACACCAAAATTGAAGCTTGGGGATGCCCCGGAAGGCATCCCTATTTAAATCCACTTCCATCGGTAACTTTACTTGGAGCTATGTTTTTATTCACCACATAATATGTGTTTTTCTTGGAGCGTCTTGTATGATTTGAGTCTTTGCTTTTTAGTTTACCACAATCATCCTTGCTGTACACACCTTTTGAGAGAGCCATACATGAATTGAAATTTGATAGAATACTCTATGTGCTTCACTTATATCTTTTTGAGCTATATAGTTTTGCTCTAGTGCTTCACTTATATCTTCTAGAGCACGGTGGTGGATTTGTTTTAAAGAAACTATTGATCTCTCATGCTTCACTAAGATTATTTTGATAGTCTTCAATAGCATGGTAATTTCCTTAATAATAATAATATGCTTGGTATTCAAGATTTGTAAAACTTTCTTTTGAGTGCGTTGAATACTAAGAAAAGTTTGATGCTTGATAATTTTTTTGAGATATGGAGGTAGTAATATTAGAGTCATGCTAGTTGAGTAGTTGTGAATTTGAGAAATGCTTGTGTTAAAGTTTGTGATTCCCGTAGCATGCATGTATGGTGAACTGTTATGTGACGAAGTCGGAGCATGATTTATTTATTGATTGTCTTCCTTATGAGTGGCGGTCGGGGACGAGCTATGGTCTTTTCCTACCAATCTATGCCCCTAGGAGCATGCGCGTAATACTTTGCTTTGATAACTTGTAGATTTTTGCAATAAGTATATGAGTTCTTTATGACTAATGTTGAGTCCATGGATTATACGCACTTTTCTCACCCTTCCACCATTGCTAGCATTTCTAATATCGTGCACTCTTCGCCGGTATCATGCACCCACCATATACCTTCCTCAAAAATGCCATAGCCATCCCGAGATATATTGCCATGCAACCTTCCACCGTTCCGTTTATTATGACAAGCTCCATCATTGTCATATTGCTTAGCATGATCATGTAGTTGACATCGTATTCGTGGCAAAGCCACCATTCATAATTCTTTCATACATGTCACTCTTGAATCATTGCATATCCCGGTACACCGCCGGAGGCATACACATAGAGTCATATTTTGTTCTAAGTATTGAGTTGTAATTTTTGAGTTGTAAGTAAATAAAAGTGTGATGATCATCATTTTTAGAGCATTGTCCCAAGTGAGGAAAGGATGATGGAGACTATGATTCCCCCATAAGTCGGGATGAGACTCTGACCGAAAAATAAATAAAAAAAGAAAACAAAACAGGCCATAAAAAAAGAGAAAAGGCCCAAATAAAAAAATGAGAGAAAAAGTGAGAAGGGACAATGTTACTATCCTTTTACCACACGTGTGCTTCAAAGTAGCACCATGATCTTCATGATAGAGAGTCTCTCATTTTTTCACCTTCATATACTAGTGGGAATTTTTCATTATAGAACTTGGCTTGTATATTCCAATGACGGGCTTCCTCAAATTGCCCTAGGTCTTCCTGAGCAAGCGAGTTGGATGCACACCCACTTAGTTTCTTTTGTTGAGCTTTCATATACTTATAGCTCTAGTGCATCTGTTGCATGGCAATCCCTACTCACTCACATTGATATCTATTGATGGGCATCTCCATAGACCATTGATACGAATAGTTGATGTGAGACTATCTTCTCCCTTTTTGTCTTCTCCATAATCACCATTCTATTCCACATATCGTGTTATATCCATGGCTCACGCTCATGTATTGCGTGAAGATTGAAAAAGTTTTGAGAATGTCAAAAGTATGAAACAATTTCTTGGCTTGTCATCGGGGTTGTGCATGATTTAAATACTTTGTGTGGTGAAGATAGAGCATAGCCAGACTATATGATTTTGTAGGGATAACTTTCTTTGGCCATGTTATTTTGATAAGACATAATTGCTTAGTTAGTATGCTTGAAGTATTATTATTTTTATGTCAATATTAAACTTTTGTCTTGAATCTTTTGAATCTGAATATTCATACCACAATTAAGAAGAATTACATTGAAATTATGCCAAGTAGCACTCCGCATCAAAAATTCCTTTTTATCATTTACCTACTCGAGGACGAGCAGGAATTAAGCTTGGGGATGCCTGATACGTCTCCAACGTATGTATAATTTTTGATTGCTCCATGCTATATTATCTACTGTTTTGGACCATAATGGGCTTTATTTTCCACTTTTACATTACTTTTGGGACTAACCTATTAACCGGAGGCCCAACCCAGATTTGATGTTTTTTTTTGCCTATTTCAGTGTTTCGAAGAAACGGAATATCAAACGGAGTCCAAACGGAATGAAACCTTCGGGAACGTGATTTTCTCACCAAACATGATCCAGGAGACTTGGACCCTACGTCAAGCAACCAACAGGGAAGGCACGAGGTAGGGGGGCGCCCTCCCCCCCAGGCGCGCCCTCCACCCTCGTGGGCCCCCTGTTGCACCACAGCCGTATTTCTTCCTCCTATATATACCTACGTACCCCCGAATGATAAGATACAGAGCCAAAAACCTAATTCCACCGCCGCAACTTTCTGTATCCACGAGATCCCATCTTGGGGCCTGTTCCGAGCTCACCGGAAGGGGAATCCACCATGGAGGGCTTCTGCATCATCATAGCCTCTCTGATGAAGTGTGAGTAGTTTACCTCAGACCTTCAGGTCCATAGTTAGTAGCTAGATGGCTTCTTCTCTCTTTTGGGATCTCAATACAATGTTCTCCCCTCTCTCGTGGAGATCTATTTGATGTAATCTTGTTTTTGCGGTATGTTTGTTGAGACCGATGAATTGTGGGTTTATGATCAAGATTATCTATGAGCAATATTTGAATCTTCGCTGAATTCTTTTATGTATGATTTGTTATCTTTGCAAGTCTCTTCGAATTATCCGTTTGGTTCGGCCAACTAGATTGGTAGTTCTTGCAATGGGAGAAGTGCTTAGCTTTGGGTTCAATCTTGCGGTGTCCTTTCCAAGTGATAGTAGGGGCAGCATGACACGTACTGTATTGTTTCCATCGAGGATAACAAGATGGGGTTTTTATCATATTGCATGAATTTATCCCTCTACATCATGTCATCTTTCTTAAGGAGTTACTCTGTTTTCATTAACTTAGTACTCTAGATGCATGCTGGATAGCGGTCGATGAGTGGAGTAAGAGTAGTAGATGCAGGCAGGAGTCTGTCTACTTGTCTCGGACGTGATGCCTATATACATGATCGTACCTAGATACTCTCATAACTATGCTCGCTTCTGTCAATTGCTCAACATTAATTCGTTCACCCACCGTAAAATACTTATGCTCTTGAGAGAAGTCACTAGTGAAATCTATGGCCCCCGGGTCTATTCTCTATCATATCAATCTTCCATCACTTTATTATTGCTTTGATTTTTACTTTGCTTTTTGTTTTACTTTGCATCTTTATACCAAAAATACCAAAAATATTATCTATCATCTCTATCAAATCTCACTCTCGTAAGTGACCGTGAAGGGATTGACAACCCCTAATCGCGTTGGTTGCGTTGAGATATTTGTTTTGTGTAGGTACGAGGGACTTGCGCGTGGCCTCCTACTGGATTGATACCTTGGTTCTCAAAAACTGAGGGAAATACTTACGCTACTCTGCTGCATTATCCTCTCCTCTTCGAGGAAATCCAACGCAAAATCAAGAGGTAGCAGTGTTGTGGTCAGTTCTTCCTGAGGTCCCATTGGTGTGCTCCCGGCCACCTCGACACGAAGAAGATTTTTCGGTCACAGGATCGGCCAATTTTTGCATTGGCCAAGCTGCGTGGGGGTCTCGTCATCCTCTCCATCGGTTTGTATCGGACGAGGGAAACCCTCGTAGCCCGCTTTCACACTCACCACGGAGACCCTTAAGGTGTTATCAGGCATCTGCCGGCGGTGAAACAATCGATCCTTAGGCTTGACTATAGTACCCTTCCCCACATCCACCAACCCGCCCTTCATGTGGTAAAGGAGGGTGCACGGAGTGGAGTCGGCCTACAAAGACATATACGTGCGGCGTCAGAGATCCAAAAAGAACGGCAACTAAAGATTAATTAATTAGTTGAGTTGATGAAGGTGCGACGCGTCTTTACCGTGAGGGCGTCGAGCTCAGCTAATGTCAACGGCCCGACATTCAAGCCAGAGACGGAGCTAGGGCTGCTGTGAGGGCTGGGTGCGAGCAGTCTTTGGAGGAGGTGCGGGTGCGGTTGCCATAGTAGGTACGGGTATGGGTGCAGTGTTCATTGAGTTGCTCCCGGTGAAGCTGGGCATGGGAAAATCACTTGGTGGCGCGTTTGGATTTTGTTGCACCCATGTGACCAATGTTGGAATCAAGCTTGTAAAGGCAGCCACCATGTCATGTCTACATGCAGCGATTATCTCAGCTTTGGTCTCAGCTTTTGCTTTCTCCATCGCCCGCGCCACCTTCTCGTCGATAGTCACTTGACTGAACTTCTTTCTCTGTCTTTTGGCCTCAGGGTCCTCGTTATAATAGTACTTCCACGTGGCGACATCCCCGGCGCCGAGCACACGTCCATATTGCGGCCGCTGGCCGAGCAGGTGTCCCGTCATTATGTTCATGGCCCGGTTGAAAGGAGTGTCCCACTTGTACTTCGCCGTCGACTGAGTCGACTGAGTCGACGAGTCGCTTTCGGACGCAAGCTTGTGTTGCTCTCTCTGCAAAATGGACCGTGAATCATTTACAAATGCGACTAGAATGTAGTAGACTTCATTGATTAGAAGCTAATATGTAAGGTGGTAAAAGGATAATTACGAGTATTCTCATGAATTTCCTAGTCGGCTCGTCGGTGAAGAAAATCTTTTTTTTGGGTCCCAAGAGAATTGGGCCCTGATGAAGTCGTGCTCCTGCTGGTCGGTGAACTCAGCCAATGGCTCTGCGATCCCCTGCCGTTCACGTTCTGTGTCCTCCTTAGCCCACACGAGCCTCTTTCCCGTGTAACCACGACTTCCAAGGCGGTGGTTCCCCATGTTCTCTGCCTGCAGCTGCTTGCCTCTCTCCGACCTAGCCTTGGCAGCTTCTTCATTGCAAGTCTCCTTGAACTTTTCAAAGTCCTCTATCGTAATTTTCGGATTGTCTGCAACAATCTCGGCATAGGATTCATGGTCTACTTCAATCGCCTTTTTCACCCTAATTTTCCAAGCGCTCAATGGGTTGCTGAACTTCCCTTTGGCTTAGTTGTTGATTTTTTTTCATGGCATCATCATCCCATGAGTCGACATCGTCATTCCGACTGGGGAACAGGAATCTTGCGTGTAACCTAGTTAGGAGCAGCTTCTTCAAATTTTCATTCTTCCGTATTTTCGTGGTGTTGATGTTAGCTGTATCCCGTAGGATGCATGCTAGTTGGTTGCCGTAACACGCTGCCACTTCCCGCGGCTCTATTGGCTCGAACTCGCCAGGGTGCACCGCCGTGACCACCAGTCTTCCGGTGCCGAGCTCATTTGGGTGTCGTGTCCTCTTTTCCTTCTTTCCCTCACTGGCTTGGGAGGTCCCACCTTCCGTGTTGTAGTTAGGAACATCATCAGCGCCAGTCTCAGTGCCGGTGTCATTGGTGGAATCATTATCGGCGCCGGCGCCACCACCGTCGTCATCCATCATGACAAGGGGGTCCGGACACCCAGCTTGCTGTCTCTCCTGATCCGCCAGAAAGTCGAGGTAGGCGTGTGCTCGACCTAATTGGGACTGAGAACCTCCAGCCTCATCGGTGTCGGTCATGTTTACTAGGGTTCAATGTCATAGTCGTTTAATTATCGAGCTTTATATAATAAAGTGAATAATGGGAAAAAAGTGACCTTTGTTTTGCCGGAAATGTCGTTTCATTCCCGTCGCGACAAATCTCGAGCACTCGATATGTCCAACTTTCTAGCACAAGTCATGCCGAAATTCACAGACCTTTGCTAGAAAGTGCACATATAGAGCGCCTGAAATTTGTCGGAATGGAAATGAATCAACATTTCCGGCAAAACATAGGTCACTCGCAATCGATTTCCCTGCAAATGACAATAAGCACTATGTGCTGAAGTAGCATTTCACTAACAATCACGGAGATGCAGCCCAAAGTGAAGCTTACTACCCAAAGTTAAAAATCTTCTTTTTTAACTTGAAAAGTGAAGCTTACTGCCCAAAGTGAAGCTTCACTGGCTAATTTTCATTTTCTATAGAACTGCAAAAGTGAAGCTACTGCCCATAGCATATAACAAAAAACATATCAATGAATGAAGCATTGCTGCCAATACAACAACTACTTGTGGCTTAATACAAAAAACAATATTCAGCTTCCACTAATCTTCAGTGGCAGAAAAATGCAAAATTGATCGCCGCATATTTTCAGTTCCAAGTTTCAACAATTTCAGTTTCTGATTTATAAATGAGGCTAAAAATACTCAGCAAATTCTTTTCTAAATTTTTATTCCATGTGACAGTAACTTCAAGTGAGTCACTCCAGTAACTTCAAGTGGGTAACTCCATTTTCTGATTTTTTACTCCAAGTGAGAGTAACTTGCAATGATGCTAGCTAGCTAGAGTGGCATCTACTGCCTTAGTAATCAAGAATGAGCATTGTTTTCGCAAGCGAAAGACAGAAACAGAGCATGTATCCATGAGTGAGCAGTTTGCATAGAGATAGAGGAGAGGAAGGGGGTGGCACACCGCGCGTCAAGGTCAGGCTCGCCGGGGCTGAGGGGGTAGCGTCGGGGTTGAGGACGTCGACGTCGTCGGGGCTGAGGGTGTCCTTCTCCTCCTCGCTGAGCACTGTCGATCCACAGAGACCAAATTTGGTCAAAGAGAGAGAGAGGGAGAGAGAGAGAGAGAGAGAGAGAGAGAGGGAGAGGGAGACCTGCCGGCGGAGAGGATGGCGCTGGTGGTGGGGACTGCACGAGGGAGCGGCAGAACGGGTGGAGGGGCCGGGGGCGCCACAGGGGGAGGGGGCGGGGTGAGCGGCCGATGGCACGGGGGTGGGGCGGCACGGGGGGAGGGGTAAGGTGTGGCGTGCGTCGACGGCAGCGGGGGCGGGTGCGGCGTCGGCGGTGGCGCGTGTCATAGAGAAAGGGGATCAGATCGAGCGAGGTGAGAGAGAGGAAAGAGATGTGTGGCTATCCAGGCGACTTAGCTACAGCGTGGGGCAGCAAAACGTGCTATAGCAAAGTTAGCTATAGCGTGGGGCAGTAGAACGCGCTACTGCTTACCTTTTCTTTTCTTTTTCTTTTTCTTTTTCTTTTTCTTTTTCTTTTTCTTTTTCTTTCATTTGCACTTTTCTTTTTTTTCTTCTTCATATTCCACCAACTTCCTTCCTTTCTTTTTCTATTTTTCTTGCATTTCATTTTCCACAACTTATTAGTTGCTTTTTCTTTTTCTTTTTATTTTTCTTTCATTTGCACTTTTCTTTTTCCTATCTTTCATTTGCATTTGTACAAAGTTTGTATAGCAGGGGTATATATAGCTCTAGCTAGCTAGGGTTTAATTTGGTCTGTCATTGGAGCGATACCATTGTTACCCTCCGGATAATAATTAGTATAATATATATTACATCATTTGACCGGCCGCTATCGGCGGTATACAAAATAGCTAAACACACACAAAATTTGTCGATTAGTTTGTCAGCTTGGGCGACGACGACGCTTCAGATTGATCTTCTTCCCTCTTTTGTTCATTGTCGAATAATTGAGTCCATGGTCGTGACTTTTCCTGCTCCAGGGATTACGATCTTTAGTAGGTAATGTAGTCTTCATTCTTCTTTCGACGTATGTTTCATCGTCATCAGCATCATCTTCCCTCATCGGATCACCGTACTGGTCGTAGTCTTCCTCATTGGCGACTCCATCCATTCCGGTGATGCTCCTTTTGCAAGTCCTCACGACAACACGGATGGGATTGATCGGATCAGTTATGAAGAAACATTGTGTCACGTGTTTAGCGTGTACCCATGGCTCATTTTTGGCGATGGCGTTGACGGTACCACTATCAGAGTCGGGTATACACATGGTAGTGAAATGTCGGTTTTCTCTCTGTACATTCTTAGCCCATCTGATTTTTTAACGGGACATCGTCCCACTATGCAATCCAGGGTAGTTAAGCTCCCATATCTCTTCGACCCTCCCGTAATATCTGTCAATTACATTCCTGGTCATGGCTTCCATCGTCACCCCTGAGTTTTGGTCAACACTGTTTATATCTTTCTCCTCCGTGTAGAACGTGTATCCGTTGAAATCGTATGCTTGATAAGTCGCGAGGTTGGTCGAGGGGCCATGTGCTAAGGCGTATATGAGCATTTCGTTCGGACAACCCTCTTCCGGGGAATTAGCCAGAACTCGCTCTTTGAACCAACACAAGAAAGTGGAGTTGTGCTCTCTAATAACTTCAGCGTCCGTCCTGTGCACCCCACGGTCACAGTACTTCTTTGCGATGGTCTCTTTGTGCAGTGTCACGTAATCTTCTAGCACATCTAGGTGTTGTAGCACTACTAAGTTTTCCCTGTCAAGGTCATTTTGTCGGCCCAAGCGTAACACATTCACATCCCTATGACCGTTGGTGTGACCTTCGCCTTCGAGCCTTCCATAGTGCTTGTTGACGGGCAAACCAACAACAGGGTCTCCGGTGCCTACTAGATAACTCTCACAGAAAGAGATGCACTCTTGGTCAGATATCCCTTGGCTAAGCTTCCATTTGGCCGGGACATGCTACGAATGAATCCTTTGATGACGCCATTCATCCTCTCGAACGGCATCATGTTGTGCAGGAATGTCGGCCCTAGGTCGATGATGTTGTCCATGATGTGGACACATAGATGCAACATCACATCAAAGAACGCGGGAGGGAAGTACATCTCTAGCTCATTCAGTATGACAACGATCTCTTCCTATAGCCTATGGAGTTGCTTCACACTGATCGACTTTCGAGAGATAGCATCAAAAAAGTGGCATAGGTCAGTAAGCGTCTCACGCACATGTGTGTCCATAATCCCTCTAAGTGCAACCGGGAGTAACTGCGTCATCATCACATGACAGTCGTGAGACTTCATCCCACTGAACCTTTTTTCTTAGTGTCTAGATATCTGCTTATCTTCCCACAGTATCCAGAACTAACTTTGATTCCGGCAAGGCACTTGAACAATTGATCGACCTCCTTCGGATCTAAGGTGAAGCAAGAGGGGGGGCAATATTGTTCTTCCTTCTTGTTTACTTTTTTGCCCCTATCTTCCGTCTCCTTCTCCGTCTCGGTCTCCTCTGACGATCTTTTACCGGGCATTTGGAGATCTTTCCTGATATTCAAAAATTCCAAGTCTTTTCTTGACTTTGGCCCATCCTTGGTTCTCTCCGGCATGTTCATCAATGTTCCAAGCAAATTCTCAAGGATTTTTTTTGTGATATGCATTTGATCAAGGCTATGAGGCGTGTCGAGTATGGGCCAGTATTCCAAGTCCCAGAAAACAGATCTCGTCTTCCATACCTTCAGCAGGGGCTCCGGCGCCTTTTTCTTCGTCTTTCCCGGCGAGGGGCACTCTTCCAAGTTATTCAATAACTTATATATTTCTGCACAGCTACGCTTATGTGGAGGACTTCGATATTCAGCCTTACCATTGAATAGATCTCCATGCTTTCTCCATGGGTCATCCTTCTCAAGCCATCTTCGATGCCCCATGTAAATGATTTTCGAAGACCCGCCATCTTTCGATAGCTGCAGAGAAGTTGTATCATCCATGCACCTCGTGCATCCGTAATATCCGTGGCACACCTGGCCGGAGAGATAGCCGTAACCGAGATAGTCCTGCACCGTCGTGATCAGTGCGGCTCTCATGTAGAAATACTCTCCTTTGCTTGCATCCCATGTCTTGGCCGGCGTTGTCCATAAGGTATGTAGCTCCTCTTTCAGTAACCCGAGATACAAATTTATATCATTTCCCGATTGTCTCTGCCCTTGAATAAGCATAGCCATGTGTATGTATTTTTCCTTCGTGCACAACCAGGGGGAGGTTGTACATCCATACAAACACGGGCCATGTGCTATGATTGGTGTTCTGGTTTCCAAATGGATTCATGCCATCACTACTAGCGCCAAGCACGATGTTCCTTGGATCATTTGCGAAAAAATCAAATTCAGCATTTAATGCTCTCCAGCAGCTAGCATCTGCGAGGTGTCTCGACTTGGCTCATCTCCTTCATCGGCTTCACCCTCTCCGCGTGCGGTAGCATAAGCTTTGCTTCCTTAGGATCTACGAAATACCGCTGTAGACGCGGAGTGATCGGAAAGTACCATACAACTTTTTGTGGAGCTTTCTTTCGGGCCTTTTTATATCGTGAAGCATTGCACTTTGGATAGATGGTTTTTTTGGCGTGCTCGTTCCGATATATGATGCAATCATTGATGCATGTATGATATCTAATGTGTGGCAGATCAAGAGGGCACATGATTTTCTTTGCCTCCTCGACACTAGTAGGACACAGGATTCCCGCGGGAAGAACCTTCTTTAGATACTTCAGAAGCTCATCCCGGCTTGTATCTATCCATTAGTTTTTTGCCTTCGCCTTTAGAAGTTCTAGTGTGAAACTCAAGCGGGTCACCTCGGGATTGCAACCATCATACAAAGGAGTCACCGAGTCTACCTCCAGTAGCGCCAGTTTGGCCTCCTCTCTAGAAGCAGCTCTGTCGCTGGTCGTATTCTTGCGAAGCAGGTCTCGAACATGCGGGTCCTGCATGGATGAACTTAGTAGCGATGAAGATGGCGGCGTGTCCGCGTCTTCTCCGCCTTGAACTGCCTCTTCGTCATCGACATTTCCGAGGCCGCCTTCCTCTTCAGGCACATAATCGGTCATCTCTTCGTCTGGTGGCCCCATGTCGTTATTTCCTGCCCGTCGACATCCTCATCATCATCATCATAATCTTCACTTATCTACCGAGTATGGCCATGCATGAAACCATGCATGAGAATGTGCGCCTTGAATGTGCCACCCTCAAAGGTGTCGAGCCTGACTATTCCTTTGCATTTTCGACACGGACATAAAACATCCTTCAGTCTTTTTTTATACATGTTTTCCACAGCGGATTGCCAGTATCTTTCCACCATCCTTCCATTGACCTTCATGATCACCTGCGCGCGGAGCCAATATTATAACCACGTATATATGCATGCATGGATCAAATTCATACAAAAATTCGGCACGACCTTCCCTAAACATAGGACATATTGAGTTTGCCCAAAATTCACCGAAACGGAATTGAATCGACATTTCGGCAAAACATAGGCAACTCATGTCACCCACATTATTTCATCAAATACACAATGTAGGCAACTCAAATTATGCCACACACAATTCGGTATATATATTCTCATATCGCCCATATATATATAGTTGCGGTCCTATCCACACAAACACCTTTTTTTTGCTCACCTATGTGTTGAGAGGGATATCAAGCACCTTTCTTCTCAATTACCTAGTAGCTATAGATATATAGCTCTAACTAGCTAGCTAGCTAGGGAGAGAGAGAGCTAGGGAGATAGTGGGAGAGGAGAGGGAGAGAGAGAGGAAGGCACTAATGGAAGGGGTGGAGGGCAAAGAAGAGGGGAGGGAGGGCATTAATGGAGGGGGTGGTGGTGGAGGGCACAAAGAAGAGGGGGTGGTGGAGGGCAAAGAAGAGGGGGGTGGTGGAGGGTAAAGAAGAGGGGGAGGGAGGGATCTAATGGAGGGGCGGTGGAGGGGGAGCATTGAAAGGAACAAGCAAGGTGCAAGAAAAGGGGGAGAAAGGAAGGGGGAGAGGAAGAAGACAGGGGATGAAGGAGGGGAAAGGTGGTAGGTGGATGGCGACCATAGCGATGGCGAGGAGCCAAAGCACGCCATCTTGCTATGAGTGCCAGCCAAAATATCTACTGGTACGTAAAACTAGCTATAGCGCTTGTACGAAAACAACGCTACTGGTATAAGTTTACCCGTAGAAGATATAGCAGTAGCGCGTCTAGGTGCACAGGCACTACAGCTATTTTCTTAACAGTAGCGCTGGTTAGACTACAAACACTGCTCATATTTTTTGGTCGGGTGGTGTGTTGTGGCAAACTTACCAGTAGTGTGGCCTCCAGAAACCCACGCTGCTACTATGTTGTACCAGTAGCGTGCTACTGGTAATTATCAGTAGCGTGGGGTCCAGAACACATGCTACTGGTAAACTTCTATGTATAAGCATTTTCCTAGTAGTGTCTCCTTATAAAGGCAGTGAATATCAAGCGCCACCCCACTCGCCTTAAAACTCGCCTATTCCCAAGGGCTGTGCAGACGACACGGTTGGATTACCCACGCCCGTATTGATGAGAATCCCGTAATGAGGGGACACGATCTCTGATATGATAAGACGTGCCAATGGAAACTGCATCTTGAAATGTGGACCGGCAGGCCAAAAAACGGTTCGAAATAATAACCAGGCAGGGACGTGATGTCACGCTACAAAAAGTTGTCAGCAGATTGGACTCGTGAAATATTATACTCTCTGCGGTTGTGTGTGGTACTTGTGTTGCAGAGCCGGACACATTCGTTGCGTTCGAAAACTGTTTTGGAGTATTCGGAGAAGGAACCTGCGTCGCAATGCTGAAGACAATTTGCGCGCCGGACACATCGTCATTGAAGCCTGGTTCAGGGGCTACTGAGGGAGTCCTGGATTAAGGGGTCCTCGGGCGTCCGGACTATGTATCGTGGGCCGGACTGATGGGTCGTGAAGATACAAAACCGAAGGCTCTTTCCCGTGTCCGAATGGGACTCTCCTTGGCGGGGAAGGCAAGCTTGGCGCTCGGATATGAAGATTCCTTTCTCTGTAACCGACTTTGTACAACCCTAGTCCCCTTCGGTGTCTATCTAAACCGAAGGGCTTAGTCCGTAGAGGCAATCATAATCATACAGGCTAGACTTCTAGGGTTTTAGATCAACTCTTGTAATACTCATATTCATCAAGATCAATCAAGCAGGAAGTAGGGTATTACCTCCATAGAGAGGGCCCGAACCTGGGTAAACATCGTGTCCCCCGTCTCCTGTTACCATCAACCTTAGACGCACAGTTCGGGACCCCCTACCCGAGATCCGCCGGTTTTGACACCGACATCGACCTTGGGGTGGAGGAGGAGGACGGCGACGGCGGCAGCGACGGAGGCGACACAGAGGCAATGAGAGAGTGTGAGGGGGAGAGTGAGAGGATGCACACGGGCCTGTTTGGATAAGGGCCCTTAGTGTTAGAACTTGTCCATAAAAAGCGCTACTGCTAAAGTTTATAGCAGTTGCGCTCTCTGTGGGAAAGCGCTACTGATAAAACCAATAGTAGTAGCGCTCTCTGTAAAAACGCGCTACTGCTAATGCTAAGCATGTAAAATTTTCAAAAATACATTAGTCATCAATGATCTTTTTGTGTAGAATCTAAATTGTCAATAGGAATCTTCTCCGGTTTAAGAACCGGTGAAGATTCCTATTGCGACCACAGATCCTACACATAGAGTCCAATAAAGACCAAGTGGTTGTGATGGATTGAGAAGCACCATATTTAAGGTGGTAAAAATTCTGTTCGCCGAGCGAGGTGGGACTAAACTTTGATCTTATTAGGAGGGGACTGAATATATCAGTAGTGCTGGTAAGGTAAAAAGCGTTGTTGCTAAGATCAATACTAGTAGCGCTTGTATCCCTAGCATACCTGGAACGGTTTGTCAGTTTTAGTAGTAGCGCGTTTTCTAGTTCCAGCGCTACTGCTATGGTCATATTAGCAGCACTTGTAGTTCCCGAGCGCTCCTGCTAATTAGCAGCAGCGCTCACAATTTTACAGCACTACTACTATGCTACTGTGTATAAGCATTGTCCTAGTAGTGGACGGGGGCCTTGCCCTTGGCCTTGCTGCTGCCGGCGCCAGAGCAGAGCCCCGTCTGGCTTCGCCGGGGTGGCTAGGGTTTACCGGCGACGAGGGAGCAGAGTGTGGCTAGCTGGGGACGGGGGCTAGCTGGAAGCGGATGAGGACGGCCCCGCCGCACGGTCGGCTTAAAAAAGGATGACCGCCATCGCTGCCACGTGGGCCCAAGTTCATAAAATAAGATTACCAGGAAGGCCGCGGGCAGTTGGACGACCATCAGATGGGGACGCGGCGGACACCGAGAAGGCACGCGTGGCGTCCATTCCGCATCCGCGCCGACGCATCTGAGGAGCAAATTTGGGCCGCAAATTCGTTGGCGCGGAGGTGAAGCCGACTCAATTTGGGTTTGGGTCGGCACGTTGGGCCTTCTCTTTTATCCGCGCCGACCCAAACAGACGGCAGCGGACGAAATGGGTCGCCCCATTGGAGTTGCTCTTAAGGCTTTAAACAAAGATTTGCTCAGCCCCAAGAATCTATAGTGCTATCACTCGGGAATGATGTTGTGCAGGAATAGAGGATGATGTTGACGCACGAAAATAAGGTAGTGGGGTCGCTGATGTGGACAGTGTGCATGTTGAGAGAATAGACAGTAGTGAGAAGCAACTTCTTAAGAACTAGATCATAAAAGCGCGTGTTGCCGCGCCCGTCCATTTTAACAAAAAAGGATATAAATATATATATGCATATTCAGGTGGTATAAATATCTTAGATAATTTACTGCTCAAATGGATTAAAATTTAAAGTGAATACATTCATACATACGTTGTAAAAATTTCAATATTCCGGTAGGGCTGCATAGTATGGCTAGATATCAAAGTATAAATGGGCGAACGCACTCACCAAGTGCAAAGAAGCAATGTATGGCCAGGCATTGAAGAATCTAAAGGTTTAGTATCTCTGGGGTCTCAGTACAATGAAGAGTCTAAAGCTTTAGCACATCTGATGACATCAAATATCGTCCCCTCTAACACAATGGAGAGGAAGATGTCAATATATTATTGATAAAAATAAAATGGAAATACAATCACGTTAATGGTTAGTGGTAATGTTCCTTTTATTTGTCTGAATATATCATGCGTGTATGTGATGAAATGTTCTGCATTCATTTTGTAAAAATGTGTATGCTCACTATATGTGCACGTTGTGGTAAGCCCTAACCTATTCTAAATATATTTTGGGTCTTATATAAAGACAACATCTTAGCTCCAGTTTTGCAAATCTCATGTGACATCGTAACACCACATCAAGGGAAACGATGTTAACAATACACATGTAGAAAGATTTATGCAATGCCCAATGCTAGACACATAAGGTTCATCCGTCCATGGGAATACCTTTGGAGCAGTCCCAGTCGTTGGTGGTTCCATATAGCAGTTGGAACATTAAGTTATTTAGTCTCAACTTGCTTAGAAGGATCCTGCAACATAGCCCATAATTAGTCAACTAATAAGTGTCTTTAATGCTAGAAATTTCGTATAGCCGAGCCTGCTGCTCCTCAGCCATTGACACAATCACATGTTGTGTATATCAAATAAAAAGGATAGTGGATCCAAAATACATAGCAGCGGTACAAAAAGTAAGTGAGGAAATCGTTGTACATCAAGAGTTCAAGACAGTCGCACGGAAATAGAAAGCTTAATAGCATCCGGTTTGGTTTGCGAGTGGATGGAACTACTTGACCAGCGCCATTGGCCAATTTGACGGGCGTCCTGCACCTTGGGTTAGAGTTTACCTAGTCGATTGTACCATTGTCGTTGTCATATTCTACATCCAGTTGTCGATCCGAACGTCCCAACTACAACATGCCACTGATTTGTCACTATCGCTGGTGGTGTGCCAGGTTGCGAAGAGCGTGTGATGGAGGATTTGTAGGCGGGGATCAAGGTTTAGAGCTACGGGAGGCACCGCACCGATCCATCCATCTTGTCCTTCTGGACCTGGACCGCCACCTCTGATCGAGCTAGGCCAGACGGGGTCAACGGTAGGAAGAGGAAAGACGATCTGGGTTAGTTTGACGCAAATAGGGTACACAAAACTATAGAGCGTCCGGGTCGGTCATCGGAGCAGCGGCCCAAGGGACATTTGCTGGGCCACAGCGAGCAGATTGGCACGGAATGGGCCAAGGTGCGTGAAGGATAAGCAATTGATTGCGAACATTTAGCCATTAGATCTGGAGCGTTGAGTCAATGAATCAGACGGTTCTGTGTGCCAAATCGCTGTGGAAGGCCCTAGCTGGCTCAGTTTTACTGTTTCTCAATGGTAGATGCATACAGAAGCCCCGTATCTCTGACCTCTCGCTCTTCATTAAGGCTTTTAACGAAGAGATAAATTCGTACAGAAGTCCCAAATAAATACTCATTGGTAGATAAGTTCCATTCATCTCCCTTTCCGCCACTATTCAGTCGCTCCGCAAAACTTCCATTTCAGCTTCTAGCTAGCTCACCCATCTCCTTATAAATTGAATAACGAGAAGGAGAAGCAACCAAGGCTAGGACGCCTCGGGCCTGTGTATCTCGCCACCAATTTGCATGTCTAAGATTTTCCCCTTCCATATGTGTAATAATCTTTCCATGTCCTTCCTTTTGTAGAAGCATATGTGAAAGATCTCCGAGATAGAGCCACTCGCAAATCCATTACAGAAGAGACTGAAGTAAGTGTTAGAAGGGAGAGAGAGATTTGGTGGAATAGTTCGATGTATTACTTGAGCTTCGTGTGCATATATATAGGAGTACATGATTTACTTGGAGTATAAGACAAGCCAGAATACTTCCTAGTCTATCC
This sequence comes from Aegilops bicornis, assembly GCA_021605145.1. Classification (NCBI taxonomy): domain Eukaryota; kingdom Viridiplantae; phylum Streptophyta; class Magnoliopsida; order Poales; family Poaceae; genus Aegilops; species Aegilops bicornis. The sequence continues at coordinate 73,984,982 of CM038671.1, read as the reverse complement.
TATGTTTCCAATACAATCATGTTACTCAACATCTCCCGCAGTCACAACGGTAGCGACGCAGACAGTGAGACTGAAGAATAATCTGAAAGCAAGCCGACGGACACCCCCCCCCTCCCCCCCACAGTCGTAATGGTCGATGCATCGCGAAAGTCGTGGCAGGAGTGGAAACCGACGAGGTTGCTCAAGCAAGGCGGTAGCCCTTTGTGCCGTTTGTCGAATTAGCCGAGAGCGTGGGTGGTGTAGTCGTGGTCGAGGTAGATGTGAGAAGAACACCATGGTCGATGTCGAGTCGGGGTAGCCGGTCTCGAGGAAGTCGCCGTGGATCCGCGGGCGCCAGAAGGCGTCAAGTTAGTCATGGGTGCAGTGGTTTTTAAGTAGTGGTGCGCCGGGATGAAGACGGTGTTGACGAACCGTCACGCAGGGTTTGCCAAACCCGGGGACACATCATAGACGAAGGCACGCATCGGTGCTGCCAGCACCGGGCAAGCGTAGACGCACGAAGACGGAGTTGACGAAGCGACACACAGGGCTTGCTAGGCCCGAGGACACATCGTGGACAAAGGCACGCATTGGTGTTGCCAGCACTAGGCATGCGTAGACTGGGACCTGCACGAGCTGTACGCCATGTCAGAGAAGTCGGAGAGGCCAGCAAAGAAGAACTCGACGACGATTGCGGCGTCCAACGGCGCGGGGCCGATGTCACCAACGGTGGTCAGAGTAGACGAAATGGTCGTGGTAGATGACGACGACGCTGGCGACGGGCTCGTGCTTGGATGAGGCGAAGGGGGTGGACGGGCGGCGACGGCAGCTACGGAGGTAGCGGCGGCGGCGGCCTGACGGCTGCGGCGGTTATGTTAGGAGTGCGACGGCGGTGCTCGCAGTTGGCGAGGAACCCGACAGTGTGCCGAAGACTGGTGCGGGCGATCGCGTTCCCGTGCCGAGGGAGATGACGCGGCGCATACCACGGGAGTGGACCGCAGGCCGAGGCGCTACTGCGCGAAGGGGCGACGCAGCGACGGCCTACAGGTCAGGGCGACGACGGGAAGACCTCGGGGCGGCGCAGTGGCGGAAGCCGGGTCGGCGTAACCGCGGGAACGGTCTCGGGACGGCGGCGTGGACCGCATGCGACGCTCGCAACGGCCCGACGAGGCGATGCAGCGGCGGCGCGAGGATCGGTGCAGCCATGGGGACGACCTTGTGCCGACGGCCTCAGGGCGAAGTGTTGGGGAACGTAGTAATTTCAAAATTTTCCTACGATCACGCAAGACCATGGTGATGGCATAGCAACGAGAGGGAAGAGTGTCCGTCCACGCACTCGTGAGACCGAAAGCGGAAGCGTTATAACAACGCGGTTGATGTAGTCGTGCGTCTTCACGATCCGACCGATCCAAGCACCGAGCGTCACGGCACCTCCGAGTTCTGCACACGTTCAGCTCGATGGCGATCCCGGACTTCGATCCAGCAAAGTGTCGGGGATGAGTTCCGTCAACACGACGCAGGCGTGGTAGCGATATTGATGCTCCACCGGCGCAGGGCTTCGCCTAAGCTCATGACGATATGACTTCTCCGGCGCAGGGCTTCGCCTAAGCTCCATGACGATATGACGAAGTGGAATATGGTGGAAGGGGCACCGCACACGGCTAAGGAAAGATCCGTAGATCAACTTGTGTGTTATGGGGTGCCCCCTGCCCCGTATATAAAGGAGGCAAGGGGAGGTGGCCGGCCCTAGGGGAGGCGCGCAAGGAGGAGTCCTACTCCCACCGAGTAGGACTCCCCCCTCTCCTAGTTGGACTAGGATTGGAGGAGGGAAGAGGAAGGCGCGCCCCTCCCCTTCCTTGTCCTATTCGGACTAGAGGGGAGGGGGCGCAGCCCACCTTGGCTGGCCCTTCCTCTTCTCTCCTATGGCCCATTAGGCCCATGGACCTCCCGGGGGGTTCCGGTAACCTCCCGGTACTCCGGTAAAATTCCGATTTCACCCGGAACACTTCCGATGTCCAAATGTAGGCTTCCAATATATCAATCTTTATGTCTCGACCATTTCGAGACTCCTCGTCATGTCCGTGATCACATCCGGGACTCCGAACAACCTTCGGTGCATCAATACTTATAAACTCATAATGAACTGTCGCCGAAAGCGTTAGCGTGCGGACCCTACGGGTTCGAGAACTATGTAGACATGACCTAGAACCATTCTCGGTCAATAACCAATAGCGGAACCTGGATGCCCATATTGGTTCCTACATATTCTACGAAGATCTTTATCGGTCAAACCGCATAACGACATACGTTGTTCCCTTTGTCATCGGTATGTTACTTACCCGAGATTCGATCGTCGGTATCCAATACCTAGTTCAATCTCGTTACGGTAAATCTCTTTACTCGTTCCGTAATACATCATCTCACAACTAACTCATTAATTGTAATGCTTGCAAGGCTTAAGTGATGTGTATTACCGAGAAGGCCTAGAGATACCTCTCCGAGCAATCGGAGTGACAAAACCTAATCTCGAAATCGCCAACCCAACAAGTACCTTTGGAGACACACCTAGTACTCCTTTATAATCACCCGATTACGTTGTGGCGTTTGGTAGTACCAAAGTGTTCCTCCGGTGGCAGGAGTTGCATAATCTCATAGTTATAGGAACATGTATGGGTCATGAAGAAAGCATTAACATACTAAGCGATCAAGTGTAAAGCTAACGGAATGGGTCATGTCAATCAGATCATTCAACTAATGATGTGACCTTGTTAATCAAATAACAACTCCTTGTTCATGGTTAGGAAACATAACCATCTTTGATTAACAAGCTAGTCAAGTAGAGGCATACTAGTGACATCTTGTTTGTCTATATATTCACACATGTATTATGTTTCCGGTTAATACAATTCTAGCATGAATAATAATCCTTTATCATGATATAAGGAAATAAATAATAACTTTATTATTGCCTCTAGGGCATATTTACTTGATCTCCCACTTGCACTAGAGTCAATAATCTAGATTACAAAGTAATGATCCTAACACCCATGGAGTCTTGGTGCTGATCATGTTTTGCTCGTGGAAGAGGCTTAGTCAATGGGTGCGCAACATTCAGATCCGTATGTATTTTGCAAATCTCTATGTCTCCCACTTGGACTTGGTCCCGAATGGAATTGAAGCGTCTCTTGATATGCTTGGTCCTCTTGTGAAATCTGGATTCCTTTGCCAAGGCAATTGCACCGATATTGTCACGGAAAGATCTTCATCGGTCCCGATGCACTAGGTATGACACCTAGATCGGAAATGAACTCTTTCATCCGGACTCCTTCATTCGGCGCTTCCGAAGCAGCTATGTACTCCGCTTCACATGTAGATCCCGCCACGGCGCTTTGTTTAGAACTGCACCAATGACAGCTCCACCATTTAATAAAAACACGTATCCGGTTTGCGATTTAGAATCGTGGGATCGGTGTCAAAACTTACATCGGCGTAACCATTTACGACTAGCTCTTTGTCACCTCCATATATGAGAAACATATCCTTAGTCCTTTTCGTGTATTTCAGGATGTTCTTGACCGCTGTCCGATGATCCATTCCTGGATTACTTTGGTACCTTCCTGCCAAGCTTACAGCTAAGCATACGTCAGGCCTGGTACACAGCATTGCATACATGATAGAGCCTATGGCTGAAGCATAGGGAACATCTTTCATTTTCTCTCTATCTTCTGCTGTGGTCGGGCATTGAGTTTGACTCAATCTTACACCTTGCAACACAGGTAAAAAACCTTTCTTTGCCTGATCTATTTTGAACTTTTTCAAAACTTTATCAAGGTATGTGCTTTGTGAAAGTCCAATTAAGCGTCTTGATCTATCTCTATAGATCTTGATGCCCAATATGTAAGCAGCTTCACCGAGGTCTTCATTGAAAAACTTTTATTCAAGTATCCTTTTATGCTATCCAGAAATTCTATATCATTTCCAATCAATAATATGTCGTCCACATATAATATCGTAAATGCTCTGAGCTCCCACTCACTTTCTTGTAAATACAAAGCTTCTCCAAAAGTCTGTACAAACCCATATGCTTTGATCACACTATCAAAGCGTTTATTCCAACTCCGAGAGGCTTGCACGGACCATAAATTGATCGCTGGAGCTTGCACACTTTGTTAGCACCTTTTGGATCGACAAAACCTTACGGTTGCATCATATACAACTCTTCTTCTAGAAATCCATTCAAGAATGCAGTTTTACATCCATTTGCCAAATTTCATAATCATAAAATGCGGCAATTGCTAACATGATTCGGACAGACTTAAGCATCGCTACTGGTGAGAAAGTCTCATCGTAGTCAACCCCTTGAACTTGTCGAAAACCTTTCGCAACAAGTCGAGCTTTGTAGACAGTTATATTACCATCAGCGTCAGTCTTCTTCTTAAAGATCCATTTATTTTCAATGGCTTGCCGATCATCGGGCAAGTCAACCAAAGTCCATACTTTGTTCTCATACATGGATCCCATCTCAGATTTCATGGCTTCCAGCCATTTTGCGAATCTGGGCTCACCATCGCTTCTTCATAGTTTGTAGGTTCGCCATGGTCAAGTAACATGACTTCGAATAGGATTACCGTACCACTCTGGTGCGTATTTTACTCTGGTTGACCTCACGAGGTTCAGTAGTAACTTGATCTGAAGCTTCATGATCATCATCATTAGTTTCCTCACTAATTGGTGTAGTTGTCACAGAACCATTTCTTGTGATGAACTACTTTCCAATAAGGGAGCGAATCTGATTATCCCATCAAGTTCTACTTTCCTCCCACTCACTTCTTTCGAGAGAAATTCTTTCTCTAGAAAGGATCCGAATTTAGCAACGAAAATCTTGCCTTCAGATCTGTGATAGAAGGTGTACCCAACAGTCTCCTTTGGGTATCCTATGAAGACACATTTTTCCGATTTGGGTTCGAGCTTATCTGGTTGAAGTTTCTTTACATAAGCATCGCAGCCCCAAACTTTAAGAAACGACAACTTTGGTTTCTTGCCAAACCCACAGTTCATAAGGCGTCGTCTCAACAGATTTTGACGGTGTCCTATTCAACGTGAATGCGGCCGTCTCTAAAGCATAACCCCAAAGCGATAGCGGTAAATCGAAATAGACATCATAGATCGCACCATATCTAGTAAAGTCACGATTACGACGTTCGGACACACCATTTCTACGTGGTGTTCCGGGTGGCGTGAGTTGCGAAACTATTCCACATTGTTTCAAATGTAAACCAAACTCGTAACTCAAATATTCTCCTCCACGATCAGATCGTAGAAATTCTATTTTCTTGTTACGATGATTTTCCACTTCACTCTGAAATTCTTTGAACTTTTCAAATGTTTCAGATTTGTGTTTCATTAAGTAGATATACCCATATCTGCTCAAATCATCTGTGAAGGTGAGAAAATAACGATACCGCCAGCGTGCCTCAACATTCATTGGACCACAAACATCGGTATGTATGATTTCCAACAAATCAGTTGCTCGCTCCATAGTTAGGAGAACGGCGTTTTGGTCATCTTGCCCATGAGGCACGGTTCGCAAGTACCAAGTGATTCATAATCAAGTGATTCCGAAGCCCATCGGTATGGAGTTTCTTCATGCGTTTTACACCGATATGACCTAACGGCGGTGCCACAAATAAGTTGCACTATCATTATCAACTCTGCATCTTTTGGCTTCAACATTATGAATATGTGTATCACTACTGTCGAGATTCAACAAGAATAGACCATTCTTCAAGGGTGCATGACCATAAAAGATATTACTCATATAAATAGAACAACCATTATTCTCTGATTTAAATGAATAACCGTCTCGCATTAAACAAGATCCAGATATAATGTTCATGCTCAACGCTGGCACCAAATAACAATTATTTAGGTCTAAAACTAATCCCGAAGGTAGATGTAGAGGTAGCGTGCCGATTGCGATCACATCGACTTTGGAACCATTTCCAACGCGCATCGTCACCTCGTCCTTAGCCAATCTTCGCAATCCGTAGTTCCTGTTTCGAGTTGCAAATATTAGCAACAGAACCAGTATCAAATACCCAGGTACTACTGCGAGTATTAGTAAGGTACACATCAATAACATGTATATCACATATACCTTTGTTCACCTTGCCATCCTTTTTGTCCGCCAAATACTTGGGGCAATTCCGCTTCCAGTGTCCGGTGCATTTGCGGTAAAAACACTCAGTTTCAGGCTTAGGTCCGGACTTGGGTTTCTTCTCTGACGGCAACTTGCTTGCTGTTATTTTTTAAGTTTCCATTCTTCTTCCCTTTGCCCTTTTCTTGAAATCGGTGGTCTTGTTGACCATCAACACTTGATGCTCTTTCTTGATTTCTACCTCCATGACTTTTAGCATCGCGAAGAGCTCAGGAATTGTCTTAGTCATCCCTTGCATATTATAGTTCATCACGAAGCTTTTGTAGCTTGGTGGCGGTGATTGGAGAATTACATCAATGACACTATCATCCGGAAGATTAACTCCCAGCTGAATTAAGTGATTGTTATACCCGGACATTTTGAGTATGTGCTCACCAGAGCTATTCTCCTCCATCTTGCAGCTATAGAACTTATTGGAGACTTCATATCTCTCAATCCGGGCATTTGCTTGAAATATTAACTTCAACTCCTGGAACATCTCATATGCTCCATGACGTTCAAAACGTCGTTGAAGACCCGGTTCTAAGCCGTAAAGCATGGCACACTGAACTATTGAGTAGTCATCAGCTTTGCTTTGCAGACGTTCACAACTTCGGCTCGGCATCTCTGACGAGCACTGTCACCCAGCGGTGCTTCCGGGGCGTAATTTTTACGTGCAGCAATGAGGATAATCCTCAAATTACGGACCCGATCCGTGTAATTGCTACCATCATCTTTCAACTTTGCTTTCTCAAGGAACGCATTAAAATTCAACGGAACAACAGCACGAGCCATCTATCTACAGTAAACATAGACAAGCAAAATACTATAAGGTACTAAGTTCATGATAAATTTAAGTTCAATTAATCATATTAAAAAACTCCCACTTAGACAGACATCTCTCTAGTCATCTAAGTGATCACGTGATCCATATCAACTAAACCATGTCCGATCATCACGTGAGATGGAGTAGTTTCAATGGTGAACATCACTATGTTGATCATATCTACTATATGATTCACGCCGACCTTTCGGTCTCCGTGTTCGAGGCCATATCTGTTATATGCTAGGCTCGTCAAGTTTAACCTGAGTATTCAGCGTGCATAACTGTTTTGCACCCGTTGTATTTGAGCGTAGAGCCTATCACACCCGATCATCACGTGGTGTCTAAATACGAAGAACTTTCATAGCGGTGCATACTCGGGAGAACACTTCTTGATAATTTTTAGTGAGAGATCATCTTATAATGCTACCGTCAATCAAAGCAAGATAAGATGCATAAAGGATAAACATCACATGCAATCAATATAAGTGATATGATATGGTCATCATCATCTTGTGCTTGTGATCTCCATCGCCGAAGCACCGTCATGATCACCATCGTCACCGGCGCGACACCTTGATCTCCATCGTAGCATCGTTGTCGTCTCGCCAACTATTTCTTCTACGACTATCGCTACTCCTTAGTGATAAAGTAAACCAATTACATGGCGTTTGCATTTCATACAATAAAGCGACAACCATATGGCTCCTGCCAGTTGCCGATAACTCGGTTACAAAACATGATCATCTCATACAACAGAATATAGCATCACGTCTTGACCACATCACATCACAACATGCCCTGCAAAAACAAGTTAGACGTCCTCTACTTTGTTGTTGCAAGTTTTACGTGGCTGCTACGGGCTGAGCAAGAACCGTTCTTACCTACGCATCAAAACCACAACGATACTTCGTCAAATAGACTCCGTTTAACCTTCTCAAGGACCGGGCGTATGCCTCAGTTCAACTAAAGTGAGAGAGGCAGACACCGCCGGTCACCTTTAAGCAACGAGTGCTCGGGCGGTGAAACCAGTCTCGCGTAAGCGTCTGGCGTAATGTCGGTCCGGGCCGCTTCATCTCACAATACCGCTGAACCAAAGTATGACATCTGCTGGTAGGCGGTATGACTTGTATCGTCCACAACTCACTTGTGTTCTACTCGTGCATATGACATCAACGCATAAAACCAGGCTCGGATGCCACTGTTGGGGAGCGTAGTAATTTCAAAATTTTCCCTACGATCACGCCAAGACCATGGTGATGGCATAGCAGCGAGAGGGAAGAGTGTCCGTCCACGTACCCTCATAGACCCGAAAGCGGAAGCGTTATAACAACGCGGTTGATGTAGTCGTAAATGCGTCTTCACGATCCGACCGATCCAAGCACCGAGCGTCACGGCACCTCCGAGTTACGCACACGTTCAGCTCGATGGCGATCCCGGACTCCGATCCAGCAAAGTGTCGGGATGAGTTCCGTCGACCGCGACGGCGTGGTGACGATATTGATGCTCCACCGGCGCGGGGCTTCGCCTAAGCTCATGACGATATGACTTCTCCGGCGCGAGGCTTCGCCTAAGCTCATGACGATATGACCGAAGTGGAATATGGTGGAAGGGGGCACCGCACACGGCTAAGGAAAGATCCGTAGATCAACTTGTGTGTTATGGGGTGCCCCCTGCCCCTGTATATAAAGGAGACAAGGGGGAGGTGGCCGGCCCTAGGGGGGAGGCGCGCAGGAGGAGTCCTACTCCCACCGGGAGTAGGACTCCCCCTCTCCTAGTTGGACTAGGATTGGAGGAGGGAAGAGGGAAGGCGCCCCCCCTTCCTTGTCCTATTCGGACTAGAGGGGAGGGGGCGCAGCCCACCTTGGCTGGCCCTTCCTCTTCTCTCCTATGGCCCATTAGGCCCATGGACCTCCGGGGGTTCGGTAACCTCCGGTACTCGGTAAAATCCGATTTCACCGGAACACTTCCGATGTCCAAATGTAGGCTTCCAATATATCAATCTTTATGTCTCGACCATTTCGAGACTCCTCGTCATGTCCGTGATCACATCCGGGACTCGAACAACCTTCGGTGCATCAATACTTATAAACTCATAATGAGCATCATCGAAGCGTTAGCGTCACGGACCCTACGGGTTCGAGAACTATGTAGACATGACCTAGAACCATTCTCGGTCAATAACCAATAGCGGAACCTGGATGCCCATATTGGTTCCTACATATTCTACGAAGATCTTTATCGGTCAAACCGCGCATAACGACATCGTTGTTCCCTTTGTCATCGGTATGTTACTTACCCGAGATTCGATCGTCGGTATCCAATACCTAGTTCAATCTCGTTACGGTAAGTCTCTTTACTCGTTCCGTAATACATCATCTCACAACTAACTCATTAGTTGTAATGCTTGCAAGGCTTAAGTGATGTGTATTACCGAGAAGGCCTAGAGATACCTCTCCGACAATCGGAGTGACAAAACCTAATCTCGAAATCGCCAACCCAACAAGTACCTTTGGAGACACCTGTAGTACTCCTTTATAATCACCCGATTCGTTGTGACGTTTGGTAGTACCAAAGTGTTCCTCCGGTAAGCAGGAGTTGCATAATCTCATAGTTATAGGAACATGTATGGGTCATGAAGAAAGCATTAACATACTAAGCGATCAAGTGTTAAGCTAACGGAATGGGTCATGTCAATCAGATCATTCAACTAATGATGTGACCTTGTTAATCAAATAACAACTCCTTGTTCATGGTTAGGAAACATAACCATCTTTGATTAACAAGCTAGTCAAGTAGAGGCATACTAGTGACATCTTGTTTGTCTATATATTCACACATGTATTATGTTTCCGGTTAATACAATTCTAGCATGAATAATAAACCTTTATCATGATATAAGGAAATAAATAATAACTTTATTATTGCCTCTAGGGCATATTTCCTTCCACGAAGGTGGACGCGGGCGCGACACTCTGACCGAAGAAGCGGCCTTGCGATGTGTGGTCGATTACTGGGAGAAGAAACACGGGGCAACGGCGCTGGGTGACACAACGGCAGCCCGTTGCTCGAGCGCTGGAGGGCCGCGTTGAACTCGAGACAGTCTTTACAGGATCTGCGAGGCACGCGCAACCGACGGGTCAGGTCGGTCGCACGGCATAGATGAGGCGGATCACGACGGCTGGCGGGTGATCAAGCCGATCGGGCGCGAGGTCGGGGACGCCGTTCGGTGGAGGCGGGGTTGCGGCGGAGTCCGAGATGAAGCTGGCGACAACAGTCGGCAGGGCGGCCATACAGGCGCGGCGTAGATCGAAGGGCAGACCGGCGCGCGCAGGGCGACTATGATGGGCCGTCGTATGGAGCGAGGCTGCCGGGTCGGGGCGATCCGGGACTTTCAGTGGGTGCAGGGCGGTGACGGCCGGCGCATGGACGACGGCCTTGAGGGTCCGCCTGTCGCGCGAGGCCGCCGGGTCGGTGAAGAAGCCGGTCGGTCGCGCCGGTGTCGAAGTAGAGGCGCGCGGGTGTCGACGGCGGCGGTGGGCGACGCAAACCGATCAAGCATAGATCGAAAAACCAAAAAAAAAACACGCCAATCAAGGTGACTGGCAGGAGAGAGAAAAACCCGTAGCAACGGCTCAAAAAAAAGACTCTCTAGGACAGCCGGTCAACACGGGAAAGAAATGTTGTTTCAAACCACAAATGAGTTGGAATGGTCAATTTGGTTTTTCAGCTACTAGTACACTCGCTATAAAATCCTAGATCTACCAGCGGACGAACCCTAGGTGCAGGTGGCGCGGCCCCCGGCGGCGGTCATGGAGGCCGACCGCCTCGGGGGCGGCGCGCGGATGCGGATGCGTTGGGCGGCGGCTAGGGTTGAATCGATTAGGCTGATACCATGTTAGAAGAGTGAGAGAGATTTGTTGGAATAGTTCGATGTATTGCTTGAGCTTCGTGGCATATATATATGAGTACATAATCTATAATTTATTTAGAGTACAAGACAAGCCAGAATACTTTCTAATCTATCCTATTTTTCCAATACAATCACGTTACTCAACAGTAAGTTCCTATTAGATTTTATCCCTCCAAAACACATCACTCTAAGAGCAACTTCAATGGAGCGACCCATTTCGTCCGCCGTCCGTTTGGGTCGGTGCGGACACAAAAGGCGGCCCAACGCGCCGACCCAAATGAACGCGCGTCCGCTTTTCGTCCGCAGGCGACCCATTCCCGGCCCATTTTTGAGCCGATTTGCGTCGGCGTGGACACGAGACGGACGCGCGCGCTCGCCCTCTCCCTTCCCCGGGCCCGCTGGTCGGTGGCACATTGGCCTCCCCTCTCCCCCCCAGCCAACAGGAACCCTCGCCCGCCTCCTTCGTCGCCAACGCCGCCGCCCCTTTTTGTCGGCGACTCTGCCAGCTGCCGCCGCCTCCACATCCGCCCAGCAACGCCGCCCACTCCCCCCGTCGCCCGCCACCGCCGTTTTGCCGCCGGGGAGCAAACTACTTCCTACCGCCGCTCCCCGCACCGCGCAGCCGCCCGCGACCAAGAAGCCGCCTCGCCGCCCCGGTCAGATCCGACCGGCACGCTCTTCCGAAACCGACCCACTCGTCGAACGCCGACAGGCAGCTAGCTGGTCCGTGCATGCCGCGACTCCCCTCGCCGGCCGTCTCCTTCTTCGACGCCCGCAAGCCTTTCGACAGTTTGTCAAGGTATGAAATGGACTCCGCTGACGAGTTCATCTTCCACAATTTCTTTTGCGACTCCGACGATTCGTCGTGCGACGACGAGGAGGAGATATTGGCTGCCGTGGTTGTCCATCACCACCTAAACAGCCAGCGGCCGTCGTTCTGTGGCTCCATTTCGGGCCACCTTCCGGCGTTGAATCGCAACCGAGAGAGTGGACATTTCCTTCAATGGAAGGACTACTTTGATACAACAAATGATTTGGTTGAGCATATGTGGGCTCATGTTGACAACCAATAGATGTATCTTCTTTTATTCGTTTGCAAAACTATGTGAAACATTTTTATTTGTATCCGGCTTGTAAAACTATACTATTTTATTCGGTAAACTGTGTTATTTGACAATATTTTTGAATGCAAATCAATGTAATATTGGGCGGCCAGCCGGCGTGGCCGACACATATTGGTCGGCGCGTCGGGCGCGCTGCCGACCCAAATCTAAAAGAGGGCGGAAGCCGGGCGGGCGGCCGACACAAACGGACAAAAAGCGGACGAAATCACCGTCCGTTTGGGTCGCCCCATTGGTGTTGCTCTAATAGTCTAATTTTTTCCTTGAGATTATTATTCATTGCCACCTGGTTGCAGATTCTCACTGTTTCTTCTCCTGCAACTGCCATAGGACAAATAGCCAGGAGAGCGATCTCATCCTGGCGATCTAGCAGTGCAGGGAGCAGAGGAAGGAGCGGTTTGAATGTATTCTCTCATTCAGAATGTTTAAGTTTCACAGCGAGGTGAGCAGCTCGGAGCCCATGGAGCAGGAGTTTGAGCGCACTCGACAGAGGCTCGAAGAAGTGCACCAAAGGGCACAAATGGTACGGAACTTAAGTTCTTAACATGCAGGTATTAACTAAATGGAAGTGTGGGGACTGCAGATATTAGGTCCTCTATTTCAGATTCTAGCCCATCCATCCTTGAAACTAAATCTCGTGACGTAGAGGACACCGAGGCTGCTATGCCAGTTCTCACGCAGAAATATATCAGCGCAGAAATATATCTATACTTGACGGCGCCCGCCTGCTCGCATCGTCGTCTCTGCCATCGGCGGCCACTCTGATATAGCTGGCCGCTTCCAATTTTTAGCTTCCCTTGCTTTCTCTTATCCGTCAGGTTATGGCTTTGATTTTCTAGATTGCGCTTCAGCTGGAAATGTGCTCGAAATTTTGCTGGCCACCGCTGCATCATTGTTTCTTACTGTAGATATCTTGTTACTCACATTGTTACATAAACTCTCCTCGATTGACTTTCTAATTTACATTGGAACTTCTAATCTTCTGTTATGTTACTTTTTCTGTTCGCATGAAGCCCCCATCTCTGAATTGCCTCTGAATTTACGTTTATGTTGGATAAACGTGCACCTTATATTACTTATCATTTTTTTTGCCACATGCAGGACATTGTCAACCACGCTCATGCAAGCTTCTCATGATCTACCCTGCCTTCTTTCTGTTCCCAAATCAGGAATTAGCCATCACTAGGTTGGTCAACTTTAATTATGGCCAGATCATCTGCATGACTGAATACTCTTCTCTTTTGAAAATTTTATATTTGCATCTTTGCCATGCATTATCACTAATGAAACAGTACTTATCCTATACCAAAAAGGGTTTCCCTCACTTTGTATTCCAAAACACCAACCAACAGTACAAACGCGATGCTGGGGCGAGCAGCACAACAAGCCCAAAGAAGAAAGGAAGAAGAAACAAATGCCAACAACGGCAGCTCGACTAAGCGCGGAAGGCCCGCCGCCGCTGCGCCCTCCAGAGACACTACACCACAGCCCGAGGTTCCGAGTGCCGCGTACCAAGCAGCACCTCCAAGAAGGTATGCGACGTCGACGACACTGCTGCCCGGACGAGTCCTAGGGTTTCCCTCGGTACGCGGAGTGAAGTGGAGAATGACTACCACCGACACCCTTCAAGAAGGAATGGTGGCACCAGCCGTTGTCACCGCATCGGAGACGGACGAGCCGGCAAGGATTTCTCCCGCACGCCAAACACCACCGCCCATCCGGAGCCTACCAACCAAACCATCGCCCAATGCGCCATCGCGGTTGCGCCTCCACCCGTGCCGTCTCACTACGAGAACCAACACGAGGCCGAGAAGACTGGGGAGAGGCGCCACACGACGAGAGCAGCAACACCAAGGCCGAGCGGGAGGGAACCACCTCCACCGCCGTCGTGCGAGAAGCCCGCGCCTCCGGCACCGTCGCGGTAGCTGACTGGACATGGCAGCGGGGCATATCAGGCCACCCCTGGCCCGGCCAAGCCCGAAACGGGCCCGCTAAGCCCCGCCAGAAGTGCTGCAGCAGGCTGGCGTCGGCACCGCCAGCCCCCGTCGCGCAACGCCGCTCCCCTGCCTCCGGGAATCACGCCGCGACCCGCCCCGCCGCCGGCCCGGCCAAGACCAGATGGGCCCCGTAGGGCCTAGATCCGGGCCGAGCTCCGCCGCCAGGACGTGTCGCAGCGCCACCCCGCCGCCAACGACGCCGCCGCCGTCTAACCGCTCGCCCGCCCTGCAACGAGGCACCCCCACCGCCAGCAAGACCGTCGCCACCGAGGAGCACCCCCCGGCGCAGCTCCGCCCCGCGCCGGAGAGCAACAGGGAGGGAAAAGGCAGGGGGCCGCCGCCACCAGTGACCCCGCGGGGGAGGCACGGTCGCGAGAGGGGGAGGGGGGAGGTTCAGGATCGCATTTGCATACTGATGATGAGGAAGGAAGGAAGTAGTTATCCTATAGAGGAAGTAGTTATCCTATAGATGGAGTGACAAAAAACCCTAAAATACTGGCCGAAACGTGACGTATCGCTTGTTCGGTATCTGAATTTGTTCAAATTTTGCATGGAGTACTAGAATGGTCATGCCCAGCTGCCTGCAAAAGTTGGGTAAATTTTATGAATGTCCATAGGTACATCATGTATGACGGAGGAGTTTTCGTTAAGACGGAAGAGTCCCTCATAGCGTTTCTTTCACATACACCAAATTGACACACATGCGTTATGTTCATTTGGCGCGTGTTGAAAGAAACATGCTCTCAAACAGAGCCTTATGGCCTATCTGACTATCTTACGCTGAACATGGTGTTTCTTTTTAAACATTCTTGAAATGACACCCACTTTTTGAGTAGGTGGGCAATGCCCATGATAGGCATCATGTCAGGTTTTTGAAGGAAAAAATTATTTTGAAATCATAATTTAAACAGATAGTTAAGACTGTTATTTTAAATTTTTAACATAATAACTAAATACAAGGGGAGAAAATCGAAAACAGTCTATGTTTTTTAAAGCATTTAATAAATATTTAAAGAAAAATATCATAATGTAAGATAGTTACTTAAAACTTTTATTTTGATATTCCAAAAAACATTTCAACATTGTGAACAAGTTTCAAAAAGAAAAATGAAGTTTAAAAAGGAGAAAAATGAATTAAGAAAAAAAGAGAAGAAAAACAAAAAATAGAAAGAAAAAAAAGCTTAGGCCTTGGCCGAACTAGGAGAGGGCATCGCTCTGATTGGGCGCCTTTTTTTGGGCCGAGGCAAGAGGTTGCGGATTTGAAAAAAAGTTCAATGATGCACTCCCTGTTTTGAAATCCGTTCACAAACTCAAAAAATGTTCCCATTTTCAAACTTGCTCAGAAATTAAAATTCCTCTGGGAGAGTTTCTAAACATGTTTGCACTTTCAAATTCTTTTCGGAATTTCAAAAATATTGCAGTTTTTAAAAACAATATACACAAAAAAAAATGCGGGGATTCCCAAGAAAAAATTCAGATTTTTGCTTGTATTTTCTTTTTTTAATTTCAAATTCGTTAGTTTTTATAAAAAATATTGGAATTTTTTTAAAATTGTCCGTGTTCATAATTTTTTCTGATCTTAAAAATATATTTGTGTTTTGAGATTCTGAGGAATTTTGGAAGGCAAAAATGCCTGTGGGGGGGGGGGACGTCTATTTAGAAATTTCTGTATGACTTAAAAAATATGAATATATGTAATTGTGTATGCTTTCTAAAGTATACAATTTTTGAAATTTTGAACAAATGTCTTTGCATGGCAATGTCGGTTTGAGTTGCTCCTAGTCAACGCTTTAAGCACTAGTTAGAACAAATTGTTAACAAACTCGCGCGCATGCCAGCGGGCCACGACCCAATATTGTGCAAGCTGGCTCGCTGGCTTCGCCTGCTAGCAATGAAAAAAGTTCATGAATTTGAAAATGTTAAGAAGTTTGAAATACAGTTCACGAATTTGAAAATTGTTCGCAAGTAAAATTTTGAAAAGTTCACGAATTTAAAAAATATCACAAGTTTGAAAAAAAGTTTATGGATTTTAAATTTGTTACGAGTAAAGTTTTTTAGAAGGTCATGATTTTGAAAACATTTATGAATTTGAAAATTGTTCACGAGTTATATATTTTTAAAATATTATAATTCTAAAAAGTTAACGAATTTTGAAAATGTTTAAAAATGTGGAAATAGTTTTGGATTTGAAAAAATGTTTCACAAATTTATGAAAAGTTCACAAACCCAAATGAAAATTCTTGAAAAATAAAAGTGAAAAACAAATATAAAGTGAAAATGTGAAAAGAAAGAGAAAAAACCGTTCATAAAAAACCATAAGAAAAATCGTGTGGAATTTTAGACTACACTAGCACAAAAGCCCGTGCGTTGCAACGGGAGAAAGAAAACTCTCTCTAACCCAATGAGGCTTCTTTCGTCCATGTCTTGTATTTTTAACATGACATCTATGTCAACATGATAGCCCGCCCGTATTGCCACTTATCCTTCATTAAGCCCTTACAACGATGCTTGTGTTGTTTACCTGATCAAAGCATGTTGGAACGCAATCAATTCCAACGTGATGAGGTCAACCACCACATGACACACTTTTCATTGAAAAGCTCAAGGAAATGTTTATAAGTAATAATCGCGTCAAGCTAGATATGAGGGTCGCCCTCTGTGAGCTAGTCCTGCACCTAGATCATGGTCGGTCAATGTATAGTCTGCAGAAAATCAAATAATTTAAGAATATATTGTATACGAAGCACACATAATAAATTAAACAAATGCCTTGTGGGAGATAATCATAAACTTTGATCTCTTTATGTGAATCTGGTTCCTTAACATCATGTAATGGAAAAACAGGCGATCTAGGTGATGGTAATGTATCATGATTCATCTGATTATCTGATTCCGGCACAATTGATTCAAAACACTCTGAACCTGGAGAAGATGTTGACATAGTTGGTGACATAGGTAATGGCTCCAGAACACCTGATTCGGAAATTTTTGCCTTTTTGGAAGGTCGGTTATCAAAATCCTCTACAATGTTCACTTCAACGATGTCATCTAATTTCTGCAGTCACAACAAAAATAAAATGTAAACCTCCAACTGTTAGTACATCATGGTGAGTTTACAGTTGGGATGTTATTGCATAAACTGGATTTATGCAAGCTCAGAATCAATAAGGTTAATACAAAGAAGCCATATTTATCTGGGTTAAGAGTTGGCCATTCAGAAGGTCAATACAGAGGCGCCAATCAACAAGGTAACTAATTTTCTAGCTGGGCTGAACGAGTGTAAATGTTAGCAGAGATGAGATCACCTAACGCGATGTTGCTACATAGCTAACAGCTCAAGACCAACATCACTGAATTATTTTTCATGAAAGAAGAACATCACTAATTTACTGAATCATTTGTCCTGAAAGAAGAACATCACTTGTCCTGAAAGAAGAATATGCCTGATTAACTAACTGACTGAATTTACTTGAGCACACTTGCTGCCGCTGCTCTAAAAAGGCCCCTAGTCAACATATTAACATCATAGGCAATGTTTCTGAATGGCTCAAAATATTCACTGTCAATTTTTTTAGTATACTGTCAACTGAAAATAACTGCCTGAAGTTGACACTCTTTTTCAGTTTTGACGGCAAAATAACAGGAACAAAGGTCCCAGTCTGAATATATCACTGAATTCGTTCATTCAGATGCCCAGCCCCATATCACTGAATAACTAAAAAGAAAAGAAAAAGCTCCTACATAGCATAATCAGAGGCAGGGGACAGAAACAACATCTAAAACAGGGAATTGCATCCAATCAATATCAAGGGGATATATACCTCTGTTGTAGCCGCCGGCAGCGACATTAGATGGTTGAATGACGTTCTTGTTCCTCCGGCGAACTCTGCGCTTCTTCCTCCGGCGAACTCGGCGGCGACATGGATGTTTCGACGAAGATTGCAATTTCGACGGGATTTGATTTGATTTGATTTGATGGAGCTTCTGGTCCGAGGACCCTTCCTTCTTATAGTAGGCAACTCAAATCCGGCTCGGGAAATCCATCGATTGGTGTTGGAGAAGAACATGTATTTGCTGTTGGAGAAGAACACGGAGTCCAATCACGACACGGGAGCAGCAACTCTGCCGCCGCTGGCAGCTTGCGACGCCCTGGGCACCAACTTGCAGCAGGTGGTGGAGGTTGAGGGAGGCGGCGATCGTGACGCACGAGGCGGAGCTCGCTGGCAGGCGAGCGGCGGCTGCAGCCGGGGAGGCGGAGCTCGACGCAGCGCGCGAACCTAGCCTTGGTGCGACGGCGGCCCGGCTGCTGTCCTCCCGTCCAACCCGCAGGAGTTCCTCTCTGAACCTAGCCTCACCGGAGTTCCTCCATAACGCCGGTAGGAAGCCCCTATCCCGCAGTCTCTCTCTGCTTCCTTCCCATGTTCCCTCTCTGAATCTCTCTCTCCTTCCTTTCTTCAGTAAGCAGCTGCCACTGCCCTCCATGGAGCCCCGACGCCTCCGCCATGAACCCATCCATCCCTCCTGTGCGCGCTTCCCTGCAACTCCAGACGCCGCCCCCAGCTCTCTGCATCGAGCAGCGATGGTTCGGCAGGACGACGCCTCTGCTTGCTCGCCCCCTCGCCAAGCTTGACTGCCAAGCCCTCCGTCCTCATCCCGTGCGGCAGAGACCACAACGCCATGGCTGATGGCTTTCGAGCGTCGCCGCGGAGCTTCTCCTGTCGCCTCCTGTCGCCGCTCGCCTCCGCTCGTCGGAGCCCCAAGCACCGCCGCTGTGGAGTGTCCCCCTCCCGGCAACGCTCGATCCGGTGACCCCGGAGCTCTCCTCGGCGCCGGCCCCGCGGCACTGGTCGCCGTCGCGGCTGTCTTCCTCCTCCCTGGCCCCGCCTCCCGCCTCCCGTGTACGCAAGCTCCTCCCACTCTCTCCCCCCGCATCAGCATCTGTCGCCCCTTCGCCTTATCCATCATTGAGCGGCGCGGTGGAAAATAAGACGGCGTGGACGAATCGTTTTTCACTTATCCATGGACTGCGGGTCAAATACTAAAAAGCATAGGGACCTTTATGCAAAAAAGCCGCGACGGTGAACCTGACAGATTCAATCCGTGCTTTATTATTAGGGAGGGAAGAAGGGGAAGAAGCGAAACTATCCACAACAACTTATCTATCTATGTGAGGTGGTAAGTCTGGTTGGATATAAAGCTGAATGTGCTGAGATCGAATCCCAGCTGGTGTTTTATACGTTTTGTTAGGAGGGGTGTACTGAAGTGGGACTCGAAGGAGAAGATGAAGATTGGAGAATTGAGGAGTATCCTCCAATTTGAAGAGGAGAGAGAGATGGAGACAATCACGAAATGTAGTCTGACAGTGGTACTCATCTCCATGTGTAAATTGCGGAATACTGCTATGCTAGGAAACTCAAAACGGTGCTCGAGCTCATCTATTCTTGAAATCACAACCGCATAGCAAACTTGGGATGTGTGAGCTCCATTTTATTTGGCAGTGTATTTTGATTTTCGACGTAACATGTCAAAACAGTCATGAGCCCACTCGACTGGACATAGCAATCACCTCAATGGTCCTGGCCGCATTTACTATCTAGTCAGGTTTAATCACACCCTTCGTTGGCTCCTCTGCCAACGCACTCATTCTCAATGGGCATGTAGTTCTGTCCGCAGGACACTGTCGAGGCAGCTTGTAATGAATAAACAGCTAATCAGTTCGCTCAGGACTGTACATCAATATTTCTAGATTAATTGTCCTAAGATTCCAACCATTGCTTGACACTCAGCCACAGGCGAGTGATAAGCCATTTTTCTGACGGGAAAAGCTATAAGCAAATTTTCACAACCATAGACGAGCGATAGCAACTGTTGTATATTAAAGCATCAAATCAAATAAATTCTGCCCATGTAGCCCCATAATTTTTTTTCCAACTAAGAAAGTGAGTCGGCGATGAAAACGATCAACTTGGTCACCTCTTTTTTACATCCTCGAGCTTTACGATTCGCCCCGGTGGTAAAGAACATTGACATTGGCGCCCACCATGGGTATCATCCGACAATGATTACCAGCGGGTATCAACCGATGACGATGATTACCGGTAGGTATCAACCGACGATGATTACCAGGTGGGCGCCAATGTCGATGTTGTTTACCAGCAGGTATTAACCAATGATGATTGCAGGAATTAGTACGCCTGGAGATCGTCGAGGTGGGTTAGCACATGAGAAAAGATTTAGGCACCTTCGGGCCCCGGGAATCATCATCCGGTAATAGCCCTGCATGTTGTTTGTGGCTAGGTCTTATTTCGTATGCTCAGGAGGGAGCCCCTGTATGAGCCGACTCTCCTCTAGTTGTGTCTAGCCTTAGAGATTCTCCATGTCTTCTCTCTTGTCCCTATTCAGGCGCCTTGCCCCTCTTTATATAAGTCGAAGGGTCCGGCTTACATGTATAGTCCTAGTAGGACAGAAACTAGTCTCATCTTCTATTACAAGCCAAATAGCAGTCCGGGTCTTACTAAAAAAATTTAAGTCGTCCTGCTGGGTCACCTCCCCTGATGGGCCACGGCCTACCTCCATGAGGATACCCGTGTCCCATATCCATGACATCACCTACACGCCCGCCGATGCGGATTGTACCGTCAGACGAGGTTGGGACGGAGGAGGATCCGATGGTCGGTTAGGGGTATTCCGGAGAGCTTCCGCCCACACATATGTCGGCGGCAGACGTATGTCACTCGCCAAAGCTCTTTCGGATAAGCACAGGCATCGGCGGCGCCCGGGCTGCCCATGACCTGTTTGACGGAATGACACAACAAGAGTCGGTATGTTCTTGTTGCTCCTATCTGATCAACTTTGCATATGGCATGTTTAGTGTTTTGCATAGACTGCTAGTTCATTTTGGACATGATGAATGCTTGCAAACCATATGGACTTGATCAATGATAATTAAGGTCCGACCCAAATGGAGTACAAATTGGGGCATCCAACTTGCACTGCATTTGAAGTTGGGACAAAATCCTATCCCAATCCAAGCAGGAAGAAGAAGAAGACGAAGGGAAAGACAGCGAAGGCAAGACGTCCGACATTCTCCACTTCGAGGATATCTTGTTGATCAAAGCTTGGTTAGCCACAACAATAGATCCAATATGTGACACTGAGCAAAACGGGAACAAGTATTGGGAGAAGATTTGGAAGGAATATCATGAACAAAAGGAATATGTGGAGCCGCATCCTATCGTCACCAACCGCAATGTGGCATATCTCCAAGTACGTTGGGATGGGAGGGTCAACTCACGTAAGCTACTTCATCTTTTCATCATTTTCATATGCTTATTTTTTTTGCATTTCGTGCTCATACATATGTTGTTTGCTAGAGGCGGTGGTGGCCACTTTGTATCACAAAATGGAGAAGAAGCCATTTGCTTTTATCCATTGTTGGATCATATTGAATGGCAAGCCAAAGTGGACACAACTTGTGACCGATCTCAAGGCCGGCAAGAAGAGGAATGATGGTTGAAGCTCCCACCATCAATTGGGTTGGACGATGAAGAGGAAGATATTGTCGTCGAGAATGGAAGAGCCAACATGCCAAAGGACAACCGACAAGTCATGGGAAACAAGTGGGAGAAGGCAAGGGCATCCCGTGACTCTGCGGCTACAAAAATATCCTCCAGATGGACGGGTATTTTTTCGGTGAGGGAGAACAAGAAAGAGGAGAGGTACAAGCTCATGTTGGATGCGCAAAAAGAGAGGATGGATTGGGACTAGAAGAGGGCGGAAAAGAAGCCAGAAATTGAGAGGGAGAAGATCGAGTTGGAGAAGCAAGAGGCAACGCTGCCATGGGAGCTCGAGAAGGCCAAGACATTTGGAGAGATTGAGCATGAGAAGGAGAGGTTGCAACTCACACGGGAAGCGGAGGATGCGAAGATCATGTTGGTGGAGGAAACCCTCTTGGATGAGCATGCAAAGAAGTGGCTTGCGGCGAAGAAGAAGGAGATCAACGAGCGTAGGGAGTATGAGGCGGTGTGGGCCGCTACGGAAGCAGTGGAGCATGTAGCATGGATGAAGGCGGTGCATGCGTGACCGGATGCAGGTGGATCAGGACTCAAGGATGGCCTCAAAGCAGGCGGCATGGATGGCGTCCGACGAGTTATCCGGCCAACAAGCAAGATATCCTTCATGCTCGGACATTGATTTCATTTTGGCTTGTCCGGATTGTTGAACTTTGATTTGGTTTGCTTTGTTTTGAACTATTGAATTCAGACAATTTGTATCGTATGATTGACGTAGATGGATTGCATGGATTTGAGACTCTGCATTTGAGGCGTGTGGGTGTGAGGAAGCCCACATGAGGGGCCGCCCGACGCTGTCCGCGGGTCTATGGAGGGGGGAGATTTGCCAAGTCGGGCTATAGATGCTCTTACATGTACCAATAAATATCCTTTTTTGGATCATGAACGTAACATTATTTTTTGCTCCTGATAAATCTAACCGTTTATGATCCAAAAAACAGGAAAGGAATGTGAACCAGTGGTATTTATGTTCAATACATTTATGTATTTTTCCTTTATTTTTATGTTTTTGCGGGAGGGGGGGGGGGGGGAGGAGATCTTTCATTACTTAAGGTGGTGCATCATTCTTACAAATATTAACAACTTCATCAATGCTTCCTCCTAACCACAACACAGTGCGAGGAGTGCATCACCCATAGGTAGCGAGATAGTGACTAACCTTACTCTGAGAACGGCTAATCTTAGTAACGAAGATCTCCCTATCATTCTTCATCATCCCCTCGATCTCTCTGACTAGCACCATATGCCTCAAACGATCAGGTAATGTAGCTTGTAGCATCGTCACCGCCTTGACGCTGTCAAGTTCCAACTGTATGGGACAGTTGGTGCGGTGTAGGGCAATAGCTAGGCCCTCCTTCCACGCCTCCAATTTGGCTTCAAGAGCTTCATTGCATGCGAATAACTGCCTACAAGACGAGTATACGATTTGACCTTGTGTGTCCCGTAATACTATGCCGCAGCCGGCTGTGTTGTTGCTAGACATAACCGCCGTTAGTATTGAGCTTGGCCAAGCCAACAACTGGCTTGCTCCACTTGAGCTCCATGCATCCATTCTCGGCGGGCCGCTGATCGGGATTAGGAGCTGGACATACACAGTCAGGGTACAACACCATTTTTTCCTTTAGCCTGATCATGGTGTGGAAATTGTTGTAGGCACAACAATGAATTTATGTAACTCTGAAGAAAGTGGTGGGAAGCTTCAGTAGGCAGTGGAAGTTTATCATGGGTAGTTTCATTTCAGACGTGCCATGTATGCCATAAGACCACCAACAGAACCATGCAACTGAGCTCCGACAACTGATCAAGCATACCAAGGAGCTATTCCGGCCCCATGTTGCGCACCTCATCCACATCTGGGAGTGGCCAGTCCTACACCATGGCTCTCCATAATTCCTTCGTTCATGGGCATCTGCACATCATGTGGAAACCATCCTCACACTCCACATCATAGAGGGGCCAAATATCATTAGTTTATCCATCGTAGGAAAATTTATTTGCCAAGTAACCAGCGAATTTGTCACCGGTCTATGCAAAAACTCGTACCTTCGGGGGAGCAGGGCACCCCCATATGATCTTCCAGATGGCACGATAACCATCTGGTACCCTTCTCGTGGTGGTTGCCTATGGATGCTTGCGCTCGTCCATGGCTAAGCGGTAGGCGGACCGAATGGTGAAGATATCGTTCTTCCCTTGCGCCCATGCGATGGTATCGTTAGTGACGGGCGGCGATGTGCGGATGTTGGTGATGTAGTCGATGTCTGCGGTGAGGAGGTGGCATCAAAGAAGATCCATGCGCCATGCCCCGGACTTATCCAGGAGCTTCAACACTCTCCCGAGTCGACACATTCCTTGTTGTGTGATGGGTTGGCGTGACGGATCAGTAGGGAGCTAATGATCATGCCAAATATGGATACTTCGGTCATCATCGACATGCCACATGATGCCCTTCTTCAGGAGCTCGAGTCCGTACTGGATGGCCTGACAAGTAGGGGAGGCATTCCCCGAAAAGATGGTATCCTCGAGGTGCCCCTTTGAATAATATCGAGCCTTTAACACCTGCGCACACAAGTAGTATGGTTAATTAGCAAACGCCATGCCTTCCTTGCGAGAAGGGCTTGGTCGAAGATACGGAAATCCTTGAAGCCCATGCCGCCCTTCATTTTATGTGCCAAAATTTTCGGCCAAGCCATCAAATGCGTTTTCTGCTTACCTTCCAAGGAACCCGACTGAAATTCTGCACCATCCTATTCAGGTCATCACACACTGACATTGGGAGTTTAAAGATGTCCATAATATAAGTAGGAATAGCATGTGCAACAACCTTAATCATAGTTTCCTTGCGTCCAAGAGAGAGGGTGTCACCCCAAGCAATGATTCTTTTCAGAAGCCTCGAGTGCAAATTCTAAAATTTACCACGTGACATACGGCCCTCTAGCGTAGGCAGCCCCAAATACTTTTCCCCAAAGGTCACCAAATTTACTTTTAGTACCTACGGACTTTCTCCTAGTTTTCCATGGTACATGACTTGCAAAATAATGCACTACACTTAGCCAAGTTGATAGACTGTTCAGTAGCTCTCTCGTACTTGTTGAGCACTGCATGTACCTTTTCTGCTTGTTCCTCCGTCGCTTCAAAGAACAATAGTGTATCATCAACAAATAGCAGGCACACATGGGTCTCTATGTCAAATATTCAGGGGGTGCATAATCACCCTTTTCCTCCCCATCTTTTAATAAAGTAGAGAGACCATCAACCACGAATAAAAACAGGAACGGTGGAAGTGGATCACCTTACCAGAGCCCGCGCGACGGTGAAAACGAATCCAAGAGGGTTCCATGAAATTTAACTGTGTATCTCAGCAAGGTGAGGCATGCCATAATCCAGTCCATCCAATGGCGAGTGAAACCCATCTTTTCTATCATTCGCTCCAAGAAGATACAGTCACCCTGTCATATGCTTTAGACAAGTCGAGCTTATAAGCACAAAACCTCTTATTCGGGTCTTTTCCCTTTGAATGAAGTGAAAGCACTCAAAAGCAACCAACGCATTATCTGTGATCATCCATCCAAGGACGAAAGCACTCTTCTCAGGCGATATAATCTCATCCAGAATAGGCCGTAAACGGTTTGCCCAACACTTGGCCACTACCTTGTAGATGACATCACACAAACTGATAGGCCGGATTTCTGTGTGTCATTCAGGGTTGTCAAATTTTGGAATGAAAACAAATGGAGGTGTTGTTCACCCCCCCTCCGGCATGATCCACGAGCGTAAAAATTCCTTCACCTCGGTGATGACCGCCAAGTTCCTTTAGAAGAAGCGGATGGGAAAACCATCCGGCCCAGGCGCCTTGAGTGGTCCTATCTGAAAACGTGCATCAACTATATCTTGATCTGTAAACTCTCCACATAGGCCAACATTCATCTAAGTCAATGACAAGCTTATTAATTAAATTTATCATCGGGTCCGCATGAAGTGTTGAATCATCCAGAAACAAATTAGATAAGTAGGACGTGGCCATAGCAGCCATAGATTCATGATCCTCGTGCGTCACCCCTTCATCATCAACCAATGATTTGTCGTAATTTTTTCGAGCACGCCACACCGCTTTCCGATGGAAGAACTGTGTATTACGGTCCCCTTCCTGCAGCCATGCAACTCTAGATCTTTGCATCTAGAGCATCTCCTCCCGGTACAGAAGTTCGTTCATTGTGTCAGCGGCCTCCCGAATTTCCTTTCAGTCTGCATTCATAGACATAAGCTCTTTCAAACGACAATGTGACTTATTAGTTTCCTTTATAACATTACCGAATTTTTTACAACTCCAATCTTGTAATTTTTCATCATATTTCTGAGACTATTAGCAATATCTCCGAAATTAAGCATGGAACACAACTCAGTCCAAGTATTCATTATTATGTCCGGGAGAGTGGGGTCTCTCTCCCACATCACCTCATCTTTTGATTTCATCTAACTTTTATCCCAAAATCAATCTTATCACCGTCGATCTACAAAAGGATATATCCAAAGGCTAACCATGAGAAAGGCAGGTGGTGCGCGGCATGCCTCCTCTTCCGGTCCACGTGATAAGAACAATTTGTTGCACACACCCGGAGGCATGGGTAGATCCATATGTTGCGTGATAGCTTTTTTAGGAAAAGCGACAAGGTTGTTCGATCGTGGCGCCTTGATGTACCTACACTAGTACGCGACGACCCGGAAAGCGGGTAAAAACAAGAAACGGATGTATATCTCTAGAGAGATGTGAGTGACGTGCTTTTGTATACATACATGTAGTGTTTGAGTTGTACCGGTCCCGCTCATGCATGTGGGGATTCAGCAGCAGTTGGCACCAGTCCCACCACCCGGTGGTAACCGATCTATTGATGCTGCTTCAATGGGGGGATAGATAAGATAGATCAACGTGACTGTTACTAACACTCTAGGCACCACGTCATACCGACATACTGAACCAACCATCCATGCTCATCTCCTTGTCACACATTGTTTAGAGAACACAAGGGCTTTGTGTAAACTCACAAAAGTTATATATAGTATATGAATGCATATGTAAGATGGAATATGTAAACCAATAGATTTCTCTAGAGGCTGTATATAAATATGAATGCATATGGTGGAATGTATACATAAGTATATACATAGAAAATAACATTGCTTTGCATCACAAAGCCACGCAACATCAAAAGAAGCACACATTTTCCACGTAGATGAGACGAGCAGAGGGTAGCATGAGGAGAGCATATGCATATATTAACAACAATGAGAACAAAACCAAAAGTGTTCAATCTAGCATGTCATGTCTTGGAGAGGTTCGAGAAACCTAGCACCTGTCACCATCTAGTTGTGCCCCCACAATACGACAAGCAACACATTGTAAAGATGAGGAACTATCTCTATCTATCTAGCTAGTTTAGCATCTATCCAACCACCGCCAGTAAGAACAAAATAAAAAAGGCAAGAAAACATCGAGGCTTCTGTGGCAAGTATCTTGCTAGTACACGCATCCACTGCTATTTAAGTACCCCCCCCCCCCCCCCAATATCTCTAGATACCATCGAATTCCTTCCATAGTTACACACATCTCTATCGTTGCCCCCAATATTTGCGCTACCATACGACCCATTTCCCAGAGAACCTCCGCCATGGAAAACCACCTTCAAGTTCAACAACAACAACAACAACAACAACAACAACAACAACAACAACAACAACAACAACAACAACAGTTGAAGCTACCGCCGGGGTTCAGGTTTCACCCGACTGATGTGGAGATCATTATCGCCTACCTAGTACCCAAGGTGCTAAAGAAACCCTTCGACACCAAGGCAGTTGGGGAGGTGGATCTGAACAAACATGAGCCATGGGAACTCCCCGGGATGGCAAACATGGGGGAGAAGGAGTAGTACTTCTTCTCCCAAAAGGACCGCAAGTACCCCACCGGGATACGGACCAACAGAGCAACAACCGCCGACTACTGGAAGGCCACCGGAAAAGACAAGGAGATCTTCCACCCGCCGACCATGAGTCTCATCGGCATGAAGAAGACACTAGTCTTCTACAAGGATAGGGCGCCCAAGGGGGAGAAGACCAACTGGATCATGCATGAGTACAGGCTCGAGAGCGGCAAGCAGCCGACACCCAACCTGCCCACCGACATCACCAACGCAGCCACCATTAATGCATCTTCCAAGGTATTTAAACCTAGACTATTAGTACTCATGAATCATGAAAATCTCCATATGTATGTAGAAAGATACTTACCATAGTTGATTTGCATTGATTTATTTTATGTATGTTGCTAGGAGGACTATGTGGTTTGTAGGATCTTCCATAAAAGCACTGGACTCAAGAAGGTGGTTATGTCATCGTACGCCATGCCCATGCCCATGGTAGCAGAGCGGCAGCAGGGCTTCCTAGAATCCATTACATTGCCTCCCCTCATGGACTACAATGCATCATCACCGTTGTCACTTCCTGCATCTTCTTTGTACCAGCTACATGCCGCCGGGGCTAGCTCGTCGATGATGGAAGGTGCGTTGCTCCCAGCGATGAATGGCCACTACTTTGGTAACCACCACCACCAGATGATGGCCACCCCACCACAGCCGTCGATACCATTCTACCACCACCACCAGCAGGAGCAACAACAACACCATATGATGCAGATGCAGATGATGCCGATGTATATGAGTGCAGACTAGGGCTTTATGGTTGGGGTCAACCCTGGGAGCGAACCATCATCCATAGTGTCGCAGGAGGATGTCCTAATTGCGTTGAGCAAAAATGACCTAGGCAACGACACCGCAACAACGTCCGACGAGATCATGTCAGTGAACATGGGTATGGATGGCATATGGAAGTACCGATAATCAAATTATCCAATAGACCATATATATTTGTGTGCATGCATGAATTAATGATCCGTCCGAAGATCAGTTGATATATACCAACATATATATTGGTTTGTACTGCAATTTAAGTTTTCAGCTTCAGCACAAGAGAGTTTGTATGCATTGCTTGATTTTCCTTGCCTTGCCTCTCTTGTGCTAGCATTGTGTGTGTGTGTGTACTGGCTTGTATGTGTTGTAAAATACATGGCAATGTGTACATCATGCATGTTTTAAAACTTTGTGGAATAAACTATTTTATTTAGTATGAATATTTGGCTCCATTTTGAAAGTTTAAGAAATGCATTGCATATATATTTTTGGGATTTCTAATTTTGTGCCCTCCATTCCTTAGTTCCACTCAGTTTTGCCAACCCTTTAACTTGTGCTCACTTTTGCCACGCTCTGTCTAGTTGAACCTCACATATGGCCAAATGCAACATTTCCGTTAGGTCAACCCCTTTGACCGTTACATGCATGACTGTGAGAATACAACATGTGGGCCACTGGATAGTTAGTTGCTTCTTTGCTTTTCTGGCCGATTCCAGCGACGGCGTGACGATATCTTGGCCTCTGTAGGTAGCTGGTGCTCGTGCGTGTCCAGGGGCGGCATCAGGGTGCCCGGGGTCGGACAGAAACGAAGGCAGGGGTGAGTATCATTGTGGCTGGAGTTCGTTGTTTGTAGGAAACAAAGCTACAACATGGATTCGAACGATTTTTTGTGCTGGTGTTGTTCTACGGCTTCTGGCTGTGCAGTTTGACACGGTCACGTAACCAAATGGTCACCGGAGCATCTTCATGAGCTCATGCCGGATCAACAAAGGGAGGTCGTAATTAATGGCACTACGACACGAAAATGTTAACAAGGAGAGAGGGGAAAGCTGTGGAGCTCACACTAAGGTCGTGGAGCACATTAAATAGGTGGGGATGGGCTGTAGGCGACGAATCGACAACTGCGTCCTAGGCTGCACACATCGAATAAGACGGCGATGGCGGCGATTCAGGGCGCCCGGTCTAGCGATCTTTGTCGTATAGGTTAATGGTGGCAAGGCGTAGCTAAATGACATGGTGGTGAAGCGAGGAGATAGCAGTGGCTACATTGGTTGATGTTGGCACGGCCATGGCTTTCTCGGTCATGGTTGGAGAGAAAGCAGCAAGAGAGGATAGTGATGGATAGTAGTTATGTTCGAACTAGTGATATCTTGCTTGTCTATTGGCGTAGAGTTGGGGACAAGGAAGGCCTCGAAGGCACAAAGCAGGAGCAAGCGCTCTCGGACACGTCATCCACTACCACTAGGCACAAGGTTGAAGACGGGGTTGCCTGTAGGTGGGCTGGGCCGCTGGGGTAGTTTTCATCTCTCTGTTTTTTTTAGAAAAGGGGTATTACCCCAGCCTCTCCATCAGAAAGATGCATACGGCTCATATTATTAAAAAACGAAACCAGTCTCAAAGTCTCCAGTATCTAAAAGTATGAAAAGAAAACAGGATGCTCAAGCGAGCCTAATCAAGAAGCCACAACCGGCTGGCAAATAAAATAGGAGCACTACATGCCTATCCTATTACATGACCGCCATCCAAACCGGTTGAAAATAACCCGAGCTACCATCTCCCATCGGGTAGACGCAGTAGCCAAACGCCCCCTGGCCTCCGTCGGAGTGAGTAGCGACCACATACGGATCAATGTTGTGGCCCTGAAGATAACCTGCAAAAAGTGAAAGTTCGTTGCTCTATTAAAAACCAAATCATTTCTACAGTTCCATACTGCCCATAACAAGGCACAAACTCCAACACGAATATGTCTTGCTAAATCCAAGTTAACCCCATCAAGCCTTGTTCCAAATAACATATTGACAAAGGTAGGCGGAGTAATATTAAAAGCAATATGAATCGAACGCCAAAGAATCTTAGCCAGCGGGCAATCTAGAAAGAGGTGCCTGATAGTTTCGTTACAATCACAAAAACTACACCTAGCAGAACCCATCCAATTGCGTTTTGCCAGATTATCCTTTGTCAAAATGACTTGTTTATGCAAAACCACATAAACACTTTGATTCGCAAAGGTACCTTAACTTTACAGACGTGCTTCGAGCAAGGAATGACACTAGTGTTTATGACATCCAGATACATGGATTTGACCGAGAACCTGCCGTCCTTAGTCAGTTTCCAAAACAATCTATCTGGCTGCTGAGACAGCTGGACATCCATCAGCCTTCATACAAGATGAAGCCAGGCCTCCCAACGATCGCCTACCAGCGTCCTCTGAAAGCTAATATTGAGAGGCGTGGACTGTAAGACAGTTGCAACGTAAGCTTCTTGACGTTGAACAATGTTATACAGAGTAGGATATTGAAGTGCCAGAGGCGTCTCCCCAAGCCACGTATCCTCCCAGAACCTCGTGTTAGCCCCATCACCGACTAAGATTTTGCCCTGTTAAAGAAGAGGGGCTTGACTTTCATCAACCCTTTCCAAAACGGTGAATCAGTCGGGCGCACAGTCACCTGAGCCAATGTTTTAGACTAAAGATACTTATTTCACAGAATCTGAGCCCAAGTAGCCTCTGTCTCGGACAAAAGTTTAAATTGCCACTTGCTAAGGAGACATCTATTCTTGATCTCTAGATTTTAAATGCCTAGATCGCCTTGGTCATTCGCCCTATAGATGATGTCCCATTTTGCAAGCCTACACTTTCGTTTCAACTCATCATTCTGCCAAAAGAATTGAGATCGATAAAAGTCTAACCTCTTCCTAACCCCCCCGGGACCTCAAAAAAGGATAAAAAAAACATGGGCATACTGGTGAGGACCGAATTAATCAGAATTAATCGACCTCCATATGACATGAGCTTCCCTTTCCAACAGCTCAGTTTCTTTTCAAAACGATCCTCGATGCATTTCCACTCCTTGTTCGTCAGCTTACGATGATGAATGCGTATACCTAAGTATGTAAACGGTAGCAAACCCAACTCACATCCGAACAATTGCTTATACGCCTCCTGGTCCTCATTAGTTCTTCCAAAGCAGAACAGTTCGCTCTTATGGAAGTTAATCTTGAGTCCAGACAATTGTTCAAATAAGCACAAGACAAGCTTCATGTTTCTCGCTTTCGCCAAGTCATGCTCCATAAAGATGATAGTATCATCAGCATACTTCAATATGGATATACCACCATCAACTAGGTGCGGAACCAAGCCAGAAACCTGCCCCGCATCCTTAGCCCGACCTATTAAAATAGATAACATATCAACCACTATGTTGAATAGAATCGGTGACATGGGATCTCCTTGCCTTAGTCCTTTGTGTGTCTGGAAATAATGACCTATATCATCATTCACTTTAATCCCTATACTCCCTTTTTGCGTAAAGGACTCAATCTGGTCTCGCCAGGCCTTGTCAAATCCTTTCATACGCAAAGCTTGTTGAAGGAAAGGCCATTTAAATTTATCGTATGCTTTTTCAGAATCCACTTTAAAAACCACACCATCTAGTTTCTTTAGTGGATCTCATGGAGTGTTTCATGCAAGACGACCACCCCTTCAAGGATATTTCTATCTGGCATGAAAGCGGTCTGGGACGGTTGCACAACTGAATGTGCAATCTGCGTGAGTCGGTTCCTCCCAACCTTGGTGAAAATTTTGAAACTGACATTAAGCAAACAGATAGACTTGAACTGCTCAATGCGAATAGCCTCTGTCTTCTTAGGAAGAAGAGTTATCGTTCCAAAATTGAGCTTGAACAAATGAAGCTGACCAATGAACAAATCATGAAACATCGGCAACAGGTCACCCTTAATGAAATGCCAAGACTTTTTAGAACTCCATGAAACCCATCCGTCCTGGCGCTTTATTGTTTTTCATTTATGCAATGGCCTCAAACACCTCCTTCTCCATAAAAGGAGCAGTCAAAATCTCATTCTCTTCCGTCTCAAGTTGAGGAACATCCTCAACTATTGACTCATCCAGGGACACAAAACTCTCCTCCGAAGGTCCAAACAACTGCTTATAATAGTTGGTAATGTAAACTTTCAGGTTTTCCTGACCAACTATCGTCCCTTCATCTTGTTCTAATTGAAAAATTCTCTTCTTATGGTGCTTTCCATTAGCAATCATATGAAAGAATTGAGTGTTGTCCTCTCCTGGGAAAACCTTACGAACCTTAGCTCTCAAAGCCCATTTCAATTCCTCCTCTCGGAGAAGCTCTTTCAACCTTAACTTGGCCTCCACTTTAGACTCCAGCTCGCTAGTATCTAATATAGAGGTTTCAGCTTTTAACTCAAGGGAGTGAATAATCATAAGGAGTCTTTCCTTCTCAGCCTTATATATCCCATTCGTATGCTTAGCCCGTCCACGAAGGAACCTTCGAAGATGACGAATCTTGCACTGCCACCACTCAATGGGTGACCTTCCCCCCGAGTCTTTAGCCCACTCTCTAGCTAACAACTCAATAAACCCTTCTCTTTCAAACCAAGCAAGTTCGAAGGAGAAAATATTCTTATTACCCATATGAGTTTGAGCCCCTGAGTCGACTAGTAGCGGTGTGTGATCCGAGATACCTCGTGTCAACGCCTGCACTGCTACTGAGAGGAAACTTGTTTCCCAATCGACGCTCGCCAAAACACGATCGAGCTTCTCAAAAGTCGGAACCGGTAGCGAGTTTGCCCAAGTGAATTTCCTACCCGAGAGCTCTATCTCTCTGAGATCCAAGCTTTCTATGATAGTATTGAACATAAACGACCATCTGCCATCAAAGTTGTCATTATTCTTTTCCTCCTTTCTCCGAATAATGTTAAAATCACCACCCACTAAGACAGGTAGCTGCTCGTTACCGCAAACACGGACCATATCAGCCAAGAAATCTGGCTTGAGTTCGGGTTACGCAGCCCCATAGACTGCCACCAAAGCCCAATCAAATTCATCTGCTTTAGTTCTGACCCGAAACTTTACGGCGAACTCACCAACACTACACTCCGAACCTCCAACGTTTCGCACTTAACCCCGAGTAGAACCCCATCGGATCTTCCTCGAGGTGGGAGGCAGTGCCAGTCAAAATCTACCCCCCAGATAAGGTGCTAAGAAATTGTGGAGAAAAATTACCTCGTCCAGTCTTGGACAAAGCAATAAAGTCTAAATGATGTTCAAGAGAAGCCTCTGCTAGAAACCGTCTTTTAGGCAAGTCTTTAAGACCTCTGACCCTGCAGTCTCCCACTGACCCGTCTCCCTGCAAAGACAGGATCCGGGATCCCGCCGAAAGCGATGACCTCCTCGCGTGAATCTGCGCTGGGGAAAAGAGCCTCCTGCCCGTCCCTCAACAGCGGTGACCAGCGCCAGGGCCACCGGAGCAACATCCAGTGTCGACAAGAGCTCCCAGGGCCTATCGACGGACATCCCGCCGACGCCCGAGACCGGTGAACTCGGCATAGCGCGGTCCAAGGAGTCCGGTGCCGCAGCGACCAAACCACCCGGCCCGCCCTCCAGAGCAACAGAAGAGGAGACGACGCCTCCTGCGCGCCCGCTCCCCCGCAAGTCGGCGACCTCACCAAGGGGGCCGCGCCGACCCTCGGCGCCGCCGGCGTCAAAGGCCCAGAGGGCCGAGCCTCCTGCTCGTCATCTCCTCCCGCGACCACCGGCTCGGCCACCACAGCCGGTGCCGAGGGAGAGGAAACAACCGAGGGCGGGACCTCATGCCCCATTGCACCTCCGTCCTCAATAGACCTCGTCACCCACAAAATTAGCATCGGGCTCGCAGAAACGACCCGGTCACACGACAACCTCGGCGGAGCCGAGAACGCCCCAAAAGAACCAAGCTGAAGAGTGGTAGTCAATCGTGATAGAAGACCCAACAGGGGCGGAGTCACCAGTGTCAGACTGCCCCGAAGGCCCCTTAGCCTTGTCATCATTACTCTTAGCAATGTCATCCTGGTTCCCCGAACCCCCTCCTCCCTCAGAAGTGTCCATGGGATTATCATCCTCAAACTCATTGAATAAATCAAGATCCTCGTACTCAACATCCAACTGATATAAAACACCCGCATAATTCCAAGGCACCACGTCTGGCAAGAACTGAATATTGGCGACACTGACAAGCAGCCGTGCCACCCCATGAGCCCGAGTGAACTGCATATCCACCTGCTCAGTCCTGCCAATCAAAGAACCCAGGCTCCAGATCACCAAGAAGCTGTCCAGAGGGGCGGACGGGGCACTAGAGAAACGAACCCAAATCTGAGTTAAGGGTGTGCCCTGTGGCTCTTTCTTTTTCCACTCATCAAACTCCAGCACATAACTAGTACCTGTGACCCTGCTCATACCGAACTTGAGAATCCTCACCTGATCCTCCTTAGACGGGAAATCCACTTTATAAGAGTTATCGGTGAGCTTAAGTAAGGACCATCGAAAATTAGCCGAGCGAGCTCTCTCAACTTTGAATGATCTGCAGGCTTCATTAACGGCCCGTGAACCACCTTCACCACACTGTGGAAGGACGTTTCCACTATGGGCAGAAGGCTCCGCAGATGGAGACTCAAAAACATCAACTCTAAACAACACACTCCGTAGATCCTGAACGGATGGTTTAGGCCCCAACATAAGAGGACAATGGTCATTGTGTGTTTAGGTTTCCGACACAGATCACATAACTCCGCAGTACACTGAACCAAAAAGTGACCTGGTTCCCCACAACGGAAACAAGTGAGCTTCTTCTTCTTAGCCACCCACTTTGACAACTTGTCACTCTCGGCCTTGTCCGAACCTTGCTCAGAAGTAGAATCGCCAGTCTGCATGGGCTCTGGCAAAGAAACTCTAGCCAAAGCCTGCACCGTCTCCACCGCCACCTACGGTAAATCCGATGCACCCTCCGCTACCTCCGTCACTGTAGCGGTCTTAGTATGCCGAGGCTGGTAGTGCCTCCGGTTCCCGCCCCGACCTCCACGAAAGCGTCCTTGGAAAGCTCGGTTGTTAGGACCAGCCGCGCCCTCGACAAATTTTTTGGTCGGTCCTTGGAAACCCCGGTTATCATTGCCATTGTCCACCCAAGCATAGCCACGGCCCCCTCCGGTGGAGGAAGAACCTCGGTGCAAACCAGCGCCATAAGCATCATACCCGTCATCACCCCACTGACCACGCAGGGGGTTACGGTCATCTCCTGCCGACACACCCGTCCCAAGGCCGGTCGGACCACCTGACCTTTGCCTCGGCCTCCAGCCATCTGCCTCGGCAATGGACGTTGTGCCGGCGGCGTTTCGGTCCTAGCAGACGGCGTCGGTGCAGCCCGCGGCCCGGGGATAGACGCCATTGGCGGAGGCATCGACCCCCGAGGCGGAGCCGGCGCCCTTGCCGCAAGCAGGGCCAGCGCCCTAGCCGGGGTCGGAGCTGGCGGCCTCGGAGCCAGCGCCCGAGGTGGAGGCGGAGCTGTCACCTTGGGCGGCCTCATGGCCGGCGTAGGCGGAGGCGCAGCCCTAGCCGCACTAGGGCGCAAGCAACGCCGCAGCCATGGCAGTAGCTCCCCGCGGCGACGCGTTTTCTTCGGGCCGCGGCGGAGGCTTGGGCGGCATCACGTCCTCGCCGGCCGACGTCGCAAGCTCGACAAAGATGCCCGAGGCCCGCCTCGCACGGCCACGCACGGCCGACGGAAAACCAACCCGTCCGCGGCGGCGAACCCTAGCGAGAACAACGCCACGACAGGGAGAAACCGATCGTGCATGTGATGGCACACGATCCGACACTATCACATGCACGTAAGCCTCGACAGCCGCCGCCAAGATGGCGGTTTTGCCTGGGCCTTTAGCTCCGCTAATCCCAGCCCACACTTAGCCAAACCATCCAAACCCGACGTCCCGGACGCAGAAGTACACGCACAGCGGCCCACTACTCCCAGTCTGTCAGAACCCAACAACGCATTCAAACGCACGATCCGATCCGCCCGAATCACGCACGAACAATCAATCGCCGGCTCCGGCATCTGCGCCGCCGGCGGCCGCCGTTCCTTCTTCTTCTTCCGCGTTACAAGAGTCCAGTTATCCGGCAAGAAATCAGACAACGTTACCGGATTTCTCAAAACCTTCGGAATTGGTCCGCTCCACGGCTTCATAACCGGCTTCGAGATTTGAACAGGAGAGCGACGCCGATCGGTCATGAACTCAAGCTCCGGCGATGAACCAGCGCTCGGCGAGGCCATGGGCACTCCGCCGGCAGTCTTCATAGAAATATGGCCCTCGACCTGCTCCTCGTCGTCACTCTCCAGAAGCGCCCAAAACCTCTCCCTCCCGGTCTTGCCTGAGCCATCGGCTCTGATAGATCGATCAACTCCGGTGACCTCGGTTGTACATCCACCTCCATACATTCACCAACAACTACGTCATATAAATCGAGAATGAATCTAGAACCAACCTCAATCTTGCCGCCGTCCGGGAGATAGTCGCCAGCGAGGACGTCGTTGTCCAGATCCAGGAGAACCATCCATCTCGAACGTGGAGAGAAA
The DNA here is from genome assembly GCA_021605145.1 of Aegilops bicornis. Classification (NCBI taxonomy): domain Eukaryota; kingdom Viridiplantae; phylum Streptophyta; class Magnoliopsida; order Poales; family Poaceae; genus Aegilops; species Aegilops bicornis. Next base: position 73,948,006 of record CM038671.1, on the reverse strand, counting down.
CGAAGTCGTCCTTTTGTCCAAAAGACGGGATTGTTCCCTTCAGAGAAACTCGCCCGCCATTGCATCCAACGTGACTCATCCCGTCCGATCTCACCACACTGCAGATCGCCACACGCGCCACCCGATCCTGCCGGCTCCTCCGTTCCACCCGACGGTGCCGCCGCTAGGGTACTAGGAGAGGCCGGTTGGATCTCATGCGTCGGAGCGCGACCGCCAGGCGAGGATTGAAGGAGCAGCGGTGGTGATCCGGCCGCCTTTGGTAGCCTCGTCTCCACCTCGCCCTCCGACTCGCCCTCCGCCTCGCCCGTGTCTCTCTCTTTTTATTTATGTCCTTTCCTTTCATATTTAAATATATTTAATTCAAAAATTTCTAAATCCATCTAGAAAATTAACTGTGAATATAATGAATTTCTAAAAAATACGGACACTTTTAGACTGAAAGGATTAACTAAGGCGCCGGCCCACGAACGTTGCCAAAGCCCCCCCCCCCCAGCCACAACACCGTACTGAATGATGTGGTTTAGTCCCACATTGCCGCGCGATAGGCTTGCGGACCTCCTTAAATAGCATAGAGGACCATATGCAACAAACTACTATTGTAATAAGAGCATCAATGCTCACTTTGTGAAGGAGATGATGATTCGTTATTGAATCATCTCTTAATCTCTTTCACAAAGTAAGCATAGATGATCTTACTATAATATATGTATTTTTTTCTTACAAGTGGCATCATTTCACAATTTATCTGATCGAATTCGAGCACTTTAATTTCAAGAAAATCAAAGAAAAGTTAAAATTTGGCACAACTATGGGTTTTACCATTGTGAACATTGTTGCCACAGGAAAAATAACCGCTTTTGGAATAAAAAGTATTATTTCCATATTTCAAGTGCCAGAAATGGCTTTTTTGTGAAGTACGTGAAATAAGTTCCAAACTTGCCGTTACCAATTTTTATGTAAGGTAGACCGCATTGGAAGCACGCTAACCAATTTCATGAATTTCAAAGTGTTATAGCTATATTTCCAAGATTTATTGCATTAACGGTGAAATATGAGATTTTGCTCAAATTTAAACTATAAGTGTGATGTAGTTTGGTACTGAAAATTAGCAAGAATCATTTTATCTCCCATGTTGGTGGTGCATCCACTTGGGACAACAAAAATCAAAATTCCGAACCATTTCATACCAAAGTTGTACATTTCAAGTTTTACACGATTTTTGAAAAAAAATCAAAGAAAATGAAAAAATATAGAAAATTCAGATGCTTGTGTATGATGCCTTATTGTTTGAACTAGTAGGTGGAAAAAATCATAAACTTGCAATACTATAAGTTAAAAAAAAACCTTCACAAAATGGCCTATCTAGTATGAAGTTGCATGGATTTCAAGGCGTATGCCCATGCCCATGGCCACTTCCATGGCAGACTCCATGATATCAATTTAAAATTTGGCATAACTATGGGTTTTACTATTGTGAACATTGTTGCCACAAGAATTTTTGTTTGGAATAAATATCATTTCCATTTTTCACGTGCGAGAAATAGCTTTTTTGTGAAGGAAGTACCTGAAATAAGTTCCAGAACTTGGTGTTACCATTTTTCATGTAAGGTAGACCACATTGGAAGCACACTGACCAAGTTTTATGAATGTCAATGTATTATAGATATATTTCTAAGATTTTTTGCATTAACAGTGAATTATGAGATTTTTCTCAAATTTGAACTATAAGTGTGATGTAGTTTGGTACTGAAAATGGGGAAAAATCATCTTATGCGCCCATGTTGGTGGTGCATCCACCTGGGACAACCAAAATGGAAATTCCATTCCATTTCATACCAAAGTTATACATTTCGTGGGCAAGATCTACGTGTGAAGCGGAGTACATAGCTGCTTCGGAAGAAGCAAATGAAGGAGTAGTCTGGATGAAGGAGTTCATATCCGATCTTGGTGTAATACCTAGTGCATCGGGTCCAATTAAAATCTTTTGTGACAACACTGGAGCAATTTCCTTGGCGAAGGAATCTAGGTTTCATAAGGGAACCAAACACATCAAGAGACGCTTCAACTCCATTGGTGAACAAGTCAAGGATGGAGACATAGAAATTTGCAAGATACACACGGATCTGAATGTGGAAGACCCGTTGACTAAGCCTCTTCCATGAGCAAAACATGATCAGCACCAAGACTCCATGGGTGTTAGATTCATTACAATGTAATCTAGATTATTGACTCTAGTGCAAGTGGGAGACTAAACGAAATATGCCCTAGAGGCAATAACAAAGTTGTTATTTTATATTTCCTTATTCATGATAAAGGTTTATTATTCATGCTAGAATTGTATTGATCGGAAACCTAAATACATGTGTGAATACATAAACAAACAACGTGTCCCTAGTAAGTCTCTACTGGACTAGCTCGTTGATCAAAGATGGTTAAGGTTTCCTAACCATGGACATGAGTTGTCATTTGATAACGGGATCACATCATTAGGAGAATGATGTGATGGACAAGACCCATTTGTTAGCTTAGCATAGTGGTCGTTGAGTTTTATTGCTATTGCTTTCTTCATGTCAAATACATATTCTTTCGACTATGAGATTATGCAACTCCTGGATACCGGAGGAATGCCTTATGTGATATCAAACGTCACAACGTAACTGGGTGATTATAAAGATGCTCCACAGGTATCTCCGAAGGTGTTTGTTGAGTTGGCATAGATCGAGATTAGGATTTGTCACTCCAAGTATCCGAGAGGTATCTCTGGGCCCTCTCGGTAATATACATCATAAGCTTGCAAGCAAACCACTACAGAGTTAGTCGTGAGGTGATGTATTACGGAACAAGTAAAGAGACTTGTCGGTAACGAGATTGAACTAGGTATAGAGATACCGACGATCGAATCTCGGGCAAGTAACACACCAATGAACAAAGGGAATTACGTATGTTATCATAAGGTTCAACCGATACAGATCTTCGTAGAATATGTAGGAGCCAATATGGGCATCCAGGTTCCGCTATTGGTTATTGACCGGAGAGGTGTCTTGGTCATGTCTGCATAGTTCTCGAACCTGTAAGATCCGCACGCTCAACGTTCGTTGACGATATAATATTATATGAATTATTTATGTTGGTGACCGAATGTTGTTCGGAGTCCCGGATGTGATCACGGACATGATGAGGAGCTCCGGAATGGTCCAGAGGTAAAGATTGATATATGGGATAATAGTGTTTGTTCTCCGGAGGGGTTCCAGAATTCAACGGAATGGGTTCCAAATGTTTCCCAAAATGCTTGGCTACGAGAACACTTCATTTTGGCCAAAGGGAAAGCCCATGAGGCTTTTGCCAAGTGCAAAAGGGAGTTTTGCGGAGACCAGAGGCTAGACGCCAGGAACCCTGGCGTCTAGGGGGTAGACACCGGGAACCCTGGCATCTAGCCCTGGAGTCCGAGAAGGACTCTTGGCTTTTGGGTAAAACCGACTTTGAGGAGGCTCTTACTCCAAGTTTCGACCCCAGGGCTCAGCATATAAATAGAGGGCCAGGGCTGGCAACCAAGACACATCAAGATTCACCAAGCTGTGTGCCGGCAACCCCGTCCTCTCTAGTTTATCCTCTATCATAGTTTCCGTAGTGCTTGGGCGAAGCCCTGTGGAGATTGTTCTTCACCAACACCGTCACCATGCCGTCGTGCTGCCGGAACTCATCTACTACTTCCTCCGTCTTGCTGGATCAAGAAGGCGAGGACGTCATCGAGCTGAAGGTGTGCTGAACGCGGAGGTGCCGTACGTTCCGTACTTGATCATACGGATCGTGAAGGTGTACGACTACATCAACCGCGTTGATAAACGCTTCCACTTAGCGATCTTCAAGGGTATGAAGATTCTCTTCCCCTATCCTAGCTATGCATATCCATGGAAAGATCTTGCGTGTGCGTAGATTTTTTTTGTTTTCCATGCAACGTTACCCAACTCGTTAAGCTCAAAAAAATTAGTAAATGCATGAAAAATAGCAAATGAAGTCAGAAAGGGTTGAAAATTGATGACGTGACTTTGAATGGTGCATACTGAACGCACGAAAAGTCTGGAGTTGAAATTAGTTTAAAAAAATGAGATGCATTTGTAACAGATGAGTTTTCATCCGAAAGCCTGATACTTCGAAAGAGATTGTCCATTTTGTACACGAAGTGCATCCAGTTTTGTCGTAACCCTCTCAACTTTTTAGCACATGCTATGTGGGTGAAATGATGACACCATGCCAACTTTCAACCTTTTCAGAGTTGATTTGTAGTGCTTTTCAATTTCAGGGTCATTTAGCTCCAAAAAATCAGTAAATGCATGAAAAATAGCAAATGAAGTGCTACATAATGCATGAAATATTTTGGTTGGACATAATATTTCTTCGCGTTTCAACGCCAAAACACACACTATTACAAAGATTCTCTCTGGTTTGTCCAAAGTGGGACTTACCAGATATATAAGTCTGAAAACTCACTAGAGAAGAAAGTGATGACGGTGAAGCCGGTCACATCCCAGAGTGGATCTTGGGGTATAAAACTTTTTCTTCGCATGTGTCCCTTTGCACCGTAACCATGGAAAATCTTCATCATTTAACGGGATGCTTGGGTCAATATTCACTATGAAGGGAGCAATTTCATGAAACTTTTCATCATCTTCTGACATGTCTGTCTTGTCCTCCACTCCCACGATGTTTCTTTTCCCTGAAAGACTATGTGGCGCTTTGGCTCATTGTATGATGTATTCGCTTCCTTATCTTTTCTTTTTCTCGGCTTGGTAGACATGTCGTTCACATAGAAAACCTGCGCTTCATCATTGGCTAGGACGAATGGTTCGTCTGCGTACCCAAGATTGTTGAGATCCACTGTTGTCATTCCATACTGCGGGTCTTCATTTACCCCGCCTCTTGTCAGATTGACCCATTTGCACCGAAACATAGGGTCCTTCAAACCACGTCCATAGTCAAGTTCCCATATCTCCTCTATGTAACCATAATATGTGTCATTTGGCCTATTGGTGTTTGATTCATCAAAGCGAACACCACTGTTTTGGTTGGTGCTCTTTTTATCTTGGGCGATCATGTAAAATGTATTCCCATTTATCTCGTACCCTTTGAAAGTCAATATAGTCGAAGATGGTAACTGGGACAACAAGTACAGCTCATCTGCAACAGTGTCGTCAAGCATGAGACGTGTCTGCAACCAACCGGCGAAAGTCCCCGTTTGTTCACTTGTAATCCAAATGCCGACCGCTCTAGTTTAAGAAGAAGAAGAAGAAGAAGAAGAAGAAGAAGAAGAAGAAGAAGAAGAAGAAGAAGAAGAAGAAGAAGAAGAAGAAGAAGAAGAAGAAGAAGAAGAAGAAGAAGAAGAAGAAGAAGGAGAAGGAGAAGAAGAAGAAGAAGAAGAAGAAGAAGAAGAAGAAGAAGAAGAAGAAGAAGAAGAAGAAGAAGAAGAAGAAGAAGAAGAAGAAGAAGAAGAAGAAGAAGAAGAAGAAGAAGAAGAAGAAGAAGAAGAAGAAGAAGAAGAAGAAGAAGAAGAAGAAGAAGAAGAAGAAGAAGAAGAAGAAGAAGAAGAAGAAGAAGAAGAAGAAGAAGAAGAAGAAGAAGAAGAAGAAGAAGAAGAAGAAGAAGAAGAAGAAGAAGAAGAAGAAGAAGAAGAAGAAGAAGAAGAAGAAGAAGAAGAAGAAGAAGAAGAAGAAGAAGAAGAAGAAGAAGAAGAAGAAGAAGAAGAAGAAGAAGAAGAAGAAGAAGAAGAAGAAGAAGAAGAAGAAGAAGAAGAAGAAGAAGAAGAAGAAGAAGAAGAAGAAGAAGAAGAAGAAGAAGAAGAAGAAGAAGAAGAAGAAGAAGAAGAAGAAGAAGAAGAAGAAGAAGAAGAAGAAGAAGAAGAAGAAGAAGAAGAAGAAGAAGAAGAAGAAGAAGAAGAAATAAATAAAGAAGAAGAAGAAATAAAGAAGAAGAAGAAGAAGAAGAAGAAGAAGAAGAAGAAGAAGAAGAAGAAGAAGAAGAAGAAGAAGAAGAAGAAGAAGAAGAAGAAGAAGAAGAAGAAGAAGAAGAAGAAGAAGAAGAAGAAGAAGAAGAAGAAGAAGAAGAAGAAGAAGAAGAAGAAGAAGAAGAAGAAGAAGAAGAAGAAGAAGAAGAAGAAGAAGAAGAAGAAGAAGAAGAAGAAGAAGAAGAAGAAGAAGAAGAAGAAGAAGAAGAAGAAGAAGAAGAAGAAGAAGAAGAAGAAGAAGAAGAAGAAGAAGAAGAAGAAGAAGAAGAAGAAGAAGAAGAAGAAGAAGAAGAAGAAGAAGAAGAAGAAGAAGAAGAAGAAGAAGAAGAAGAAGAAGAAGAAGAAGAAGAAGAAGAAGAAGAAGAAGAAGAAGAAGAAGAAGAAGAAGAAGAAGAAGAAGAAGAAGAAGAAGAAGAAGAAGAAGAAGAAGAAGAAGAAGAAGAAGAAGAAGAAGAAGAAGAAGAAGAAGAAGAAGAAGAAGAAGAAGAAGAAGAAGAAGAAGAAGAAGAAGAAGAAGAAGAAGAAGAAGAAGAAGAAGAAGAAGAAGAAGAAGAAGAAGAAGAAGAAGAAGAAGAAGAAGAAGAAGAAGAAGAAGAAGAAGAAGAAGAAGAAGAAGAAGAAGAAGAAGAAGAAGAAGAAGAAGAAGAAGAAGAAGAAGAAGAAGAAGAAGAAGAAGAAGAAGAAGAAGAAGAAGAAGAAGAAGAAGAAGAAGAAGAAGAAGAAGAAGAAGAAGAAGAAGAAGAAGAAGAAGAAGAAGAAGAAGAAGAAGAAGAAGAAGAAGAAGAAGAAGAAGAAGAAGAAGAAGAAGAAGAAGAAGAAGAAGAAGAAGAAGAAGAAGAAGAAGAAGAAGAAGAAGAAGAAGAAGAAGAAGAAGAAGAAGAAGAAGAAGAAGAAGAAGAAGAAGAAGAAGAAGAAGAAGAAGAAGAAGAAGAAGAAGAAGAAGAAGAAGAAGAAGAAGAAGAAGAAGAAGAAGAAGAAGAAGAAGAAGAAGAAGAAGAAGAAGAAGAAGAAGAAGAAGAAGAAGAAGAAGAAGAAGAAGAAGAAGAAGAAGAAGAAGAAGAAGAAGAAGAAGAAGAAGAAGAAGAAGAAGAAGAAGAAGAAGAAGAAGAAGAAGAAGAAGAAGAAGAAGAAGAAGAAGAAGAAGAAGAAGAAGAAGAAGAAGAAGAAGAAGAAGAAGAAGAAGAAGAAGAAGAAGAAGAAGAAGAAGAAGAAGAAGAAGAAGAAGAAGAAGAAGAAGAAGAAGAAGAAGAAGAAGAAGAAGAAGAAGAAGAAGAAGAAGAAGAAGAAGAAGAAGAAGAAGAAGAAGAAGAAGAAGAAGAAGAAGAAGAAGAAGAAGAAGAAGAAGAAGAAGAAGAAGAAGAAGAAGAAGAAGAAGAAGAAGAAGAAGAAGAAGAAGAAGAAGAAGAAGAAGAAGAAGAAGAAGAAGAAGAAGAAGAAGAAGAAGAAGAAGAAGAAGAAGAAGAAGAAGAAGAAGAAGAAGAAGAAGAAGAAGAAGAAGAAGAAGAAGAAGAAGAAGAAGAAGAAGAAGAAGAAGAAGAAGAAGAAGAAGAAGAAGAAGAAGAAGAAGAAGAAGAAGAAGAAGAAGAAGAAGAAGAGGAAAAGGAAGAAAAGGAGGAAGAAGAAGAGGAGGAGGAAGAAGAAGATTAGGGGTGCACCACCGACGAAACCGGGTCGAGCGGGTTAGGGGGTTCCTCGGTGTCGATGAAACCCTAAATATCAAGTATCGTTGGTTCGAGATACATGTGGCCGTCGGTGTCGAACACTACATCCACGTCCCACATGTGATGCCGGCGTCCGGCTGCCCCACGCAATAGCTTCTCGGTAATGATGGTGGTCGAATTATTGCGATTTGTCCGCAACCTCTACGGTGACGATAAAGGCAAGTGTTGAAATCTTGAAACACCCAAACTGACTCAAGTCGGTTTGGTTGTTTGAAATTTCAAAACTTGGCTTTAATCCTCATTGCAGAGGCTGCCAGACAAATTCGCTAAGGTGTTCGACCGTCATCGGCCACCAGAACTATTGTTGCGGGACGTCGGGCTCCGGCTTCACTTGTGGGATGTGGATCTAGTGTTCAACGCCGAGCGGCACATGTATCTCGCACCAATGATACTTGCTATTTAGGGTTCTGTCGACGCCAACGAACCCCCTAACCCGCTCGTCCTGTTGTAAATATTTAGTTAGGTCGACGGAAAAAACAAAATTGCTATGTTACTCATCTTTCGATTTAAATTTGCAGTTTTTTCGTCGCTGCGAGGGTCTAGTGTTCGACGAGCTTTGCCCTGCGTTCGTGGGTGAGCACAAATGACATCTCCTCCTCCCCCTTCATTTGCTCTATTCCGATCTTCGTGCCAATGAAACTTGCTAGCTATAGGTGTCTTCAATCATCAGTATGCGTGACCACTATGCGTCTCCCGTTCGAAAGGGTTACATCTATAAATATGCATGCATTTGCATATTTATAACTGTGATTCTTTCTAATTGTCCAATGTTATCCATGAACAGGCCGAGTATGTGTAGATTGGGTTCATTTTCCCATATGCTCTGCTCTGGATCCGATGCAGAATTTCGTTAGTGCCTCCCTGTTGTTCTCCAGGTTCACATCCTCTCTGCTTATTACTGAGACGTATTGTGGGTGCAAAAGGAGTTGATGTTCCCCGACGGGTATGCAGCGAATCCACAGAGGGGAGCGAGTCTTGATAAATTAAAGATATTTGGTCTCAAGAGTCATGATTGGCACATATGGATTGAGCGGGTAATGCCGGTGATGTTGTGTGGCTTCATCCCTGAGGATGAATGGCTAGTACTGGCAGAGCTAAGCTGTTTCTTCCGTGTTCTTTGTGCAAAAGAACTATTGCCTGGTCTGCTAGAAGAAATGGAAGAGTTGGCGCCGGAGTTGATCTGCAAGTTAGAGAAGATCTTTTCGCTGGGCTTCTTTAATCCAATGCAGCACTTGATTGTGCATCTCCCAACCGAGGCAAGATGGTGGGGGGTGCAAAATCGTTGGTGCTACGCCACTGAGAGGATGCAGAAGATGGTATGAGCAAAATGTAGAAATAAACGTAGAATTAAAGCATCAATGGCTGAGGCATTCATTACTGAGGAGGCGGAAAAGTTCGTGACAGCACACTATGAAGCCAAAAATCGTCATTTGCATAATACGAAGCCTCGGTACAATGCTGACGACCCTAAAAAGGGTGGATCCGTTCCTGTCTTCCTCGTCGATCCGAACGTCCGCACGGCAGCGGCAGCCGGCACCGGTGGCGTCGTAATTTTCTCTTCTTCTCTCTAGCAATATATCAATGTGTTTTTGATTTTTTTTGTCTAGATTAAGGTCATCTATTGAGTCGAATTTACCCCTTATTTGTGCTGTTTGTCCTACATATTTTTGTATGTTGCCACAATTAAATCAATGAAATTGTTGCTAGCAGATTGAGTGACCCGGGCAAGATAAAATTGGTAGAATATTATCATCCAAAATCTGAAAGATCTGGTAAGAAGAAAACACTTTCTTAGGCATTTTATTATGTTCTACTCCCTCCGTTTTTTTTATAAAACGTTTCAGACAGCTCGCGTTGTACTGTTTTGAACAGTGTCTGAATGTCTAAACATCTTATAAAAATGAACACTTGAAACTGTAATTCTAGTTTTGTTATTGTAGGTTATTGAGCCTTGGTGTCTGATAATGTGTTTTGGAATTTGAGAATGCAAGACATGGTTTTCAATAAATTTTGTCGTTTATTTTAGCATTATATTGAGCAGTGTGACTGTTGGATTGTTTTTAACCTTTTATAAATCGACTTATATTATGTTTGGTAATCGGTGTTACAAGCTATGAAACGCACCTTTGTTTAACACATCGGTTGCTAGATTTCTTTTTGCAATGGTTAAGAGTGGTGCATCAGGGTAAGATTAGCTTCAGCTCCGCCCCTGCTCATGAACACTTAGGGCTAGTGGAAATCAAACAAAGCACCCATTTGGATGTTCCCGATGTCTATATTATGGCTCAACAGGCAACCCAAATTTTCTATCTATCGTGGGCATGTCAAAGTGATCCAAATCTCAAAGGTTGGGATGTCGTTTATGAAGTGCTGCCACGTGTTAGACCACCTCCCCCCAATGAACAGGATTATGAACCTCACATTAACCTAGACACATGAAGGAGAATTCTTCCAAGAAACACGTCTTTCCAAAAAAAAGTTTCAAGAACCGCTCTACTTCACCCCAGAACATTGAAGTAGATGGCGACAGTGAACCCGACTTCACCCCTGAGCCGGAACAAGAAGAGCCTGAACTAGAAGAGGTTATCAATGGATGACCTGTCAATGCTTGACCGATTACGTAAAGGTGGCCTTCCACATGATGATGCATTTATTAATGATGATGTCGAGCACGTCATTACCGATAGTGATGATGATGATGCATTTATTGATCCCGGAGCATTTATTGAACCCGACGATCCAGATTATTATTAGGTATTCAATTTTTTATGTTGTACTTGATTTATATAGTTACTTGTATGATTTATATAGTTGGTATGTATAATTTTCTTAGTTTGTATGATTGTTTCTTATACATAGTGCCATGGTCTTGATGTCCGTCCCCGTCGGCCCTCGCCCGCTTTTATGATTCAGATGTGGTAAATTCTCTTTCATAACTATTTGTTGCATTTCATATTTATGAAAATTATGGCCATCAAGTTGACATAGAGATATTTTAATCTAGGAGGTATGTGAACCGGAATTTGAAACCGACCCTCTTGTCGAGAAGTTAAATTTAGTTGAAAAATAAAATGAGTATTCGAAAGAAAAAGTTAAAAGAATTGAAGAAGAGAAGATGATATTGGAGTTGTATGTTGCCAATGTCGTCGATGATCACAAGATGAAGATGAATGCAATGCGCTTGAAGATGGATGCAATGCGCCTGAAGCTTAAGAAGATTAGAAAATATGCCACTAATAATGAGGCTTCGTATCATTATGCTGTTGGATCAATTGTTACCTTAGTTGTGATCTTCATCACATTTGTTGTGATGAGGGTAAGTTTTCTCTAGTGTTTTGCTTTACAAATGGATACTTAGCTTATTTTCCTCCTAAATGGCATAATTACCTAAGTTAGATAAAAAATGAGCTATACTTAGCTTCTTCAGTTCATTTATGACATACTTATGATACTTAGGTCAAAAATGGCATGATAATCTTTGTTACCTCCAAAATGATATAAACTTAGCTTATTTTCCTCAAAAATGACATAATAACCTTACTAAGCTCCAAAATTACCTATTTACCTAGCTTAGCACTAAAATGACCTACACTTAGCATTTTTACCTACCTTAGCAATAAAATGGCATTTTTACCTACCTTAGTTAGAAGAAGAAGAAGATAAAGAAGAGGAGAGGAGAAAAAGAAAGAGAAGAAAAAATCTTCTTCTTCTTCTTGTTTTTCTTCTTCTTCTTCTTCTTCTTCTTCTTCTAACTTTCTTCTTTCCCAATTTGCAGATTTGCTTTAGATGAGGAAGCTTGCGTTGATGGATACTACTCTTCTCTTTATGCTTCCTTCTTGTTTTGATTTTGTAGGATGAACAATGTGAAACTTGCTACCTATATATGTATGTATGGATGAGACCATTGTATGCTTGTTGTTGGATATGTGGCTAGCTATATATGTTGCATATGGACTTTTAATTTGCTATGTATATGTGTTGGATGATCATATCCATATGGCAGGGGTATGATTTGGTATGTATATGTGTTGGTATGCTTGTCGAAAGTATTTTCATATGTGTATATATATATATATCTGTGAAATTGAATGAATTTAAGAAAAAACAGAAAAACAGGGGCTATACAGGCTCTTTGCCATCTGCTGGCAGATGGCAAAGAGCTTTGCCATCAGCCAGCAGACGGCAAATATGCCATGTGTCAGCTACCTGTGCAACTTGGGGCAATAGGCTGGCTATTTGGATGCTTTGCCGTCGCCGCGCATTTATTAAAGACTATTGCATCTTTGCCGCCACCACCGATGGCAAAGAAATCAAATAGGCCAGCCCCCTGCATCGCCACTTGACCGCTATGCCGTCTGCTAAGGCATTTACAAATATGCAAAGGTCTTTGCCGTCGGCCAGCAGACGACAAATATGCAAAGGTCTTTGCCGTCTGCCAGCTGACGGCAAAGCACGCCGTTAACCCACTAACGGCCCGTAGCTGACATGTCTGCCGTCCAGGTCCTTTGTCGTCTGCTGGCGGACAGCAAAGACCATTTCATCTATGTCGTCCGCCAGCCGACCGCAAAGACGCCTTTGTCGTAGCTCGTTCAGCCAGACCTGTTGCCGTCTGCTGGCGGATAGCAAAGGCCTTTATCGTCCGCCAGTCATGCCTTTGCTGTCCGCCATGGCTGACGGCAAAGTTCCTGATTCCTGTAGTGTTTGGAGCGTAGAATATTCTTGTTTTCCTCGATATACGGAGCCACCAAGGCAGAATTTTGTAGAACTATGTAGTGTGCTTGCGCCCAAGAATGCCCGTCCGTATATATTACTTGGTCCTTTCCTAGCATGGCTTTTCCACCCAGTCTACCCTCATGCCGCGATTCAGGAACACCAATCGGCTTAAGGTCAGGAATAAAGTCAACACAAACCTAAATGACCTCCTCTGTTTCATGGCCCTTGGATATGCTTCCTTCTGGCCTAGCACGGTTATGAACATATTTCTTTAAGACACCCATGAACCTCTCAAAGGGGAACATATTTTGTAGAAACATAGGACCCAGAATGGCAATCTATTCGACTAGGTGAACTAGGACGTGTGTCATGATATTGAAGAAGGATGGTGGGAACACCAACTCGAAACTGACAAGACATTGCACCAAATCATTCTGTAACCTTGGTATGATTTCTGGATCGATTACCTTCTGAGAGATTGCATTGAGGAATGCACATAACTTCACAATGGCTAATCGAACGTTTTCCAGTAGAAGCCCCCTTGATGCAACCGGAAGCAGTTGTGTCATAATCATCATAATCACGTGGCAGTCATGAGACTTTAGGTTCTGGAACTTTTTCTCTATCATATTATTTATTCCCTTTATTCGACGAGAAGCTAGACGTGACCTTCATATTGAGCAGGCATTCAAAGAAGATTTCCTTCTCTTCTTTGGTAAGAGCATAGCTGGCATGACCATGATACTACTTTCGATGCATGTCGTCTTTTCCATGCATACGTTGCGGGTCCTCTCGTGCCTCCGGTGCATCTTTTGTCTTCCCATACACACCCAAGATGCCTAGCAGGTTCACGCAAAGATTCTTCGTCACCTGCATCACGTCAATTGCAGAGCGGACCTCTAGGTCTTTCCAATAGGGTTGGTCCCAAAATATAGATTTCTTCTTCCACATGGGTGCACGTCCGTCAGCGTCATTCGGAACAGAATGTCCGCCAGGACCCTTTCCATAGATTACTTTTAAATCCTTGACCATATCAAGTATATCATCACCAGTACAGTGGTGAGGCTCTTTCCAGTGATCGTCCTAACCTTTGGAAATGCTTGCCTTTCTTTTTTAAGAGATGCTTGATCGGAAGAAATCGACGATGTCCCAGGTACACATTCTTCTTACATTTATCCAAATATATAATGTCGGTATCATCTAATTAGTGCGTGCATGCACAGTATCCCTTGTTTGTCTGTCCTGAAAGGTTACTAAGAGTAGGCCAATCATTGGTGGTTACATAAAGCAACACATGTAGGTCAAATTCCTCCTGTTTCTGCTCATCCCACACACGTACACCATTTCCATTCCACATTGTAAAAGTTATTCAACTAATGGCCTTAGGTACACATCAATGTCGTTGTCGGGTTGCTTAGGGCCTTGGATGAGCACTGGCATCATAATGAACTTCCGCTTCATGGTTGTAGATACATAGAGTCACAGGCCAGTTGCTATGATTGCTTCTCTGCTCCCCAAAAGGATTAATTCCATCTGCACTTAAACCAAACCATACGTTCCTTGTGTCATCTACAAAGTCCCGCCACTTTCTCTCGATTTTTCTCCACTACGACCCATCCGCAGGCACTCTCCACTTCCCGTCTTTCTTACGGTCTTCTTTGTGTCATCGCATCAACATGACATGCTCTTTGTTTTGGAACAAACGTTTCAACCGTGGTATTATAGGAGCATACCAAATCACCTTGGCAGGAATCTTCTTCCTGGGGCGCTCGCCCTCAACATCATCAGGGTCATCGCGCCTGATCTTATAGCGTAATGCATTGCATACTGGACAGGCATTCAAATCCTCATACTCACCGCGGTAGAGGATGCAGTCATTAGGGCATGCTTGTATCTTCTGCACCTCTAATCCTAGAGGGCAGACAATCTTTTTTGCTTCGTAAGTACTGTCGGGCAATTCGTTGTCCTTTGGAGGCATCTTTTTTAAAATTATCAGTAACTTCTCAAATCCCTTGTCAGATACACCATTCTTTGTCTTCCATTGCAGCAATTCCAGTGTGGTACCAAGCTTTTAGTTGTCATATTCGCAATTTGGGTACAACAATTTCTTGTGATCCTCTAACATGCACTGCAACTTCTTCTTCTCCCTTTCACTTGTGTAGTTTCTCTTTGCATTGGCAATGGCCCGACCAAGATCATCAGCGGGCTCATCTGATGCCTCTCTTTAGCTTCTTCCCCCATTGTTGTACCATCGTATTCAGGGAACCCATGATCGGGATAGCTATCATCATCCTTTTCTTCTTCATTCTCTTCCACTAGAACCCCTCTTTCTCCATGCTTGGTCCAATAGTTATAGCCGGACATGAAACCAGACATACAGTGGCGGTGCCAGAACTATAAACCTGTGATGTCAACTACAATTCCTCTCCAAATCTTACAGTATTTCTGAATTTATCCATGAATTTTACTTGTATATTTAGAAGGTTTTGGTCAAAAGCTGTGTAGTCAGTACACTACATAGCCATAGTGTGGCTTCGCCACTGCAGACATAAACAGGTGGACGTGAATGGTTTTTGAGTTAGAGTAATTGTGATCATTCTTACAGACAGCACATGGACAACACAATAAACCATCCGCACGCTTGTTTGCCTCAGCCGCAACCAGAAAAGTATGCACACCATTAATGAACTGGGGAGAGCATCGATCATCGTACATCCATTGCTGGCTCATCTTCATTACACAACACCGAAAAGACCAAATTAATACAAGTTCATACATAAAGTTCGTACACACTTATTCTCGTAAAAACAACATACAAACTCTCTAGCTAAAGCATTTAAATGCAACAACAAATGCGATCAAGATCGCAACTAAGGTAACAACTGATCCAACAGCATAATGATACCAAGCCTCATTATCAATGACATCTATCTATACCTATACTAGTTACAAACTTCCCTGAAATTCCCACGTTAATTAGAAATTACCGGTCGTTAATCTGATGGGACCGAGTTATAACGGTGTAGATCCAATCATAAAATCCTTGCAATCCAAGAAAAACCAACTTAACGCAGCTGTAAAAAAACTAATCTAAGGTACCTATAAAAACCAATCTATCGTACTACTCCTCACACAAAATTAATCCTTGGGCAATATTTTTTCTCCCTGTGGCTCCTAATCGTGAGAATATTGATGCGGATGAACAGGAAAATCGGTTGACATCTTGAGGAGGTAGCGAAGGGCAGCGGCATGAAGATCCTGACAAGGACCATGGCGTTGGGAAGGCAAGAGGTTGCCGCTAGCTGGATGCTCCTGGCATGGCTGAAGTGGTAGATCGGATAGCAGTGCGTGCGTTCCTACTTCTCCTCGCTTGAGGAGGGTCAACGGGGAAGATCTTCCACAGAGAATATCAGAGGAAGACGAGACTGCAGAGAGGATTCAGAAGAAGATGTTGTTGCTATTGCTCTTGGATCTCACTGTTGGAGGGTAGGAGGATCCACGAAGGAGGTCGGGGAGGATCGGAGGGGGGAGGAAGAACTTGCGTTGGGCAGATGCTGCTGTAGGTCGCTGTGGTAAGGGAAATTGATTAAGCTGATGCTGATTATCCTAATGGTGCTCTTCACAATCAATGGAGTCTGGACAATTTTCAGTGCATACGGGAGATCAAGATCAGTAAGAATATCAGCATGTCTTCTTAAACAAAACCGGTAGCAGCGACTTCACGGAGAGAAGGGTCTGTAACGAGGTCATACATGCCCTTGATCCTGCATGGCTAAACCTACTTCTCCTGTCTTAACTCCCCAGATGCTGACATAAAGTAATTAATTTTATGAAGCAGGTTTGATCTACAATTCTACACAACACTGGCAAAGTCAGCGGCATGAAGAAATCCATCTATTACGTGTACTTACTTTCGATCCTAGCTGCCTACCTGAATCGATCGACCTCTTCGTGAAAGTCAGCTTTCTTTTTCTTTGTACAACTCCCACCCAGCTCCTTTCTCTATTTACTACTGCTGCTTGCTAACTCTGATGATCTTCTCAAGCCTTTTCTGACAGATTCTGAGATAGCTTCACTGCGCATATACCTGCTGATAGGCGGTGCTTCAGCGCACAAGGAAACATCTGTTGGCCCTGAAACTATGAGATGCATGGTGTTGCAGCGCAGGTATAGGCGGCGATGGTGAGATGCTTCAACGTATGTGTCCAAGTCAAGTCAGGTTTGAAATTTGATAGGTATATATATCCTATGAATTATGATATGTTAATTCTCTATCATGCAAATTAAAACTGATGTGCTTTTTCTAATTTATTTTCTGATGAGCGAGTAGGAATAGTACAAAGTAGCGCAGACTGTTATGAATTAGCAAAGGAGACCCTCCGTACTAGCATAGTAGGATTCAGATTTCAGTACACTAGCGTCTTCCTTAAGGAGCTCGGAAAGAATAACTGAAGTACTCAGGTTTGAGTTGCGGCTTCAAGTTGCTTCGTTCGAGACATTGTAGGTTTTTGTTGAATTATTTTGTAGTTATCTGTACATAATTTGCCATGCACAGACCGACGTGCAAGAAAACAAATTGAGAGCTTCAGAAACTCTACTTATTATTTCTTGCCCCTGATCATCTATCACTTATTGTATGGGGAATGATGTACTCCATTGGAGTACGTTGCTCTGCGTACACGAAGACCGGTGGTCAGTATGTGCTAGCACACTGCAAGATGCATTGTTGCCCTTTGACAGGACTGCAGGAGCTAGGTTCCATCAGTTCCTCATCCTGACCTTCCCGTGCTACCTAGGTTGTTCTCCCTTCAATAATAAAACAGATGCAAAGCACACATGCGAGCACGCATGGCATTGGCAACAAGAGACAAGCCTTACTTTTTGGAGTCCTGCTGCTAGGGTTGCTGGAGAAAGAATAGCAGTTAATATCATATGCGTGGTTCATACTCAAGAAAGGTACTCGCTGCTTTTTACTAGATCTACAGTTCTATCTCTGTAGCTGTTTATGGTTGAAACTGATTACGTATTACATGCATGACTCAGTTCATAGTTTACATAGTGTCTTGGACTGTTGTTTTTTACACTATGGTAACATTGTCAGTCAGATCTTTCTCTTTGTTGGTTTCTTTGCAAGATAATTATGTGGTTGATTGCTATTAAGAGTGCAAACATTTTGATCCCTATACTTCAAATAGGCAAAATTTTCGAAAAACAAATCAAATCCCTCTAAAATTTTGGAAAATCATGATTTTCCCTCTACATGTAAATGCCCGTTACATGTATATGTAGGATCAAAAATATATTTTATTAGTCTTTCAGTGTAGCATACAAAATAAATTCTAATAAACTTTAAAGTTAGGGAGTACACATCTAAATGTACAATTTTTATGGAACTTAAAGAAACACTTTTTCTGTATTTTGTAGCAGAGCTGAAAGGAGCCATTCAGGGTTTCCGCCCAATATTATCATATATTAATGTGATTGATTAGTAGGCAGTGGAGTTGGCAAGCAAACGAAGTTTTTAATCGCACTATTAATAAAAGGAGAAAGATACTATTTTTGTGATCGAAAATACAATTAAGCTTTTTAGAGGAAGCCATGTTACCAAATAAATTTGGGCCGTAGGAGATCCAAATCGCGCATATACAGATGAAAGAATTCATGAATACCATACTATTGTCGAAGCACGTGTGTGATTTCATGTTTTAGTTAACTTAAATGCACTACGTCAACCGTGTATCACTTGGAGTATAAAGATATCTTTCAACATAGGCACCCAACGACTTAAGCTAGCTAGACATTGCTGTTGCTAATCCGTGGAGGCTAGGCAGCAAAGTGGCCTCTAAAGCTTTGTTCTTCTTAGTGGCAACTCACCAACGTACCTAATGGTTACATGACATAACACCCAACTGCCAACAATAGAACCTATATATCCTTCTAACACATGATTACCTTTAGACACAATAAAAGTTAAATAAGTTCACCTAGCACAACAAAGAATCTTATGTTTTATTTTGCTACTATCAGTTAATCTAACTCTGCCCTAAAAAACGAACCTTACTTCTACAGATGTAGTCTAGCTAAATAATAATTTCAATATAATATATTCGTTGCAAATTAAATATGTAAAACAGTTAAGGTTATCCTCTTAATTTAGCTGACACTGTTACTATATCCTTAGAAATACATGAATGTCATATGTCATGCTTCTATATATGGTCCAATGGGAAACAGTGTCATGGATCGACCAAATTAGTATGTAGGGATACCATCCTCATATATATTTCTACAAGTGTCATGGATCGACCAAATTAGTATGCCATGCTTCTATAAGCCGTAAAATCACTAATTCCCGATAAATCTTCCCTCCTTTTATTCTCTATATTCACTTACTTCAAATTTCTATAGTATCTAATGAATTTGACACTGAAAAAACATAAACACAGCAAAAACAAATTATAATTATCTTTCAGGCACATATCCGATATACAAAGAAGCAAGATTATTAAAGAAAAAAATAAACACCAAATAGTTAAAAGACATTATTCGTATCATATTTTGTCACTTAGAATTCAACTAATAAAGAAATAAATAAATGGAGACACCCTACATGTGCTTGAGGTTGATTGGGATGGATGAGTGTTTCACTTTTTTCCTTTCATGGTAGATATTATTTATGCCCAAAAAATTACATAAAACTTATTGACTAGCCCGTGCGAATGCACGAGTTGATGACTAGTATTTTCTAATCTTTCTAATCTTCAAGCACTACTAGGGAAAGCCTAGCAGCAGCGTGGGTTTTAGGTATAGCAGTAGCGCGGGCACCGGCGCTACTGATACGGCACTACAACTAAACTGTAGCAGCAGCGCATGTTGGCCCGCGCTACTGCTATACAAGCATAGCAGCAGCGAGCAGCAGTACATCGCGCTGCTGCTAATACTCTAGCGCTCTGTACTAGGCCGCGCTACTGCTAGTGGCACACTGTTGCTAACTTTACACCCCTCGCTACTGCTAATTTTATTAGTTTTTGATATATTTTTTTGCATATTTTTTTTTGTATTTGAACAGGCTTTGTACAAGAATCTTTAGCACATAGAAATTTCATCATCATACACATACAAATGGCTGCGAGACCACTAATGTAATCATACCATATACATACAAATAGTCTCATCAAATCATGTCATCATCATAATCTGAAGGAAATATGCCCTAGAGGCAATAATAAAGTTATTATTTATTTCCTTATATCATGATAAATGTTTATTATTCATGCTAGAATTGTATTAACCGGAAACATAATACATGTGTGAATACATAGACAAACAGAGTGTCACCAAGATGCCTCTATTTGACTAGCTCGTTAATCAAATATGGTTATGTTTCCTAACCATAGACATGAGTTGTCATTTGATTAACGGGATCACATCATTAGGAGAATGATCTGATTGACATGACCCATTCCGTTAGCCTAGCACTTGATCGCTTAGTATGTTGCTATTGCTTTCTTCATGACTTATACATGTTCCTGTAACTATGAGATTATGCAACTCCTGCTTACCGGAGGAACACTTTGGTGCTACCAAACGTCACAACGTAATCGGGTGATTATAAAGGAGTACTACAGGTGTCTCCAAAGGTACATGTTGGGTTGGCGATTTCGAGATTAGGTTTTGTCACTCCGATTGCTCGGAGAGGTATCTCTGGCCCTCTCGGTAATGCACATCACTATAAGCCTTGCAAGCAATGTAGCTAATGAGTTAGTCATGGGATGATGCATTACAGAACGAGTAAAGAGACTTGCCGGTAACTGATACCGACGATCGAATCTCGGGCAAGTAACATACGGATGACAAAGGGAACAACGTATGTTGATATGCGGTTTGACTGATAAAGATGTTCGTAGAATATGTAGGAGCCAATATGAGCATCCAGGTTCCGCTTATTGGTTATTGACCGAGAATAGTTCTAGGTCATGTCTACATAGTTCTCGAACCCGTAGGGTCCGCACGCTTAAGGTTTCAATGACAATGATATTATGAGTTTATGAGTTTTGATGTACCGAAGGAGTTCGGAGTCCCAGATGAGATCGGGGACATGACGAGGAGTCTCGAAATGGTCGAGACGTAAAGATCGATATATTGGACGACTATATTCGGAGTTCGGAAAGGTTCCGAGTCATTCAGGTATTTTTCGGAGTACCGGAGAGTTACGGGAATTCGCCGGGAGTATATGGGCCTTATTGGGCCATACGGGAATAGAGAAGAGAGGCCAAAGGAAAGAGGCCTGCGCCCCTTCTGGTCCGAATTGGACAAGGAGCAACCCCTTTTCCTTCTCCCTCTCCTCCTCTTTCCTTCTCTCCTACTCCAACAAGGAAAGGAGGAGTCCTACTCCCGGTGGGAGTAGGACTCCCTTGGTGCGCCTCCTAGGCCAGCCACCCTCCCTTGCTCCTTTATATACGGGGCAGGGGGCACCCCATGGGACACAAGTTGATCTACGGATCGCTCCTTAGCCGCAGGTGCGGTGCCCCCTCCACCATATTCCACTTCGTCATATCGTCATGAGCTTAGGCGAAGCCCTGCGCCGGAGAAGTCATATCGTCGCGGAGCTTAGGCGAAGCCCTGCATCGGTGGAGCATCGTCATCATCACCATGCCGTCGTGCTGACGGAACTCATCCCCGACGCTTTGCTGGATCGGAGCCCGGGGATCGTCATCGAGCTGAACGTGTGCAGAACTCGGAGGTGCCGTACGTTCGGTGCTTGGATCGGTCGGATCGTGAAGACGTACGACTACATCAACCGTGTTGTTATAACGCTTCCGCTTTCGGTCTACGAGGGTACGTGGACAGACACTCTCCCCTCTCGTTGCTATGCCATCACCATGGTCCTGTGTGCGAGGGAAATTTTTGAAATTACTGCTCCCCAACAGTGGCATCCGAGCCAGGTTTTATGCGTTGATGTCATATGCACGAGTAGAACACAAGTGAGTTGTGGGCGATATAAGTCATACTACTTACCAGCATGTCATACTTTGGTTCGGCGGTATTGTGAGATGAAGCGGCCCGGACCGACATTACGCGTACGCTTACGCGAGACTGGTTTCACCGCTTCGAGCACTAGTTGCTTAAAGGTGACCGCGGGTGTCGCTTTCTCACTTTAGTTGAACTGAAAGTGTGGCTACGCCCGGTCCTTGCGAAGGTTAAAACAGCACCAACTTGACAACTATCATTGTGGTTTTGATGCGTAGGTAAGAACGGTTCTTGCTCAGCCCGTAGCAGCCACGTAAAACTTGCAACAACAAAGTAGAGGACGTCTAACTTGTTTTTGCAGGGCATGTTGTGATGTGATGTGGTCAAGACGTGATGCTATATTTTATTGTATGAGATGATCATGTTTTGTAACCGAAGTTATCGGCAATCGGCAGGAGCCATATGGTTGTCGCTTATTGTATGAAATGCAAAAGCCATGTAATTGCTTTACTTTATCACTAAGCAAGAGCGATAGTCGAGAAGCAATAGTTGGCGAGACGACAACGATGCTACGATGGAGATCAAGGTGTCGCTACCGGTGATTTATGGTGATCATGACGGTGCTTCTCGCGATGGAGATCACAAGCACAAGATGATGATGACCATATCATATCACTTATATTGATTGCATGTGATGTTTATCCTTATGCATCTTATCTTGCTTTGATTGACGGTAGCAGTATAAGATGATCTCTCACTAAAATTATCAAGAAGTGTTCTCCCTGAGTATGCACCGCTATGAAAGTTCTTCGTCTTTGAGACACCACGTGATGATCGGGTGTGATAGGCTCTACGCTCAAATACAACCGTGCAAAACAGTTGCGCACGCAGAATACTCGTGTTAAACTTGACGAGCCTAGCATATAACAGATATGGCCTCGAACACGGAGACCGAAGGTCGAACGTGAATCATATAGTAGATATGATCAACATAGTGATGTTCACCATTGAAACTACTCCATCTCACGTGATGATCGGACATGGTTTAGTTGATTTGGATCACATAATCACTTAGATGACTAGAGAGATGTCTGTCTAAGTGGGAGTTCTTAAGTAATATGATTAATTGAACTTTAACTTATCATGAACTTAGTCCTGGTAGTATTTTGCAAATTATGTTGTAGATCAATAGCTCGCGTTGTTGCTTCCCTATGCTTTTATATGGTTGTTATGATATGTTCCTAGAGAAAATTGTATTGAAAAATGTTAGTAGCAATGATGCGGATTGGATCCGTGATCCGAGGTTTATCCTCATTGCTGCACGTAAGAATTATGTCCTTAATGCACCACTAGGTGACAGACCTATTGCAGGAGCAAATGCAGACGTTATGAACGCTTTGGCTAGCTCAATATGATGACTACTTGATAGTTTAGTGCACCATACTTAACGGCTTAGAATCGGGACTTCAAAGACGTTTTGAACGCCATGGACCATATGAGATGTTCCAGGAATTGAAGTTAATATTTCAAGCAAATACCCGAGTTGAGAGATATGAAGTCTCCAACAAGTTCTATAGCTAAAAGATGGAAGAGAATCGCTTCAACTAGTGAGCATGTTCTCAGATTGTCCGGTACTTCAATCGCTTGAATCAAGTGGGAGTTAATCTTCCGTATAAGATGTTGATTGATGTAATTCTCTAGTCACCATCACTAAGTTACTAGAACTTCGTGATGAACTATAGTATGCAAGGGATGACGAAAACGATTCTCGAGCTCTTCGTGATGTTGAAATCGACGAAGGTAGAAATCAAGAAAGAGCATCAAGTGTTGATGATTGACAAGACCACTAGTCTCAAGGAAAAGGGCAAAGGGAAGAAGGGGAACTTCAAGAAGAACGGCAAGCAAGTTGTTGCTCGAGTGAAGAAGCCCAAGTCTGGACCTAAGCCCGAGACTAAGTGCTTTTGCTGCAATGGAACTGGTCACTAGAAGCGGAACTACCCCAAGTATTTGGCGGATAAGAAGGATGGCAAAGTGAACAAAGGTATATTTGATATACAGATTATTGATGTGTATTTTACTAGTGTTCGTAGCAACCCCTCGGTATTTGATAATGGTTCAATTGCTAAGAGTAGTAACTTGAAACGGAGTTGCGTAATGAATGTAAACTAGTTGAAGGGGAAGTGACGATGAGTGTTGGAAGTAGTTCCAAGATTGATATGATCATCATCGCACACTCCCTATACTTTCGGGATTAGTGTGGAACCTAAATAAGTGTTATTTGGTGTTGAGCATAAATATGATTTGATCATGTTTATTGCAATACGGTTATTTATTTAAGTAAGAGAATAAATTGTTGTTCTGTTTACATGAATAAAACCTTATATGGTTACACACCCAATGAAAATGGTTCATTGGATCTCGATCATAGTGATACACATATTCATAATATTGAAACCAAAAGATGCAAAGTTAATAATGATAGTGCAACTTATTTGTGGCACCGCCGCTTAGGTCATATTGGTGTAAAGCGCATGAAGAAAACTCCATGTCGATGGACTTTTGGAATCACTTGATTATGAATCATTTGATGCTTGCGAACCGTGCCTTTTGGGCAAGATGACTAAAACTCCGTTCTCCGGAACAATGGAACAAGCTACTGACTTATTGGAAATAATACATACCGATGTATGCGATTCAATGAGTGTTGATGCTCATGGCAAGTATCGTTATTTTCTGACTTTCACAAGATGATTTGAACAGATATGGGTATATCTACTTGATGAAACATAAGTCTGAAATAGTTGAAAGGTTCAAAGAAATTCAGAGTGAAGTGGAAAAATCATCGTAACAAGAAAATAAAGTTTCATGTATCTAATCGCAAAGACGAATAATTGAGTTACGAAGTTTGGTCTTCAACTAAAATAATGTGGAATAGTTTCACAGCTCACGCCACCGAACACCACAATGTTATGGTGTGTCCGAACGTCAGAATCGCACTTTATTTGATATGGTGCGATCTATGATGTCTCTTATCGGTTTACCACTATCATTTTGGGGTTATGCATTAGAGACAGCTTGCATTCACGCTTAATAGGGCACCATCTAAATCCGTTGAGACGACACCATATGAACTATGGTTTAACAAAGAAACCTAAGTTGTCGCTTTCTTAAAAGTTTGGAGTTGTGATGCTTATGTGAAAAAGTTTTCACCGATAAGCTCAAACCCAAATCGGAGAAGTGCGTCTTCATAGAATACCCAAAGGTAACTATTGGGTACACCTTCTATCACAGATCCGAAGGCAAGTTTTTCGTTGTTAAGATGGATCCTTTCTAGAGAAGAAGTTTCTCTCGAAAGAAGTGAGTGGGAGGAAAGTAGAACTTGATGAGGTAATTATACCTTCTCCCTTATTGGAAAGTAGTTCATCACGTAAATCAGTTCCGGTGATTCCTACACCAATTAGTGAGGAAGTTAATGATGATGATCATGAAACTTCAGATCAAGTTGCTACCAAACCTCGTAGGTCTTCCAGAGTAAGATCCGCACTGTAGTAGTACGGTAATCATGTTCGGAAGTCATGTTACTAGACCATGATGAACCTACGAACTATGAGGAAGCGATGATGAGCCCAGATTCCGCGAAATGGCTTGAGGCCATAAAATCTGAGATATGATCCATGTATGAGAACAAAAGTATGGACTTTGATTGACTTGCTCGATGATCAGCAAGCCATGTTAAATAAATGGATCTTCAAGAGGAAGACGGACACTGATAGTAGTGTTACTATCTACAAAGCTCGACTTGTCACAAAAAGGTTTTCGACAAGTTCAAGGTGTTGACTACAATGAGATTTTCTCAATCAGAAGCGATGCTTAAGTCTGTCCGAATCATGTTAGCAATTGCCACATTTTATGAAATCTGGCAAATGGATGTCAAAACTACATTCTTTAATGGATTTATTAAAGAAGAATTGTATATGATGCAACCAGAAGGTTTTGTCAATCCTAAAGGAGCTAACAAAATGTGCAAGCTCCAATGATCCATCAATGGACTGGTGCAAGCATCTCGGAGTTGGAATATACGCTTTGATGTGTTGATCAAAGCATATGATTTTATACAGACTTTTGGAAAGGCCTGTATTTACAAGAAAGTGAGTGGGAGCACTACAACATTTCCGATAAGTATATGTGAATGACATATTGTTGATCGGAAATAATGTAGAATTATTCTCGCAAAGCATAAAGGAGTGTTTGAAAGGATTTTTTCAAAGAAAAACCTCGATGAAGCTGCTTACATATTGAGCATCAAGATCTATAGAGAGAGATCAAAACGCTTGATAAGTTTTTTCAATGAGTACATACCTTGACAAGATTTTGAACTAGTTCAAAATGGAACAGTCAAAGAAAGAGTTCTTGCCTGTGTTACAAGGTGTGAAATTGAGTAAGACTCAAAGCCCGACCACGGCAGAAGATAGAAAGAGAATGAAAGTCATTCCCTATGCCTCAACCATAGGTTCTATAAAGTATGCCATGCTGTGTACCAGATCTATTGTATACCCTACACTGAGTTTGGCAAGGAGCACAATAGTGATCTAGGAGTAGATCATCGGACAGCGGTCAAAATTATCCTTAGTGGAATAAGGATATGTTTCTCGATTATGGAGGTGACAAAGGTTCGTCGTAAAGGGTTACGCCGATGCAAGTTTTGACACCCATCTAGATTACTCTAAGTCTCAATCTGGATACATATTGAAAGTGGGAGCAATTAGCTAGAGTAGCTCCGCAAGTAGCATTGTTGACATAGAAATTTGCAAAATACATAATGGATCTGAATGTGGCGGACCCATTGACTAAACTTCTCTCACAAACAAAACATGATCACACCTTAGTACTATTTGGGTGTTAATCACATAGCGATGTGAACTAGATTATTGACTCTAGTAAACCCTTTGGGTGTTGGTCACATGATGATGTGAACTATGGGTGTTAATCACATGGTGATGTGAACTATTGGTGTTAAATCACATGGCGATGTGAACTAGATTATTGACTCTAGTGCAAGTGGGAGATCAAGGAAATATGCCCTAGAGGCAATAATAAAGTTATTATTTATTTCCTTATATCATGATAAATGTTTATTATTCATGCTAGAATTGTATTAACCGGAAACATAATACATGTGTGAATACATAGACAAACAGAGTGTCACCAAGATGCCTCTACTTGACTAGCTCGTTAATCAAAGATGGTTATGTTTCCTAACCATAGACATGAGTTGTCATTTGATTAACGGGATCACATCATTAGGAGAATGATCTGATTGACATGACCCATTCCGTTAGCCTAGCACTTGATCGCTTAGTATGTTGCTATTGCTTTCTTCATGACTTATACATGTTCCTGTAACTATGAGATTATGCAACTCCTGCCATCGGAGGAACACTTTGGTGCTACCAAACGTCACAACGAATCGGGTGATTATAAAGGAGTACTACAGGTGTCTCCAAAGGTACATGTTGGGTTGGCGATTTCGAGATTAGGTTTTGTCACTCCGATTGTCGGAGAGGTATCTCTGGGCCCTCTCGGTAATGCACATCACTATAAGCCTTGCAAGCAATGTAGCTAATGAGTTAGTTACGGAATGATGCATTACGTAACGAGTAAAGAGACTTGCCGGTAACGAGATTGAACTAAGTATTGGATATCGACGATCGAATCTCGGGCAAGTAACATACCGATGACAAAGGGAACAACGTATGTTGTTATGCGGTTTGACCGATAAAGATCTTCGTAGAATATGTAGGAGCCAATATGGGCATCCAGGTCCCTCTATTGGTTATTGACCGAGAATAGTTCTAGGTCATGTCTACATAGTTCTCGAACCCGTAGGGTCCGCACGCTTAAGGTTTCGATGACAATTATATTAAGAGTTTATGAGTTTTGATGTACCGAAGGAGTTCGGAGTCCCAGATGAGATCGGGGACATGACGAGGAGTCTCGAAATGTTCGAGACGTAAAGATCGAGATATTGGACGACTAAATTCGAGTTCGGAAAGGTTCCGAGTCATTCGGGTATTTTTCGGAGTACCGAGAGTTACGGGAATTCGCCGGGAGTATATGGGCCTTATTGGGCCATACGGAAATAGAGAAGAGAGGCCAAAAGGAAAGAGGCCTGCGCCCCCTTCTGGTCCGAATTGGACAAGGGAGCAACCCCTTTCCTTCTCCCTCTCCTCCTCTTTCCTTCTCTCCTACTCCAACAAGGAAAGGAGGAGTCCTACTCCCGGTGGGAGTAGGACTCCCTTGGTGCGCCTCCCAGGCCGCCACCCCTCCCTTGCTCCTTTATATACGGGGCAGGGGGCACCCCATGGGACACAAGTTGATCTACGGATCGCTCCTTAGCCGTGCAGCGGTGCCCCCTCCACCATATTTCACTTCGGTCATATCGTCATGAGCTTAGGCGAAGCCCGCGCCGGAGAAGTCATATCGTCGCTGAGCTTAGGTGAAGCCTCGCGTCGGTGGAGCATCATCATCGCCACCACGCCGTCAGGTTGACGGAACTCATCCCCGACGCTTTGCTGGATCGGAGCCCGGGATCGCCATCGAGCTGAACGTGTGCGTAACTCGGAGGTGCCGTACATTCGGTGCTTGGATCGGTCGGATCATGAAGACGCATTTACTACATCAACCGCGTTGTTATAACGCTTCCGCTTTCGGTCTACGAGGGTACGTGGACAGACACTCTCCCCTCTCGTTGCTATGCCATCACCATGGTCCTGTGTGTGTGTAGGAATTTTTTTGAAATTACTGCGTTCCCCAACATAATCATCATCCAACACAAAGTGATCTCTCGTCATCATCTCGAAAATAGCGATACATGCAAGTCTCGAATACTTGCAACTACATCGTCATCCATCTAAACAATGATATACGCGAGAAGTGCTATCACTATGAGTGATACCGGAACTATGCAGTACATGAGGCGGCGGTTATGAGTCCTCTCTCGCGCTAGCATCAACCTCAAGTAACTAGCTTCTGCTACTTGTCTGCTTTTGAAGCCTTTATGGCTGGCGCCCGAGACCCCCTCCACTTGCGCCTGACACTCATGCCACTCGTCGTACACTCCCAGAACCTTCCCTTTGTACACGACATAGCACTCCTTCTTCGCCATCAAGAATCTAGGTACTTGTTAGAGATGCATCTTTATCAAGAGAATGTACGATCATATGCAACAAAATATACTAGAGCAACACGAAAAAGAAAGGGTTGGCAACTAGATGCAACATATAGTACGAAAACTAATTAGATAGAGATACGCATGTCATCATACCCAAACTAACAAAGCAGCGTTACGCAAGTTCGACAGGGACCGTGGACATCACAAAGTTTCATCGCTATAGAAAGTATACAAGTTCAACCGACACATATCATCATCATCGGCATCGTAAATCACTAGAAGTTCCATCCTTCCATATCATAAAGGATGGACCCTAGCTTCTTGAACGGCGTGAGGTCATGACGTTGCATGCCTATGCGAGTTCGGCCGTCAGCTCACGATATAGGGCCGTGGTGGAACATCCCCTTCTCATCGACGACTTCTTTCATGATGATCATCGCAATTTCCCTTTGGGTGCGAAAGAAGTCATCTCTAAGTTTATAATCCGCAACTCCATGAGATTCTGCCCACTTGCGAATATGATCATCCTTTCTGCTTGTCACGCGAAGCTTTTGGTGATCCGTGCTGAACTCAATCATGAGATGGAGGAGGTAGAATCCATCTTTCGTGCTTGGTTTTGGGACATGGATGCAGCAGAAGTTAGTTTATGCGAGAAACCCAACTTCTTGTTCCTTTGTTTCCTGATCTGCAGGTGGCCACCCCTAATGCTGAAGCCTTGGAGAGCATCATCTAGAATATTCATTATGTGGGTGTAGTCCTTCTTCTTGTAGTCTCTGGTAGGGTCGAAATACACGGCGTGGGAGACTCGCGGGTAGAGAACGATAAGGACGGCGTGCCCGTTGCTGCGGGGAAAAAGACACCTCAAATTATTCTCCATATGAGCGAGAAGGAAAGATTGAAATGTACGAAAAGGTTGTCCGGAACTGACTTACTTTGGATGATAAGGCAGGAGGACAATTTCCTGGTCCTTATTCTGTACCATGAAGTTTTGGAGGTAATCTCTAGCAGTTTCACGCTCAAAGTCGCCGAGACTCAAGAAAGACTCGTGCATGTAGTACGGATCCGCCACATAGATTTGCGAGACTTCTTCTCTCTTCATGACGGAGCTCATGTGTAGCGCAAAAAGGCGGACGATTGTAAAATTGAGCCGCCTTGTCAGAAACATCTCGAAGATATGGTCAAACCGCAGGAAGAACACCTCCGCGGGCCGTGTGTCGACGTAGCACTTCCCCTCAGGCACATGAGCCGCGTGTGTCGGATAGTCTGGATCCTTCGAGGCTAGTAGGCTTTTCTCAATCGACAGCACATGGTCGTGCAGTCTCCTGAGATCCCCTGATAGTGCCTCCAACGGTTTCAGCTGTAGCATCGGCTCGCCCGTGACATGGCACATGGCCGCACCTTTCATGGGTACACGCTCTTAAAAATCCACCATCTTGGCTGCTATGTGCTATGGCTTTTTTGGAGGCAACTATCTTCCCCGGTCTCTTCCTCTCCTTTTTCTTGGGCACACCTTCCAGACCCTTCCTTAACCCCTGCCCCCAAAGGTTATGGGCTAAGCAATCGCATTTCGACCCCGCCTAGTTGATCCTGTGTTGAGGTGGCATATTCAGGCATGTCCTGTGAGGATTTCATGAAGAGAGACTTCTTGCAATCCCTGCTACGACGTTCCTGCCCGGGCAGATCATCCATATCCTCATAAGCATGCTGATAGCCCGATTCGTCATATGGTTGACTCATCATATCTAAGTCACCCTCATAGGCGTTTGTATTGAGGAAACCCATTGGGTCCTTGTCATAGGCTGATTTTTGTCCCTTTCTTTTTCATTTGTTTTTCTGAGATTTTTGCTTGAGTTTTCTTTCTCCGTGGCTTTGTGGTCTGGGAACTAAAGAAGATGACCTCTTCTTTGTTTCCAGAGTGGCTTGTCAACCTCAAATCCTTCGCTAGACCTTCCCATTTTCATCCTAGCTCAAATCCCAATATTCTTTTTATTGGGAATATTCCTTTTCTATTAAAGGAATAACTCAATTTTGCCCTAGGTTGTGAAGCAACCTATATTTCCATCACTCCTAAAATTCCCAAATAATTCTCATAAATTGTTTGGGTAATATATTCCTCAAATATGGAAAAATATTTCATTTTCCATGTTTATCATCATGCTCAAATAATTCATTTCCTATTCTGTCCTAAATGGCACATTGTGAAGCAAATGCTATTTTCCTTTTCCCAATTGGCCTCAAACTCCTTGGACACCTTTTAATGTCCATATCATTTCCACATGCCAAAATTCAACCTCATTTTCTTAGTAGTCATTTAATTATGATTTTCCAAAGTTTATGTCCAGAAAGAAATTTTGTTAAGGAGGTACAAGCTAGGCATATCCAGATGAGTTGCAATTTATGCATGACCTCAATATCATCATATCATAGCCCTCCACCAAAGTTGAGCTCATGTAATGCCTCCATGTGAGCTCATCTTAAATTCTTTGATTCTGTCCAACATTTCAGTTTGTGAAGCAAGTATATTTTATCTTGCTCCATTATGGCTGTAAATTTTTCTAGACCTTCTCCTACTCATATAACCTATCTCCACCAAATTTGGGCATATTTTGTTTGACCATTTTCCCTTAGGAATTTTCCTAAGCTTCTGTTCAGAGAATACTATCATGAAGGAAGTACCACTTTGGCTTTTCCAAATGGTATGAAATTTGTAAGGCACTCTCATATCCCCAAATCATCCTGGCATGCCAAATTTCAGCTCAAGTGGCTTCACCATTTGAGTGCATCCTCTTGATTTCTATTCTGGACCAAGTTAAGCAGTTGTGAAGCAACTATATCAAATATTGGTCCAAATCACCTCAACTTTTTCAGAACCGTATTCCTTCCTAATATAAACCTCCCAGACAACACCATTTGATCCAATTAGCTCCCTGTTAATCACGAGTGCTCATCCAAAACTGGTACAACAAACTTCTTACGATCCCTAATTCATCTCCTTGGCCCCTTTTGTCGATCCATCAACTCCCTCAGCCTCTATTAAGCATGGACTAGTCACTAGACAGCTCGTTGCAGTCTCTTGCGTCCCCTCCTTGACGGGCACAAGCAGTGACCACGTCGCTTATGGTCTGCGGCACGCTCCTGGGTGTCGGACGCCGCCAGCTCTGCCTCGACGGTTTTCTCGCGTCCGAGCGTGCCGACCTGACTCCCCCTCCCTCTCACGTCGCCCTCGACCTCTTTCCACCTCTCCAAGCCTCCTCGCCGGAGCTAGATGTCACAAGGCCCACGGGCGCACAAAGGCCGACAAGGCATTTAAGGCGCTCGCTTCTTCTCCCTTGTCCACGATCTCGGCCTCGCCTCCGTGAGCCCCGCTGCTCATCCGCTCCTCCTCTCGTCAGCCTTCCCGAGCCCTCCCTGCCTCTCTCGTGCAGGCCAATGACCGACATGCGCCACCATGGCTGTGCTCATCCAACCGCCTTGCCACGGCTATATAAGCCAGCCCCGACCCCTCCCGAGCACCCCAGCATCTTTGCCTCTCTCCGTGAACCTCGCCTCGCCTCTCTTTTGAGCTCGAGAAGCTCTCCTGCCCTCCCTCTGTCACCATGGCCGCCGCCTCGGTCCTCCTAAATTGGAGCTACCCGAGCCCTTCCTCCACTTCTAGCCACCACCTCTAGCCCCTCTGATCTCCGGCGACCCTCCTCAAACCCTCTTAACCTCACCGGAGCCACTAGAGCCAGAACCCTATCTCCACCCGAAGCCCTTCTCCGCCGCAGCTCTCACCACGCTGCTTTGGTCCCTTCCTGAGCCCAGACCCTGTGAATGGATGCTCCTCTTCCCCGAGCTCGCGGTGTGCCGAAAGGCCAGGAGGTGGCCGGACAGCGCGAGGAAGAGGACGAGCGCCCATGCCCCTCCCCCTACCAGCGGGTCCCGCGCGTCAGCCTCACGCGTTGACCGGGCTGGCCCACTGACATGGATAAATGGAGGCACGTTTCCCTGTTGGCGCCTTTCTCTCTTGGAAGCGTATTCCGAGAGATATGTTTTCCCTTCGAGTAAATGTACTTTCGTTGTTCTTTGGCAGAGTATACGTTTACTTGTGCGGAAGGCGTAATCTGCCGGAAGGCGCTTTCAGTTTTGGCCTCCAGGGACTTGTTAGTGGAAGTTTTATTCACAGATTGGTCCCTGGTGTTCCACACCTCATATCTCCGCAACCGTAACTCTGATTGAGGTGAAACCAACGCTCACTTCTTCGTCTCTTCGAGCACAAACTTTTGGTATCATTTTCACTATGGTTTGACATACAGGAAATGACCATTTTGCCCTTGCCCCAATCAGCCCCCTCCGAGAGAGTACCCTTTCCGGCGATTTCTTCCGCGGTCATTCCGCACTTCTTCCCGGAGCCTTCTCCATCCCCAGGCAAGCCACAACCACCATTTGCATGATATCCATGCAGAAGCATTGGTTTTCAACTTGAATCTTTAATAACTGTATGTTTGTTTTGCTACTGCTGTCGGTATTTCGGTTATGCTTATGGATCGATGTTTACTGTCATGCTATTTTTTCTGGCGCTCCGTTATTATGCTCTTCATGCTAGTATTACTTTCTTATGGACCATGTTTGGTAGTAGTACATGTTGGTGATGGTCTTCGGTGCATGACTATCGTCTGTTCCGAGTACCGCCGTTATGCATGTTTCTTTACATCATGTTGATTAAATACTTGCATGGAAGTTTTATCGTCATGTTATTGCATGGTTTTATTATTGATGCTAGTGTTCATGTCATGCTATGTGTAGTGTGCTAGTTGTGATATTTATGCTCGTCAATATGCCATGCTCATCTGGATAAATGGTTACATGTTGTTGCTATGCTCATTGATTATGTTGCACCTCCATGCTTATTTTGATATCATGTTCATGCATTGTAGTTGCATCATGTTATTTTATCATGGCTCAGCATATTGCATTCAAGTTTAACCGGATGAAATTGAACTTGAACAACTGTTGGCTGAGTCATGGTGCCACCATATCGATCTGACCAATGCAACCACGCTTACCCTATGGGAGGGTCCTAGCTGGGTCTATTGTCATGCCTCTCACTGGTGCCTCCCGCGAGGGAAGGTTATGGGCACGCGCTACCCTGATCAGGTAGGCGGACATAACCTTGTGTGCTCGTTTTTGTTTTTATGGTATACCTTGTCCCCGTTTGGGACCGTTTTGCCACGACGGTGGCCGTTGGTGTCTTTGGTAGACACAGGGCCACCCAGGACTAAACCCCAAGGGGGTGTTGGTCGGAGTGGCCGAGAGAGTGTCATGGCAGTAGATCGGTTTTGTCGGAACGCCGTGTCTGCACGTATGGGAGTGCGAGACCATGGGTTCCGTGGTGTGGGTACAGTGTGCTAACCTCTGCAGAGTGTGTGTGTTTAATCTATCGGTAGTCGCGCCCGCGGATATGGGCCCAGTTCGTGTCGGTCACACTATGGGTCAACAGTAATAATAATAATTTGATTAATAACAACCCCGGTTCGATGATCAAAGAAGTTGGTTTATATTTATGTGATCGTGAGAGGATCACTGTGGTATCGTGAATACCGACTTGTTGGATATTTGTGGTGTTATGCGAGAGTCAAGGGCAAAGGTCAAGCTCCTTGTGGTCATGTATGATTACTACGGTATTGTTAATACCAAGCTTGATTGGATCCTGAGATGATCGTGTGATGTCCGTGATGGTAAGTGATACATGTGGTGGTTACGATGTAACCCGAACAGAGTAAGTTGGTGCATGATAGTTCATCATGTTGCATGCTAGTATCATCAAGTTCATATGTTTATGCCATGCTCGTATTGTTCTAGTTGTATCATCTTGTTCATGCTATGATTGATCTGATAGTATCATGTTAATCCTTGTTAACCTGTAATTTTTTTTGAAGTGAATGACAGTGGGAGAGGCTCCCACTGACTTATGTATTACTCACAAAGAGACGGTTACATAGTTGAAGATGGGGTATTAGAACGCCCCAAATTGCCGTATGAGCTATTTTTATCTAACAACACTAGTGTCCCAAATTTACAATGTAGTTGGAAAGGAAAGGACGAAGTTCCTCTTTGCAGTTATGGACCAGCAACTCTAGGAGGTACTTGAACCTGGCGAACCAAGCCCTGAATGAGTGTTGGACCCCTCTGAAGTGTTGATTGTTTCGCTCCATCCACAGGCTCCAAGCAGCCATGAGGAAGATGTCCATGAAGAGGGGCTGTCTCCAAGCCTCCCTCCCCCCGCGCAGCAGGTCGAGTCTATTGCCATCGACTGGCCAGGACACCCCAACTTTGCTCCAGCACCGTTGACTAAAGGGGCATAAAAAGAACAAGTGTTCAATGGTTTCTTCGGGGTTTTGATGTAACATGCAGGCATAGGTGTTTCCGTGACCGCCAAGTGCTCATGCGTTTCAAGATATTCCTGGTGTTCAGACGATCCACCAGAAGCAACCACCCAAACATTTTGAATTTAATTGGGCTCTTGGCTTTCCAAAGCCAGCTGAAGGCCTCGTCAACCACGATCTCCTTGAAACAATGCTCATAGAACTTCTTAGAAGAATAACGCCCGAGCATGCAGTCCCAGGTGTCATGGCTGCCGACGACCACACCCACATGCATCGAAGCAAGCTGAATTTGTCTGACCTCCTCTCTCGCCTGGATTGAGAGGGGCAGACTGAAGATTGAGGTCGGATCATTGGCAGTGAGGACATTAGCAATAGAGTCATCCTCATTTAGGCAGTAGGAAAAGGCCCATGGGTACATCTCCATGATTGTCTCATCACCGTCGCCTTCCAGCCAGACATCTTTCCAAAACAGAGAACTAGAGCCATCACCTGGTACGACCTTGGTAATGCCACGAAAAGTCCCATTGAGCTGCATTATATCTTTCCACCAGAAAGATCCCACGGTGTCAACAGCATGAGGGATTTTGTTACAATAATATGTTTTCCAAATCAGCTCCACCCAGGGTACATCCGCATGATTATAGAACCTGAATAGGTGTTTTAGTAGCAGGGCTACATTATGTGTCTTGATGTCAATAACACCAAGGCCACCACACCGTTTCGGACGGCAGACGAGCTCCCAAGCAGCAAGGGAGTTGTTTTTGACCCCATCATCGGAGTTTTTCGCCCAGAGACAGTAACGGCGAAGTTTATCCAAATGTTCAACCACCTTCGAGTGCAATTTGATTGTGCACATGGCATAGATCAGCATCGACGTCACTATCGAATTTACCAAGGTCAGTTTTGCTCCTGACGACATCAGAGAGAGTGCAGTGGATGTTTTCCTCTCAACAGCGTGCACCATCGGCATGAGATCCAAAACACTGGGCCTCGTCGTCCCCATGGGGAGGCCACGGTAGGTGAACGGTAGGGATCCAACAGTACAACCAAAAACACCAGCCAATCCGCTAGCACGCTGATGGTCAATGTTAACGGGGATAAGAGTAGATTTGTGAAAGTTTATTTTCAATCCCACGGACGCAGCATAATCCTCCAGAATGCCTTTCATACGGGTCGCTTGGTCAGTACACGCCCGCATCACCAAAATCGTGTTGTCGGCATATTGCACCACCGGGAAATCAACATTGTCCCGGGGGAGGGGAAGATCAATAAGTCCACGAGCGAACGCATCATTAATCGCAGCTTGAAGGAGGTCAGCAGCAAGAACAAAAATGAGCGGTGAGAGAGGGTCACCCTGTCGCACACCACATTTGCATTGAAATTTCCGACCAGGGACTCCATTAAGGAGAACCGACGAGACCCCAGACCCAAAGATCGATTCCATCCAACGCAGCCATTTATCATCGAAGCCCATATGCTTCATAATCTCGAGCATGGGAGCTTGTTCAATCATGTCAAAGGCCTTGGCAAAGTCAAGCTTGAGGAGGATTATCTCCCTTCCAGAGGCCTGACATTGGTGGATATATTCAAAACTCCACGCCAAACGGTCCTGGATCGTCCTCCCCTTAATGAAACCGTACTGGTTCCTGTGGATGATCTTAAGAATGACTTTCTGCAGCCTATTAGCCAGGATTTTCGTGATGATTTTCAGGCAGCAGTTAAGCTAAGTGATTGGTCGGTAGTCATTCGCAGTTTCAGGGGAGGAGATTTTGGGGATCAGAGTAATATAGCCCTCACTGATGCTGGTGATGTCAAGAGTTCCCGTATGGAAATCATGGCACATTTTATAGAAATCCTCTTTGATGATCTGCCAGCAACTCTTAAGAAAGAATCCATTAAATCCATCGGGGCCAGGGGCCCTGTCACTAGGCATTTCCTTAATAACAGCGTCAATCTCATCATAAGTGAAAGGTGCCGATAATTGATCCAGTCCCTCAACCCTCCGGATGATTCTGGAAAGGTCAAAGCGCATATTAGTGGGTTTAGAAGAACCTAACCTGTAATTGCCATGCTATTGTTTGTCTTGATTGCTTTGGTTGCTGTGAGCTTGCAAGTACATTCAATGTACTAACCTGACATGTCATGCAAGTTTGCAGGTCATGCCGGATATGATTGCTTCACTAGTAGAAAAAGGGCCTATTGTCCCGGTTCGTAAGGCCCATTTGTCCAGGTTTTTGAACCAGGACTAAAGGGTCGTTACTAAAGCCCTAGGCCTTTAGTCCCGGTTCTTACACAAACAGGGACAGATGGGCCTCCACGTGGCCGGTGTTGTGAGCCCAGGCAGGATGGCCTTTAGTCCCGGTTGGTGGCACCAACCGCGACCAATAGGCATCCACGCGTCAGCTGTTCAGGGGCTAGGGTTTTTTTTTCTGAAGGGGGGGGTTTGGGGGTTTTGTATGATTAATTAAGGTGTTTCATATATTGTGTTAGGTAGCTAATTAATTAATAGAGAGAAGTGTCCTCTCTTCTCTCCGTGCTTGGTCGACGCTACGTACTATACATATAGAGAGGCCCTCGACACGCTAGCTAGTAAGCAAATGAAGGAAACCATTAAGTACAGAAGTTTGTCATGCATACCGATAGAAGTGATATCGACCTCTCCTTCTCCAAGAGATTGCGCGAACAACAAGTTTTCGTATATCGATTCGACGCTACTGGCTATATATATACAATATTAATATCTCTTACAATATCATCTCCCCTAATTATATATGAACACAACATCAACATGGTATTCTCCGGCTTTATTGATGATGTGGTCAAGAAAGAATCCCGCCAATTCCTCTCGAATTGCTTTCATGTGATCTTGTGGTAGGAATTCATTCCGCATCTGCCATGTCTAATTTGAAGAAGGGGGTTAATACATACATATGAATGAAACTCAACAGAAATGATGGTGTAATAAAATGAAATTGTTAATATTATTTCTTACGCACTTCATATTGTCTTTTAGAGTAGCCCCGCTTACCTTTGCAAGTCGCATTGTAGATGAACTCGCACACATACCACAGTAATCATTCCCTTGTTCCTGCCACAAGCACTTTACGAGAAATAGAGGTCAATCAAAATGATAATGAAGCATTATAAATGGCATTGATGAAAGTAGCTAGAATCAACGGGAGATGCGCGGAACTAGTTAGCTAGTAGTACTTACTCTCGGGTATGTATATCGCAGCTCCTTCGGCAGTCCCGGAGCTTCTGCGGTGAAATTTT
The DNA here is from genome assembly GCA_021605145.1 of Aegilops bicornis. Lineage (NCBI taxonomy): Eukaryota > Viridiplantae > Streptophyta > Magnoliopsida > Poales > Poaceae > Aegilops > Aegilops bicornis. The sequence continues at coordinate 73,909,795 of CM038671.1, read as the reverse complement.
TCCAAACCTTGCAAGACAAAGAAAATAATTATTACTTGAGATATCAGGAAATGAACAAAAAGTTGCCGATATGGTGTGATAATGATCGATTGAACTTACTTGTTGAGAATTTTAGTCATGTCCGCATAGGTCTCGGGATCTTTTTGTCTCGAGTCTAAGGGCCAGTTCTTTTGGGCAATTCTCCCAGAATTGACCTCCTCCCCAGCTTCTCCCAGAATTGTCACTTAATTTTTTTTTACAATTCCTAGCTAGTTAAGGTCTAATTAGCTAGGAATTGTAAAAAAATATTAAGTGATAATTCTGGGAGAAGCTGGGCAGGGGGTCAATTCTGGGAGAATTGCCCAAAAGAACTGGGCCTAAGACGGTTACTAGTCCCTTCTCAAGCTTAATCTCCAGGAGAAAATAGTGGAAGCTGCGCATGTCAGTGTCAAAACCAGCGGATCTCGGGTAGGGGGTCCCGAACTATGCGTCTAAGGCGGATGGTAACAGGAGGCGGGGGACACGATGTTTACCCAGGTTCGGGCCCTCTCGATGGAGGTAATACCCTACTTCCTGCTTGATTGATCTTGATGATATGAGTATTACAAGAGTTTATATACCACGAGATCGTAGAGGCTAAACCCTAGAAGCTAGCCTATGGTATGATTGTTGTTGTCCTACGGACTAAACCCTCTGGTTTATATAGACACCGGAGGGGGCCTAGGGTTACACAGAGTCGGTTACAAGGGAGGAGATCTACATATCCGTATTGCCAAGCTTGCCTTCCACGCCAAGGAGAGTCCCATCAGGACATGGGTCGAAGTCTTCAATCTTGTATCTTCATAGTCTAACAGTCCGGCCAAAGGACATAGTCCTGCTGTCCGAGGACCCCCTAATCCAGGACTCCCTCAGCGCATGCATGCATAACTCATCAATTACATTACTATAACCTCGCTCGAGTAATAAGGGAAACCAAATATGCACAAGACAGTAACACTCACTTGAAGTTATAAGGAAAGAGTATTTTATATTTTTTTTGATTTATTATCAATGATTTCAGCAACTTGGCCTCGGCATCATTGGCACTCTTTAGAACCTGAAATTCATCTAGGGTTAATGAACCCAATATCATACATTTCTGCTTTTCTGCACTCGACGATATTCAATCTGCATAATATAGTGAGGATAATTATAAATGCATGCAATGAAAGAGCTGAGCTATATGTAGAGACTTAATGATGTAAGTAGTACTTACAGACAGGAGCAAGTGACCGTTAATTTATCGAGGGCCTTTTGATTGAAAAACTGAAAGAACTCCTCAAATGGAACAGGCAACACATCAATTCCAACGAGGTCGTGCTCCTCTTTAACTCTCAGATACAAAGTATTCGTCCCCCCTAGACTCTCTGCTGGTTTTCATGTACCAATCATGGAATCTTCGCATAATCACTGTTAGAGGTTTTTCATCTTTGACGAGAGGCTTCCCGTAATGGTTTTTGTGTTTGTCCACCTCCAAGAAATCATAATGTACATTGTCGGGCAGGTAATCTCCAAGATTTCTATAACCGGGCACCATCCTCGGATGATTAGAGATGATATCGCTAGACACCTTGAGCCGGGGGCACGATTGGTCCGCTTGTTCTCCGAGCTGGGCAAATTTTTCCCAGCTCGTCGTTCTGCTAACCTTCGATCACTGACAGTACTTCCCGACCGCTCCGCTTCGAGATATACCTTTTCAGTAATGCGCTCATAGTTGGTTTGCGACGGAGACTTTGGTGGTTTCCTCTGGGCATCCAAAGTGCGCTTTGCTTTCACCGGATCTATCTTCTCCTCCGGAGGTGGATGTTTCTTTGCTTTCAACCCTTCAAAGAAGTCCTTCACTTCGGTCCGCACGATCCTCGCATTTTCCTCCTCGGTCCTCTCGTATGGTAACTTCTCTGGAGTCTTCAGAGAAAGACCGAATCTGTATTGCCTCCCGCCTCTGGCTGTACTGCTATACATCGGAGCAGACGAAGCGGCTGCGGTTGTCTTCTTTCATGCTTGCTTACGAGGCGGAGGAGAAGGACCAGGACGCGCCAGAGCAGCCGGAGCGGCGGCAGATCTCTTCCGCCCTTGCTGGCGAGGCGGAGAAGGAGGAGGCTGCTGGCTGCTCGGGCGCGCCGGCGCAGGCGGAGAAGGAGGCGGAGTGCCGCCACGCGCCGGAGAAGGAGGCTGAGTGCCCTGATCACTCGCCGGAGGAGGAGGCGGAGTGCCCTGACTCGCCGGAGGAGGAGGAGGAGGCGGAGGCGTCCAGTTCGGAAGGTTGATGAGCTCCTTCCGCCATAGGCATGGAGTCTTCAGAGAAGAACCCAGCCGAGTCTCCCCTTCACCGGTAGGGTGGTCAAGCTCGAGGTCCTCAAATCCATCCGTTATTTCATCCACCATCACCCTAGCATATCCATCTGGAATCGACCGGCAGTGGTAGGTTGCACCAGGTTCAGTAGGTAAAACAGAGCCAACAGCCGCCTTGACTTTGAATTTCATCCATTGCATCATAAGGTGGCAATGTTGAGACTCCGTGATAGCATCCACGGGGTAGCTAGCAGGAGCCGTGAAGACTAGCTGCAGCTGAAGCTGCTCGGTGGAAGCCACGCTGCTTCTCCGCTGAGATGGCGGGGTAGCTTCCGGGGAAGCTTCGGCAGGTCGTTTGCTGCGATTTGCTTCTCGTTCCTCTATCATTGTACCCTTGCGTGCAGCGCCTGCAGTTGGGTATGCTCCACTTTCTTCCTCCTCTCCTGGCATTTGTAACCGCCTGCATCCGGAAACCCAACCTTCCATGGAACGGAGCCTGGCGTGCCTCGTGTCCGTCCAGGGTGCTCAGGATTCCCGAGGGCCATTGTGAGCTCGTCGTTCTCTCTGTCTAGAATGAATGTCCCTTGCTGGGCTGCATCGATATACTCCTGAAGCCTCGTGACTGGTATTCTCTTTTGCTCGTCCGTCCAAACGCACTTCCCTGATACAGGGTCAAAGGTTCCGCCAACCCCGAAGAACCAAGTCCGGCAACGGTCTGGCCACCTCAATGTCTCTAGTTCGATCCCTTTATCAAGCAGGTCATTCTCATCCTTGGCCCACAACGGCCGGGCATTGAGGTAGCCACCTGACCCCGTGCGATGGTGAAGCTTCTTCTTCGCAGCATTCTTCTTGTTTGTCACTGACATCTTCTTACTATTGTCCGATATCTTGTGGGCCACAAATGCGGGCCAGTGATCTCTGATCTTCTCATATCGGCCGATGAATTCTGGTGTCTCTTCTTTGTCGACAAATTTTTTCAGCTCATTCTTTCACCTCCTGAATAGTTCTGCCATCTTCTTAAGAGCCCGAGACTTGATCAATTGCTCTTTAACTGGCTTCTCCGGATCCTCCTCTGGCGGTAGGGTGAAATTTGCCTTCAGCGCGGTCCAAAGATCATCTTTTGCATATCGGAGACATAAGACACCCCAGGGCCTTCTTTTGCCGGCTTTAACCATTGGTGGATGCTGATCGGGATCTTGTCCGTAACAATAACCCCGCACTGAGAAGCAAATGATTCCTTTGTCCGGATGGGTTCAATCGGCATGCCATCGCGCGCGATTTCTATGATCTCAAACCTTTCATCCGAACGCAACTTTTTCTTCGGGCCTCGTCTCCTTACCGAAGTTGTGCTCGATCCGGAGGGCTAGAAAAAAGAAGAAAGACGAGAGTTAATTAATATGTGTACATATACCAAAACAATGAATGAATCAATTAGCTAGTCAGCACATGCTTAACTAATATATATACCTGGCCGGACTCGGTTCGGTCACCGGAGCCGTCATCACGGTGTCCTTCTTGCGCCTGCATTGGGTCACCGGAGCCATCATGATCATGTCCTTCCTCCTCCATTGTTCGATCACCGTAGTCTGCTTCTTCACCCTATTCACCCAGACCATCGGTGTCGTTGAGAAACGAGAAGACGGCATCACTTCCGTGTGCGATTGTGTCCCCCAACACCGCTTCTGTTGCTTCGTCTCGGGGGTCCATAGTTTCTGCAAATATTTACAACATGGCAATTATTATTCAAACATGACAGATGGATATATTATTGGCAAACGTTTGGGTGGCCTCGATCGGCAACGCTTCAAGGGTTTAGGGTGGCCTTGACAACGCTGCAAGGGTTTGGGGTGGCCTCGACGACAACGCTCTTTTAACTTGGTAAATTTGGGTGGCCACGAGAGAGTTTGTCGGGTAGGGCCGCGGCGGGAGGGGGTAGGAGACCGACATCTTTTTTTTCTAGGGTTTGGGTGTCCTCGAGAGTTTTGGTCGAGCGAGAGGGCCGGGGGCTCCCGTGGTATAAGTTATCCGATCGAGAGGAGGTTATATTGACAACGACATACCCGATAAAAATTAAGAAAAGGAAGAAGAGGAAGAAGAAGAAGAAGAAAGAAAGAAGAAAAAAAAGAGGAGAAGAAGAAAGGAATAGAGGAGAAGAAGAAAAAAATAGAATATTTTCTATTTATTCTTCTTCTCCTCTATTCCTTTCTTCCTCTCCTCTTTTTTTCCTTTTTTCCTCTTCTTATTTATTTCCCCTCTTCTTCATCTTTTTCTTTTCCTTCTTCCTAAACTAAACATAAAATAAAATAATCGTAAAACTACACGAAACTTCTCATCCTCCCTTTTTATTTCTTCTTCTTCTTTTTTTCGTAGAATTTTTATATCTTATTCTTTTTCTTTTCATCCTAAAACTTTATGAACAAAATTACAACAGAAAAAAATAAGAATTTTAGGAACAAAATAAAAATTCTACGAACAAAATTACAACAGAAAAAAAATCCTATTAACAGAATACAATAAAAAATCCTACCAACAAAATCGCAATAAAAATTCTATGAACAAAAAAACAAAAAAATTCTATGAACAAAATAAAAATTATTTGCATATGAACATACAAACATTTGCATATTCTACAATATCATCATCATATTCTACAATAATATCACCAAAAATCATAACTTTTGCATATGAACAGGGGGCTCGCTTGCTGTCATACGCCGGGGCGGGCGGCGGGCGGTGGCGGCGTTAAGGAAGGCGGCGTAATGCTGGGGGAAGGGGAGAAGGGAATGGCGCTGGCTCACATGCAAGTAGCGGCGCCGAGGTCGGGGCAGGGCGCTCGGCGTGCGCGATGGTGAGGTCGGGGTAGGGCACGTCGAGGTCGGGGCAGGGTGCGGCGAAGCCTGGGCAGGGGCGACGGTGACGACGGAGACGGCAGACGGGGGCGGCAGCCTGGCAGCGTCGATGTTGTCGGCGTCATCGGGCGGCAACTGCGAGATGAGAAGTGAAAATTTTCACAAGTCCTGCTTATATACCCAGGGCATTGGTCCCAGTTCGTAGCACCAACCGGTACCAATGCACCCTTTAGTCCCGGTTGGTTCCATCAACCGTGACCAAAGGTCAGTTTTCGGCAGCACAAAGGGCGTGAAGCGGCAGCCTTTGGTCCCGGTTGGTGGCACCAACCGGGACTAAAGGGTAGGCATTGGTCCCGGTTGGTACTACGAACCAGTACCAATGCCCCCCTTTAGTTCCGGTTGGTGGCACCAACCGGGACCAAAGGCCCTGTGCTGCCCGCGTTGCGGCCAAAACTTTAGTCCCACCTCGCTAGTTGAGAGAAATCGAGAGTGGTTTATAAGCGTTGCTGCTCCAACCCTCTTGAGCTCCTCTCAACTGCAGGCTTGCGGGCCTAATTTGTCACGATGTGCTTGTGGGCCTACTGGACCTCCTGCGGGCCTGAATCCTGGCCCATGGTTGGGTTTCTAATCGTATTCAGGCCGTCATGGCCCAGTAGGTGGCAGTTTTTTTGTTGTTTTAATTTTTTTGTTTCTACTTACAACAAAAAACTTACTGTTGCTATTTTTATTTATTTTATTAAAGTTTATTTTGTTTCTACTTATTTATTTTATTAAAGTTTATTTTATTTTGTTTCTACTTATTTATTTTTAAAAATTTTATTTTATTTTATTTTGTTTCTACTTATTTATTTTTAAAATTTTTATTTTATTTTATTTTGTTTCTACTTATTTATTAAAGTTTATTTTGTTTCTTTCTGCTTTTCATGTTTTGAATCACTAGTAGAAAAAGGGCCTATAGTCCCGGTTGGTGAGGGCCTGTAGTCCTAGTTCATGAACCGGGACTGAAGGGTCGGTACTAATGCCCTGACCCTTTAGTCCCGGTTCAATCAATCCAACTGGGATGATGGGCCTCCACGTGGCCTGTCCACGAGCCAGTAGAGGGCCTTTGGTCCCGGTTGGTGGCACCAACCGGGACCAATAGGCATCCACGCCACAAGATTTCTATGGATGTGGTTTTGTTTTTTAAAAGGGAGGGGGTTGGGGGGTTTTGGGGGGTTAATTTAGGTGTTTCATATATTGTGCTATAGCTAGCTAATTGATAGAGAAAAGTGTCCTGTCTTTTGTCCGTGCTTGGTCGACGCTACGTACTATACATACGTATAGAGAGGACTAGCTAGACACGCTAGCTAGCTAGTAATTAAGCAAAATGTAAGATCGTCATGAACATATATGCATACAGAGAGAAGTGATATCGACCACCTCTCCTTCTCCGAGAGATTGGTCGAACAACAAGTTCTCGTGATATCTATCCGACACTACCGCTACATATATACAATAATTATCTTTTACAAATATATAATCTCCTAACATACGGACGCGTGGTCCACATAGTATTCTCCGCCTTCAGCGATCACGTGGTCAAGAAAGAATGCCGCCAATTCCTCTTGAATTGCTTGCATGCGATCTGGTGCTAGGAGTTCATCCCGCATCCAAACATCTAATTTTAAGAAAGGGGTCAATACATACCTATATATATATATCTATATATATATATATATATATATATATATATATATATATATATATGAATGAATGGAACTCAACACAAATGATGGTAATAAAATAAAATTGTGAATATTTTTATTTAATTACTTAATATTGTTTGTCAGAGTAGCCCCGCTCACAGTGTCGTGGTGGCGGATGGACTGCAAACGTAGTATCCACAGAAATCATTCCCTTGTTCCTGCCACAACCACTTTACAAGAAATAGAGGTCAATCAAACTGATAATTAGCAAGCATGCTAAGTGGTATTGATGAAACTAGCGCTTGAATCACTAGGAGATGCGTGGAATATGCTACTATATAGTACTTACTTTCGGTGTCTAAATTGCAGCTTCTTCGGTAGTCCCGAGCTTTTTGGTGAATTTTCTCCAAGCCCTGCCATACAAAGAAAACAATTACTTGGTATCCGAAATGAACAAAGTTGCTGATATGGTGGATAATGATCGATTTAACTTACTTCTCGAGCATTTTAGTCATGTCCGCATACTCCTTGGGATCTTTTCGCTTGGAGTCTAAGACAGTTACTAGTCCCTTCTCAAGCTTAATCTCTAGGAGAATATAGTGGTAGCTGCGCACACATGCATAACTCATCAATATCACATTACTATAACCTGGACTAATAAGGAAACCGAATATGCCACAAGACAGTAACACTCACTTGAAGTTGTAAGGAAAGAGTATTATATCTTTGTGTTCATTTATTACCAACGATTGTAGCAAGTTGGCCTCGGTATTTTCTTTTACGTAAATTCAACCTCAGATTTATCTATGAGATATGTGTTAATGAACCCAATATCACCCACTTGCCTTTTCTTCAATTCGGCGATCTTCAATCTGCATAATATAGTGAGGATAATTAAAAATACATGCAATGAAAGGGCTGAGTTATATAGAGAGACTTAATGATAGAAGTAGTACTACTTACGTATGATAGCAGGTGACCGTTGCTTTATCGAGGGCCAATTGATTGAAAAACTGATAGAACTCCTCAAATGGAATAGGCAGCAGTTCAATTCCAAGGAGGTCATGCTCCTTTAACTCTCACATACAAAGTACTCCTCCCTCGGACTCTTTGCAGGTTTTCATGTACCAATCATGCAATCTTCGCATCATCGTTGATAGAGAACTTTCATCTTTGACGAGAGGCTTCCCAGACTCGTATCTTTGTATCTGCACCTCCAAGAAATAATAATGAAAATCGTCGGGCAGGTAAACTACAGGATTGCCATAACCGACACCATCCTCGGATCGACGATGTCGCTAGCGTGCACCTTGAGCGGGGGCACGATTGCTGCTTGTTCGCCGAGCTGGGCAATTTGTTTCCCAGCTCGTCGTTCTTTCATCCTTTGATCACCGACAGCATTTCCCGACCTCTCCGCTTCGCAAATGCCTTTCCAATAATGCGCTCATAGTTGCCTTTCGGCGGATACTTGGGTGGTTTTGTCAGGGTAGCCAGAGTGCGCTTCGCTTTCACCGGATCTACCTTCTCCTCCGGAGGTGGATGTCTCTTTTCTTTAAACCTTTGAAACCAGTCATCCACTTTGGTCTGCGCGATCTTCGCGTTTTCCTCCTCGCCTTCCTCAGACGGTAACTTCTCTGGAGTCTTCAGAGAAGGACCGAATCTGGATCTCCTCCCGCCTTTGGCTGTACTGCTAGACGCCGGCAGAGCAGACGGAGCGGATGTCTTCTTTCCTTGCTTACGAGGCGGAGGAGAAGGACTACGACGCGCCGGAGCAGCCGGAGCGGCGGCGGGTCTCTTCCGCCCTTGCTGACGAGGCGGAGATGGAAGAGGCTGGCTGCTCGGGCGCGCCGGTGCAGGTGGAGAAGGAGGCGGAGTGCCGCCACGCGCCGGAGAAGGAGCCGGCCGAGTGCCCTGATCGCCACTCACGGTGGTGGAGGCGGTGGAGGAGGCGGAGTGCCCTGACTCGCCGGAGGAGGAGGAGGAGGCGGAGGCGTCCAGTTCGAAAGGTTGATGAGATCCTTCCGCCATAGGCATGGAGTCTTCAGAGCAGAACCCAGCCGATACTCCCCTTCACCGGTAGGGTGGTCAAGCCGGAGGTCCTCAAATCCCTCCGTTATTTCATCGACCATCACCTTAGAATATCCTTCTGGAATCGGCCAGAAGTGAAAAGTTGAGTCGGGTTTAGTAGGATAAACAGAGCCAACAGCCGCCTTGACCTTCAAATTGCTCCATTGCGCCATAAGGTGGCAATTTTCAGCATCCGTGATAGCATCCATGGGATAGCTGGCAGGAGCCGTCAAGGCATGTTGCTCGCTGAAGCAGCTCGGTGGAAGCCACGCTTTCTTCGCTGAGATGGCGGGGTAGCTTCGGGGAAGCTTCGCAGGTCGCTTTGCTGCGATCTGCCGCTTCGCTCCTCTTCTCGTTCCTCTAGCCCCATTACCCTTTCGTGCAGCGCCTGCATTTGGCTCTGCTCCGCTTTCTTCCTCCTCTCATGGGTTTTGTAACCCCTGCGTCCGGAAATCCAGCCTTCCACGAAACGGAGCTGGCGTGCCTCGTGTCCGGCCCAGGTGCCTGTGGATTCCCGAGGGCCATTGTGAGCTCGTACTTCTCCCTGTCTGGAACGAACTTCCCTTGCTGTGCTGCTTCGATATATTGCTTAAGCCTCTTGACTGGTATGTCCAATTGTTTGTCCGTCCAAATGCACTTCCCTGTTATAGAGTCCAAGGATCGGCTGGCCCCGAAGAACCAAGTCCGGCAACGGTCTGGCCAGTTCATTGTCTCTGGTTCGATCCCTTTATCAAGAAGATCATTCTCAGCCTTGGCCCACTTAGGCCGGGCTACGAGGTAGCCACCTGACCCGCATGCGATGGTGAAGCTTCTTCTTCGCAGCATTTCTCTTGTTTGTCGCCGACATATTTTTACTCTTTTCCGATGTCTTGTAGGCCACAAATGCGGGCCACCATCTCTGATCTTCTCATATTTGCCCTTGAATTCTGGTGTCTCATTTTTTTTTGACATACGTACGAAGTTCTTTCTTCCAATTCCTGAATAGTTCTGCCATCTTCTTAAGAGCAAAAGACTTGATTAATGGCTCTATTATCGGCTTCTCCGGATCATCCTCTAGCGGTAGGGTAAAATTTGACTTCAGCTCAGTCCAAAGATCATTTTTCTGCATATCATTGACATAAGACACCTCAAGGTCTTCGTTCTTAGGCTTATACCATTGGTGGATGCTGATCGGGATCTTGTCCCTAACCAGAACCCCACACTGAGCAACAAATGCCTTCTTTGTCCGGTAGGGTTCAATCGGTTGGCCGTCATGCGATTTGTATGATCTCAAACTTTTCATCCGAGCTCAACTTTTCCGAAGTTGTGCTCGATCCGAAGGGCTAGAAAAAAGAACAAAGACGAGAGTTAATTAATATGTGTACATACCAAAACAAAGACGAGAGATAGTCAGCATAGGCTTAACTAATATATATACCTGGCCGGACTCGGTTTGGTGATCACCGGAGCCGTCCTCACGGTCTAGTTCTTCACCCTCTCCTTCTTGCACCGGCATTGGGTCATCGGAGCCATGTAAATCATAGCCAGCTGCTTCTTCACCCTCTCCTTCCAGACCATCGTTGTCGTTGAGAAACATCAATGAGCAGACGGCATCACTTCCTTGTGCGATTATGTCCCTCAACAACGCGTCTTGTGCTTCGTCTCGGGGGGTGTCCATAGTTTCTACAAATATTTACAACATGGCAATTATTATTCAAACATGACAGATATGGATATATTAGTGGCAAACGTAGAACTAGCTAGCTAATCACAAAAAGGAATCATATTAGTGGCCTCGACGCTGCTTCTCTAGGGTTTGGGGTGGCCTCGACAACTCATCAAGGGTTAGGGGTGGCCTCGAGAACGCTTCAAGGAGGGTAATCGACCCCCCACGTGTTGAAGCTATCGGGAGGGGTCGGCGTTGAACACTACATCTATGTCCCACAAGTGACGTGGGCATCGACGCCTTGATGTAGGGTAGAGGGTCGTGGATCGCCGAGCGGTCGAGGGTCAAGGGGTCGAGGATCGCCGAGGGTCGGGAGGTTACCTAGTTTCAAAGGATTCAACAAAACCATGTCTTCATCATTAGGCTAATGTGGGTGCATGATGGTGCGAAGCTCTCCAAAGTTATTTTGGAGCGGAGTCCCGAGATAGGATAATTCGCTTTTTGGTACAAAGTTCAGCAAGAACCTTCCGAATATCGTTATTTGAAAAGCCTTTGCTGAGATTCGCATACAAAAGGCAAATTATCCTATCCGGACTCCATTCCGTAATAACTTTGGAGGACTTCGTACCATCATTCCATGGTTACTTCCGGCTAATGATGAAGCCATGGATTTCTTCAATACTTTGACACTATAGGAACCCTCGACCCTGAAACCTTCGACCCTTGACCCCTTAACGACCCTCTACCCTAGTTCCCGACCCTCGACCCCTCGGCGATCCTCGACACCCTCGTTATATCGACAACGACGCAACATACATATACATGGGAAAATAATGTTATCGGGGAGGGGGTATCGGTGCCCCCCCCCCCGCGGGTCAAAGTTTCTTCTTTCTCCGCTATTGCTTTCTTTCTTCTGCGCCTCTTCTTTTCTTCTTATCCCTCGAGAAAGGAAAATATGAAAGGAAGAAAAGAGGAAGAAGGAAGAAGGAAGAAGAAGAAGAAAAGAAGAAGAAAAAAAGTGGAGAAGAAGAAAACAATAGAGGAGAAGAAGAAAAATAGAATTTTTTTCATTTTTTCTTTTCTCCTCTATTCCTTTCTTCTTCTCCTCTTCTTCTTCTTTTTCTTCTTCTTATTTATTTCTCCTCTTCTTCCTCTGCCCTCTTCTTCTCCTTTCTTCCTCTTCTTATTTCCTTTTTCCTCTCATTCTTTTTCTTCTTCTTCCTTCTTAAAAATACATGAAGTAGTATTGCCTAATTCATTGTTCATATGAATATACAAACATTTGCATATTTACAATAATTAATATCACCAAAAAAATCTATGAACAGAAAAAAATCCTAATTTTTCTAAAAAACTATCTTTTGCATTGTTCACATACACATATACATCACATATGAACAAAAAAATTAAAACATAAAAAAACAGAGCATAAAAATAAAAAAATAGAGCTTAAACATTATATATATATATGAAAAAAAATTAAAGAAATAAAAAAAGAGCCGGGTGGCGGCTCACAGCGCGGGGGCAGGCGAGGGCGCCAAGGCTGGGCGGACGGGGCAGGTGGGTGGCGACGGCGACGAGGAGCGAGGCGACGGCGAGCCCGTGAGCAGGGGATCTCGAGGCGACGCTGGGCGGGCGAGGGCGCCGGGCGCTGGGGCGGACGGGCAGGGCAGGGCGACGACGAGAACGGGGCAGGGCGCGGGCGACGGGCAGCACAGGGCAAGGGCGCGGGGCGACGGCGACGGCGAGCATGGGGCAGGGGCGCGGGGCGACAGCGACGGCGTGCATGGGCAGCCTAACGGCGTCATCGGGCGAAGCTGGCAGCCCGGCGGCGCTGCCGGGCGGGGAACTGGCGATGAAATCTGAAAAAACGCGAAGTCTTTTCTTATATAGAAAAGGCTTTGGTCCCGGTTCGTGGCACGAACCGGGACTAATGCCCCCCTTTAGTCCCGGTTGGTGCCACCAACCGGGACCAAAGGCCAATTTTCAGCAGCCCAAAGGGCGGGAAGCGGCGGCCTTTGGTCCCGGTTGATGGCACCAACCGGGACTAAAGGGGGCATTAGTCCCGGGTCGTGCCACGAACTGGGACCAAAGCCTTGTGCTGCCCCGCACCCAAAAGTTTAGTCCCACCTCGCTAGTTGAGAGAGCTCGAGAGTGGTTTATAAGCGCTGCTGCGCCCACCCTCTCGAGCTCCTCTCAACCTGTGCTTTCAGCCTAATCATCACTAGCTATGTGCCTGTGGGCCTACTTGGCCTCCTACGGGCCTGAATCCTGGCCCATGTATGGTTTCTAGTCGATTCAGCCGTGGGGGCCCAAAGAGGCGGCACTATTTTTTCCAGTTTTTTGTTTTGTTTTCTGCATTATTATTTATTTTTGTTGTTTTTTGCTTTATTTTTAATTCTTTTTGCTTTTAGTTTTAGAAAAATTATAAACTTTCTGTTAGTGCCATTAGTTTTCAAATTTGAAAACTCTTTTTGTTTTCTTTGTTGCTTTATTTATTTTATTTTGTTTCTACTTACAACAAAATACTTATTGTTGCTATTTTTTTTTCAGTTTTTTGTTTTGTTTTCTGCATTATTTAGTTTTTGTTGTTTTTTGCTTTATTTTTTAATTCTTTTTGTTTTTAGTTTTAGAAAAATTATAAACTTTCTGTTAGTGCCATTAGTTTTGAAATTTGAAAACTCTTTTTTTGTTTTCTTTGTTGCTTTATTTATTTTATTTTGTTTCTACTTACAACAAAATACTTATTGTTGCTATTTTTATTTTTTCAGTTTTTGTTCTGTTTTCTGCATTATTTATTTTTTGTTGGTTTTTTCTTTATTTTTTAATTCTTTTTGCTTTTAGTTTTAGAAAAATTATAAACTTTCTGTTAGTGCCATTAGTTTTCAAATTTGAAAACACTTTTTTGTTTTCTTTGTTGCTTTATTTATTTTATTTTGTTTCTGCTTACAACAAAACGGTGTGTAGAGGGACGGGCTTATAAACCGGTGTGAGCGCCCTTCGGTTGGCGAGGTTTTCAAATTCATAGTTTTCAAATGAACTCTGAAAAAGTTGGTATAGTATGTTCATGTACAAAACGAACAGTGGTATCATACTCGTCTGTTACAAAGTTGGCATGGTATCATCATAATAGTTGCGGGAGAAAGTCTTCACTTTTTCTTCGCTTGTGTCGTTGGCTTATTGTGCCGTAACCATGGATAATCTTCATCGTTTATCAGGATGCTTGGGTCAGCCTTGACTTTGAAGGGGAATTTCATGAAACTTTTCATACTCTTGAGACATGTCTGTCTTGCCCTCCACTCCTGTGATGTCCCTTTTCCGAAAGAACTATGTGGCGCTTTGGCTCATTGTATGATGTATTCGCTTCCTTATCTTTTCTTTTCCTCGGTCTGGTAGACATGTCCTTCACATAGATAACCTATGCCACATCATTGGCTAGGACGAGCAGTTCGTCGGTGTACCCAAGATTTTTCAGATCCATCGTTGTCATTCCGCATCGTGGGTCTACCTGCACTCGCCTCGACAGATTGACCCACTTGCACTTAAACAAAGGGACCTTAAAATCTACTCCGTAGTCAAGTTCCCATATGTCTACTATGTAACCATAATATGTGACATTTCCTTGTCGGTTGTTGCATCAAAGCGGACACCGCTGTTTTGGTTGGTGCTCTTTTCATCTTGGTCAATCGTGTAAAATGTATTCCCATTTATCTCAGATCCTTTCCAAATCATTACAGTCGAAGATGGTCCCCTCAGACAACAAGTACAGCTCATCACAAACAGTGCTATCACCTCCGAGACGTGTTTCCAACCAACTGCTGAAAGTCCCGATGTGTTCACATGTAATCCGATCGTCGCCTTTGCTCCGGGTGTTTGGAGCGCAGATCGTTCTTGTGTTCATCGACATATGGGGTCACCAAGGTAGAGTTCTCAGAGAACTATGTAGTGTGCTTGAGACCAAGAATATCCGTCCTGCATATTATTGAGTCCCTTCCAAGCGTGCCTTTTCCAAATCGGTCTCCCCTCATACCGCGATTTAGGGAGACCTATCTTCTTAAGGCCAGGAATGAAGTCAACACAAAACCCGATGACATCCTCTGTTTGATGGCCCATGGAGATGCTTCCTTCGGCCTAAGCGCTGTTACGAACATATTTCTTTAGCACTCCCATGAACCTCTCAAAGGGGTACATATTGTGTAGAAATACGGGCCCAGAATGACAATCTCGTCGACTAGATGAACTAGGACGTGCGTCATGATATTGAAGAAGGATGGTGGGAACACCAGCTCGAAACTGACAAGACATTGCGCCACATCGCTCCTTACCGTTGGTACGATTTCTGGATCGATCACCTTCTGTGATATTGCATTGAGGAATGCACATAGCTTCACAATGGCTAATCGGACGTTTTTCGGTAGAAGCCCCCTCAATGCAACCGGAAGCGATTGCGTCATAATCACGCGGGCGATCATGAGACTTTAGGTTCTGGAACTTTTTCTCCGCATATTTATTATTCCCTTTATATTCGACGAGAAGCCGGTCGGGACCTTCATCTTGAGCAGGCATTGAAAGAATATTTCTTTCTCTTCTTTCAGAAGAGCGTAGCTGGCAGGACCTTCATATCGCTTCGTAGGCATGCCCTCTTTTTTCGCAAGCGTTGCAGGTCCTCTCGTGCCTCAGGTGTATCTTTTGTCTTCCCATACACGCGCAAGAAGCTTAGCAGGTTCACGCAAAGGTTCTTCGTCACGTGCATCACGTCGATCGAAGAGCGGACCTCTAGGTCTTTCCAGTAGGGTAGGTCCCAAAATATAGATTTCTTCTTCCACATGGGTGCGTGATTCTCAGCGTCATTCGAAACAGCTAGTCCGCCGGGACCCTTTCCAAAGATTACGTGTAAATCATTGACCATAGCAAGTACGTGATCACCGGTACGCATGGCGGACTTCTTCCGGTGATCTGCCTCGCCTTTGAAATGCTTGCCTTTCTTTCGACATTGATGGTTGGTCGGAACAAATCGACGATGGCCCGGTACACATTCTTCCTGCAGCTTCCGGTATATACTATCGGTGTCAAGTAAACAAGTGCGTGTATGCATGGTATCCCTTGTTTGTCTGTCACGAAGGTTACCGAGAGCGGGCCAATCGTTGATGGTCACGAACAGCAACGCCTTTAGGTCAAATTCCTCCTTTTTGTGCTCATCCCACGTACGTACACCGTTTCCATTCCACAGCTGTAAAAGTTCTTCAACTAATGGCCTTCGGTACACATCAGTGTCATTGCCGGGTTGCTTAGGGCCTTGGATGAGAACTGGCATCATAATGAACTTCCGCTTCATGCACATCCAAGGAGGAAGGTTATACATACATAGAGTCACGGGCCAGGTGCTGTGATTGCTGCTCTGCTCCCTGAAAGGATTAATGCCATCCACGCTTAAAGCAAACCATACGTTCCTTGGGTCCTTTGCAAACTCATCCCAAAGATTTTCTCTTGATTTTTCTACACTGCGACCCGTCTGCGGGTGCTCTCAACTACCCGTCTTTCTTACGGTACTCACTGTGCCAGTGCATCAACATGCCATGCACTACGATTCTGAACAGATGTTTCAACAGTGGTATTATAGGAGAATACCACATCACCTGAGCAGGAACCCTCGTCCGGGAGGCTCGCCGTCAACATCACTGTGGTCATCTCGTCGATCTTATATCGCAATGCACCGTGACACCGGCATGCGTTCAGATCCTTGTAGGCACCACGGTAGAGGATGTAGTCATTAGGGCATGCATGTATCTTCTGCACCTCCAATCCTAGAGGGCATACGACCTTCTTTGCTGCGTATGTACTGTCGGGCAATTCGTTATCCTTTGGAAGCTTCTTCTTCATTATTTTCAGTAGCTTCTCAAATCCTTTATCAGGCTCAGCATTCTCTGTCTTCCACTGCAGCAATTCGAGTACGGTACCGAGCTTTGTGTTGCCATCTTCGCAATTGGGATACAACCTTTTTTGTGATCCTCTAACATGCGATCGAACTTCAGCTTCTCCTTTTGACTTTCGCATGGTGTCCTTGCATCGACAATGACCCGGCGGAGATCATCATCATAGGGCACATCGTCTGGTTCCTCTTGATCTTCAGCAGCTTACTTCACAGCACCATCATGCACATCGTCTGGTGCATCTTGATGTTCAGTAGCATCACCGTATTCAGGGGGCACATAGTTGTCATCGTACTCTTGTTCCTCGTCATCTTCCATCATAACCCCTATTTCTCCGTGCCTCGTCCAAACATTATAGTGTGGCATGAAACCCTTGTAAAACAGGTGGGTGTGAAGGATTTTTCGGTCAGAGTAAGACTTCGTATTCCCACATATAGGGCATGGACAACACATATAACCATTCTGCTTGTTTGCCTCAGCCACTTCGAGAAAATCATGCACGCCCTTAATGCACTCGGAGGTGTGTCTGTCATCGTACATCCATTGCCGGTTCATCTGCGTGCATTATATATAATTAAGTGTGTCAAAAATCATTACGTAACATCATGAATAGATAATTAAGTGACCAAATTAATAGAAGTTCATCATCACATAAAAACCAAAGTACATACATAGTTCTCATCTAACAACATAAAGCTCTGCAGAGCATCTAAATTAATTAAACCACACATTGAAACTATGTAAAACATTTCAATGCGAAAACAAATGCGATCATAATCGCAACCAAGGTAACAACTGATCCAACGGCATAATGATACCAAGCCTCGGTATGAATGGCATATTTTCTAATCTTTCTCATCTTCAAGCGCATTGCATCCATCTTGATCTTGTGATCATCGATTTACATCCGCAACATGCAACTCCAATATCATCTTCTCCTCCTCAAGTTTTTTATTTTTCCTTCAAGAAATTGTTTTCTTCTTCAACTAAATTTAACCTCTCGACAATAGGGTCGGTTGGAATTTCCGGTTCAACAACCTCCTAGATAAATAAAATCTATGTCACGTTGGTCGGCATAATTTTCATAAACAATAAATGAACCAATAGTTATGAAAAGATAATATATACCACATCCGAATCATAGACAGGACGAGGGCCGACGGGGGCGGATACCAAAACCATCGCACTATATAAGATGCAATAATAAAAGTAAGAAAATAATACAAGTATCTATCTAAACAAACAAGTAATAATATTTTTCCTTTCAGAAAGAAGATAAGAACAAGAAGCTCACCACGGTGGTGCCGGCGATGAGATCGGCACGGGTGATCGACGGTGATGAAGATGGGGACGGGGCATGACGGACCGCTAAACCTAGATAAATATTGAGGAAAATGGAGCTTGGCGGTCGAGCTTGGAGAGGAGAAACCTTAAGTAGTGTGGCTCGGGCATTCCATCGAACACCTTGTGTGCATAGGAGGTGAGCTAGAGCACCACCAAGCCCTCTCCCCTCGGCGGAAAAAACAGAGCAAAGGTGCTCTGCTCTTGCGCGAGGGGCTATATATAGGCAGCACCATTAGCCCCGGTTGGTGGCATGAACCGGGACTAAAGGGAAGCCTTTGGTCCCGGTTCATGCCACCAACCGGGACCAATAGTGGTGGGCCAGGAGCCAGGACCATTGGTCCCGGTTCGTCCCACCAATCAGGACCAAAAGGTCCGGACGAACCGGGCCCAATGGCCCACGTGGCCAGGCCGCCCCCAGGCTCACGAACCGGGGCAAATAGCTCCATTGGTCCCAGTTCTGGATTGAACCGGGAATAATGGGCTGAACTGGCCTAGACGAAAGCCCTGTTTTCTACTAGTGAATAGAAAATACTTTGATAATTTCAGTGGCATGAATTTTTAATAATTTTAGTTTAAAACATACTAGAGGTTTATAAAAGATTTTTAGTTCATTCCTTTTGCTATTAGAGTTTTACAGAAGTTTTTTAGTTAATTTTCATTTTGCATGGTATCATCATTTGACCCACATAGCACGTGCAAGAAATTAGAGAGGGTTACGGCAAAAACTGGATGCACTTCGTGTACAAAACAGATAATCTCTTTCGAAGTATCAGGGTTTCATACAGAAACTCGTCTTTTACTAAGGGATTTCATTTTTTTTGAACTTACTTGAACTCCAGAGTTTTTCTGTGTTCAAAATGCACCAATCAAAGCCACATCATCAATTTTCAACCCTTTCTGACTTCTTTTGTTATTCTTCATGCATTTACTGATTATTTTGAGCTATAAGACCCTGAAATTGAAAAGCATTTTAAATGAACTCTGAAAAGGTTAAAAGTTGGCATGGTATCATCATTTGACCCACATATCATGTGCAAGAAAGTAGAGAGGGTTATGGCAAAAACTGGATGCACTTCATGTACAAAACGGACAATCTCTTTCGAAGTATCAGGGTTTCATACGGAAACTAAATGCATTGCAAAGGGATTTCATTTTTTAGAACTTATTTGAACTCCAGAGTTTTTGTGTGTTCAAAATGCACCATTCAAAGCCACATCATCAATTTTCAACCCTTTATGACTTTATTTGTTATTTTTCATGCATTTACTGATTATTTGAGCTATAAGACCCTGAAATTGAAAAGCATTTCAAATGAACTCTGAAAAGGTTGAAAGTTGGCATGGTATCATCATTTCACCCACATAGCATGTGCAAGAAAGTAGAGAGGGTTACGACAAAATTTGGATGCACTTCGTGTACAAAACGTACAATCTCTTTCGAAGTATCATGGTTTCATACGGAAACTCGTCTGTTACAAAGGGATTTCATTTTTTTGAACTTATTTGAACTCCAGAGTTTTTCTGTGTTCAAAGTGCACAATTCAAAGCCTCATCATCAATTTTCAACTCTTTCTGACTTCATTTGTTATATTTCATGCATTTACTGATTATTTTGAGCTATAAGACCCTGAAATTGAAGGCAACATGTAGCTCTCATGAATAGATAAGTGACCAAATTAATAGAAGTTCATCATCACATTCTAACCAAAGTACATACATAGTTCTAATTGAACAACATATAGCTCTCCAGAGCATCTAATTAATCCATGCATTGAAATTATGTAAAACATTTCAATGCAACAACAAATGTGATCATAATCGCAACCAAGGTAACAATTGATCTAACTGCATAATGATACCAAGCCTCGGAATGAATGGCATATTTTCTAATCTTTCTAATCTTCAACTGCATTGCATCCATCTTGATCTTGTGATCATCGACGACATCCGCAACATGCAACTCCAATATCATCTTATCCTCCTCATTTTTTTTATTTTTTCCTTCAAGTAATTGTTTTCTTCTTCAACTAAATTTAACCTCTCGACAATAGGGTCGGTTGGAATTTCCAGTTCAACCACCTCCTAGATAAATAAAATCTATGTGCCGTTGGTCGGCATAATTGTCATAAACAATAAATGAACTAAATAGTTATAAAAAGATAATATATACCACATCCGAATCATAGACAGGACTAGGGCCGACGGGGGCGGATACCAAAACCATCACACTATATAATAACAAGGAATAATAAAAGTAAGAAAATTAGACAAGTATCTATCTGAAGTAAGAACTATTTTCTTTCAGAAAGAAGATAATAACAAGAGGCTCACCACGGTGGTGCTGACGACGAGATCGGCGCGGGCGATCGACGGTGGTGAAGACGGGGACGGGACGTGACAGACCGCTAAACCTAGACAAATCTCGGGGAAAATGGAGATCGGAGGTCGAGTTTCGAGAGGAGAAAGATTAACTAGTGTGGCTCAGACATTTCATCGAACACCTCATGTGGATAGGAGGTGAGCTAGAGCACCCAAATGCCCTCCCCCTCGTCGGCCAGACAAAACAGAGCACTGTGGAGTGCTCTGCGGTGGCGATGGGGTATATATAGGCAGCTCATTTGTCCCGGTTTGTGGCTGAAACCGGGACTAAAGCCCAGCCATCTGTCTCGGTTCAAGCCAAGAACCGGGACCAATGGTTGTGGGCCAGGAGCGATGCCCATTGGTCCCGGTTCGTGCCTAGAACCGGGACAAATGGGTCCCCACGAACTGGGACCAATGCCCATGAGGCCCCGGCCAGCCCCTTGGGCTAATGAACCGGGACGAATGCCCCCATGGGTCCCAGTTCGTGACTGAACCGGGACTAATGGGCTTGCCCTGCCCGAACCAAAGCCATGTTTTCTACTAGTGCTTGTTTGCCGTGGATCCCTTGTTTGCGCGCTAGGATAAGCGTTCCAGCCAGAGTCCCTGCAGAATGGAGTTCATCACCGTCGTTGCTTTTCCGCTACCAGTAGTCCTTCCGCTGCACCGTGTTGTTCTGCTGCTTGCATGGATCAACTGTGGCAGGCGTAGCGTCACCGTGCCGATGTAATCCTCTTGTACCCCAATAGATTGCAATAAAGAGCTGATTTGTTCTATGCTAAGTAGTGTCGTATTCCAGAAGACTTCTCCTCGATCTCTGGGCTGGAATACGGGGCGTTCCGGTTTCTCTGAGCCGGGGTGCCACACTCCTCCATCTCCTCCGTCTCATCATCCATTCTCTATTCTACGAGACCGAGTACATCAGCCAGTACTACTGCACCCCCTTCATGAGCTACTAATTGCGTAGGCGGGTTGGTGGTCTCCATACATGCTTGTTGATGTGTTGTTATTGGTGTGTTATCGGCCAACTCCAGACGAAGAAGATTCTTCGGCCATAGCAGCTGATACGTCTCCAACGTATCTATAATTTTTGATTGTTCCATGCTATTATATTATCCATCTAGGATGTTTTATATGCTATTTTATATGATTTTTGGGACTAACCTATTAACCTAGAGCCCAGTGACAGTTTCTTTTTTTTCTTGTTTTTTCCTTTTGCAGAAAAGGAAAACCAAACAGAGTCCAATTCACCTGAAATTTGACGGAGATTATTTTTGGACTAGAAGAAGTCCACAGAGCATCGGAGATGGACAAAAAGAGTCCCGAGGCACCCACGAGGGTGGGAGTCACGCCCTACCCCTGGGTGCGCCCCCTACCTCGTGGTCGCCTCGGAGACCCCCTGACTTGTTCCCGACGCCAAAACCTCTTATATATACAGAAACACCCAGAACATAACCTAGATCGGGAGTTCTGCCGCCGCAAGCCCAACCCTTGTAGCTTCCAATCCGCGGCGGGGTCTCTTTGTCCTCCCCCCCTAGACGTGATGGAGGAGGCAAATCCTCGTGCCCCGATGTCACACTCGACAAGGTAACCCTGAAGTGCCCAGCGGGCATCGGCTGGTTGTGGAACGTGAGATCCAAGGGCTTCATTATCACCCCCTTTCCCACGTCCACCTTCTGGCCTTTGATCACGTAGAGTACGGTGCACAGGGTTTCGTCGGGCTGCAAACACATGTCTGCGGCCTAGAACATCCGAAAGGTAACAGAAATGGAATATTATAGATATATGTTTTCATGCGACATGTAATTACCGTGAGGGCGTCGAGCTTAGCCAAAGAAGAAGGCCCGCCTAGCGCGCCAGAGACTGAGGACGGGCTGCTATGAGCGGGTGCGGGTGCGAGAGGAGCCCCAGTTGCGTGAGCAAGTGATGGTGCGGTGGTGTTGTTGTTCACGGAGTTGCTCACGACGAAACTTGGCAACGGGAAATCATGTACCGTCTTGTCTGGATTTTCCTTTGTCCAGTTGATGATAGACAGGATGAAGTTAGTAGCGAAATCATTTCTGCAGGCATTTATAGCTTCATTGACTGCCTACTGTAGCAGCTCATTTTACTCCTCGGCTATTTTTTCGCGTCCTCAGCTGCTCTTTTCTCGACCGCAAGCTTCACCTTCTCGTCGATGTCCTCCTGACTAAACATATTTTCTGCTTTCTTGCCCTCTGGGCCCTCGTTGTAAAACACCTTCCATGTGGCACCGTCTCCGGCGCCGTGCACACGTACATATTGCGGCCGCTGGCCCAAAGGGAGTCCCTTAAGTTCGTTCAAGGCCTGGTTGAGAGGGGTGTCCCACTTGGGCCTCATCGGAGAAGTAGGGCTTTTGGCTGCAAGCTGGTGTTGCTTCTCTTGCAGAAGGAATGTGAACCGTTTAGGAATGTGTAGTCTACTAGATCTGGAGCTAAATGTAAGGTGGTAAAAGAATAATTACCAGTAGTCTAATCAATTTCCTCGTGATCTGGTCCATGTAAAAAACCTTCTTTTCCTTGTCCCACTTGTAGCAGGCCCTGATGAAGTCACGCTCCAAGTGGTTGGTGAACTTCACCAAGGGGTCTAGGAGACCCGTGGCTTCACGTTCCGCGTCCTCCTTATCCCATACGGGCCTTTTACCGAGGTAGCCACGGCTTCCGAGGCGATGCTTCCCCATGTTCATTTGCTGAAGGCTCTTGAATTTCGCAGCCTTAGCCTTGGCTGCCTCGGTAGCGCAAGTGTCCTTGAACTTTTTGAACTCCTCTTCCGTAATTATTGGATTTTCCTCGAGAATCTTGGACATGGGTTCCTCAGCCTCAATAGCTCATTTCACCCTCCCTTTCCAGGAGGCCAAATCATTGCTGAACATGCCCATGGCGTGATTGTTAATATTTTTCATCTTCTGATCATCCCATGGTTGTTCTATGCTATCATCCCGGTCGGGGAAATTGAATCTCTTGTGCAACTTCGTCAGAAGCAACTGCCTCAAATGTTCTTTACTCCTTAAGTCATCGTCGTTGATCCTCGCGCTTTCCCGTAGGATGCATCCTACTTGGTTCCCATAGCACTTGCGAGGTTCTTCTGGCTATAAGGGCTCAAACTTGCCAGGTGCCATCTTTGTGATCACCAGTCGTCCAATGCCGAGTTTGTTAGGTCTTCGTATCCTCTGCTTCTTCTTTTCGGTAGCGGCATCGGCGCCAGTACCTTCCCTGCCGGTATCTTCCCCGCCGGTCTCGGCGCCGCCATCGGTGTCGATGTCGGCATCAGTACCATCATCGAGGCCTTCCTGCAAACCTTGACTGTGCTTAGCAGACAAAAAGTTGAGGTACTCTTGTTCACCCTCATAATCCATCTCATCTGCATCTAGGTTAGAAAGCCCGGTTTCTTCGTTGTTCGACATGTTTCCTATGATTAAGTCTCTTCGTTTAATTCAAAAACTATGAAAAAATGAGAAATGACATAAAAATGACCTATGTTTGCCGGGATGCCGTTTCCCATCAACTCTCGGCACTCGATATGCCTACTATCTAGCACAAGTCATGCCAAAATTCACGGAAAATTTCGGCATGACCTTTGCTAAAAAATGGACATATCGAGCACCTGAAATTCACCGGAACGAAATGAATCAACATTCCGGCGTAACATAGGCCACTTGGATCATTTACCCTGCACATAGTAATCATTTTCCAAATATGACATGTCCAAAACATCACATGTCCAAATGACATGTCCAAATTGTTGGGCAACGTAGCAATTTCAAAAATTTCCTACGCACACACAAGATCATGGTGATGCATAACAACGAGAGGGGAGAGTGTTTTCCACGTACCCTCGTAGATCGAAAGCGGAAGCGTTATGACAACGCGGTTGATGTAGTCGCACGTCTTCACGATCCGACCGATCCAAGCACCGAACGTACGGCACCTCCGTGTTCTGCACACGTTCAGCTCGATGACGATCCCTGGACTCCGATCCAGCAGGGTGTTGGGGATGAGTTCCGTCAGCACGATGGCGTGGTGATGATGATGATGTTCTACCGACGCAGGGCTTCGCCTAAACTCCGTGACGATATGACCGAGGTGGAATATGGTGGAGGGGGGCACCACACACGGCTAAGGAACGATCACGAAGATCAACTTGTGTGTCTATGAGGTGCCCCTGCCTCAGATATAAAGGAGTGGAGGAGGGGAGGGCCGCCCTCTCTATGGCGCGCCCTAGGGGAGTCCTACTCCCACCGGGAGTAGGATTCCCCCTTTCCTAGTAGAACTAGGAGCCCTTCCGAGTAGTAGGAGTAGGAGGGAAGGAAAGGGAAGGGAAAAGGAGAAGGAAGGAAGGGGGCGCCCCCCTTCCCTAGTCCAATTCGGACCAGACCAAGGGGAGGGGTGCGGCCACCCTTGAGGCCCTTTTCCTTCTTTCCCGTATGGCCCAATAAGGCCCAATACGTATTCCCGTAACTCTCCGGTACTCCGAAAAATACCCGAATCACTCAGAACCTTTCTGATGTCCGAATATAGTCGTCCAATATATCGGTCTTTACGTCTCGACCATTTCAAGACTCCTCGTCATGTCCCCGATCTCATCCGGGACTCCAAACTCCTTCGGTACGTCAAAACTCATAAACTCATAATATAACTGTCATCGAAACCTTAAGCGTGCGGACCCTACGAGTTCGAGAACTATGTAGACATGAACGAGAACCGTTTCCGGTCAATAACCAATAGCGGAACCTGGATGCTCATATTGGCTCCTACATATTCTACGAAGATCTTTATCGGTCAAACCGCATAACAATATACGTTGTTCCCTTTGTCATCAGTATGTTACTTGCCCGAGATTTTATCGTCGGTATCCAATACCTAGTTCAATCTCGTTACCGGCAAGTCTCTTTACTCGTTCCGTAATACATCATCTCACAACTAACTCATTAGTTGCAATGCTTGCAAGGCTTATGTGATGTGTATTACCGAGAGGGCCCAGAGATACCTCTCCCACAATCGGAGTGACAAATCCTAATCTCGAAATACGCCAACCCAACATGTACCTATGGAGACACCTGTAGAGCACCTTTATAATCACCCAGTTACATTGTGACGTTTGGTAGCACACAAAGTGTTCCTCCGGCAAACGGGAGTTGCATAATCTCATAGTCATAGGAACATGTATAAGTCATGAAGAAAGCAATAGCAA
The DNA here is from genome assembly GCA_021605145.1 of Aegilops bicornis. Taxonomy (NCBI): domain Eukaryota; kingdom Viridiplantae; phylum Streptophyta; class Magnoliopsida; order Poales; family Poaceae; genus Aegilops; species Aegilops bicornis. The sequence continues at coordinate 73,884,400 of CM038671.1, read as the reverse complement.
CATACTAAAGAGTACTAAGCTAATGGAATGGGTCATGTCAATCAGATCATTCACCTAATGATGTGATCCCGTTAGTGAAATAACAACTCTTTGTCCATGGTTAGGAAACATAACCATCTTTGATTAACAAGCTAGTCAAGTAGAGGCATACTAGTGACACTCTGTTTGTCTATGTATTCACACATGTATTATGTTTCCAGTTAATACAATTCTAGCATGAATAATAAACATTTATCATGATATAAGGAAATAAGTAATAACTTTATTATTGCCTCTAGGGCATATTTCCTTCAGTCACCCACTTGCACTAGAGTCAATAATCTAGTTCACATCACCATGTGATTTAACACCAATATTCATATCTGTATATGATTAACACCCATAGTTCACATCGTCATGTGACCAACACCGAAAGGGTTTACTAGAGTGAATAATCTAGTTCACATCGCTATGTGATTAACACCCAAAGAGTACTAAGGTGTGATCATGTTTTGCTTGTGAGAGAAGCTTAGTCAACGGGTCTGTCATATTCAGAGCCATATGTATTTTGCAAATATTCTATGTCTACAATGCTCTGCACGGAGCTACTATAGCTAATTGCTCCCACTTTCAATATGTATCCAGATTGAGACTTATAGTCATCTGGATCGGTGTAAAAGCTTGCACCGTTGTAACTCTTTACGACGGGCTCTTTTATCACCTCCATAATCGAGAAATATTTCCTTAGTCCTCACTAAGGATATTCTTGACCGCTGTCCAGTGATCTACTATTAGATCAAAATTGTATTCCTTTGCCAAACTTAGAGCAAGGTATACAATAGGTCTGATTCACAGCATAACATACTTTATAGAACCTATGACTGAGGCATAGGGAATGACTTTTCATTCTCTTTCTATTTTCTGCCGTGCTTGGGCTTTGAGTCTTACTCAATTTCACACCTTGTAACACAGGCAAGAAACTCTTTCTTTGACTGTTCCATTTTGAACTACTTCAGAATCTTGTCAAGGTATGTACTCATTGAAAAACTTATCAAGCGTCTTGATCTATCTCTATAGATCTTGATGCTCAATATGTAAGTAGCTTTACTGAGGTCTTTCTTTTAAAGAACTCCTTTCAAATACTCCTTTATGCTTTCCAGAAAAATTCTACATCATTTCTGATCAACAATATGTTACTCACATATATCTATCGTAAAGGCGGTAGTGCTCCCACTCACTTTATTGTAAATACAGCTTCTCCGCAAGTCTCAGATAAAACTCTCTGCTTTGATCAACTTATCACAGCGTATATTCCAACTCTGAGATGCTTGCACCAGTCCATAGATGGATCGCTGGAGCTTGCACATTTTGTTAGCACCTTTAGGATTGACAAAACCTTCTGGTTGCATCATATCCAACTTCTTCTTTAAGAAAACCATTAAAGAATGCAGTTTTGACATCCATTTGCCAGATTTCATAAAATGTGGCAATTGCTAACATGATTCGGACAGACTTAAGCATCGCTACAGTTGAGAAAATCTCATTGTAGTCAAGACCTTGAACTTGTCAAAAACCTTTTGTGACAAGTCGAGCTTTGTAGATAGTAACACTACTTTCGATTGTTCGTCTTCCTCTTGAAGATCCATTTATTTAACATGGCTTGCTGATCATTGAGCAAGTCAATCAAAGTCCATACTTTGTTCTCATACATGGATCCTATCTCAGATTTCATGGCCTCAAGCCATTTCGCAGAATCTGGGCTCATCATCGCTTCCTCATAGTTCGTAGGTTCATCATGGTCTAGTAACATGACTTCCAGAACATGATTACCGTACCACTCTGATGCGGATCTTACTCTGGAAGACCTACTTGGTTTGGTAGCAACTTGATCTGAAGTTTCATGATCATCATCATTAACTTCCTCACTAATTGGTGTAGGAATCACTGGAACTGATTTCTGTGATGAACTACTTTCCAATTCGGGAGAAGGTACAATTGCCTTATCAAGCTCTACTTTCCTCCCACTCACTTCTTTCGAGAGAAACTCTTTCTCTAGAAAGGATCCATTCGTAGCAACGAATATCTTGCCTTCGGATCTGTGATAGAAGGTGTACCCAACAGTATCCTTTGGGTATTCTATGAAGACTCGCTTCTCCGATTTGGGTTCGAGCTTATCAGGTTGAAACTTTTTCACATAAGCATCGCAGCCCCGAACTTTAAGAAACGACAACTTGGGTTTCTTGCCAAACCACAGTTCATAAGGTGTCATCTCAACGGATTTAGATGGTGCCCTATTTAACGTGAATGCAGCTGTCTCTAATGCATAACCCCAAAACGATATTGGTAAATCGGTAAGAGACATCATTGATCGCACCATATCAAATAAAGTGCGGTTACGACGTTCGGACACACCATAACGTTGTGGTGTTCCAGGTGGCGTGAGCTGTGAAACTATTCCACATTGTTTTAATTGAAGATCAAACTCGTAACTCAAATATTCATCTCCACGATCAGATCGCAGAAACTTTATTTTCTTGTTACGATGATTTTCCACTTCACTCTGAAATTCTTTGAACTTTTCAACTATTTCAGACTTATGTTTCATCAAGTAGACATACCCATATCTGCTCAAATCATCTGTGAAGGCCAGAAAATAACGATACCCGCCACGAGCCTAAATACTCATTGGTCTGCATACATCAGTATGTATTATTTCCAACAAGTTTGTTGCTCGTTCCATTGTTCCGAAGAACGGAGTTTTAGTCATCTTGCCCAAAAGGCACGGTTCGCAAGCATCAAATGATTCATAACCAAGTGATTCCGAAAATCCATCTTTATGGAGTTTCTTCATGCGCTTTACACCGATATGACCCAAACGGCGATTGCCACAAATAAGTTGCACTATCATTATTAACTTTGCATCTTTTGGCATCAATATTATGAATATGTGTATCACTACGATTGAGATCCAATAAACTATTTTCATTGGGTGTATGACCATTGAAGGTTTTATTCATGTAAAATGTAACAACAATTATTCTCTGAGTTTAAATGAATAACCGTATTGCAATAAACATGATCAAATCATATTCATGCTCAACGCAAAAGCTAAATAACATTTATTTAGGTTTAACACTAATCCCGAAAGTATAGGGAGTGTGTGATGATGATCATATCAATCTTGGAACTACTTCCAACACTCATCGTCACTTCCCCTTCAACTAGTTTCTATTTATTCTGTAACTCCTGTTTCGAGTTACTAATCTTAGCAACTGTACAAGTATCAAATACTCAGGGTTACTATAAACACTAGTAAGGCACACATCAATAACCTGTATATCAAATATACCCTTGTTCACTTTGCCATCCTTCTTATCCACCAAATATTCAGGGTATTTCTGCTTCCAGTGATCATTTCCTTTGCGATTATAAGCACTTTCGGTTTCAGGCTTTGGTCCAGCTTTGGGCTTCTTCAGGAGTGACAACTTGCTTGTCATTCTACTTGAAGTTCCCTTTCTTTCCCTTTGCCCTTTTCTTGAAACTAGTGTTCTTGTCAATCATCAACACTTGATGCTCTTTCTTGAACTACCTTCGTTGATTTCAACATCACGAAGAGCTCGAGAATCGTTTTTGTTATCCCTTGCATAGTATAGTTCATCACGAAGTTCTAGTAACTTGGTGATGGTGACTAGAGAACTCTGTCAATCACTATCTTATCTGGAAGATTAACTCCCACTTGATTCAAGCGATTGTAGTACCCAGACAATCTGAGCACATGCTCACTAGTTGAGCGATTCTCCTCCATCTTTTAGCTATAGAACTTGTTGGAGACTTCATATCTCTCAACTCGGGTATTTGCTTGAAATATTTAACTTCAATTCCTGGAACATCTCATATGGTCCATGACGTTCAAAACGTCTTTGAAGTCCCGATTCTAAGCCGTTAAGTATGGTGCACTAAACTATCAAGTAGTCATCATATTGAGCTAGCCAAACGCTCGTAACGCCCGCATCTGCTCCGCATTAGGTCTGTCACATAGCTGTGCATCAATGACATAATTCTTCTATGCAGCAATGAGGATAAACATAAGATCACGGATCCAATCCGCATCATTGCTACTAACATCTTTCAACACAATTTTCTCTAGGAACATATCAAAATAAACATATGAAAGCAACAACGCGAGCTCTTGATCTACAACATAATTTGCAAAATACTACCAGGACTAAGTTCATGATAAATTTAAGTTCAATTAATCATATTAATTAAGAACTCCCACTTAGACAGACATCTCTCTAGTCATCTAAGTGATCACGTGATCCAAATCAACTAAACCATGTCCGATCATCACGTGAGATGGAGTAGTTTCAATGGTGAACATCACTATGTTGATCATATCTACTATATGATTCACGTTCGACCTATCGGTCTCCGTGTTCCGAGGCCATATCTGCATATGCTAGGCTCGTCAGGTTTAACCTGAGTATTCCGCGTGTGCAAAAATGGCTTGCACCCGTTGTAGATGGACGTAGAGCTTATCACACCCGATCTTCACTTGGTGTCTGGGCACGACGAACTTTGGCAATGGTGCATACTCAGGGAGAACACTTCTTGATAATTAGTGAGAGATCATCTTAAAATGCTACTATCAATCAAAGCAAGATAAGATGCATAAAGGATAAACATTTGCATGCAATCAATATAAGTGATATGATATGGCCATCATCATCTTGTGCTTGTGATCTCCATCTCCAGAGCAACGTCATGATCACCATCGTCACCGGCGTGACACCTTGATCTCCATCGTAGCATCGTTGTCGTCTCGCCAACTATTGCTTCTACGACTATCGCTACCGCTTAGTGATAAAGTAAAGCAACTACAGGGCGTTTGCATTTCATACAATAAAGCGACAACCATATGGCTCCTGCCAGTTGCCGATAACTCGGTTACAAAACATGATCATCTCATACAATAAAATATAGCATCACGTATTGACCATATCACATCACAACATGCCCTGCAAAAACAAGTTAGACGTCCTCTACTTTGTTGTTGCAAGTTTTACGTGGCTGCTATGGGCTTAGCAAGAACCGTTCTTACCTACGCATCAAAACCACAACGATAGTTTGTCAAGTTAGTGTTGTTTTAACCTTCGCAAGGACCGGGCGTAGCCATACTCGGTTCAACTAAAGATGGAGAAACTGACACCCGCCAGCCACCTGTGTGCAAAGCACGTCGGTAGAACCAGTCTCGCGTAAGCGTCTGGCGTAATGTCGGTCCGGGCCGCTTCATCCAACAATACCGCCGAACCAAAGTATGACATGCTGGTAAGCAGTATGACTTGTATCACCCACAACTCACTTGTGTTCTACTCGTGCATATAACATCTACGCATAAAACCTAGGCTCGGATGCCACTGTTGTGTAACGTAGCAATTTCAAAAATTTCCTACGCACACGCAAGATCATGGTGATGCATAGCAACGAGAGGGGAGAGTGTTGTCCATGTACCCTCGTAGACCGAAAGCGGAAGCGTTATGACAACGCGGTGGATGTAGTCGTACGTCTTCACGATCAGACCGATCCAAGCACCGAACGTCACGGCACCTCCGTGTTACGCACCGTTCAGCTCGATGGCGATCCCGGACTCCGATCCAGCAGGGGTCGGGATGAGTTCCGTCGGCACGACGGCGTGGTGACGATGATGATGTTCTACCGACGCAGGGCTTCGCCTAAACTCCACGACGATATGACCGAGGTGGAATATGGTGGAGGGGGGCACCGCACACGGCTAAGGAACGATCACGAAGATCAACTTGTGTGTCTATGGGGTGCCCCCTGCCCCCGTATATAAAGGAGTGGAGGAGGGGAGGGCCGGCCCTCTCTATAAGCCGCCCTAGGGGAGTCCTACTCCCACCGGGAGTAGGATTCCCCTTTCCTAGTAGAACTAGGAGCCCTTCCAAGTAGTAGGAGTAGGAGGGAGGAAAGGGAAGGGAAAAGGAGAAGGAAGGAAGGGGCGCCCCTTCCCTAGTCCAATTCGGACCAGACCAAGGGAGGGTGCGGCCTCCCTTGAGGCCCTTTTCCTTCTTTCCCGTATGGCCCAATAAGGCCCGATCGTATTCCGTAACTCTCCCAGACTCCGAAAAATACCCGAATCACTCAGAACCTTTCTGATGTCCGAATATAGTCGTCCAATATATCGGTCTTTACGTCTCGACCATTTCAAGACTCCTCGTCATGTCCCCGATCTCATCCGGGACTCCAAACTCCTTCGGTACATCAAAACTCATAAACTCATAATATAACTGTCATCGAAACCTTAAGCGTGCGGACCCTACGAGTTCGAGAACTATGTAGACATGAACGAGAACCGTTTCCGGTCAATAATCAATAGCGGAACCTGGATGCTCATATTGGCTCCTACATATTCTACGAAGATCTTTACCGGTCAAACCGCATAACAACATACGTTTTTCCCTTTGTCATCGGTATGTTACTTGCCCGAGATTTGATCGCTTGTATCCAATACCTAGTTCAATCTCGTTACCGGCAAGTCTCTTTACTCGCTCCATAATACATCATCGACAACTAACTCATTAGTTGCAATGCTTGCAAGGCTTATGTGATGTGTATTACCGAGAGGGCCCAGAGATACCTCTCCGACAATCGGAGTGACAAATCCTAATCTCGAAATACGCCAACCCAACATGTACCTTTGGAGACACCTGTAGAGCACCTTTATAATCACCCAGTTACGTTGTGACGTTTGGTAGCACACAAAGTGTTCCTCCGGCAAACGGGAGTTGCATAATCTCATAGTCATAGGAACATGGATAAGTCATCAAGAAAGCAATAGCAACATACTAAACGATCGGGTGCAAGCTAATGGAATGGGTCATGTCAATCAGATCATTCACCTAATGATGTGATCCCGTTAATCAAGTAACAACTCTTTGTCCATGGTTAGGAAACATAAGCATCTTTGATTAACGAGCTAGTCAAGTAGAGGCATACTAGTGACACTCTGTTTGTCTATGTATTGACACATGTATTATGTTTCCGGTTAATACAATTCTAGCATGAATAATAAACATTTATCATGATATAAGGAAATAAATAATAACTTTATTATTGCCTCTAGGGCATATTTCCTTCACAAATTCCAAATATGACATGTCCAAAACACCACATGTCCACATATCACATGTCCAGTTCAAATTTGCATATAAATTCAGCCTACCTAAATTTGCTTTAACAAGGGATGTTGATTTGGACAATTGCTTAAATTCTGCCTTTATCCTAAATTTTTGTCCTATTTTAAAACCTATGGTTCATAAAAACCAGGCTAAATTCATAACTAAATAGATAACCTAATTAACCTACTACCCTAACTAAAACCTAAGTAAATTAACTGAAGAACCCTAGCTAGAAGAGAGAGGAGGAGCGTTGGGGGGTTACAGAGGGTGCAGGGGCGAGGAGGTAGGCCCGACGATGGCCGAGGTTGGGAGGGGAGGAAGCATAGGAGGGAGGCGTGGCGCGTCGGGGTCGGGGCCGGGGTCTTGGGCGAGCGCCGGGTCGGAGCCGGGCCGGGACGGGTCGGGGTGAGCGCCTTGGGGTTGAGGGGGGCAGAGGGAGCGGCGAGGGCAGGGCTCCCGTGACGCGACGGGGAAGAGAGTGGGGATTTTGGGGGAAAAGAGGCGGGACGAAGCAGAAAGAGTGAGGATTTTGGGGGTTAAGTGGATGTAGCAGTAGCACGTTTAGAGCAAACGCGCTATAGCTAAGTTAGCTATAGCGCTTTTAAGCACAAAGCGCTACTTCTATTACAGGTAGCTATGGCGGTTTTGTAAGGAAACCGCTACTGCTACCTTGACTAGCTGTAGCTCTTTTTCAATAAAGCGCTACTGCTATAACCAGTACCTATAGCAGCTTTCCTGTTTTTTTTCTTCTATTTTCTTTTCCTTTATATTCTCTCACTTTTCTTTTCCTTTTTTTCGGGAGCAGTGAACGAAGGGAAGGTGATACAATGTATATAACTAAGGCGATATATATTGCATCATTTGACGGTTACGTATGTTATACAAAATAGGAACATATATATTACATCATTGGACCCATGCATAAAGGCTAAGTGTGTGCACAAAATAGGAACATATATATTACATCATTTGATTGATAACATACGGTTCCTTAGCGTTGACGTTTTCGTTTTTAAGTGAGCTTCTTTCGCTTCTTGTTCGTTGAAGAATAATTGAGCCCCTCATTGTGACTTTTCCTTTTCCATGGAGTACGATTTTTCTTAGGTAATGCAGTATTGATTCTTCTTTTGACATATACTTCATCGTCATCGTCATATTCCCTCATTGGGTTGCCGTACTGGTTGTAGTCTTCCTCGTTGGCGACTCCATCCATTCCAATGATGTTCCTTTTGCCTCTCCTCACGACAACACGGCTAGGATTGCATGGGTCGGTTATGAAGAAGCATTGTGTCACGTGCTTAGCACGTACCCATGGCTCGTTTTTTGTGATAGCGTTCACGGTAGCGCTCTTGGCGTCGGGTATAGTCATGGTAGTGAAATACCGGTTTTATCTTTCGACATTCTTAGCCCATCTGACACGGAACATCGTCGTGTTGTGCAGTCTAGAGTAGTCAAGCTCCCAGATCTCCTCGACCCTCTCTCACAAGCAAAACATGATCAAACCCCAGAACTCATTGAGTCTTAATCACATGATGATGTGAACTAGTTTAGTGACACTAGTAAACCCTTTGGATGTTGGTCACATGGCAATGTGACCTGTGAGTGTTAATCACATGGCGATGTGAACTAGATTATTGACTCTAGTGCAAGTGGGAGACTGTTGGAAATATGCCCTAGAGGCAATAATAAATTAGTTATTATTATTATTATATTTCCTTGTTCATGATAATCGTTTATTATCCATGCTATAATTGTATTGATAGGAAACTCAGATACATGTGTGGGTACATAGACAACACCATGTCCTTAGTAAGCCTCTAGTTGACTAGCTCGTTGATCAATAGATGGTTACGGTTTCCTGACCATGGACATTGGATGTCGTTGATAACGGGATCACATCATTAGGAGAATGATGTGATGGACAAGACCAATCCTAAGCCTAGCACAAAGATCGTGTAGTTCAGTATGCTAAAGCTTTTCTAATGTCAAGTATCATTTCCTTAGACCATGAGATTGTGCAACTCCGGATACCGTAGGAATGCTTTGGGTGTACCAAACATCACAACGTAATCGGGTGGCTATAAAGGTGCACTACGGGTATCTCCGAAAGTGTCATTGGGTTGGCACGAATCGAGATCGATTTGTCACTCCGTGTGACGGAGAGGTATCTCTGGGCCCACTCGGTAGGACATCATCATAATATGCACAATGTGACCAAGGGGTTGATCACGGGATGATGTGTTACGGAACGAGTAAAGAGACTTGCCAGTAACGAGATTGCACAAGGTATCGGGATACCGACGATCGAATCTCGGGCAAGTACTATACCGATAGACAAAGGGAATTGCATACGGGATTGCTTGAATCCTTGACATCGTGGTTCATCAGATGAGATCATCGTGGAACATGTGGGAGCCAACATGGGTATCCAGATCCCGCTATTGGTTATTGACCGAACAACGTCTCGGTCATGTCTGCATGGTTCCCGAACCCGTAGGGTCTACACACTTAAGGTTCGGTGACGCTAGAGTTGTTATGGGAAATAGTATGTGGTTGCCGAAGGTTGTTCGGAGTCCCGTATGAGATACCGGAAATGACGAGGAGCTCCGGAATGGTCCGGAGGTGACGATCGGTATATTGGACGAAGGGTATTGGAGTCCGGAATTGTTCCAGGGGTACCAGGTGATGACCAGCGTGTCCGAAAGGGGTTTCGGAGGCCCCGGCAAGCTTTGGGGGGCCTTATGGGCCAAGGGGAGGCTGAGCGCCCCTCCCACCCCATCTCACGTAACCTGGAGAGGTGGGGGCGCCACCCCTAGGGCAGCCACCCCTCCCGGCTTGGGGGGCAAGTTTCCTAGGGGGTGGGGTCGCCAAAACCCAACTAGGGTTTCCCTTATGGCCGCCGCCCCTCCCCTGGGGAACCCTAGGGCGCCTCCCCCTCCTCCCTTCCCCTATATATAGTGAGAGAGAGAGGGCAGCCGCACCCTTCCCCTGGCGCAGCCCTCTCCCTCCTCCAACACCTCCTCCTCCTCCGTAGTGCTTGGCGAAGCCCTGCCGGAGAACCACGAGCTCCATCACCACCATGCCGTCGTGCTGTCGGAGTTCTTCCTCAACTTCTCCTCTCCACTTGCTGGATAAAGAAGGAGGAGACGTCCCCGGGCTGTAAGTGTGTTGAACGCGGAGGCGCCGTTGTTCGGTGCTTAGATCGGAATCAAACGCGATCTGAATCGCTGCGAGTACGACTCCTTCATCCGCGTTCTTGTAACGCTTCCGCTTAGCGATCTTCAAGGGTATGAAGATGCTCATCCTCTCCATGTCTTGTTGCTAGAATCTCCATAGATTGATCTTGGTGATGCGTAGAAAATTTTGAATTTCTGCTACGTTCCCCAACAGTGGCATCATGAGCTAGGTCTATGCGTAGTTTCTATGCACGAGTAGAACACAAGTTGTTGTGGGCGTTGATTTTGTTCAATATGCTTACCGTTAGTAGTCTAATCTTGTTTCGACGGTATTGTGGGATGAAGCGGCCCGGACCGACCTTACACGTACACTTACGTGAGACAGGTTCCTCAGAATTACATGCACTTGTTGCATAAGGTGGCTAGCGGGTGCCTGTCTCTCCCACTTTAGTCGGATCGGATTCGATGAAAAGGGTCCTTATGAAGGGTAAAGAGCAATTGACATATCACATTGTTGTTTTTGCGTAGGTAAGAAGCGTTCTTGCTAGAAATCCATAGCAGCCACGTAAAACATGCAAACAACAATTGGAGGACGTCTAACTTGTTTTTGCAGGGTATGCTATGTGATGTGATATGTCCAAAAGAATGTGATGAATGATATGTGATGTATGAGATTGATCATGTTCTTGTAATAGGAATCACGACTTGCATGTCGATGAGTATGACAACCAGCAGGAGCCATAGGAGTTGTCTTAATTTATTGTATGACCTGTGTGTCAATGAACAACGCCATGTAATTACTTTACTTTATTGCTAAACCGTTAGCCATAGTAGTAGAAGTGATAGTTGGCGAGACAACTTCATGGATACACGATGATGGAGATCATGGTGTCATGCCGGTGACGATGATGATCATGGAGCTCCGAAGATGGAGATCAAAAGGAGCAAAATGATATTGGCCATATCATGTCACTATTTGATTGCATGTGATATTTATCATGTTTATGCATCTTATTTGCTTAGAACGACGGTAGTAAATAAGATGATCCCTCATTAAAATTTCAAGAAAGTGTTCCCCCTAACTGTGCACCGTTACGAAAGTTTGTTGTTTCGAAGCACCACGTGATGATCGGGTGTGATAGATTCTAACGTTCACCTACAACGGGTGTAATCCAGATTTACACACGCGAAACACTTAGGTTGACTTGACGAGCCTAGCATGTACAGACATGGCCTCAGAACACAAGAGACCGAAAGGTCGAGCATGAGTCGTATGGTAGATACAATCAACATGAAGATGTTCACCGATGATGACTAGTCCGTCTCACGTGATGATCGGACACGACCTAGTTGACTCGGATCATGTAATCACTTAGATGACTAAGAGGGATGTCTATCTGAGTGTGAGTTCATAGGATGAACTTAATTATCCTGAACATAGTCAAAAGGTCTTTGCTAATTATGTCATAAGCTCGCGCTTTAGTCCTACTGTTTAGATATGTTCCTAGAGAAAATTCAGTTGAAAGATCATAGTAGCGATTATGCGGACTAAGTCCGTAAACTGAGGGTTGTCCTCGTTGCTTGGAAGAAGGCTTATGTCCTTAATGCACCGCTCAGTGTGCTGAACCTCGAACGTCGTCTGTGGATGTTGCGAACATCTGACATACACGTTTTGATAACTACGTGATAGTTCAGAAATGTTAAATGGTTTAGAGTTAAGGCACCGAAGACGATTTCGAAACATCGTGAAACATCTGAGATGTTTTGAGGGCTGAAATTGGGATTTCAGGATCGTGCCCACGTCAAGAGGTATAAGACCTCCGACGAGCTTCTTGGCCTACAAACTAAGGGAGAAAAGCTCAATCGTTGAGCTTGTACTCAGATTGTCCGGGTACAACAATCACTTGAATCGAGTGGGAGTTAATCTTCCGGATGAGATAGTGATGTTTCTCCAAAGTCATTGCCACCAAGCTACTAGAGCTTCGTGATGAACTATAACATATCGGGATAGATATGATGATCCTTGAAATATTCGCGATGTTTGACACCGCGAAAGTTGAAATCAAGTAGGAGCATCAATTGTTGATGGTTAGTAAAACCGCTAGTTTCAAGAAGGGCAAGGGCAAGAAGGGATACTTCATGAAACGGCAAAATAGTTGCTGCTCCAGTGAAAACCCAAGGTTGAACCCAAACCCGAGACTAAGTGCTTCTGTAATGAGAGGAACGGACACTAAAGCAGAACCACCCTAGATACTTGGTAGATAAGAAGGCAGGCAAGGTCGGAAGTATATTGGATATACATTATGTTAATGTGTACTTTACTAGTACTCCTAGTAGCACCAGGGTATTAGATACCGGTTCGGTTGCTAAGTGCTAGTAACTCGAAATAAAAGCTACGGAATAAAAGGAGACTAGCTAAAGGTGAACTGACGATATGTGTTGGAAGTGTTTCCAAGGTTGATATGATCAAGCATCGCACACTCCCTCTACCTTCGAGATTGGTGTTAAACCTAAATAATTGTTATTTGGTGTTTGCGTTCAGCATATACATGATTGGATTATGTCTATCGCAATACGGTTATTCATTTAAGGAGAATAATGGTTACTCTGTTTATTTGAATAATACCTTCAATGGTCTTGCACCTAAAATTAATGGTTTATTAAATCTCGATCGTAGTGATACACATGTTCATGCCAAAAGATATAAGATAGTAATGATAGTACCACCTACTTGTGGCACTGCCATGTAAGTTATATTGGTATAAACGTATGAAGAAGCTCCATGTTGATGGATCTTTGGACTCACTCGTTTTTTGAAAAGTTTGAGACATGCGAACCATGTCTATTGGTGTATATGCATGAAGAAACTCCATGCAGATGGACCGTTTGGACTCACTTGATTTTGAATCACTTGAGACATGCAAATCATACCATATGGGCAAGATGACCTGAAAGCCTGCTTTCAAAGTGAAATGGAACAAGAAAGAAACTTGTTGGAAGTAATACATTTTGATGTGTGCAGTCCAATGAGTCTTTGAGAACCTTGTGATGGATATCGTTATGTTCTTACTTCATAGATGATTTGAGTAGATACTGAGTATATTTACTTGATGAAACACAAGTCTGAATTATTGAATGGTTCAAGTAATTTCAGAGTGAAGTTGAAGATCTTCGTGACAAGAGGATAAAATGTCTATGATATGATCATAGAGATGAATATATGAGTTACGAGTTTTGGCACGCAATTTAGACATTGTGGAAATTGTTTCACAACTAACACCGCCTGGAACACCATAGTGTGATGGTGTGTCCGAACATCATAGATGCACCCTATTGGATATAGGGCATACCATGATGTCTCTTATCGAATTACCACTATCGTTCATGGGTTAGGCATTAGAGACAACCGCATTCACTTTAATAGGGCACCACGTAATTCCTTTGAGACGACACCGTTTGAACTATGGTTTGGAGAAACCTAAGTTGTCGTTTCTTAAAAGTTTGGGGCTGCGACGCTTATGTGAAAAGTTTCAGGTTGATAAGCTCGAACCCAAAGCGGATAAAATGCATCTTCATAGGACACCCAAAAACAGTTGGGTATACCTCCTATTTCAGATCCGGAAGCAAAAGTGATTGTTTCTGGAGACGGGTCCTTTCTCGAGGAAAGGTTTCTCTTGAAAGAATTGAGTGGGAGGATGGTGGAGACTTGATGAGGTTGTTGAAACCATCACTTCAACTAGTGTGTAGCAGGGCACAGGAAGTTATTCCTGTGGCACCTACATCAATTGAAGTGGAAGTTGATGATGGTGATCATGAAACTTCGGATCAAGTCACTACCGAACCTCGTAGGGTGACAAGGATGTGTACTACTTCAGAGTGGTACAGTAATCATGTCTTGAAGGTCATGTTGCTAGACAACAATGTACCTACGAGCTATGGAGAAGCGATGGTGGGCCCGGATTCCGACAAATGGCTCTAGGCCATAAAATCCGAGAGAGGATCCATGTATGAAAACAAAGTGTAGACTTTGGAAGAACTGCTTGATGGTCGTAAGGCTATTGGGTACAGATGGATTTTAAAAGGAAGACAGACAATGATGGTAAGTATCACCATTAAGAAAGCTCGACTTATCGTTAAGATGTTTCCCGACAAGATTCAAGGATTTGGATTAGCAGTTACTGCATTATTTATGAAATCTTGCAGATAGGATGTCAAAACATTGTTTCCTCAACAATTTTCTTGAGGAAAGGTTGTATGTGATACAACCAGAAAGGTTTTGACAATCCTGAAAGACGCTAACAAGTATGCAAAGCTCCAGCAATCCTTCTAAGGACTGGAGTAAGCATCTCGGAGTTGGAATGTACGCTTTGATGAGATGATCAAAGATTTTGGGTTTATACAAATGAGCACATACCTTGACATGATCTTGAAGGTGTTCAAGATGGATCAGTCAAAGAAGGAGTTCTTGCCTGAGTTGTAAGCTATGAAGTTAAGACTTAAAGCTCGACCACGGCAGAATAGAGAGAAAGGACGAAGGTCGTCCCCTATGTTTAGACGTAGGCTCTATAGTATGCTATGCTGTGTACCGCACCGGAAGTGTGCCTTGCCATGAGTCAGTCAAGGGGTACAAGAATGATCCAGGAATGGATCATTGGACAGAGGTCAAAATTGTCCTTGGAGTAAATAAGGACATGTTTCTCGATTATGGAGGTGATAAAGAGTTCTGCGTAAAGGGTTACGTCGATGCAAGCTTTAACACCTATCCGAATGACTCTGAGTAGCAAACCGGATACATATAGTGGAGCAACCATTTGGAATAGCTTCAAGTGGAGCGTGGAAGCAGCATTTACAATATGACCTAGAGAATTGCCAAGTGCATACGGATCTAAATGTTGCAAACCCGTTGACTAAACCCTCTCTCACAAGCAAAACATGATCAAACCCCAGAACTCACTGAGTCTTAATCACATGATGATGTGAACTAGTTTAGTGACACTAGTAAACTCTTTGGATGTTGGTCACATGGCAATGTGACCTGTGAGTGTTAATCACATGGCGATGTGAACTAGATTATTGACTCTAGTGCAAGTGGGAGACTGTTGGAAATATGCCCTAGAGGCAATAATAAATTAGTTATTATTATTATATTTCCTTGTTCATGATAATCGTTTATTATCCATGCTATAATTGTATTGATAGGAAACTCAGATACATGTGTGGGTACATAGACAACACCATGTCCCTAGTAAGCCTCTAGTTGACTAGCTCGTTGATCAATAGATGGTTACGGTTTCACGACCATGGACATTGGATGTCGTTGATAACGGGATCACATCATTAGGAGAATGATGTGATAGACAAGACCCAATCCTAAGCCTAGCACGAAGATCGTGTAGTTCGTATGCTAAATCTTTTCTAATGTCAAGTATCATTTCCTTAGACCATGAGATTGTGCAACTCCCGGATATCGTAGGAATGCTTTGGGTGTACCAAACGTCACAACGTAACTGGGTGGCTATAAAGGTGCACTACGGGTATCTCCGAAAGTGTCTGCTGGGTTGGCACGAATCGAGACTGGGATTTGTCACTCCATGTGACGGAGAGGTATCTCTGGGCCCACTCGGTAGGACATCATCATAATCTGCATAATGAGACCAAGGGGTTGATCACGGGATGATGTGTTACAGAACGAGTAAAGAGACTTGCCGGTAACGAGATTGAACAAGGTATCAGGATACCGACGATCGAACCTCGGGCAAGTACTATACCGGTAGACAAAGGGAATTGCATACGGGATTGCTTGAATCCTTGACATCGTGGTTCATCCGATGAGATCATCGTGGAACATGTGGGATCCAACATGGGTATCCAGATCCCGCTGTTGGTTATTGACCGGAGAACATCTCGGTCATGTCTGCATGGTTCCCGAACCCGTAGGGTCTACACACTTAAGGTTCGGTTACACTAGAGTTGTTATGGGAAATAGTATGTGGTTACCGAAGGTTGTTCGGAGTCCCGGATAAGATCCCGGACATGACGAGGAGCTCCGGAATGGTCCGGAGGTGAAGATCGGTATATTGGACGAAGGTTATTGGAGTCCAGAATTGTTCCGGGGGTACCAGGTGATGACCAGCGTGTCCGAAAGGGGTTTCGGAGGCCCCGACAAGCTTTGGGGGGCCTTATGGGCCAAGGGGAGAGGGCACATCAGCCCACTAAGGGGCTGAGCGCCCCTCCCACCCCATCTCACGTAATCTGGGGAGGTGGGGGCGCCAACCCTAGGGCAGCCACCCCTCTCGGCTTGGGGGGCAAGTTTCCTAGGGGGTGGGGGCGCCAAAACCCATCTAGGGTTTCCCCTATGGCCGCCGCCTCCCCTAGGGAACCCTAGGGCGCCTCCCTCCTCCCTTCCCTATATATAGTGAGAGAGAGAGGGCAGCCGCACTCCTTCCCTGGCGCAGCCCTCTCCCTCCTCCAACACCTCCTCCTGCTCCGTAGTGCTTGGCGAAGCCCTGCCAGAGAACCACGAGCTCCATCACCACCATGCCGTCGTGCTGTCGGAGTTCTCCCTCAACTTCTCTTCTCCCCTTGCTGGATCAAGAAGGAGGAGACATCCCCGGGCTGTACGTGTGTTGAACGCGGAGGCACCGTTGTTCGGTGCTTAGATCGGAATCAATCGCGATCTGAATCGCCAAAGTCTGACTCCTTCATCCGCGTTCTTGTAAGGCTTCCGCTTAGCGATCTTCAAGGGTATGAAGATGCTCATCCTCTCCCTCTCTTGTTGCTAGAATCTCCATAGATTGATCTTGGTGATGCGTAGAAAATTTTGAATTTCTGCTACGTACCCCAACATCATGTTGTGCAGGAATGATGGCCCCAGGTCTATTATGTCGTCCACAATATGGACACACAGATGCACCATGACGTCAAAGAACGCGGGCGGGAAGTACATATCAAGCTCATTCAGTATCACAACGATCTCTTCCCATAGCCTTCGGAGCTGCTTCACACTGATCGACTTTCGAGAGATGACGTCGAAAAAGTTGTAGAGACCAATAACCGTGTCACGGACGTGCTTGTCCATTATCCCTCTAAGGGCAACAGGTAGTATCTACGTCATCATCACATGACAGTCATGGGACTTCATCCCGCTGAACCTTTTCTTGTCCGTGTCTAGATATCTGCTTATCTTGCCACAGTAATCGGAACTAACTTTGACTCCGGTAAGGCACTTAAAGAATTGATCGATCTCAGCCTGACTTAAGGTCAAGCAAGAAGGGGGGCAATAATCCTCTTCCTTCACTTTCTTGCCCTTCTTCTCCCCCGCTTGTGTCTCCGTTTCTATCTCGTCTGTCTTTTTACGGGGCAGCATGTGTAGATCTTCCCTGATATTCAAATCTTGCAAGTATTTTCTTGCCTTTGGCCCATCCTTGGTCTTATCCGACATGTTCACCACTGTCGCGAGCAAGCTCTCAAGGACATTCTTACAGATATGCATTTGATCAAGGCAATGAGGTGTGTCGAGTTTGTGCCAGTACTCCAAGTCCCAGAACACAGACCTCGTCTTCCATACCTTCAGCAGCGGCTCCGGCGGCTTTTTCATTGTCTTTCCAGGCGCGGGGCACTATTCCCAGTTTTTCAACAGCTCATCGATTTTGGCGCCGCTCCGCTTACATGGAGGTCCTCGATGCTCAGCGTGATCATTGAATAGATCTCCACGGTTTCTCCACGGGTCATCCTGATCGAGCCATCTTCGATGCCCCATGTACACGAATTTCCCAGACCCGCCATCTTTCCTTGACGATAGCTGCTGAGACATCGTATCATCCATGCACCACGTGCATCCGCAATATCCATGGCACACCTGGCCTATGACATATCCATAACTGAGATAGTCGTGCACCGTCGTGATCAGCGCGGCTCTCATGTACAAATACTCGCCATTGCTGGCGTCCCATGTCTTGGCCGGTGTTTTCCATAACGTGTCTAACTCCTCTTGAAGTAGCCCTAGATACAGATTAATATTATTTCCTGGTTGTTTTGGCGCTTGAATCAGCACGATCATGTCAATGTACTTCTACTTCATGCACAACTAGGGGGAGGTTGTACATCCATACAAACACGGGCCATGTGCTATGGTTGGTGTTCTGGTTGCCAAACGGATTCATGCCATCGGTACACGTGCCGAGCACAATGTTCCTTGCATCACATTCGAAATACCTATAGAAGTCGTCCAACTCTCTCCACTGGCTTCCATCCTTGACGTGTCTCAGCTTCGGATCATCTCCATCGTCGGGCTTCTTCCACTCCGCGTGCCAGCGCATCAACTTTGCTTCCTTAGGATCTACGAAATACCGCTGGATACGGGGAGTGATCGGTAAGTACCATGCAACTTTCTTGGGACATTTCTTCCTTTCTTGTATAGAGAAGCATTGCACACCGGACAGCTTGTTTTGTCCACGTGCTCCTTCTGATAAATTATGCAATTGTTGATGCATGCATGGTATCTAACGTGCGGTAGATCAAGAGGGCACACGATCTTCTTGGCCTCATCCACACTAGTAGGACATAGATTCCCCGTGGGAAGAACATCCTTTAGGTACTTGAGATGCTCATCGAGGCTACTATCGGACATTTGTTTTTAGCCTTTGTCTTCAGGAGTTGGAGCGTGAAACTCAAGCGAGTCACCTCGGGATTGCAACCATCATACAATGGAGTGTTCGAGTCTATGACCAATTGCTGCAGCTTGGCCTCCTCTCTAGAAGCAGCTCTCTCAGTACTCGTCTCCTTGTGAAGCATTGCTTCAACATGAGGGTCCCGCGCGATTATACTTAGTACCGACGAACTCTGCGGCGTGGAGTCCACGTTCACTCTGCTGCCATGTTGATACGTCTCTGTCGTATCTATAATTTTTGATTGTTCCATACCAATATTCTACAACTTTCATATATTTTTGGCAACTTTTTATACTATTTTTGGGGACTAACATATTGATCCAAAGGCCCAAGCAGGCCTCTGTTTGTTGCATGTTTTTGTTTCGGATAATATCCATATCAAACAGAGTCCAAACGGGATAAAAACGGACGGACATTATTTTTGGAATATTCAGAGAATATGGAAAGGAAAATCCATGCGAGACGGTGCCTGAGGGAGGCACCAGGCAGGGGGGCGCGCCCCACCCCTCTGGGCGCGCCACTGACCCTCGTGCCCCCCCCCCTCCCCCGTAAGGTGGTTGATGCCCTTCTTCGGCCACAAGAAAGCTAATTTTTAGGAAAAAAAATCACGGCGAAGATTTCAGTCCAATCGGAGTTACGAATCTCCATATATATACGAAACGGAGAAAGGGAAGCCGAACAGAACACAGAAACCGAGAGAGACAGAGAGACAGATCCAATCTTGGAGGGGCTCTCTCCCCTCCCATGCCATGGATACCAAGGACCAGAGGGGAAACCCTTCTCCCATCTAGGGAGGAGCTCAAGGAAGAAGAAGAAGAAGAAGAAGGGGGGCCCTCTCCCCCTCTCTTCCGGTGGCGCCGGAACACCGTCGGGCCATCATCATCACCGCAATCTTACAACTTCACCGCCATCATCACCAACTCTTCCCCCCTTTATGCAATGGTGTAACCTCTGTCTTACCCGCTGTAATCTCTACTTAAACATGGTGCTCAAAGCTATATATTATTTCCCAATGATGTATGGCTATCCTATGATGTTTGAGTAGATCCTTTTTGTCTTATGGGTTAATTGATGATCGTGATTGGTTTGAGTTGCATATTTTATTATTGGTGCTATCCTATGGTGCTCTCCGTTGGCGCAAGCGTGAGGGATCCCCGCTGTAGGGTGTTGCAATAAGTTCATGATTCGCTTATAGTGGGTTGCGTGAGTGACTGAAACACAAACCCGAGTAAGGGGGTTGTTGCGTATGGGATAAAGAGGACTTGATGCTTTAATGTTGTGGTTGGGTTTTACCTTAATGATCTTTAGTAGTTGCGGATGCTTGCTAGAGTTCCAATCATAAGTGCATATGATCCAAGTAGAGAAAGTATCTTAGCTTATGCCTCTCCCTCAAATAAACTTGCAATAATGATTACCAGTCTTGTTATCGATTGCCTAGGGACAAATAACTTTCTCGTGACAACAAGCTCTTTACTAAAACTAATTTAGTTGTGTCTTTATCTAAACAGCCCCTACTTTTTATTTATGCTCTCTTTATATTCTTGCTAGCCTATCCAAAAACACCTACAAAGTACTTCTAGTTTCATACTTGTTCTAGGTAAAGCGAATGTTAAGCGTGCGTAGAGTTGTATCGGTGGTCGATAGAACTTGAGGGAATATTTGTTCTACCTTTAGCTCCTCGTTGGATTCGACACTCTTACTTATCGAAAGAGGCTACAATTGATCCCCTATACTTGTGGGTTATCACATGTCCGGCCCCTTCTCCGCCGCCATGTCCGGCACCTTCTCCTCCACCATGTCCGGCCCCTTCTCCGCCGCCTTGTCCGGCCTCTTCCCCACCGCCATTATCGATCATCTCTTTGTCTTGCCCCGTGTCATCATTTCCTGCCCCGTCCTCAACATCATCATCCTCATCTTCAATTATCCACTGAGTATAGCCATCCATTAAACCAATCATGAGCAGGTGCACCATCACATCATAGGGGTCAAGCCAAACTCCAACTTTGCATCTTCGACACGGACATAAAACCTCTGTCAGGTTATTTTCTTTCATGTCCTACACCACCGACCGCAACCACCTGTCCACCATCGTTCCACTGACCATCATGAACGCCTGCACGGTAATAATAAACAAAATGATTATAAAAATGTGTGCATGCATCAAAGTCATACAAAAAATCGGCATGACCTTCCCTAAAAATAGGACATATAGATCTAGAGTTTGCCCAGAATTCGCCGAAACGGAAATAAATCAACATTTCGGCAAAACATAGGCAACTCTCAAGCACAATTGGGCGTCAACTCATGCCACACACACAATTTCCATCATATCGCCCAATTATCATATCGCACACACATACACATATTTCCATTAATTCTTGCAAAAGCATAAATTTTTAATCACCTATCTCGAGATCGAGCACACGGTGGAGATGATGATGTAGTAGGGAGATCAACATAAGTGGACAAAGCTCTTCTTGACAAAGTTAGATCTAGTTAGGGGGCACATAGGTCACTTCACTAAATGCTAAATCTACCTAGCTAGCTAATTTCGGAGGAGACAACTTCAACTAGTGGAGGGGGAAGGAAAAAGAGAAAGGAGATGCATTAATGAAGGTGGTGTAGTCAGCTAGGAGTAATAAAGAAGAGAAAGGTAGGTAGAAGAGGGAGAGTAATGGGGGGAAGAAGCAAAGTGAGGGAGAGAGGAGGTGGGAGGTAGGGGAAAGTGAGAAAGAGAGGATGGGGGAGGGGGAGTGTCAGGACCGGGTTTTCGGGATATTAATTTCCCCAAAGATGGCCCTTGTGCTCACCAGCCCCAGGATTACTGTTAGCTGATGAGGCACAAACTTAATACAGAAATTCCAAGAAAATTACAAAATATGTAGTACAAGACCATTATGGCCTATGAGTACGACAGCGTCTATGGGACTCCATTTCCCAGAGCGACAGCTGACCTGGATAACTCCTATCTTCGCGAGACTGCTTCCCCCGTGCGCAGGTTCTGGGGCTGTCGGCGCAGCACTCCTCTCCAAGCAAGAAATCTGGCCAAGTCAATAGCCAGGGACAAGCCAGTGAGTACTTTTGAATGTACTCGCAAACATTATGAACACAGGTATAACATTCAAAATATAATCATGCTCCAAAATATTCTATGATCATGATGTCAGTCACAAAATAAAATCCATGATGCACACAAGCATGTTATTCACGTAACACATGAATAATGCAATTAGAGTGTAGAAATAGAATGCCTCGATCAAGGCCCCGAGCGACACCACAGAAAGGGCTCCTAAGTGAAATAAGTAACAACCATGCCGCAGTCGGGCGTCTGTGCGACGCCACATAAAGGGCTCATAAAGTAAATACGTAATAAGCATGCCACAGTCGGGCGTCTGAGAGACACCACATAAAGGGCTTATATAGTAAATAGATAACAAGCATGCCACAGTCGGGCGTCTCAGTGACACCACATAAAGGGCTTATATAGTAAATAAATGACAAACATGCCACAGTCGGGCGTCTGTGCGACACCACCTAAAGGGCTTATAACAGAATAATCACAGTGAATATCCAGGAGGTAGAACCATCCCAGGGATACTCAATAAATCAAATAATGAAAATAGTTAGTCCACAGTAATAATAATCATAATCATCACATGTCACCAGTCATAATCAATGTTCCGACTTAGTAGCTTTTCCTCCGAAGACCGACACTAAGACCGACACTTGACCCATCCCAGACTGTAGTCCTTAACCATGGACACGGCTATTCGAATAGATGTTTAATCTCTGCAAAGAGTGTACTCCTTACCAATGGGTAACGGATTCCTTTAGTCCATCGGGACTAATTCCGTCTACGGTCTTTTGGTTGAAAAAACACCTGACCGCACACACCAGCCTAACCCACCTGTGTCTGGAATCACCCATGACACCTGTTTAAGCAAAGCTCCAAGTGGGGAGGCTACAACCTTGATTATCATGGGATCACAAAATTTATACCGCGCACAAAGTAGGGGAGCTACCCCTTCGGCTACAACCGAAAACACCCATGCCCCCGGACCAGGTGGCATACCTACCGGATGCCTTCGGTATCTTCCACCATGGCCTCTTTGTACGGTGTGTGCTAGGAAAGGGGTTGACAACTTATTGAACCGTACCCTACCTATGGCAGGGACAAGTGGTAGTACGAAACAAGTATGGGGGTTAACGGAACAAGACTCGATCTATGGTCGACTCAGGAGGCTTAAGTATCCCCTGCATGATTAGCATAACAATTTATACTTCTACCACAGACAGAATCACCACTCGACATACCTCATCATGCCGTACCGGACACAACCGTCTCGACAGAGACTGGGGACAAGCCCGTGTCTACCCAAGACAGAGGCTTTCCGGATTCCTTCCGGTATGCATGAAAGGCATTCGATGGTGACTATTATCGCAAACATATCCAACTCCAATAGCATGCAATCATCAATACGCACTCATGAGTAGGAGCGTATTATCACATAAAATAACGGATACTCCATGCCGAGGTGGTGTCGTAACCATGTAAATAACACACACAATATTATGCCAGGGTTAAGAATGCTTGCCTTCAAGTTGTGTGGGGGCAGGGTGCATCCTAAAACTTTTGAAGTTTTCTTCCTCTCCAAACATCCTATTTTTGAAAAAATTGAATTAAAACATAGTTTCAATACAGCACAAAGAAACGTTTTCTGAAATTTTTTCAAATAAATCTGAAAATAAACTAGACAATATTTCAGAGAGGTAGGAAAAGGAATCAACTCATTTGGAGTTATAATTAAAATGTTAGAGCTAGTCAAAGTTTAGTCAAATTTCTGTTTTTAAAATAAATCAGAAAAAATGAAAAACGTTTCGAAACTAACCACGTCGAGGGCGTATTCTGGGTTTACGTCTCCACTTATACCAACGGGGACGTCGCATGGGTCACTGACAGTGGGTCCAGGGGGCCCACTGGTCAGGTTTGACCGGTCTCCCCCGCCTCCTTCCTCCTCTAGCCGTGTGGAGGCGGGGCTCCGGCGGGTGGCGGCTCCCCGCGGGTTCCGGAGGGCAGTGATGGATCCGCGGGTCCAGGGCGATCCTCTCGGTGGTTGTTAGGTAGGTGGGGACGAAGGGAGTCACCGGTTGTGAGCTTCGCGGCGGAGATAGCTTCTGGCCGATTTGGGGGTTCTGGCCAGGGTGGTGCTCCGTCGTGGCTGAGAATGCAGGCGGCTCCGCAAGACGAAGAGGAGTCGGGTGGTGGTCTTTGGAAGGGTGGGGAGGCTCTGTTATGACGGTTGGGACCGGAGGGCGGCGGCGGCCGAATCGGTCGGAGGCGAGGAAGAAGGCCTCCCGCCGTTGCTTGCTGGTCATGGGGCGCGCTAGAGGGGTGGCACGAGGCTGCCTGAGGGGGCTCGAGCGAGGCCTGGGGATATATATAGCCGGGGAAGGTCGGTTTCGCTGCTGCTGGGGATAAGATCGTCGGCCGACCACTTCTGTTGCGGCAGGGTGACGTGGCGACGGCCGGAGCAGGGTCGGTGCTAGCGGACGGGTTTGGAGATAAGGGCGGCCTGCTCACGAGGGCAGCTGGCGAGGAGTTGTGCCTCGGGCGGCGCCGTCCGTGGCAGAGGCGTACTGCGGACGCCGGCGTGCCGCCAAGAGGGCTCTGACGGCGGCGTTGTAGGGCGCCAGGGCAGCTTGGAGCATTCTGGCGAGTGGTCGAGGGCGGGGCGCGGCTCTGTAGGCGAGCGAGGGCCAGGGCGCGGGGTAGCGAACGCGGCTCGATTAATGCGTGGCGTGCAAAACGTCTGGGCTCTGGCGCGCCCTAGAGCACGCCATGACATGCTCGACAGAATGCCGTGGTGGCCTAGAGTGCTTGAGCGAGGCTGGCAATTAACAGTACTAGGTTAGGGTTTGCAAGAAGGTTAAAGGACATGGGGGTTAGGTCAGGGAACCAAGCTTACACTGCTAACTAAAGACCATGCCAAAACTGGCCATGCACACAAGGTGTTTGACATAATGCTAGAGGCATCTAGGCAATTCTTGGAGTGGCCAAAATCTCCAGATTGGGGTCTCTTTAGGTGATAGAGAGTGTGGCAATGCTGGTTGGTCAAAACTAGAAACTTGATAGTGCAAGTTTGGCAAAACCTCAGTTCTGGACAGAAGGTAAATGACATCATTGCTTGTACTAAAAGTCCTCCAATGGGTCCACTCTCCTGGACTTAGGGGTTTTGCATGGTGGTCTACAAGCATCGGGAAGAATCAAGGGAAAAAGAGCAAGCAAAAATATGGTTGCAGTACAAATCATCAAGTTGGACCAGAATGAAAACGAGGTTGATTCACTCAAATTTTTCAAAGAACAAAACTGGATTTTTGCATAAAGTTGAATAATATACTCCTATTAACATCCCATAATTTTGGTGGAAGTTTTAAAGAATATTTAAATAGGTTGTATTGCAAAATTGCCCACTGGACCAGATTTGAAAATTTGGTGTAGAGCTCAAAATCTCCAATGAACAGAAGATATTTTTGCATAAAAGTGATTTAAAAACATCACATGAAATCTCCAAATTTTGGTTGGAATTTTAAATAAATTTATCAAATGGTTGTAGTTCAAATAGGGCTCCAAAACTAATGAAAAACCACTTTAAGGAATAAAGCTCAGAGAGCAAAAAATTATGCGAATAAATCCACTGATAATAGAAATGTTTTTCTTGAGAGGGTAAATAGGTCCAATAATATAATTGGAAAGTTTTCACTTGGGGTTAAAACTCCATAAAAATAAAAGACAGAAAGGTTCTGAAATCAAAAGAAAATTCAGAAAAATAAAAGTTTAAGTTCCCTGGCAAAATTTTAATTAATAAAACAAGGTTAAAATTTTGGGGTGTCACAACACTACCCCCCTTAAGAAAAATCTCGTCCTCGAGATTTGCTAAGGATTGTTTTTGAAAATATTACTTTTACCATATCAAAAATAACCACTTTACTTACACAATAAAATGCGGCTACAGTGAGAGGGCAATAAGTGGTGTAAAACTACAGTGTGGGACACTTGCGCTGCGTGGAGAAATCCATGGTTTGGGGAAAAACGAGCGATTTCTACATCGGACACAGTAAATTTAGAATAAATTCTAAATTCTAAAATATTTGGTCGCATGCCGAGAGCACAGTGCTCCCTCTGGCTGACAGGTGGACCCGGGGCCCACTGTCAGTCTCTTCTTCTTCCTCTGGCTCTCTCCTCTCCCTCTCTCTTGCGCGCTTTCCCGCGCTTTCTCCACCGGCGATGTCTAGCGCGTAGGGCAACTAGGTCGTACCTGCGGTAGTGCGCGGCGTGCTAGCTGCTGGTGCAGCGTGCACTCACCTCGCGGGCCAGTGCGCTGTCGGTACTACTCGCGGATTCGCCTCCGAACACCGGCGGTCGAGCGACGAGCGGCGCTGGTGGACTTCTCCCACCGTACACTGATCTCGAGTTATAAAACGACAGGGGTGCTCCTCTCTTCTTCCTCACACCTGGCCTCGCTTCTCCTTCTCCTTCTCCTTCCTTCTCCTCTGTTTCCGTTTGCAGAAGCTTGAGACGAGGCTCTAATGGCGGAGGTGGTGCCGGACTGGTACGTGATCCTGGTGTGCGGAGGGCTGGCGGCAGTGCTGGGGCTCTCCATGCTCCTGTGCGTGATGATCCTCGATGATCGTAGCGATGCTGCCGCTCGAGTGTTGGCTCTCCGCGGTGGAGGTGATCACGAGGATTAGGTGTGGTGTCGGGTGCTAACTGTTGTTGGTGTGCCGGAGGTAACTTGTACCCGGATGATTATCCACTAATCTCTCCTTCAGAGACTGTGGTGTGTTAGGGAGGTGATCAGGGAGATGCAACACGGTTACGTGGTTTGCAATTTGTGCAAGTGTTCGAGTGGTTGTGGTTGTGAGTCTGCTGCCGTGGTGCTGCGTGAATAAAAATCTATGTCGAGGAGAGATATATGCCGTGACAAATCAGGGACAATGAAATCTCACCCCGAAATTTATTCCGAGTGAAAACAGTTAATCACAAATTACCGCAGTAAAGACCAATCACACTGATTGAAATTAAAAACTTTAATTCATCGCACAAATTTAGGATACCACACATACATTGTAACACATAAACAAATGCAGGGACAATAAACATAGCAGTGACATCTACAACATCAATGGTAAGTGGACAGGGTCCTGAGAAAAAGTCTCTGGAATCGGCGCACACTCTTCTTCTATCAGGGGAAGCGGATTGACTAGACGATGGATGCGCCTCTCCTGGTCGGGCCTCAGTGGTCTGCCGATGGCGAACTGAGGGTTTAAAACGGCGAGGCTCTGGAGATAACCCATCACACGTTGTGTTAAACGCTCTTGAGCGATGACATACTGGGAAAGGTGGGCCAGCACTAGGTCTCTCTCAATTCGTCCACCGGGAAAAGATGCTACTTCTCCGGGTGCCGCGCGACTCGGGAAGTAATAATACCCTCGATCGCTGGCATAGGGTACCGCCAATCGAAGGTGAGCAAGCGCTTCATACGCATCAGCTTCTATGGCCATATGTGGGGTCAGCATAGATTTCCCCACGAAGGAGACCTCCGTTGGGTCTTGGTTCGGGTTTGCGGGAGGGATGTGCACTACTGCCCAATATTTCGAGGTGGATTGCGTGATCCTTGTTTTGAGCAACTTGTACTGGGGTGGATGGGTAGCACTCATGGTACTGCAGGTAAAGTCCCACAATATCTTAACAAAACTACCCGGGGTTACATCTGGAGTTCTCAGATAAATACTCGGGCTCGGCATGGCAAAGAAATGGTTGTGAGAGTTGTGCACCAGGTGAGGGGTACTTGGCAAGGTCACGAGGTGGCCTTTTTATAGCACCGGAGCTGGGTTATTACCGTGGTGAAAGGTAACGAATTTGCCAGTTCACTACAAGAAATATGTCAACTTGTGACCACCACTATTGGTCACTGAAAGGTCATGGTTTTTCATTTGCGACCTTTTTGTGACCAAAAACAGAAGGTCAAAAGCTGGCAGTCGTAAACTGACTATAGCGACCTTTCTTTTGGAATGGTGGAAGACGTTTATGACCAAAATATGTCCACTGTGGCGTTTTGGTCACTAGCAACCTCCCAGCCACGTAGGCATCCAGCGTGGCAAGCTGATGTGGCACAAGATTCAGCCCGGTCCAACTCGGTTTTCTACATGGGCCTAGCCCAAGAATTCAGCCCATTTAATGTATTTTTTCCTGTGCTTTTATTAGCTACATGGGTCTGGCCCAACAATTCAGCCTTATTGATTTCTTTGCGTGGCCCTTTTAATAGCGGTTTTCTTTTTTATCATGTTTTTGGGCCTTTTCTATAATGGGCATTTACCTTTCCACATAGTTTGTTTCTTTTTGTTTCTGTTTTCTATTGGAGTCGAGGCCTACTTATAATAATTCTGAATAGCTTTTCAGCCCAAGTTATTTTGGGCCATGGCATCTTAATAGTACAAGTATATTTGGGCCGTGGCCACTATCAGGTCCAGTAAGAACATTTTTTTATGCAGAATTTAATGTTCAAGTAAAATGTACACAATACATTACAGGGAAATAGCACATACAACAACAGATACATTTTCATTTCACTCCTACTACAGCTCACTACAACATAGACTAGTACATCTCACTTCAAATAAACAGTACTGTTCTCGGAAGCAAAATGCCACCACATGCCATGGTGCACCATCTTTCTCGATATGGCCTCAAGGAACTAGCATTGCTGCTTGCTCCTTTGGCCTAGAGCTCCTTGCTGTAGAGGATGGCTGAAACTCTGAGCATTTTATGACAAAAATATGATGGGCATGGAACAGAGCAAGGTAGTTCTACAACATCATAAAAGACGGAGCTAGAGGTAGGAGATGGGCTCACGAAGAGGAGGCTGTACTTGATGCCGCAGACAACCGCGACCACTGTCCGCGGTAGAGGAGGTTGTAGCCGAGTTGAACCATGTGTAGAGCATCGTCGTCGCGGTGGATGCCATCATTGTCCACTGTGGATGTCTGCTGCTCCAAAACGAACAAACAGGTAACAGCTGGTGTTGTTGAGCTAAGTCTAGAAATTAATCTAGTATAGGAGACACATACGTACTGCTGCTCTAACTACATATATCAATCAAGCAGCATGTGCGTGTGCTTGAGCTAGCTTATTAGTACATACATGGCTGGGATCCAAGACGAATAGAGCATGCTTGCGTTAACAGAATGAATCACAAGGCTAATTTTTGTGGTTGCTAACACTTTGCTAAGTCTGCTAGGCTGTGTGTGTTCATTCATCCATCCATGGATCTAACTAATGATGGTGTACCTCTAGACTAGAATTAATAGCTGCTTGCTAGTGTTATTATTAACTTGATGGTGGCATCTTCTAATAGGGTAAATATTTCATACAAGACATGAAAAATGGATGATGCAAGCATCATCAAACAGCAAACTCACAATCAAATATCACATAAAAACTGAAACAATACTTGCTGTACTGTTGTGGCCATAACAATTGCAACTGATGCCCACTTCATATCAGATCTGCAAGGGGTAGAAGGAGGGGTGGAGCTCACCCTGTCAAGGGGTTGGAGGAGAGGGGAGGGCGTCCTGTAGCAGCAACTTCTCATGAGAGCAACCTGCACAAAATAGAGCCTTCAACATGTTCAGATCAGGAAGAGAAAAAAGAAAGAACAAAAAAAGAACCTACCATGGTGTCCTGTACACAGTAGGAGCAGCTCCCCTCTCTCCATTCCCTTACCTTGGAACTAGAACCAGCAGCAAGTAGGTTATCACTTGTTCCACCAAAGGAGAAGCTAAACATTTCATGCGAGGGGCCAGCATTTAGCAAAGATATCTGGCAGACATTTAGAGAACAGTGAATGGTTGGATACAGAAAATCCAAGTATATTTTGATTTAAAAATAGCTGAAGCACTAATTACCTATACAGTACAGTGAATGTAAATACCTGATCAAAACTATGCTAGTGAATCAAGTAGAAGAGATTATGTCCAGTGGCAGCAGGACACAGTAAAACAAAACAACAAGCAGAACTGGGGTTATTTCTATGTCAATGTGGAAGGAATTCATATTTGGCTAGGTTCAGTATATAAATGCAATGGATCTATTCCAAAATTAGTAAGAAAAACACTACTCCATATGTCATTGTCCAGGTTGCACTTTGCATCATGTAATCTCATTTTACAGGAAAAGAAATTAATAGTTGTCCAGTGTGAATATATAATTATCCATCACTCTATTTTGACTAATGTCATCAAAGGAACCAGGGAACATGTACAAAACTGAAGAAGATTTTTATACCAAAACAGAAGGAAGGAAGGACTTGAGCAGCCACGTGATGTGCGTGCATTTGGTACAAGGAAAGCTCTGTTGTTGTGCCACACTCTTTCCCAGTTATTGGGTATGAAAGAGTTGTGAAGGCAACTGCTTGTAAGGATTCGCATAAAGTAGAGAACTACAAAACAAGCTATTGACCATCCTACTGGTAGCAAGGACATAAAGATAATCACTTAATAAGATAAGAAGCAGACATGAATAAATCACATAACTATGTACAATTCAATATGCCAGCTGAGAGTGAACATGTATTCAACATTTCCTGCAGTTCAATACATGCACGACAGATTAATAGCAAAACTATATATAGTTGTACAAACATGCATGAACAGGAAAGCAACCAAACTACAAGAACACATAAGGAAACAGAGGGAATCACTATAACCTATGGAGTGACAAGCACATATATGAACTCAAAATAATGCCCAGCTAGACCAAAATAAGCTGCATTAGTCGGAATCAGGCGACGGACCGACGGCGCTGATGCGCCGGCTGTTCGAAACGGAACGCGTTAAAGGGACGCGATTTTGGGGGCAGCGAGGAGGCACGCTCGGCTCACCTAACAACCGCCTCTGGCGCCACTGATGAGAGCCGTGCCGTCGAGTCCCGCAACCACCAACTCGCGCCGCTCGCCGCCGCGGTCACCACCTTCGCCGCCGACGCGGTGGTGCTGCCGGACCTGCAAAAAACAGAGGAGGCGTCTGGAATCAGGCGACGGAATCCAGCGAATGGACATCACACTTGCCAACTAATTAACTATATCATTCTACAGAAACATTTCATTAACAAATTTGATTCAGGAACTAGCTTATTGACTATGAACAAAATGCTTAGAATAAAAATCCCGGTAAGAGTTCCATTGTTTGTTTCCATTTTCTTGGTAGGAATAGATACATACATAGATAGATACATACATAGATAGATACATAGATAGAGTCACGGCTGAAGTGCCATCTCCTATTGGGGCCAAGACAAAACCATGACCCCAAGGTCCATATCCAGCAGCGAGATGGCCAAGCACATATGACACTTTATTGGCAACATTCAGCGGGGGGCAGAGGGCAGACTGAAAAAATAGACTTAAAGGGGTTTCCTTGGACAGAAGAAGTTGCATGTATACCAGCTAGTGTTCAGAAAACTAATAGTTACAATCCTCACTTGATTGAGAATCTCATGAGCTACAGCCTACAGGAGTGGAAGCAAGTGATGCATTAGCCTGTTGAGGAGCTAGCGAGGCAAAAAACAGTGGGTGGATTGATGTTTGTGCAAGCAAGCAAGCAATGAAAGCAACTGAGCCGAGCAATCCCGGTAAGACTGCCGGGCACATGGCGCAGCCACCAAATTCAATTTTAAAATGGAGCGGCACATGGGGAGTAGTACTTGCTGGCTAATAAGCAGTTGATATGCTACAACAACAAAAGCATACTAGTAGTACCCAAAATCTGAAGAGGAAAAACTGCTTGCAGACATCGCTAACACATTTGGGAGCAGATAATCTGGTGGGCCGGGGACTTACCGTCGTTGTTGTTTGGTCCCGTCGTGGGAAGCAATGCGGCGCGGATAGCGGAGGAACTAAGCGCTACGGTGAAGGCCCAAAACGAATCAATCACCAGCCAACCCGAGACCGACGGATTGCTAGCCCAAACCACCGGACCAAACCCAATCAATCAATCCCATGAGCCGAGCCGCATAGCAACAGGAGCAGCTAGGGACGAATGAGAGCGACGCGAAAGGGGGGAGGAGGAGGAGAGGATAAGGGGGGCAATCGAATAGGTCACTAGATTGAGGGAGATGTTGCCGTGGAGGTTGTCGAAGACCTGCTTGATGGAGCAGTGATCGTAGTCACCGTACAGGTACCTGGTCGGCGGTGGCGGCACGAACACCGCGACCGGCTGCTCCCCCTCCGCCGTCACCGCCACAACGGCGCAGTACTTGCCCATCGCCCCTTCCCCCTCCGCGGTTCACGGAACCCCCGCCACTTGGGCTCCCCCTCCGCGGTTCGAGGCGTGCGTGCGGCGGGCGAGAGGATGACCACCTTCCTTGCAGTCTTTGGGGCTGGATCTCAGCAGCTCTGGTGTGTGTCACAGCGGCTGTAGTGCGGTCGATGGAGAGGGCGAGAGGAGGAGGTCGGCGAGCTCCGCCGGAGGAAGGTGGCCGACGCGTGCAAGAATGGAGGAATTGGATCTGGGGC
The DNA here is from genome assembly GCA_021605145.1 of Aegilops bicornis. NCBI lineage: Eukaryota > Viridiplantae > Streptophyta > Magnoliopsida > Poales > Poaceae > Aegilops > Aegilops bicornis. The sequence goes on along the minus strand of CM038671.1, from coordinate 73,851,809 downwards.
GGGAGGGATTGGATCTGGGCGGCGTGGCTGGTGTGGGAGAGGATCTGAGTTCGGTTTCCGGTGGTTGGGCTGGGGGGAGGGGTGGTGGGGGGATCGCGAGAGATGGCAATTTTTTTTCCTTGGCATTTTAGATGCAAAGGCAACAGCCAATCACAAGCGAGGCCACGGATCCCTCCTTTAGAACAAATCTTGACCATTTGCTTCTCATACATCCAACGCTCCAAATCTCTCCCCAGATCCAACACTTCTCTCTCTCTCTCTCTCTCTCTCTCTCTCTCTTTCTTCTTTTCCTTTTTTGACAAATTTTGTCAACAAAAATGAGGTTTTCTTGAATAAACAACCATCTTTTTTTGCAAAATGGCATCACTATACTTTTCAAATCATCTCATATTGTGCATAAGGGTACATCTTGAAATGATAAGCAATGTTACCGAAGAGAGTTTTTATTTTCTTTACACAAAGAATCATTTTTTATTTTAGGAGTACCAAAAATCAGTTTTCTTTGTTTCAAAATTATACATATTGTGTACAAGGGTGCATCTTGGGATTCCAAACAATTTTGCCTAAGGGAGTTTTCATTTTCTTTGGACGAAAAATTCATTTTCCATTTTTTTTGAGTGCCAAAAATGAGTTTTTTTGTGAAGGAACTATAATATATTTGTTGCAAAATTGGACCTAATCAATTTTATAAAATACTAGGACATATTTAGTGCACAATTGACCAAATGGTTGGGTGTAAAAAGTTTATGATCCACCTCTGGTGAAAAAGACAAATTCCCGCCGATTCAGCTGGAAGCGGGTCAAATTTGAACTGCATCTGCCTCATAGTTTGCTATTTATTTTTTCCAAAAATCATTTCTGGGTACATAAGTATCTATTTAATCAAAGAAACACCAAAAAAATTCCAAGATTCAACCACTAGCTAGGAACGGTCATTCCCGCCGTTTTGACCGCATTTTGAAACTGGCATAAAATATTCAAAAAAATCAAAAAATTGGGAAACCTTTGCATTGTGTCAATATATGTGGACAAGTTCCCAGGAAAAATAACAAACTTGTAATACGGCAATTATTTTAAAAAAATGTTCTCAGAAATGAGCTATCATCTTTGAAGATTCATGGCTTTCAAGCCAAATGATCAATCTTATGGCTACATTCGTGGCATATTTTGTTCAAATGATCTCATATTGTGCACAAGGGTGCATATTGGAATGGCAAACAATGTTGCCTAAGGAAGTTTTCACTTTCTTTGGACAAAAAAACCATTTTTCATTTTCCGAGTGCCCAAAAGGAGGTTTTTTTGTGAAGGACCTCCCAAATAATTGTTGCAAAATTGGACCAAATCAATTTTCTAAAATACTAGGACATGTTTAATGCACAATTGACAAAATGGTTGGGTGCAAAAGTTTTGATCCACCTCTCGTGAAAAAGACAAATTTCCGCCGATTCGGTTGGAAGCGGGTCAAATTTGAACTGCAATGCCTCATAGTTTGCTATTTATTTTTTCCAAAAATCATTTCTAGTTACATAAGTACCTATTTAATCATAAATACATGGTTTGGTGGCGATACGTCGAGGTTTCGGCGGTGGCCGAGGGCCCCAACTCTAGAGCGCATAAACTCGCATGCCCGCCGCGTGGTCACCGCCTGACCGTGGCGTTGCCATGTGTTCTGGGTGGCCTAGGTATGTCTAGTGGGTTGGGCACTCCCCATGTAGGTTCTAGGAAGAAAATCACAACATAAGATTCTCACGAGGAGACCTATCGATGCTCAAACATGAATAAGCAGCCAAGTGTTTGATTTGCGGTACAGGAAATGCACATGGCTAATGGGCGTGAGTTTTGGCTGAGGAGGATGAGTTACTAAGAAGACCGTCTTCACAAATTTTCACCTCAAAAGGAGGAGCCTAGGTGGTACTTGCTTTACAAAGTACCATAGTGGACATAAATACGAATGTTGAAGCTTGGCTCAAAATAATGAATGGATTGAGCTGGCATTTGGTGGAGGATGGTTATTTGGGCATAGGAAAGCACTGTAGAAAATGTATACTATTTGGACATGCTAAAGTGGTACTTCCTTCACAAAGTGCTGCTTTGAACAGAATAGGAAAATGAATATTTTCGAATTATTTTTGAACTAGGCAAGGAATGTTATTGACATATTTGATGAAGATATGATCCAAAACATTTATGAGATTTTTTTGGGAATTTTGGGAATAACAGAAATATAGGTTGCTTCACAACCTAGGGCAAAGACTGCCACATGGACATGACACATAGGCAAAACTGATGAGAAATATAGGTTGCTTCACAACCTAGGGTAAAAAATGACACATGGACATCACAACCCACCACAATCTACAAGGCTATGACCATCTATATTGGTCATTAACAACTAGAAATAAGGCAGTGGACTAGCACTGTTTGCTTTGTGACCATTTCGTGTAAGGAAATTACGACCTTTCTGACCAAAATGGTCGCAATGGTTTAGGGTTTGGGGCCCCAGACAGCTTTTGACCAATTGGTCTGAAATGGTCATAGATCTATGACCAATTCTTCCAGGGTCACTGACAGAAGGTCACTAGTTGACATATTTCTTGTAGTGGTTCTTCTCTAAGGGTCGGGGTCAAGGCCACGGATACACATATCTCACTAAAGTGATGTATCACTGTGGGGGTCGTCGGGTGGTTCTTGGTAGCTGTGCCAGGGATAAAAAAAATATAACTGCTTGCTAACATATTTATGCAAGGTTACTATTTAAAACTGAGGCACAACGACATGCTGCGTTTATTTACAAAGTCTTACGATTATAAGGTGTGGACACACTGAGACTCGATACTACCCGAGTGACTTAGTCTTCCTCGTTTATATCCAAGGGGCGTGCCTTGTGGATGTCGAGGCTTCTCCTCGGGTCTCACTGTCGGGATTAGCTGGAGGGGGTTGAGGGGCTGCAGGGTCGGGGTAGCGATGATGACCATCTCGGGGATTGTTGGCCATAATCTCGTTGGAGCGTGTTCCCAAAAGGCGACGAAGCACTTCTGGGGACACCAACGTATTTTGGTCGATGGTTGGGGCAGACCTCAAGGACTCGATCGGGTGTCCGAACAGCACGACTGGGTTGTCGGTGTCGGGCTCATCCTCTCCTCTCGCCGGGGCTCGGCGAACCAGTCCTCCACGAGCTGCGATCAGATCAAGGGTGATTTGATCGAACACTTTCTCTAGTGCACCTACATAGCGCACTAGGTGCAACAATGCAGGATCCGTCTCATGATCTCTGTTGGCAACCTGGGGTGGCCTACCATACCCGTCACGGCTAGGGTAGTAGTAGAAGAGCGACAGTTAACTCTGGGCGACAAGTGCCGGAGTTGAACTATAGCCTCTTGAGCAGCTAGTTAGATGGCTTGTGGTTCAAAGGAAGTTGTCCTTCCAGTGAACCTGTAGGGGCGTTCTGGCGATAGACCCCTACCATAGATGTGCATAGTGGCCCAGAATTGACGGCTCTCACCGCTCACGGGCCCTTGGTACACAACATATTCTGGGGGCTCCTCTAATGCAAAGGCGCGGTGGGTGAGGTTTGCTAGCACGGTCACAAAACCTCCAAGGTTGTTTGCCGTGGTTTCATTGTGCACGACGGGGCCAGGCATTATGGCTCGGTTTGGGGAAGAGGTTGTGTAGTGCTATGTTGAGGCTATCGTGCCCTTCTATAGAAAAAAGGGGGCGAAGCCTTCCTTCGCACGCTTGCGAATGAGACAATTTAGGTGTCGATCACTGGCGCGTGATTGACAGGCTAGGCTGATAGGTTGGGCACCGACTGCCAAAAGGTGTCGGTCACTGTGGGGCTATCTTACACGAGAAGCTTGGCCGGGGTTAGGTTAAGGTTTGGTGGGTTGGTTAACCTAGGTTTTTCGACCTGGCTAAGATAGGATTAGCCAATGGTCAGCCTGGCTCTGATACCAAGTTTGTCAGGACCGGGTTTTTGGGATATTAATTTCCCCAAAGATGGCCCTTGTGCTCACCAGCCCCAGGATTACTGTTAGTTGATGAGGCACAAACTTAATACAAAAATTCCAAGCAAATTACAAAATATGTAGTACAAGACCATTATGGCCTATGAGTACAACAATTGGTTTCTAGTGGCTGATGGTGGAAGCGGTTTGTGGTCTCTCAGCGTCTATGGGACTCCATTTCCCACAAGGACAGCTGACCTGGATAACTCCTATCTTCGCAAGACTGCTGTCACCCGTGCGCAGGTTCCGGGACTGTCAGCGCAACGCTCCTCTCCAAGCAAGAAATCTGGCCAAGACAATAGCCAGGGACAAGCCAGTGAGTACTTTTGAATGTACTCGCAAACATTATGAACACAGGTATAACAATCAAAATATAATCATGCTCCAAAATATTCTATGATCACGACGTCAGTCACAAAATAAAATCCACGATGCACACAAGCATGTTATTCATGTAACACATGAATAATGCAATTAGAATGTAGAAATAGAATGACTCAGTCGGGCTTCTGAGCGACACCACAGAAAGGGCTCATAAGTGAAATAAGTAACAATTGTGCCGTAGTCGGGCGTCTGTGCGACGCCACATAAATGGCTCGTAAAGTAAATACATAAGAAGCATGCCACAGTCAGGCGTCTGAGCGACACCACATAAAGGGCTTATATAGTAAATAGATAACAAGCATGCCACAGTCGGGCGTCTCAGCGACACCACATAAAGGGCTTATATAGTAAATAAATGACAAACATGCCACAGTCGGGCGTCTGTGCGACACCACCTAAAGGGCTTATAACAGAATAATCACAGTGAATATCCAGGAGGTAGAACCGTCCCAGGGATACTCAATAAATCAAATAATGAAAATAGTTAGTACATAGTAATAATAATCATAATCATCACATGTCACCAGTCATAATCAATGTTCCGACTTAGTAGCTTTTCCTCCGAAGACCGACACTAAGACCGACACTTGACCCATCCCAGACTGTAGTCCTTAACCATGGACACGGCTATTCGAATAGATGTTTAATCTCTGCAGAGAGTGTACTCTTTACCCACGGGTAACAGATTCCTTTAGTCCATCGGGACTAATTCCGTCTATGGTCTTTTGGTTGAAAACACACCTGACCGCACACACCAGCCTAACCCACCTGTGTCTGGAATCACCCATGACACCTGTTTAAGCAAAGCTCTAAGTGGGGAGGCTACAACCTCGATTAGCATGGGATCACAAAATTTATACCGCGCGCAAACTAGGGGAGCTACCCCTTCGGCTACAACCGAAAACACCCATGCCCCGGACCAGGTGGCATGCCTCAATGGATGCCTCCGGTATCTTCCACCATGGCCTCTCTGTACGGTGTGTGCTAGGAAAGGGGTTGACAACTTACTGAACCGTACCCTACCTATGGCAGGGACAAGTGGTAGTACGAAACAAGTATGGCGGTTACCGAAACATGACTCGATCTATAGTCGACTCAGGAGGCTTAAGTATCCCCTGCATGAGTAGCATAACAATTATACTTCTACCACAGACAGAATCACCACTCGACATACCTCATCATGCCGTACCGGACACAACCGTCTCGACGGAGGACTGGGGACAAGCCCGTGTCTACCCAAGACAGAGGCTTTCCGGATTCCTTCCGGTATGCATGAAAGGCATTCGATGGTGACTATTATCGCAAACATATCCAACTCCAATAGCATGCAATCATCAATATGCACTCATGAGTAGGAGCGTATTATCACATAAAATAACGGATACTCCGTGTCGAGGTGGTGTCGTAACCGTGTAAATAACACACACAATATTATGCCATGGTTAAGAATGCTTGCCTTCAAGTTGTGTGGGGGCAGGGTGCATCCTAAAACTTTTGAAGTTTTCTTCCTCTCCAAACATCCTATTTTTGAAAATATTGAATTAAAACATAGTTTCAATACAGCACAAAAAAAGTTGTCTGCATTTTTTTCAAATAAATCTGAAAATAAACTAGACAATATTTGAGAGAGGTAGGAAAAGGGATCAACTCATTTGGAGTTATAATTAAAAAGTTAGAGCTAGTCAAAGTTTAGTCAAATTTCTGTTCTTAAAATAAATCAGAAAAAAGGAAAAACCTTTTGAAACTAACCACGTCGAAGGCGTATTCTGGGTTTACGTCTCCACTTATACCAGCGGGGACGACGCGTGGGTCACTGACAGTGGGTCCAGGGGGCCCACTGGTCAGGTTTGACCGGTCTCCCCCGCCTCCTTCCTCCTCTGGCCGTGTGGAGGCGGGGCTCCGGCGATCGTCGCCGGCGGTTGGCGGCTCCCCGCGGGCTCCGGAGGGCCGGGATGGATCCGCGGGTCCAGGGCGGTCCTCGCGGTGGTTGTTAGGTAGGTGGGGACGAAGGGAGTCACCGGCGGTGAGCTTCGCGACGGAGATAGCTTTGGGCCGATTTGGTCGTTCTGGCCAGGGTGGTGCTCCGTCGTAGCTGGGGGTCTGGGCGGCTCCGCAAGACGAAGAGGAGTCGGTGGTGGTGCTGGAAGGGTGGGGGAGGCTCTGTTCGCGACGGTTGGGACCGGAGGGCGGCGGCGGCCGAGTCGGTCGGAGGCGAGGAAGAATGCCTCCTGCCGTTGCTTGCTGGTCGTGGGGCGCGCTAGAGGGGTGGCACGAGGCTGCCTGAGGGGGCTCGAGCAAGGCCTGGGGCTATATATAGCCGGGGAAGGTCAGTTCCACCGCTGCTAGGGATAAGATCGTCGGCCGACCACTTCTGTAGCGGCAGGGTGACGTGGCGACGGCCGGAGCAGGGTCGGTGCTAACGGACAGGTTTGGAGATAAGGGTGGCCTGCTCACGAGGGCAGCTGGCGAGGAGTTGTGGCTCGGGCAGCGCCGTCCGTGGCAGAGGCGTACTGCGGATGCCGGCGTGCCGCCAAGAGGGCTCTGACGGCGGCGCTGTAGGGCGCCAGGGCAGCTTGGAGCATTCTGGCGAGTGGTCGAGGGTGGGGCGCGGCTCTACAGGCGAGCGAGGGCCAGGGCGCGGGGTAGCGAACGCGGTTGTTGTTCACACTGCAAAACATGCGCCTGGCGCGCGCCCGCACGCTGCCGACATGCTCGACAGAATGCCAGGGTGGCCTAGAGTGCTTGAGCGAGGCTGGCAATTAACAGCATAAGGTTAGGGTTAGCAAGAAGGTTAAAGGACATGGGTGTTAGGTCAGGGAACCAAGCTTACACTGCTAACTAAAGACCATGCCAAAACTGGCCATGCACACAAGGTGTTTGACATAATGCTAGAGGCATCTAGGCAATTCTTGTAGTGGCCAAAATCTCCAGATTGGGGTCTCTTTAGGTGATAGAGAGTGTGGCAATGCTGGTAGTTCAAAACTAGAAACTTGATAGTGCAAGTTTTGCAAAACCTCAGTTCTGGACAGAAGGTAAATGGCATCATTGCTTGTACTAAAAGTCCTCCAATGGGTCCACTCTCCTGGACTTAGGGGTTTTGCAGGGTGGTCTACAAGCATGGGGAAGAACCAAGGGAAAAAGAGCAAGCAAAAATATGGTTGCAGTACAAATCATCAAGTTGGACCAGAATGAAAACGAGGTTGATTCACTCAAATTTTCAAAGAACATAACTGGGTTTTTGCATAAAGTTGAATAATATACTCCTATTAACATCCCATAATTTTTGTGGAAGTTTTAAATAAATATTTAAATAGGTTTTAGTGCAAAATTTCCCACTGGACCAGATTTGAAAATTTGGTGTAGAGCTCAAAATCTCCAATGAACGGAAGATATTTTTGCATAAAAGTGATTTAAAAACACCACATGACATCTCCAAATTTTGGTTGGAATTTTAAATAAATTTATCAAATGGTTGTAGTTCAAATAGGGCTCCAAAACTGATGAAAATTCACTTTAAGGAATAAAGCTCAGATAGCAAAAAATTATGCAAATAAATCCACTGATAATAGAATTTTTGTTCTTGAGAGGGTAAACAAGTCCAATAATATAATTGGAAAGTTTTCACTTGGGGTAAAAACTCCATAAAAATAAAGGACAGAAAGGTTCTGAAATCAAAAGAAAATTCAGAAAAATAAAAGTTTAAGTTCCCTGGCAAAATTTTAATTAATAAAACAAGGTTAAAATTTTGAGGTGTCACAGGGAGGGGGAGGGGGAGGGGGAGGGAAAAGGTGGTATTATGCCACGTCTTAGCAGTAGCACGGGCCGTAAAGCGCGCTACTGCTAATAACATAGTAGCAGCGCGCTTCCTGCACACACGCTACTGCTAAGCGGGGACCTCCATGTGGCCAGTATCAAAATTAGCAGTAGCAACCAGAAATAAGAGCAAGCTACTACTATTACTTTAGCAGTAGCGAGGGTCGCGGCAGCACGCTGCTGCTAAACCTAGGTTAGTGGGTAATGGCGGTTGATTTTAGTAGCAGCGCGGTTCAGCTTGGACGCGCTACTGCTAACTGAGTAGCAGTATCGCTTGTTTTGTACCCGCGCTACTGAAAATTAGCAGTAGCGCCTCTTTTTGAACCGCGTTGCTGCTAAGATTTTGTGTATAAGGTTTTCGCTAGTAGTGAAGCGCATTGCATCCATCTTGATCTTGTGATTGATACGTCTCCAACGTATCTATAATTTTTTATTGTTCCATGCTATTATATTATCTATCTTGGATGTTTTATATGCATTTATATGCTATTTTTTATGATTTTTGGGACTAACCTACTAACCTAGAGCTCAGTGCCAGTTTTTGTTTTTTCCTTGTTTTTGAGTTTTGCACAAAAGGAATATAAAACGGAGTCCAATTGACCTGAAACTCTACGATGATTGTTTTTGGACGAAAAGAAGCCCACGGAATACCGGAGATGCGCCAGAGGAGTCCCGAGGCCACCACAAGGGTGGAGGGCGCCCCCACTTCCCTAGGGCGCGCCCTACGACCTTGTGGGCCCCTCGTGGGCTTCCCTGACTTGTGCTCGATGCCAACACCTCTTATATATCCCCAAACCTCCAGAACAGAACCTAGATCGGGAGTCACGCCGCCGCAAGCCTCTGTAGCCATGAAAAACCAATCGGGAGCCCGACCAGCACCCTACCGGAGGGGGAAACTATCACCGGTGGCCATCATCATCATCCCGGCGCTCTCCATGACGTGGAGGGAGTAGTTCACCCTCGGGGGCTGAGGGTATGTACCAGTAGCTATGTGTTTGATCTCTCTTTCTCTCTCGTGTTCTTGATTTGGCACAATCTTTATGTACCGCGAGCTTTGCTACTATAGTTGGATCTTATGATGCTTCTCCCCCTCTACATTCTTGTAATGGATTGAGTTTTCCCTTTGAAGTTATCTTATCGGATTGAGTCTTTAAGGATTTGAGAACACTTGATGTATGTCTTGCATGTGCTTATCTGTGGTGACAATGGGATATTCACGTGATCTACTTGATGTATGTTTTGGTGATCAACTTGCTGGTTCTGTGACCTTGTGAACTTAGGCATAGGGGTCGGCACACGTTTTCGTCTTGACTCTCCAGTAGAAACTTGGGGCACTCTTCGAAGTTCTATGTGTTGGTTTGAATAGATGAATCTGAGATTGTGTGGTGCATATCGTATAATCAAACCATCGGATACTTGTGGTGACATTGGAGTATCTAGGTGACATTAGGTTTTTAGTTGATATGTGTCTTAGGGTGTTATTTTAGTACGAACTTTAGGGCTGTTTGTGACACTTATAGGAATAGCCCAATAGATCGATCAGAAAGAATAACTTTGAGGTGGTTTCGTACCCTACAATAATCTCTTCATTTATTCTCCGCTATTTCTGACTTTGGAGTGACTCTTTCTTGCACGTTGAGGGATTTTTATATGATATAATAATGTTATCATTGTTGAGAGAACATGCACTAGTGAAAGTATGAACCCTAGGCCTTGTTTCCAAGCATTGCAATACCGTTTTCGCTCACTTTTGTTACCTGCTACCTTGCTGTTTTTATATTTTCAGATTACAAAAGGCTATCTCTACTATCCATATTGCAATTGTATCACCATCTCTTCACCGAACTAGTGCACCTATACAATTTACCATTGTATTGGGTGTGTTGGGGACACAAGAGACTCTTTATTATTTGGTTGCAGGGTTGTTTGAGAGAGACCATCTTCATCCTATGCCTCCCACGGATTGATAAACCTTAGGTCATCCACTTGAGGGAAATTTACTACTGTCCTACAAACCTCTGCACTTGGAGGCCCAACAACGTCTACAAGAAGAAGGTTGCGTAGTAGACGTCAATCTCTTTTCTGGCGCCGTTGCCGGGGAGCTTAGTGCTTAAAGGTATATCTTTAGATCTTGTAATCAAATCTTTTAGTTTCTTGTTTTATCACTAGTTTAGTTTATAAAAGAAAACTACAAAAAAAGGAATTGAGGTTACCTCATATGCTTCATCTTTTTATCTTTCATGAAAATGATGGAAAGGAAAATTGTGCTCAAGTGTGGGAGAAGAAGTCTATAAAATGCTTGGCACTAAATCTTTGTATGATGAGCATGATTGCAATGTTGTTAGCATGAATTCCTTGAATATCTACAAGCTTGGAGATGCTATGTTTGATGAAGATGATATTTTTAGTCCCCCAAGTATTGATGAGAATATTTATTTGGATGATAGCATGCCTCCTATTTATGATGATTATATTGATTAAAGTGGGTTTGGAAGAGTCTCAACTTTAGGAAGTAATGATCCCACTGTTTTGGAGGGTGTTTAATCTTATGGTCATATTGACGCAAGTGGATTTGGAGAGGTCATGAATTTATTTAGTGATGAATCCACTATTTCAGAAGAGGTTCCAATTGATTATGAGAACAAAGTTGCTACCTGTGATGATTATTGTGATGACATGTATGCTATTAATAGTAATGATATCCATGAAACTTGTCATCATGATTTTAATTTTCAATTGGATTATGCCTCACATGATAGTTATTTCATTGAATTTGATCCCACCATTATGAATGAGAAGAAATTTGCTTATGTGGAGAGTAATAAAATTTGTATGCTTGTAGATCATGAAAATAATGCTTTATGTGATGGTTATATTGTTGAATTCATTCATGATACTACTTGAAATTATTATGAGGGAGGAATATATGCTTGTAGGAATTGCAATAATATCATGTTTCCTCTCTATGTGTTGAAAATCTTGAAGATTTGCTTGTTTTACCTTCCTATGCTAGTTGATTCTTGTTCCCGTAAGTTGTTTGCTCACAAAATCCCTATGCATAGTAACTGGGTTAGACTTCAATATGCTAGCCATATGCTTCATGATGCTCCCATTATGTTTCAATTCTTATCTTTTATGTGAGCATCATTGAAATTATCATGCCTAGCTAAAAAGGCATTAAAGAAAAGCGTTTGTTGGGAGACAACCCAACATTTACCCCTACTGTTTTTGTGTGTCCACATGATTAAGCTACTGTATTAATCATGTTTTATAGCCTTTGTTTCAATAAAGTGCCAAGTAAAGCCTTTGGGATAGTGTGGATGATAGTTGACTTGATTCTGTGCTAAACAGAAACTTTTGCTCTCAGTCCAAGAATTTTGAAAATTAACTGGAACGTGCTTTTGATCTTAATTTTTGACACATGATTGATATACAAATTTTCTATGTTTTCCTAATTTTTCATAATTTTCTGAGTTAAAGAGGTATGGAAGTTTCTAGATTACTACAGACTGTTCTGTTTTAAACAGATTCTGTTTTCTATGTGTTGTTTGCTTATTTTGATGAATCTATGAGTAGTATCATAGGGTACGAACATTGGAGAAGTTGGAATACAGTAGATATAACATCAAAATGAATTTCGAATGAGTTCACAACAGTACCTAAGTCGTGATTTGCTTACTTATACTAACGGATCTCATAAGATTTTCTGTTGAGTTTTGTGTTGTGAATTTCTCAAGTTTTAGGTAAAGTTTCAATGGGCTATGGAATAAGGAGTGGCAAGAGCCTAAGCTTGGGGATGCCCAAGGCACCCCAAGGTAATATTCAAGGAATACCCAAGCAACTAAGCTTGGGGATGCCCCGGATGGCATCCCCTCTTTCATCTTCATTCATCGGTAACTTTACTTGAGGCTATATTTTTATTCACCACATGATATGAGTTTTGCTTGGAGCATCATTTTATTTTATTAGTATTTGCTTGCGGTTATTTAGAGTAATGTTTTGCATCTTTTATTTCAATAAAAGTGCCAAGTATAGCCTTTACCATGCTTATTTTGCAAGTCTATATGTTGCTGTTTGGTAACAGAAATTTTATCACTGTTGCAAAAATTCCCGAGAAAAGTTAGTATGTGATAAAATGTTGAAGATTTTGCATAGCAAGCTATGATAAATTATTTACAGTGTGGTAATTTTTCACAATTTTTGGAGTTAGGGAAGTTTGATTCCTCTTGCATTCTTTACAGACTGTTCTGTTTAGACAAATTGCTGTTATGTTTGCATTGTTTGATTATGTTTGCTTGTTTAATGATTCTATTTGTGGATATGAGTATTAAATATGCAGAGTAATTAAGTAGGCAGTATAAAATAATAATCTTAGTGATTTTCTACAGTAGAGAATGATAAGGTTTTGCATTGGTTTATACTAACCTATCTCACGAGTTCTTGTTGAGTTTTGGGTGGATGAAGTTTTTAAGAATTAGGGAAACCGTGATATGAGAGGAATTAAGGAGACTCAAAAGATCAAGCTTTGGGATGCCCAAGGAATCCCAAGTTAATATTTCAAGAAGTATCAAGCATCTAAGCTTGGGGATGCCCCGGTAGGCATCCCACCTTTCTTCTTCAACAACTATTGATTAGTTTTGGTTGAGCCTAGGTTTTTGCTTATTCACATGATATGTGCTATCCTTGCAATGTCATTTTATTTTGTTTTTCTTGTTGTTTGAATAAAATACATTAGATCTGAAATTTTTAAATGAGAGAGAGTCTTCACATAGCTAAATAATTATTTGACTATTCACTGATCTTCAATTATATCTTTTGGAGTAGTTTGTTAGTTGCTCTAGTACTTCAGTTATATCTTTTTAGAGCATGGCGGTGGTTTTATTTTGAAGAAATTGATGAACTCTCATTCTTCACTCATATTATTTTGAGAGTCTTAAAAACAGCATGGTAATTTTCTTAGGTTATGAATTCAGTCCTAATATTATGGGCATCCAAGAGGGATATAATAAAAACTTTCATATAAAATGCATTTCCTATGAGAAGTTTGATTCCTTAGGATTGTTTTGAGATATAAAGATGTTGATATTAGAGTCATGCTAGTGAGTAATTGTGGATTGTAGAAATACTTGTGTTAAAGTTTGTGATTCCCGTAGCATGCACGTATGGTGAACCGTTATGTGATGAAGTCGGAGATTGATTTATTTAGTGATTGTCCTCCTTATGAGTGGCGGTCGGGGACGAGCGATGGTCTTTTCCTACCAATCTGTCCCTCTAGGAGCATGCGTGTAGTACTTTTTTTCAACGACTAATAGATTTTTGCAATAAGTATATGAGGTCTTATGACTAATGTTGAGTCCATGGATTATACGCACTCTCACCCTTCCACCATTGCTAGCCTCTCTAGTACCGCGCAACTTTCGCCGGTACCATACACCCGCCATATACCTTCCTCAAAACAGCCATCATACCTACCTATTATGGCATTTCCATAGACGTTCTGAGATATATTGCCATGCAACTTTCCACCGTTCCGTTTATTATGATAGGATACATCATTGAAACATTGCTTTGCATGATCATGTAGTTGACATCGTATTTGTTGCAAAGCCACCATTCATAATTCTTTCATACATGTCACTCTTGATTCATTGCACATCCCGGTACACCGCCGGAGGTATCCACATGGAGTCATATTTTGTTCTAAGTATCGAGTTGTAATTCATGAGTTGTAAGTAAATAAAAGTGTGATGATCTTCATTATTAGACCATTGTCCCATGTGAGGAAAGGATGATGGAGACTATGATTCCCCCTCAAGTTGGGATGAGACTCCGGACGGAAAATAAAAATAAAAAAAGAGGCCAAAAAAAGGACAGGGCCCAAAAAAAATATGAGAGAAAAAGAGAGAAGGGGCAATGATACAATCATTTTACCACACTTGTGGTTCAAAGTAGCACCATGATCTTCATGATAGAGAGTATCCTATATTGTCACTTTCATATACTAGTGGGAATTTTCATTATAGAACTTGGCTTCTAAATTCCAATGATGGGCTTCCTCAAATTGCCCTAGGTCTTCGTGAGCAAGCAAGTTGGATGCACACCCACTTAGTTTCTTTTTGAGCTTTCATAAACTTATAGCTCTAGTGCATCCATTGCATGGCAATCCCTACTCAGTCACATTGATATCTATTGATGGGCATCTCCATAGCTCATTGATACGCCTAGTTGATGTGAGACTATCTCCTTCTTTTTGTCTTATCCACAACCACCATCTATTCCACCTATAGTGCTATGTCCATGGCTCACGCTCATGTATTGCGTGAAAGTTGAAAAGGTTTGAGAACATCAAAAGTATGAAACAATTGCTTGGCTAGTGATCGGGGTTGTGCATGATTTGAATATTTTTTGTGATGAAGATGGAGCATAGCCAGACTATATTAGTATGCTTGAAGTATGATTGTTTTTATGTCAATATTAAACTTTTGTTTTGAATCTTATGGATCTGAATATTCTTTCCACAATAAAGAAGATTACATTGATAAATATGTTAGGTAGCATCCACATCAAAAATTCTGTTTTTATCATTTACCTACTCAAGGACGAGTAGGAATTAAGCTTGGGGTTGCTTGATACATCTCCAACGTATCTATAATTTTTTATTGTTCCATGCTATTATATTATCTATCTTGGATGTTTTATATGTATTTATATGCTATTTTATATGATTTTTGGGACTAACCTATTAACCTAGTGCCAGTGCCGGTTTCTATTTTTTCTTTGTTTTTGAGTTTCGCAGAAAAGGAATATCAAATGGAGTCCAATTGACCTGAAACTTTACGATGATTGTTTTTGGAACCAAAGAATCCCACGGAGTACCGGAGATGCACCAGAAGAGTCCCGATGCCACCACAAGGGTGGAGGGCGCCCCCACCCCCCTAGGGCGCGCCCTCCGACCTTGTGGGCCCCTCATGGACTCCCCTGACTTGTTCTCGATGCCAACACCTCTTATATATATCCCCAAACCTCCAGAACAGAACCTAGATTCGGGGTTACGCTGTCGTAAGCCTCTGTAGCCATGAAAAACCAACCGGGAACCCGTTCCGGAACCCTGCCGGAGGGGGAAACTATCACCGGTGGCCATCTTCAGCATCCCGGCGCTCTCCATGACGAGGAGGGAATAGTTCACACTAGTAGAAAATGGAGCTTTAATACCGGTTCATAAGGGCCTTTAATACCGGTTCTGCAACCGGCACTAAAGAGTGGAAACTAAAGGCCCCCCCCTTTAATACCGGTTCAGCACGAACCGCCGGTAAAGGCCCACCACGTGGCGTGAGCTTGCGCCGTGGTTGTGACGCCCCCGATTCAATCGTACAGTAATCATGCACGCAAATGTGTACGATCAAGATCAGGGACTCACGGGAAGATATCCCAACACAACTCTACGAATAAAATAAGTCATACAAGCATCATAATACAAGCCAGGGGCCTCGAGGGCTCGAATACAAGTGCTCGATCATAGACGAAGTCGTGAAGCAACAATATCTGAAAGTACGGACATAAGTTAAACAAGTTTGCCTTAAGAAGGCTAGCACAAACTGGGATACAGATCGAAGAGGCGCAGGCCTCCTGCTCGATCCTCCTAAACTACTCGGGTAAATGCGTCGGTGGCTGCCTGCGTAGTAGTAGGCACCTCCGATGTAGTAGTAAATCATCGGACGGTGGCGTCACAGCTCCTGGGCTCCATCGTCTGGTTGCAGCAATCGAGTAGAGATAGGGGGAAAGGGGGAAACAATGCAACCGTGAGTACTCATCCAAAGTACTTGCAAGCAAGGATCTACACTACATATGCATGGATATATGTGTAAAAGGCCATATCCGTGGACTGAACTGCAGAATGCCAGAATAGGAGGGGGATAGCTAGTCTTATCGAAGACTACGCTTCTGGTCACCTTCGTCTTGCAACAGGTAGCAGAGGTTAGGTTGAAGTCCTCCAAGTAACATCACATAGCAATAATCCTACCCGGCGATCCCCTCCTCGTATCCCTGAGAGAGAGCGACCACCGGTTGTATCTGTCACTTGGAAGGGTGTGTTTTATTAAGTATCCGGTTCTAGTTGTCATAAGTTCAAGGTACAACTCCAAGTCATCCTGTTACCGAAGATCACGGCTATTCGAATAGATTAACTTCCCTGCAGGGGCGCACCAACTTACCCAACATGTTTGATCCCATTTGGCCGGACACACTTTCCCGGGGTCATGCCCGGCCACGGAAGATCAACACGTCGCAGCCCCACCTAGGCACAACCGAGAGGCCAGCACGCCGGTCTAAACCTAAGCGCACAGGGGTCTGGGCCCATCGCCCAATGCACACCAAGACGCGTTAGGGCGGCCGAAAGCAGACCCTAGCCTAGTGGCGTTCCAGCCCAATTCGGCGCTACCATCGTACCGACGTCTCAAGTGCTTCTACCGATACCACGACGCCGAGTGCCCATATCTTTCCCACGTAGTTGGTTAGTGCGTATAAGCTCGTAGCCAACTCAGATCAAATACCAAGATCTTGTTAAGAGTGTTAAGTATCCGCGAACGCCGAACAGGGCCAGGCCCACCTCTCTCCTAGGCGGTCTCAACCTGCTGTCGCTCCGCCACAAACATCCATCCAGAGGGCCGTCGAGACAAAGGTCCTTTCAGCCCCCAATCCGTGAATCACTCGCGGGTGCTCCACAAGCCGAATTCGACTTTAGTCACCACCGTATCATGTATAAGTATATAGTATATACCCGTGATCACCTCCCCGAGTGATCACGGCCCGATAGTATAGCATGCCAGACGGACAAGAATGTAGGGCCACGATGAATATACTAGCATCCTATACTAAGCATGTAGGATTGCAGTAAAGGTAACAACAGAGTAACAAGGACAAAGCTATGCATCAGGATAGGTATAACGTAGCAAGAACATGCTACACTACTCTAATGCAAGCAGTATAGAGTAGAATAGGCGATATCCGTGATCAAGGGGGCTTGCCTGGTTGCTCCGGGCAAGAGAGAGGGGTCGTCAACTCCGTAGTCGAACTAGGGCAAAGCGGCGTCGGTCTCGTAGTCTACCGGAGAGAAGAGGGGGAAGAAACAATGAATACCATGTAAACAGATGCATATCGATGCATGACAAGTCAAGTAACGATGCTAGGCGTGCCCTAACGTGGTATGAGGTGATACCGCTTAAGGGCGGACACATCCGGGAAAGTATCCCCGGTGTTAGTGTTTTCAGACGAGATGATCCGAAGGGGAAAGTTGCGAGTTCGATAGGTTAGGGGTGTGTGGCG
This sequence comes from Aegilops bicornis, assembly GCA_021605145.1. Lineage (NCBI taxonomy): Eukaryota > Viridiplantae > Streptophyta > Magnoliopsida > Poales > Poaceae > Aegilops > Aegilops bicornis. Next base: position 73,834,287 of record CM038671.1, on the reverse strand, counting down.
GACGAACGGACTGCGTATCCGGATTCGTCTCGTCGTTCTGAGTAATTTTCATGTATAAAGTTTTTCGATCCGAGCTATGGTTTATTTAATATGATTTTATAAAGATTTTATTAATTTCTGGAATTTAATTATTTATTTCAACATTATCCAGAATAGTGAAAGATGACGTCAAGATGACATCATGTCGACATCGTGATCAATAACTGCGATTGATCGGGTCAAACTACGTGTGGGTCCCGCATGTCATACACAGTTTAGTTTAAATATGGTTTAGCTAATTAATTTCTGTTTTAATTAAATTAACTAATTAATTAGATTATTTAAGCATGATTAGTTAACTTAATTAATTTACTAATTAATTAATTTACTAATTAATAATTTTATTAAAAACCTTTTCATTTTCAGTTTTTTTTAATTCCGTTTTAGGGTGTGGGGCCCTACGTCGGTGTCAGAGGTCAACCGGGCGGTCGCGGTAATGGGCGTGGCGCCCGTCAGGCTGACCTGAAGGCCAAGCAGAGCCTCGGCGCCGGATCGTATGCCGACCGTCGTGGCCACGGTTGGCGGCGACGGCGAAGCGAGGCGGTGGCGGTGAGCGATCGAAGGGCGCGATGTTCGGCGCTGTCGGGCATGGCTGGCGAGGGCGGCCCGAGCGTGAGCTCCGGCACGCAAGGCCATGGGGGGAGGACGACGCGACAGAGGAAGAGAAGGAGGAGCTCACGTCGGGGAGTAGGGCACGGGCAGCGGGGTGAGGGGGGTGACGGGACGACGGCGGAGAGGAGCAGTCCGGCGAGGAGGTTCCTGGCGGCGGGGCGGCGTTGTCGAGGGCGCCGGCGATATCGGGACAGCCCCAAATCGGGCAGAGGGGGGCCAGGGAGAGGGAGGGTCGGCGAGGAGGAGGTCGAGGACGGCCTGCCCGGCGGGGAGGCGGCGGTTCCTCGGGCACGCGCACCGACGAGGTGGAAGCGCCGACGGGCGGGCGACGGGGTTACTGCCCCGATCCAGATTGGAGGGAGCGAGGAGGCGTCAGGCGACTCGGGGGTGAGGTGGGGAGGAGGCGGTGACAGGGCGGGGCGGCGCCGGGGATGGGTGCCGCGAGGTGGCTTCGGGCGGCGGTGATGGGTAGCGCCGGGCGGGATAGATCCCGGTCCCGATTTGATCGGGAGTGGGAGAGAGAGTCAGAGGGGGGAACGAGGGGAGGGGGTGTGCGGGTAGCGGCTAGGGTTTACCCAGGTGGGGATATGGAGGAGGGGTGGGGTCTTGGCTGGGCGGCTTTGGCCCGATGGCCTCTTGGAGTCGTGGCCCAATGGGGGTCTCTCTTTTATTCTTCTTCCTTTTGTTTTCTTTTTCCTTTTCTTTTATTTATTCTTTTCGGTTTTATTAAATTATTAATTTATTTCAATTTTGTAGAATGTGAGAAGAACACCTAAATATGGTATGTTAAAGATACCACTGCCACATTAATTTGGACAGCTAAATAAAATAGTTTAATATTTTACAAAATACAAAAGGCATTTAATTAATTTCTTTTGCTGCTGTTTTATTTACCTTTGAGCATTTAAACATTTTATAAAAATGTGGTTTCATCACCATAATTACCTATGCATTATATGTGACCTCTCGAACATTTTAGTTTTAACATTTGAAAACCTTTGTTGTTTGATTGATTTTGAATTTGAATTTGAATCGGTTTCGAACTAACACGAGGTTAGCAACAGTAACTGAGGTGACGTGGCATCGTTAACGCGGGATTACTGTAGCCTAATTATCCGGGCGTCACAATTCTCCTCTGATTACAAGAAATCTCGTCCCGAGATTTAAGAGGGGAGTAAGGGGAAAGGTTTGGTAACGAATATAAGCGGGTCTTCTCATCCTGGCTTGCTCTTCTCAAGAGGTCAATCCAATATATTGATGCCTTCATACTTCTCGCTTCGTGTCAAAATGATGAAGTCGTCATCCTTTCTTCGGGATCTTCATCGCATTTACGAAAAGGATATGGGGAAGACTGGGAAGGCGGGCCTTACCAGAGTTGACTATCTGGTACATAACTCAGGGAATGGGGTAGGAAGTAACTCTCAAATTGAACTTAAGAAAATATCGAGAGTAAAGTAAGAAGGTACCATGAGAAGTTTCAAGCGGATAGGCCATTGTTCGATGTCTGAAACAAGATGCGAAAGGGGTCCAGAGCAATGAGATTGAGTATTGCGTCTGCTACCAAAATAGATCACTTGGGACGGTGGCCCGTGAATTACATACGAGACCACACGCAAGGAACAACCTTGGGAAGAGGGGGTGCAGGAGAGTCAGGTTTCGATCCTGTAGAACTGTGGGATATGGGCCCACCATGTGGTTTAAAAGTAAGAAGGGTGATGACGTCTTGCACGATCATGTAAGTAAGGCATGTCAGAGGATAGCCCGTCAGTTATGTCGGCAACAACGTCGGTACCAAGGGCGAGGGACGAAGAGAACCAATTCCTGCTCGTTGAACGAGGCGGACCAATAGGCAAAGTTCTCGTCCATCGGTGGCTACCGGAATGTCATCAACAATAGTAACAGGGTTACCCCAGACAAGATGGTACACCGAGGTGTTTACATAAGCAGGGATATTACTGCTTATATTATATAGATCACAAGAAGGTTTAAACAAACCAATGGAAAGGAAAAGTGATTATTACGTTTAAACGAGTAACAATGGAAAGGAAAATGTGTTTAAACACATCTTTCAGGGGTATATCCTTCCCAAGGATAAGCAGAGCATGATATCCATGACAGGATATAATGTAGAAAACTCTTTAGGTAGGGGAGAGAATTTTCATGAAATTACCCACACATCGGTGTTTGGATAATTGAGCAGGAAACATTTAGCATTGGGCTTCAAAAGGTCTTGTTGAAAACCAGAGTACCAGAGACATGCTTCGAGATAGCATTGGCATGGTCTTCAAGCAAAGGTCAGACTTTGGATATAGGAAGGATCCATTAGGAACAACTTGTAGGATAAGTCTTACAATTTCCTCAGGGAAGAATGGCTAAACTTGCTAAAAAGGATACTACAATAATAGGTCCTCCACCCAGGGGGGGTGCTAGGCATGACATCATGTTACCGGGTCATCAAAGGACCAATGTTATAACTCTTGAAAATATGTTCCAACCATCATATCTGATGGAGATTCAGATATGATGGGTGTCAGGATACCTCAGGCTCAGGATGCCTGAGAAGAAAGGTGCAACACAAATTGACGGGATGACACTGTAAGATTCTCGGGAAATGAACTAAGAAGTGATTTCCGTTAACAAGAGTTCATCATTAACCCAAGGAGAGGATGATGAGGTGGCTGATGGACTCAGCGATAATTCAACGAGGTATCCAAAAGATGGATCTCCACAATTATGTGGATAAGGGGATAACATCTGTCAGATTAAACGATATAATGGGATATGCTCGAGGAAAACATACATAATTAAACATTGGTTGAACGGTGCGCCCGAAATACGGGTTGGGTTGCACGACCAATGTCGGAATGGTGATTCAATAATCAATAGACTAAGAATGAACGGCCGACTATTAACTTCAAAGCAATAGGGTTGCTAGAAGTGCAGGATCCAAACAGCACCGTTCACTTGTTGGTACCCTGGTTGGAATCAACGCGAGGACCATGAAAGAGTGGTGATGGTGAGTAGTATCACTATACCAAGAACTCTTTAAGAGGTGGAGCAGTCCTCACAACATCCTTGATACTAAAAGATGGTAATACTCCAAGGTAAGAAAGAACAAATGCTGGATAGTAGGGATCTCAAGGTATAACTCCAAACACGAACAAGTTTGTGTTGAACGGAAGGCAAATAAGTGGTCAAAGGTAACACAAATCATCAGGGGCAAGGATGGTATTTCTCATCATGAACTCAATTGATATCCTGGAAGAGCTCATAAGGTTGATGATGATCATGACGCATTTGTCGAGAGATTTCATGAAGATGTAATCAATCAGTGACGACATCAAGTCAAAGGAATAATGAAGCGGAAGGTTATTGGAACCATGGGTAGGACACAAACTCGAAATCAAGCTTGCTGTCCAAGGACCAACGGTATGACGAGGAAGATCGATTGTAAGATTAGCTCACCGTCGAATTTTGTGCTCCGAGGAGAAGGACCCGGTAGCACAGTTAAAATTTAGCATGATAATGATATAGCCGATCAGGCTAGGAATGATGTGATCAGGTACAAACTTCGTACTTATAGAAGCTTACGAAGGGTTGTTGAACCGTAGTGCGGACTCGGTTCAGCTATTGGTGTCTGAAAGTGTTTAGTAATTCAGAGCCCGTGAAAAAATTTGAATCAGTGGGAAGGTAGCACTTGATGAAGAACTCATAAGAAGTTATGCAGTTCCATGATAATCTCGAGACACCAGGGGGGTAATACTCGACACAAGATCAAAGTAAAGGTTGGACTGGTGTATTGATCCATAGAAGACAATTGTTTTAACTTGTCCGAGAAATGGAATCAAGGAAGAACAATCATGGTCGGAACCACGGTTGCAAGGGATCAATTCACAGATACCATATGTTAGTTATCAAGGAAATAGTTATTATTACAAGAAGCTTCCATGATAGGATATACATTGCGTCCATGGGCATGAACACAAAGTTCAAGGTCGACTCCCACTTCCTCAATGCATAATCTTCCATTCACCTCTCGTATTTCGAAGATGACATTAGTTGTTGAAAGTTTTACCTGGTGCAATACCAGATAAGTATGACTCGTGAAATCTTTCGGGTTCACACCGATGAGGGAAGGCGTTGGTTCAATCCATCGGGCTTCTTACGAACATATACCATAAGCTTCAAGAGTAAGTATCACCAGCTCGAAAGCGAGCATGGTTGACAAAAGGAAAGGATACAATTTAACAAAGGCATTATGTATCGGAGAAGGACTCACAAGGTGATTAATTATGAAGGACACTGTCGGATATAATAATCCAACAGTGGATATGGCGATCCACAGTGGAGCTGAGGTGAGTATCGATACCCAATCAGAGAAAGAAGGAATGCAAATGCATCGGTTTATAGAACATCTGAATAATTCAATGTTTAAATAACAAAGGGATTGTGATTTTCAAATCAAGGGATCAGAAGCAAACGCCTGATTTAAGGATGGATAAGTTGAGTAGACTTAGGGATACCATCGATGGTAATTTGATTGGTCGAGATCCAGCTCATGTTCAAAATGACGTCTGAGCCGGAAAGATAATCCTAGGACTCGACTGATGATTGTGAACATTCACAACATATTGAATCAACGGTCTCAAAAATGATGGTGACGAAGGATGCCAATATGATTACTATACTTATGGGATTAATCATAATGAAAGCAAACAAGAAATTCCAGAGCAATAGGTTTCTGAGGATTTTCGGAATATCGAATGGTATTTCGAAGACTTTTGTGTAACACAGGAACAACTGGGGGATGAGCGGATACTCGATAAGTGCGAGAATTAACCGTAGGGGTATTCAGGTGACAAGGAACAGCACGGCAAAGAAGCTTAAAGGGTTATCGAAACAACGACAAGTTTTTCAGGGTATCTTGTAATAACAAGACCAACTGGGGATGAGGGTAAGAATAACAATCACAAGTAGTTGTCCATAAGGGTTTACGGTGGAAGGGGAATTGCAAACGCGATGAACACAAGTTCTCGAGTTAACAACGGAGAGTATCTTCAGGGTCTTCTGGTGCAGCGTGACGATCATCGATAATAAGGGGCTCTCCGGTGAAAGTGATAACGAGATCCTAATGTTAGATTTAGTAAAATTCATTTAACCCGAATAGAGGAGAGATCGAGGCCCAGAGTAAAGGTCGAGGAGTAAAAGATCCTAATACCACCCAATGGCGACGTGGGCCCGTAAGGCACACAGCCATGTTAGTAAAAGTTTAGTAAAGTCTAGACTCGACTTCGGCCAAGGAGTTGGAAGGGGGATTCCTACAGGCAGTTGGCTCTGATACCAACTTCTGACGCCCCCGATTCAATCGTACACTAATCATGCACGCAAATGTGTACGATCAAGATCAGGGACTCACGGGAAGATATCACAACACAACTCTACGAATAAAATAAGTCATACAAGCATCATAATACAAGCCGAGGGCCTCGAGGGCTCGAATACAAGTGCTCGATCATAGACGAAGTCAGCGGAAGCGACAATATCTGAGTACGCACATAAGTTAAACAAGTTTGCCTTAAGAAGGCTAGCACAAACTGGGATACTGAGATCGAAATAGGCGCAGGCCTCCTGCCAGGATCCTCCTAAACTACTCGGGTCGTCGTCGTGGGCTGCTGCGTAGTAGTAGGCACCTCCGATGTAGTAGTAAATCATCGGCCGGTGGCGTCTGGCTCTGGGCTCCATCGTGCAGTTGCAGCAATCGAGTAGAGATAGGGGGAAAGGGGGAAACAATGCAACCGTGAGTACTCATCCAAAGTACTCGCAAGCAAGGATCTACACTACATATGCATGGATATATGTGTAAAAGGCCATATCCATGGACTGAACTGCAGAATGCTAGAATAGGAGGGGGATAGCTAGTCTTATCGAAGACTACGCTTCTGGTCACCTTCGTCTTGCAACAGGTATCAGAGGTTAGGTTGAAGTCCTCCAAGTAACATCACATAGCAATAAGCCTACTCGGCGATCCCCTCCTCGTATCCCTGAGAGAGAGCGACCACCGGTTGTATCTGTCACTTGGAAGGGTGTGTTTTATTAAGTATCCAGTTCTAGTTGTCATAAGTTCAAGGTACAACTCCAAGTCGTCACATTATCAAGATCACGGCTATTCGAATAGATTAACGTCCCTGCAGGGGTGCACCAACTTACCCAACATGTTTGATCCCATTTGGCCGGACACACTGTCCCGGGGTCATGCCCGGCCGCGGAAGATCAACACGTCGCAGCCCCACCTAGGCACAACCGAGAGGCCAGCACGCCGGTCTAAACCTAAGCGCCGCGAAGTGCAGGCCCATCGACCAATGCACACGCAGTATCGCTATGCGGGCGGCCGAAGCGTACTAGCCTAGTGGCGTTCAGTCCAATTCGGTAGCGCGCGCTCGTCACGACGTCTGAAGTGCTTCGGTGATACCACGATGCCGAGTGCCCATATCTTTCCACGTGGTTGGTTAGTGCGTATAAGCTCGTAGCCAACTCAGATCAAATACCAAGATCTCGTTAAGCGTGTTAAGTATCCGAGCGCCCGAACAGGGCCAGGCCCACCTCTCTCCTAGGCGGTCTCAACCTGCCCTGTCGCTCCGCCACAAAGATCCATCCAGAGGGCCGTCGAGACAAAGGTCCTTTCAGCCCCCAATCCGTGAATCACTCGCGGGTGCTCCACAAGCCGACCCGACTTTAGTCACCACCAGTATCATGTATAAGTATATAGTATATACCCATGATCACCTCCCGAGTGATCACGGCCCGATAGTATAGCACAGCAGACGGACAAGAATGTAGGGCCACAGATGAATATACTAGCATCTTATACTAAGCATGTAGGATTGCAGGTAAATGTAACAACAGTAGTAACAAGGACAAAGCTATGCATCGGGATAGGTATAATGTAGCAAGAACATGCTACACTACTCTAATGCAAGCAGTATAGAGTAGAATAGGCGATATCTGGTGATCAAGGGGGGCTTGCCTGGTTGCTCACGGCAAGAGAGAGGGTCGTCAACTCCGTGGTCGAACCGGCAGCAGCACGTCGGTCTCGTAGTCTACGGAGAGAAGAGGGGAAGAAACAATGAATACCATGTAAACAGATGCATATCGATGCATGACAAGTCAAGTAACGATGCTAGGCGTGCCCTAACGTGGTATGAGGTGATACGGTTAAGGGGGGACACATCCGGGAAAGTATCCCCGGTGTTCCGTGTTTTCGGACAGATGATCCGAAGGGGGAAAGTTGCGTGTTTGATAGGTTAGGGGTGTGTGGCGGAAGAACGGACTGCGTATCCGGATTCGTCTCGTCGTTCTGAGCAATTTTCATGTATAAAGTTTTTCGATCCGAGCTACGGTTTATTTAATATGATTTTATAAAGATTTTATTAATTTCTGGAATTTAATTATTTATTTCAACATTATCCGAATAGTGAAAGATGACGTCGACATGACATCATGCTGACATCAGCGATCAATTGTGCAGTTGGATCGGGTCAAACTACGTGTGGGTCCCGCATGTCATACACTGTTTAGTTTAAATAGGGTTTAGCTAATTAATTTCTGTTTTAATTAAATTAACTAATTAATTAGATTATTTAAGCATGATTAGTTAACTTAATTAATTAATTAACTAATTAATAATTTTATTAAAAACCTTTTCATTTTCAGTTTTTTTTAATTCCGTTTTAGGGGTGTGGGGCCCTACGTCAGTGGCCCAGGAGGCCGACCGGGGCGGCCGCGTGGTAACGGGCGTGGGCGCCCGTCGGGGCTGACCCGAGCGGAGGGCGAGCCCCGGCGCCGAACGGGCCACGATTAGGCGACGGCGAAGCCCAGCGGGTGAGCGCACCAAGGGTCGCGGTGCCCGCTCGGGCGTGGCCGGCTTGGCGAGGGCGGCCGCGTGAGCTCAAGACGCTGGCGCTGGGCAGACGACGGCGACAGAGGAAGAGAAGGAGGGAGCTCACGTCGGGAGTAGGGCACGGGCAGCGGGGTGAGGGGGTGACGGGACGACGGCGGAGAGGAGCAGTCCGTGAGGAGGTTCTGGCGGCGGGCGGCGTTGTCGAGGGCGCCGGCGACATCGGACAGCCCTCCCGATCCAAATCAGGCGAAGGGGGCGAGGAGAGGAGGGTCGGCGAGGAGGAGGTCGAGGGACGGCCTGCCCGGCGGGAGGCGGCGGTTCCTCGGCACGGTGCGCCCGACAAGGTGGAAGCGCTGACGGCGGGCGACGGGTCGCCTGCCCCGATCCAGATTGGAGGGAGCGAGGGAGGCGCCGGGGCGACTCGGGGTGAGGTGAGGAGGAGGCGGTGGCCAGGCGGGCGCCGAGGATGGGTGCCGCGAGGTGGATTCAGGCGGTGATGGGTAGCGCCAAGCGGGATCGATCCGGTCCGGTTGGATCGGGAGTGGGAGAGAGAACGTGGGGGGACGAGGGAGGGGGTGTGCGGGTGGCGGCTAGGGTTTCCTTGGTGGGGATATGGAGGAGGGGTGGGGTGCGGCTGGGCGGCTTTGGCGGCCGATGGCTCTTGGGTCGTGGCCAATGAGAGAGTCTCTCTTTATTCTTCTTCCTTTTTTTTCTTTTTCCTTTTCTTTTATTTATTCTTTTCGGTTTTATTAAATTATTAATTTATTTCAATTTTGTAGAATGTGAGAAGAACACCTAAATATGGTATGTTAAAGATACCACTGCCACATTAATTTGGACAGCTAAATAAAATAGTTTAATATTTTACAAAATACAAAAGGCATTTAATTAATTTCTTTTCTTTGCTGTTTTATTAACCTTTGAGCATTTAAACATTTTATAAAAATGTGGTTTCATCACCATAATTACCTATGCATTATATGTCACCTCTCGAACATTTTAGTTTTAACTTTTGAAAACCTTTGTTGTTTGATTGATTTTGAATTTGAATTTGAATCGGTTTCGAACTAACACGAGGTTAGCAACAGTAACCGAGGTGACGTGGCATCGTTAACGCGGGATTACTGTAGCCTAATTATCCGGGCGTCACAATGGAATGGGGGACCTTTAGTACCGGTTGGTGTTACCAACCGGTATTAAAGGTATTTTTTTTTGGAAATTATTTTTTGAAAATTTTGGAAAAAAAATTGATTTTTTTTTCGATTTTCTGAATTATTTGATGATTTAGTCTCTAACCGCCCCTCTTAACTACTCAAGTGTGGATCACTCATTCCAAATCGTCTAACTTCCCGACCGGTCACCCATCCTCTCACTCCCCTAGCCTGAGCAAGCTTAACTTCGGAGTTCTATTCCCCCTACTTTCCAAGTCTGCACTTGTTGTTTTCCTGACAAATGTAAGCTGTAAATCCTATTAACCCTCGGCAGTTTAGCTTGAACATTAGGTCACACATTTCACCGTTTGAGTTTGAAACTATTATTCTAAAAAACAGTAATCATTTAGTAACACTAATATTTCTTAAATAACTTTGACCATAGTTTGACCATAGTTTGACCAAAATTCAAAAAATTGCAATAATTATTTAGTAACACTAATAATCTTGAATAAGTATGTAGTAACATTAATACTTCTTGAATAAGTAGTTTGACCATAGTTTGACCAGATTTAACCAAAATTTAAAAAAACTTAAATTTGAGCATATCTTTTTCTCCTTTTGGAATTTGAGGATTCTAAAAAATTGAAAACAGGCCGTAGGTTGTCAAAATCGGATGCGGATTTTCATGCTGAATTTTTTGATATATTATACGTTTTTTCCGACATCGTATGCAAAAGTTATAGCCGTTTTACATTTTCCATACACTTATTGCAAAACATGTCCAAATTTAAGTTTTTTTAATTTTCCTAACTAGTAGATGTAGTAATATAACTACATCTCGAAGAATTTTATTTTTTGAATTTTTTATCATTTTCTTTTGTATTTTTCAAAACTGAAATGGCGATATACTTGGGGGGGGGTAGAGTTTGAAAATTGCCCTTTAGTACCGGCTTGTGCCACGAACCGGTACTATAGGTCAAACCCCTTTAGTACCGGTTTGTGGCACGAACCGGTACTAAAGTTAACCACTAGTACCGGTTTGTGCCACGAACCGGTACTAAAAATGATCATGAGCCCGGCACGCCTTGACCTGCCACCACCACTTTAGTACCGGTTCGTGGCACGAACCGGTACTAAAGGTTCAAAATGAACCAGCATTAATGCATAGCTATTCGAACCCGCACTAATGGTACCATTAGTACCGGGCCAAAATCGAACCGGGACTAATGTGTCTCACATTAAGTCCTTTTTCTACTAGTGTCACCCTCAAGGATGAGGGTATGTACCAGTGGCTATGTGTTTGATCTCTCTCTCTCTCTCTCACGTTCTTGATTTGGCACAATCTTGATGTATCGCGAGCTTTGCTACTATAGTTGGATCTTATGATGTTTCTCCCCCTCTACCTTCTTGTAATGGATTGAGTTTTCCCTTTGAAGTTATCTTATCGGATTGAGTCTTTAAGGATTTGAGAAAACTTGATGTATGTCTTGCATGTGCTTATCTGTGGTGACAATGGGATATTCATGTGATCTACTTCATGTATGTTTTGGTGATCAACTTGCGGGTTCTGTGAGCTTGTGAACTTATGCATAGGGGATGGCACACGTTTTTGTCTTGATTCTCCGGTAGAAATTTTGTGTCGGTGTACAAAAGAAGGGATGCACCTTTGTACCCCTTTACCTGTGCACGGGCAGTCGGAGCCGCGCCCACGGTCACACCAAGCAGGACAGGGGAGGTGAACTGAGGTAAAACCAAAGCCCAAGACAGCCAGAGCAACGCCAAGACCAAGGACGCAAAGAAGCAGAGGGACGGAGCAGTTTCCCCCGGCAAGACCCTTGCCGGGGACGACCTCAGCAGCCTCGGCAAGACCCTTGCCGGGGCAGGACACCCAAATACCAACAGAGCGAACCACCCTTGAGCCCACGTCCCCAACGCCATCAACCACGTTGGGCCAAGGCTCGGGAGGCACCTCTGTGGTGGCATGCAGATCTTTGTGAAGACAAGGAACACTCAAGATCAGATGAGGATTAGAAGGCGGCGATCCTCGGCAAGACCCTTGCCGTGGGGAACCACAAGACAGCGCACCACGGCAAGGCCCTCGCCAGGAGCACCAGCAGGGCCACTGCCAGGCCCGCACCAACCAAGTCTCCGCCGCCGTTCGCATGCAGCTGCCAGCTCAACCAGCTGAGCAGGCACCTGCGTGGCAACATGCAGCTCCCACGCCAACTCATGAAGCGCCTGCGTGGCGGCATGCAGATCTTCGTGAAGGCTCCACCACCGCGCCACCTCAGCTGCCTGCCTGCCTACATGGCGCCGCATGCGTCGCTGGCCAGGGCGCGTGTTGAAGCGAGGATGAGCGGCGACAGACGGGACGCGACGGGCCTCTCCCCCGTCCCCGATAAAGCTAAGGGACACCTCAGCGGCGCATTAAATGCACCTTGTCCTGTAATACGAGCGATAAGCTCACAATACTGTACGCCTTTCCACCTCCCGTATGCCGCTGTGGCCGCCCCTTTCGACTATAAAAGGAGGCCCATGGCATACTGGAGAAGGATTCGGCTCTTTGGGACCACGCACCCCACCATAGCTAGTTCAAGAGCTCAAGAACTCTCTGAAATACACCGACCAAAGCAGGACTAGGGTTTTACGCATCTTCGCGGCCCGAACCTGGGTAAACGATCCTTGTGCTGATTACTAATCCTGCTCTTCTCGCAACCCTGCGCCCCGGCAACCGTAGTACGGATTCTTGTGATCCCATAGGTGTCATTCCACACCGACATCTTTGGCGCGCCAGGTAGGGGGCGCAATTGTGAGAATCTAGTTTAGTAGTTGGCCTAGTGGTTCTTCATCGCTATGGATTCAAAGAAAGAGGCGGTCAGGAGGAAAGCGGTGCCGCCTGTGAACGCGAAGGACGCCAGTGCGGCAACAGGAAAGCTAAGTCATTCAGAGCCTTGAGTTATTTCCTTTTTTTATATAAGGTTATCGTCCTCGGAGATCCTGCCTATGTATAAAAAACATGCACACAAAGGGGCCCTCCCGCGATTGGCAACGCCCTTGTTCTATTTCGAGTCTGCTCAACAGCTCAAGCGGCCGCGTCGAGAGTGGCGGGGTAGCCTTCCGCACTTGGCAACACTCTCGATTCTGACTCGAGTCAAGCTCGACAGTTCGGGCGGCTGCGCTAAGGGCGGTAAGGTGGTTCGCCCGGCAGCAAGCACACCCAAGACGCCTCCCTGGGTTTATGCGCCGGCAAACCTACCCAGCTAACATATGGTGGACATACAAAGGAAAATCGAATAGGAAAATAACATGCATAATATTGAAAGTGCAGCAGAGTCGTATTACATCGAATAGTTCCCGCGGTTCTAACTAAAGATAAAAATCTTCTTGGTTGTGAACTTGCAGCAACAAAAAGAAACGGGGTGCCTAATCCTGGGGCTGGCCCTCCACCCTCAGAATTACGCCGACACGGCTGATGATGGGCTTGATGCGCTCCCTAAGCGGCGCGAGGTTAGTATCCTCCGGCAAGCTTTCCAGCGCGGCGTCGAAGTCGAGGTCGGGGTACCAGTATGCCACCTTGGTGAGAACCTTGGTCATGGCGCCCTGGCAAAGCCTCCGGGACTCGTCGGCCAGCGAGGCCGCCCGGTAGGCGTGAAGCTGCTCCAGAGCCCCGAGAACGCACTCGAAGAACAAGGTCAGCTTGGTGTTGGTGGTCCCGCTGCGCTCTGGGGCGTACCTCACACTTGGCATCCCCATGGTAGCCAGCTGCACGGTGATCCTGCCAGAGACATCCTCGAGGCGGCCGATCCAGCGGTTCACGCCCTCCTTGAAATCCTTATGCTCGGTGGCCTCGTTTTTCTGCAACTGCTTCTCGGTCTCCAGCTCCTTGGCCAGGGTCCCCTCCCGGGTTTTGGCCTCCGTGATCATCCCCTCGAGGCCCTCCAGCTTCAGTGTGAGGTCCTTGATGGACTTGTTGGCCTCTGAGAGATCCCTGGCCCTGCTGACGGCCGCGACCTATGCCTCTGTCAGGGCGCTGTTGAGCGTGTCCTTCTCCTGGGACAGCTTCAGGACCTGCTCCTTCAGCTCGTCCCGCTCCACCTCCAGCTCCTTCACCTTGTCGGTGTGAACCTGGGCCTGGGCATCGAGCGCCTCTTTGTGCCTCTGCTCCAGCTCTTGGGTCCACTGCAAGACAAGCTTCTCCACTTCCCTGTCCTTGGCGTGGAGTCTGGCGTCGAGGTCCGCCTCACGCTTGGCAAGGTCCTCCTCCTGGGAGTTCAGTGCGGCCTCGTGCTGGGTCCGAGGGGCTTCGGCGGCGGCGGCCAAGTTCTTCGCCATCTCTTGGGCCTTCTCGACATCGGCCAGTTTCATGGTGAGCTCAACGTCGCGCTTGGAAAGCTCGCCCTAGGCGGTCCTCGGCTCCTTGTGAGCCTGGCAGAACAAGTCCAGCGTCTCGGCTGACGTGCTTGTGGAGGTCCGCCTCCGCTTTCTCTGCCACCGCCATCCTAGACTTAGCCTTGTCCAGACGAGCGCGGTGGAGCGCCTGGAGTTTTCGGAAGCTGGTGCCCATGGCGTGGAGGAGCTGCTCTTCCTGGGAGTCGTCGCCACCAGCGTTCGGCTCGTCAACGATCTCAAGCCCGGCGGTGGCAAGCACCTCGTCGTCAAAAACGTCCCCCTCGATGGGGGCCCTGGTGCTCGCCGCGCCTGGGAGGTGGACGAAGAGATCGTCGCTCACCTTCAGGTACTTGCCGGAGCTAGAGGCGGTGGAGGAGGAAGGTTGGTCATCGACCACCTCCTCCTTGGCAGCGGCCCTGTCAGTCCCTCCGGCAGGCTCCTTGCCGGCCTCCTCGGCATTAGTCTTAGCGAGCTCCCCGGCAGGCCCTTCGGCGGCGTCCTCCGCAGCACCACTGGCGTTTTCCTTGGCGGCGATCTTCTCGGCCTCCGCCGCGGCGTCCTAGGCCACGTCCTCGATGACGGTGTCCAAGTCCTCCCGGTTCGCCGAGAGAGGGTCTGGATATCAAGAAGAGGGTGGGGTAGAGCCAAGATCAAAGATTCAAAAAGAAGAGAAAGAACAGGGACGAAGGGCGGACGACTTACCAGTGCCAGGCCGGGAAGCAGAAGTCCCCTCCCTGCCAACATCTGGCGCCAAGGTGAAGCCACCGGCGCCCAAGTTCTCCTCCTCCTCCGTGTGCGTGGGCTCGGTGTTTGGCGCCCTTGCCGGGGACGCCCCTCGGGGCAGCGTGGTCGATGGGGGCGGCGTGTTGGGAGTAGCCCTCTGCGGCTCCTGCTGCTGCTGCTCTCCTCCTGCATACCTAGAAAGGTCAGCGCCAAAGTGTCGTGCCCCTGACACATGTCGACGAGGGGAGAGTGATGAACTTACGCTGGGGGCTGTGCTGGGGGCTGCTCAACACCACCAGTGGCGCCCTCGAAGTACCAGCCGGTGGCTGGCCACCCGCCGAGACCTTGGCCCTCTTCAATCTCTGGGCCAGCCTCTCCACGTCCCTGCAAAGACGAAGACAAGTCAAGACAAGCGACACAGATTGAGGAGGCAGAGATGACGGGAAGAAGCCAGATACTCACTCGTCGTCCACCTCCTCCTCTTCTGCTTTCCTCTTCCTCCTCGGGCTAAGTGATCCGAAGTCAAAAGTGACCCCCGCGTCAGCATCTGCTGGAGGAGAGGAGGAGGGTGGAGTCTGCGTGCGCTTGGACGGAGAAGAAGCAGATGCCTTCTTCCTCGCTGCCGCGGCCTTCACCACCTTCTTCGCCGCCGCAGCCCTCGTCTGACGCGCAGACTCCTCCGGGGATTTTGGCCGCTGCGCGGCCTTAACGGGCCGCACTGGCTCGCCGCAGGCCTCGCCTTTTCCCCGTGGCCGGAGGGTCAGCCGCCCCGGCCTCCTCCTCCGACGACTCATTGGCCGCATCCTCAACCAGAGGAGCCTCGATGTCGGCGCTACTGGCTTCCCCAGCGGCCGCCGCCCACCGGGTGAGCTCAGCCTCCTCCGTGGTCGTTGCAGACTTGTCCTCAACACCACCAGCGCTGCCGGCCTCCTCGGCAAGTAGTGCCTCCCTCGCCCTGGTGGCGATGTAGTCCAGTTCCGCCTGGGTGGTGTCCTGGACGACCAGCCGCTCGGCGTCGGTGTTGATGTACCCGTCGTGCAGAGTGTCAAAGAACAGCTGCACCTCGACGTACTCCGGCTCCTTCCAGCTCGGGTCAAGGCCATGCGCGTTGCAGTCCGGCATCATGGCGATGATCTCGGCCCGACGCGAATTATTGCACAGCGGGACCACTCCCACCAGCAGCTTGAACAAAGGCCCCTTGAAGACCTTGCCGGCCTTCACGGCGGCCCTCGCGACCTTGCCGGTCCGCTCGACCTCGCCGTCACGGCCCGCATCAAGCTGGAAGAGCCGCTGGCAGAAATGGGCATGCCCCATCACTTTGAAGTTGTGGTCGAGGCCGGGGCGAAGCCGCATGATGTAGGCGTGGTTCGTGAAGAGCCAGGACGGCCTCCCCTTGTTGTGTAGTGGAGCGACCCGGCGGCGGATGAAGTCCGCCCCGATCATCTCAAGGGTGAGCCCGGCCTCGGTGAGCCGAAGGATCCTGGTGGTGGCGGCCGTGAGCTTCTCTTCGTCGCCTCTCCGGACCGGCGGCGCCCGGCGAACTTCGCAGAACACCAGTGAGTCCTTCTCTTTGATCCAACACCACCAGCCCCTTGATTCTTCCCACCTCTCCTTCATGGCGCCATCCGGGTACGCTCCCTTGGATCTCGGGATCCAGGTGATGCAACCTGAAATGGCGCCCCCCGTCTGAATCCGAGGGAAGAAGTAATGGCGGAAGAGCGCCATGTTGGGGTGCACCCCGGCGAAACGCTCGCAGAGGTGCGCGAAAAGGGCCATGAAAGCCACCGCATTCGGGGTAAAATCCAAGAGGCGGAAGCCAAAGGTGTGCATGATGTCACTGAAGAAATCGGAGATGGGAGGACCAAGCCCGCAGGAAAAATAGTCGACAAAGAAAGGGTACCGATTTGGGGCTGCCTCAGCGTAGTTGGCTGGGATGACGCGCGTGGCTGGATGCCCCGACTTCTCTCCCCCCGTCTTCACCCCCCACAGGTGCCTGAAGGCTTCCCGGAGCTCGAAAACATCAACTGTCGAGGGGAAGAAGGCGGATTGCGTCCGCTGCACCGCCAGCGCACTCTCCGGCGGCTCTATCGCTCCAGCATCCTTGGCCACTACCTTGCCCTTGGTGTATTTTGGCGCCATGGCGGCTGGGGGAGGGGGGCAAGGAACAGAGGATGGCGGGAACGCAACGGCGGCGAGCAAGAGCGAAGCTTGGGGAAGAAGAGGAAGGCGAACGGAGGCTTCCGAGATTGGGATTGCGCGAAGGGTAAAAGGAACAGTGCGCCCACAGTTATCCCTTTTTATGGGGAAGGTGTGGGTCGCGCTGCCCATTTACTGTGATGTGACGCATGTGTGCGGGAACCGCCCCACGCATGCTGCCCACGTCACGCGCATCCCCCCCACGTCGCGCATTCAACACAGGTCGTGGGAAGCGCGGTGCGAGAAAAGTTTTATCGTGGTAAAAACCGCCCGCCTGCCCGCGCACCGTTTTGGGCCTGGCCCAACAATGTGTCGCGCTCATGTGTGGCCCAGGCCCGGGGGCTCCTGTCGGTGTACAAAAGAAGGGGTGCACCTTTGTACCCCTTTACCTGTGCACGGGCAGTCGAAGCCGCGCCCACGGTCACACCAAGCAGTACAGGGGAGGTTAACCGAGGTAAAACCGAAGCTCGAGACAGCCAGAGCAACGCCAAGACCAAGGACGCAAAGAAGTAGAGGGGCAAAGCAGTTTCCCCCGGCAAGACCCTTGCCGGGGACGGCCTCAGCAGCCCCGGCAAGACCCTTGCCGGGGCAGCACGCTAAACACCAGTGAGCGAGCCACCCTTGAGCCCACGTCCCCAACACCATCAACCACGTTGGGCCAGGGCTCGGGAGGCACCTCTGTGGGGCATGCAGATCTTTGTGAAGACAAGGAACACTCAAGATCAGATGAGGATTAGAAGGCGGCGATCCTCGGCAAGACCCTTGCCCAGGGGAACCACAAGACCCCCGGCAAGATCCTTGTCGGGGACGACAGCGCGCCACGGCAAGGCCCTTGCCGGGACACCCGGCAAGGCCCTCGCCAAGAGCGCCAGCAGGGCCACTGCCAGGCCCGCACCAACCAAGTCTCCGCCGTCGTTCGCATGCAGCTGCCAGCTCAACCAGCTGAGCAGGCACCTGCGTGGCAACATGCAGCTCCCATGCCAACTCATCAAGCGCCTGTGTGGCGGCATGCAGATCTTCGTGAAGGCTCCACCACCGCGCCACCTCAGCTGCATGCCTGCCTACATGGCGCCGCATGCGTCACCGGCTGGCAGTATGCGTGGTCGGGCGAGGAGGAGGCGGCGGCAGACGGGGCAGGGCAGGCCTCCCGTCCCGATAAAGCTAGGGGCTAGGGGACACCTCGCGCGCATTAAATGCGCCTTGTCCTGTGTCTGACGATAAGCTTACAATCAGACGCCTTTACACCTCCTATATGCCGTAGCCGCCCCTTTCGACTATAAAAGGAGGCCCATGGCATACTGGAGAAGGATTCGGCTCTTTGGGACCACACACCCCACCATAGCTAGTTCGAGAGCTCAAGAACTCTCTGAAATACACCCACCAAAGCAAGACTAGGGTTTTACGCATCTTCGCGGCCCGAACCTGGGTAAACAATCCTTGTGCTGATTACTAATCCTGCTCTTCTCGCAACCCTGCGCCCAGGCAACCGTAGTAGGGATTCTTGTGATCCCATAGGTGTCGTTCCACACCGACACTTTGGGGCATTCTTTGAAGTTCTATATGTTGGTTCGAATAGATGAATCTGAGATTGTGTGATGCATATCGTATAATCAAGCCCGCGGATACTTGTGGTGACATTGGAGTATCTAGGTGACATTAGGGTTTTGGTTGATATGTGTCTTAAGGTGTTATTTTAGTACGAACTCTAGGGCCGTTTGTGACACTTATAGGAATAGCCCAATAGATCGATCAGAAAGAACAACTTTGAGGTTGTTTCGTACCCTACAACAATCTCTTCATTTATTCTCCGCTATTACTGACTTTGGAGTGTCTCTTTGTTGCACGTTGAGAGATTGTTATATGATCTAATTATGTTATCATTGTTGAGTGAACTTGCACTAGTGAAAGTATGAATCCTAGGCCTTGTTTCCAAGCATTGCAATACCGTTTTCGCTCACTTTTATTACCTCCTACCTTGCTGTTTTCGTATTTTCAAATTACAAAACCTATCTCTACTATCCATATTTCACTTGTATCACCATCTCTTTGCCGAACTAGTGCACCTATACAATTTACCATTGTATTGGGTGTGTTGGGGACACAAGAGACTCTTTGTTATTTGGTTGCAGGGTTGTTTGAGAGAGACCATCTTCATCCTTCGCCTCCCACGGATTGATAAACCTTAGGTCATCCACTTGAGGGAAATTTGCTATTGTCCTACAAACCTCAACACTCGGAGGCCCAACAACGTCTACAAGAAGGTTGCGTAGTAGACATCAGTGATCATCGACGACATCGGCAACAAACAACTCCAATTTCATCTTCTCTTCTTCAATTATTTTCAATTTTTTATCAAATACTCCTTTTATTTTTCAACTAAATTTAACTACTCGACAAGAGGTCGGTCGCAATTTCCGGTTCACATATCTCCTAGATAAAAATATCTATGTCAACTTGGTGGGCATTATTGTCATAAACACGAAATGCAACAAATAGTTATAAAAGAGTGTATATACCACATCTGAATCATAAACCGGAGGAGGACCAACGGGGACGGATATCAAAACCATGCCACTATGTATAACAAACAACCATACAGGTAAGAAAATTATATGTACAAGTAACTATCTAAATCACACAAACATTATTTTTTTTAAATAAAAGGATAAGAACAAGAGGCTCACCAAGGTGGTGCCGGTGACGGGATGGTGCGGGCGGTCGACGGTGGCTAGGACGGGGACGGGAAGGCTCTAAGTAAACCGCACCTACATATGCAAACTAAGAAGTAAATTTGAGCTCAAATTGCATATACTACCTCAGTTTTAATTACAAGTCCTGCGCGTACATCTAGGTTGCCAATTTTATCACCCTAATATAAAATATATAACACAAAAATTATACGTTTTGAAAGTAGAAACTCCGAAGTTTATGTTGGTATATTTATTTGTAATATATGACTTGTATTAGGTTGGTCAAATTGACGACCTAGGGATACGCGCACGCCCTGTAAACTGAGAGAGAGAGAGGTAGTAAATCAAATAAACTACCCCATCAAATAAATATACTTATAGAGCATTGCAAGAGCTAATCTAGCAAACGAGAGATGAAAGGACAAAGTTGCTAACCTTTGTGAACACTTGGATGGATGGGGTGCCTTCAAATCTTGACAAATTTTGGCAAAAATGGAGGTGAGCTCGAGCAAGAGGAGAAGAACAGAGAGGAGAGGAAAGGGGAAAAACAGAGGGCTTCGGCTCGGGCTGGACGAAGCACTATATATATTGATCTCTTTAGTCCCGATTTGTGACATGAACCGGGACTAAAGATGCACCTCTAGTCCCGGTTTGTGACACGAACCGGGACTAAATGTGCTCGTGGGGGCCCAAGCCTGACACAAGCCTGCCACCACACCTTTATTCCCGGTTTGTGACACGAACCGGGACTAGAGGCAGGCCACGAACCCGGACTAATGATGCCCGCCCCCTAGCCGTTGGAACGGGAACTAATGGTCACATTAGTACCCGGCCGGCATATCGTCTTAAAATTTATGAAGTCACCGTAGGCACCTCGTCGTCGACGGAACGTCTCCTCGAACTGAATAATAAATTCAGAAATAAATGTGAGCATCAGGACTTGAACCCTGGTGGGCTAGGGATACCATAGTCCCTCTAACCATCCAACCACAAGTTGGTTTGCTCTAGTTTTTTGTTGTTGAAAGATGGTTCTTTGGTTTAAAAAAATGGCAGTCCTTGCTTTCAACATGACCACGTGACACACACCTTTTTTGGGGAATTGCTTTGCAAGTCGATTGCCCGCATCCGTGACTCCTTAAAAAAAATATGTACATGACATGCATGACCTGGTTGTACATAACAATATTAGTATGTAACATTTTCATCTTTATATCTCGACCGTTAATATCTAAACTTAATGGTTGAGATAATTTAATCTAGGTGGACTAATATGGTGGCTCTATTTTTCCTCCTTATTTTTCTTTGAGCATATAATAGATAGATAGATAGATAGATAGACTTGATAAAAAAAGGTCCCAGGGCTTCATGGCAAGATAAACTTAATATGATTAATGGAACAGTAATTTTCACATGAACATTCATGGGAAATATATATGTAAACTTTTTTGACACACAAAAGAACAAGGCTTTTACACCGACAATGAAAAGCACTGGGACTACACAGCTCGAGAATGTAATGAAATACGCATAAAATACCACTTTTAGGAAGAGAAAAAAGAAAACGAAATGAATAGCATAGTCCAACACAAATAACAGACCACTTGAAAGAAAAAAACATATAATGGCCCACGCCATAAGTCAAAACCACATGGCTCCGTTAAGACAATTGCAATCCGAACCGAAAAACAAAAACAACTACTAAACCTGTCGCGCACATGCATACGGGAACTCATAATCGTGTGGTAGGAAGGTTAAATATGACCTAGCTATTTCCCAACAAGATGTGTTTTAGCAATCGGATTCTTTTTTCTTGAATAATAAACATAATGTTTTTGGTTTTTTCTTTGACACAGTAATACGGGTAGGGACCAACCTTATTAAATTTTATTTGTGTGTGTGTGTTTGGGGGGGGGGGGGGGGGATAAATATTGTATGATCAGAGGCTTGTGCCCCGGCAGTACTGTGAGATCATTTCATTCCACTTACATTTGATAGTTAGATTTTATTTTACTCGGTTTGTCTTGACATCAGTTGTTGATCAACGTAGTACATTCAGTATTTTGGTTTCCGCCCGTTTTTCTTCTTTACTTACTATAAACTTAAGTTAATGCCTTCCAAAATTGCTAAATTAAGGTTTAAAATTAGGGTAGTGATAGGCCTTGGCGCGCCGGCTGAAATTTCAGCCGGTCGGCCCCAGCTATAGGATTAGGCAACTTTCAACCCTTGATTTTCCCACGTCCTCTTCTCCCCTTCGCATCTGGCTCGTGTTGGCCTGCAGCTTCCATCCATGGCGGACTCCACGCTCACCGCTGCCGGCACTCGTCCTTGGCTGCACGTGCTTGCCGGCTAATAATGCCACTAGCACTCATTGCTCCGGACACCCGCGCTCGCCGCCCATCTGCTCTCGTCCTTCAACAGGTCGCCATTGTCACAAGCAGGCCTGCTACGTCGAAGCAACACGGCGACGTTGCCATCCAAAGAATCATGTGGTCGTCGTAGCGTCACCGGCATGGTCAGGGCACCTCGGCCGCCGGTTGCAGCACCCTGATGTGCCATCACCGCCCCTCGCCATCGACACTCATTGCACATGGATTGCGCGAGCGACGACAAAAGAACCAACATCATTGAATGGATGTAGCAAAAACGATCACTGGTCGTAGCAATAAAGGACCACTGTTGCAGCAATTCGTTGCCACCAACGTCGCAGGTCGCGGCTGCGCCGTGATGGATGTAGCAAAATTCCTCGCCGGTGGTAGAAAAATCTAACAACGGTTGCAACAATGATGGGCAACGCCGGGTGTAGAAAAAATCTCTGGCTGTAGCAGAACAGTGGTTGAAGCAAAATTGTACGTTGGTGGTAGCTTTTGCGGGTGCCGGTTGCAGCAAAAAACATAGCACCATCGTCACCACCACAAACTTCGTTGTCGCCATTGCAGCATATACTGTCACCTGTCACTAGTAGAAAAATGGCTTTTAGTCCCGATTCATAATGGCCTTTAGTCCTGGTTCTGGAACCGGGACTAAAGGGTCGTTACTAAAGCCTCCCCCTTTAGTTCCTGTTCTTACACGAACCGGGACTAAAGGCCCTCCACGTGGCCGCTGCCTGGAGGTCCACCTTTAGTCCCGGTTGGTAACACCAACCGGTACTAAAGAAAATTTTATTATTTTTTTTTTAATTTTTTTGTTTTTCAAATTTCTGAATTATTTTAACCTCTCATCTCGAATCATCCCTCATCGCTGCTCAATTTAACCTCTAATCACCCCTCATCATCTAACTTCCCGGATGGTCACCCATCCTCTCACTACTCCAGTTTGAGCACGCTTAACTTCCAGGTTCTATTCTCCCTCGTTTCAAAGTCTGCACTTGTTGTTTTCCTGACAATAGTAAGATGTCAATCCTATTAACCTCAGGAATTTAGCTTGAGCATGAAGTCACACATTTCACTGTTTGAGTTTGAAACTATTGTTCTAAAAAACAATAATTATTTAGTAACATTAATATTTCTTGAATAAGTAGTTTGACCACAGTTTGACAATAGTTTGACCACAGTTTGACCAGATTTGACCAAAATTCAAAAAAACTGAAATAATTATTTAGTAACACTAATATTTCTTGAATAAATAGTTTGACCATAGTTTGACCAAATTTGACCAAAATTCAAGAAAACTGAAATAATTATTTAGTAACTCTAATATTTTTGAATAATTATTTAGTAACACTAATACTTCTTGAATAAGTAGTTTGACCATAGTTTGACCAGATTTAACAAAAAATCAAAATAAAACTGAAATTTGAGCATAACTTTTTTCCTTTTAGAATTTGAGGATTCTAAAAAATTTCAAACAGGCCATAGGCAGCCAAAATCGGATGCGGATTTTCGTGCTGAACATTTTGATATATTATACGTTTTTTTCTGACATCGTATGCAAAAGTTATAGCCGATTTACATTTTCCCTACACTTTTTGCAAAACATGTCCAAATTTAAGTATTTAAATTTTCCTAACTAGTACATGTAGTAACATAACTACATCTGGAAGGATTTTAATTTTTGAAGTTTTTATCATTTTCTTTTGCTTTTTACAAAACTGAAAAGGCGATCCACCGGGGGGGGGGGGTGTAGAGTTTGAAAATGGGACCTTTAGTACCGGTTCGTGCCATGAACCGGTACTAATGCCTCAAACCCCATTAGTACCGGTTGGTGGCTCGAACCTGGACTAAAGGTCTAACCTTTAGTACCGGTTGGTGCCACGAACCGGTACTAATGGGCATCGCACCCTTTAGTCCTGGTTCGTTGCACCAACCGGGACTAAAAGGTCCAGACGAACCGGGACAAATGACGCACGTGGCCCGGCCGGCCCCCTGGGCTCACGAACCGGGACCAATGGCCCCCATGGGTCCCGGTTCTGGACTGAACCGGGACTAATGGGCTAACCCGGCTTGGACCAAAGCCCTCTTTTCTACTATCGTCGCCACCACAACCTCACCATTGTCGTCTATAAACATATTCAATTTCTGGTTGTAGCATGGCCCGTCGCCGGTTTTAGGATGCGCCAGTGGGTGTAGTAGCACGGTCGGGCAGCTGGGGGCATTGAGTGCGCCATGATGACAAGGGGTAGGTGGCGGGCGGCCATGGCGTGGAGGAGGATGTGTGGAAGAAGAATAAATACTGGAGGATGTACGGGCGGATGCCTCGTCTGGACAGCGGCGCACGAGCTCACTGTGAAGAAAAGGTGCCAGAGAAAATGGGGATAAGGGCAAGCAGCGCGGGGGAGAAGAAAAGGGATAAAGTAGGAAGACTAGTCTTCATGGGTCCACTGTGTCACGTGGTTGTCTGCGAGTGGGTCACGCGTGCTTGCGTGGATGCGACCACATGTAGGCGCGAAACATATTCCTTAAAATTAACTTTATCTTTTGCAACATGGGTTTTCATTCCATGTGGTTTTTTGCCCATAGAATAAACTTATACTGATTTATGATCTTTTGAGTTGTAACAAGGTGACAACACATCTGCAGGTAGGTGGTCAACTACTAATAGTTACAAAGTAGAAGGCATCCTGGAGTTTAATAAAACCTTTGATATTTTTGCATTGGGACATGCTAATGGAGTAAGATGACAACGTCGAGCACCTTATCATGGAGGAGGTTGCACATGTCGATACAAATTTGACCATACAGAGGAACACGATCGATGTACCAGAGGTAGGAAATAATGTCGACGAAGAGGATGCAGATCTTGCCAAGGCAAATACTGAATCAAAGGAAAATGTTATTACCGAAGCTAAACGTAGTGTTTCTCGTTCCAGCACCGCTCGTGCCGAGGAAAATAACTACTGAAGGAATCCACTCCCTTCGGTCATCACCTCCAATCTCAACTATGTGCCCACCTATGTGGTTGGTTTTATGGTTTTTGTAATTTCCTTAAGCATGTCGCATTTCAGAGTATTCGTATAGACATTAGCATGATTAGTATAGTTATTATTTGAGTTACCGTCATCATTATAGTGGATGTGGACCTCGGTTAAGTTCTGCTTTTGTCGATTTTGTACCTACGATAAAGTATCGTTATAGGATAATATCTATTGCTTGGAGACCTATGTTTAATGATAAACTCACTAAAATTGTATCTTTGAACTAACACTTAATTTTTCTATCACATATTTGTTTCCTGAACCAAGCAATATTTACAGTTCAGAGCATCCTAGTGCACATAGTATATAAAACTTGTTCACAAATAGGTAAAAACCGTTTGTTGCCTTTTAAATTTCTCATTCTGCCTCGTGTAACATGACTGATATTACTGAAGAAAATAGAGAAGTACGGGGGAGCCCTACGGATTTTTAATTAAGGAATAAGAAAAGTGTGAGACACACATGTCAGATCCGTGTGAAATTAACCGATATGGTTAAATGTCACCCATAAGAATCAAATGTGCTGCCGACCCGAACATGCCACACTGCGCTCCACAAGAGCCAGTCCACGGCAAGAACATGGCAATTAGAAATACTAAATGTGCACTTTACGCCAATTTCGGCCTCATGCGCCATTCGACGCAATATGCCAGCTGATTGTAGAAAGGGGAGGAGATGCATGCAAAGTTGGGATATGGCCAAAGCATTGGGTTGATAAGCACATACTGTAGATCCATACATGTCGTGCAAGGTTTTCTATGAAAGTGAACAGGCCGGTGATGTGTGTAGCACGCATACGAACGTACACGGGTAGACAAGATGACGTGGAAAGCAAATAAAAGTAAGCAACAGAAGGTTTATCTCCAGAAAGATGTCATTGGCGTGCCTTGGTACACATAGAAAGCATGTACGTATGTGCATGAAGAGCGTGAAGCTTACCGGTCCCGCGCATGCATTCGGGTATTCCGCAGCGGCTGGGAACCGTTCCAATGGCGCCATCGTTTTGTGGGAGATAGAGATTAATCATCTTGTTGCATGGCCGCGCTTGTGTTGCATGTGTGCATAATGCAGGAGCAACGTGCTCCTGGATGTAGCTGACACCCGCATACACCACCTCGCGACCGGCATGGTGAATTATCTTTCCATATATTGCTAGATTTGGCTAACTATGGACAATTGTACCATCCATCCAGTGACCGGGAATTTTGAAAACATAAATCGTTTTGCGTAAACATGCATCAGCTTCAGTATATGGTAATATTTTTCTTCTAAAAAATATAGTATGTGGTAAATACATAAGGGTGAAATGTATAGTACATATAGTTCACACATGATACATCTCAATTAAACACCATATAAATTAGAACAATAGCAGGGCTACATATGCACACGCAGCTAGTAGATACATACAAATGTGGGTGTCTATTTTCTTTACATAACAAAGCTGGGCGGCAACAGCAACAGAACATGCATGTAGATCGGACGAGCAGGTGGGTAGAGGACCGCATACGCATACGCTAACAAGAATGAAAACAAAACCAATTGTGCAATCTGGCGTGGCTATGGCCTAGAAAGGCTCGAGAGACCCATCACCTGTCATCACCAGGGTGAGGCCGTGACAATAGGACAAGCGGAGCACAGTTGTAAAGACGAGGAAGCTATCTCTATCCATCCATTGCCAGTAGGAACACAATTAAACAAAGGCATAAAAATGTCGATGCTTCTTTGGCAAGCGCCTTGCCACTACACGCATTCACTCCTATTTAAACGCCTCCCCTGATGTATCTAGCTCATTAAATTCCTTCCATAGTTGCATACAGCGATCACATAGAGCCTCCGCCATGGCAGACCACGTTCAAGTTCAGCAGCAACAACAACAGTTAGAGCTTCCACCGGGGTTCAGGTTCCACCCTACTGATGAGGAGATCATCACCTCCTACCTTGCCCCTAAGATTCTCAACCCAGCATTCGACGCCACGGCGATCGGTGAGGTGGACCTGAATAAGAACGAGCCATGGGAGCTTCCCAACAAGGCCAAGATGGGGGAAAATGAGTGGTACTTCTACTGCCAGAAGGACCGCAAGTACCCCACCGGGATACGAACCAACCGGGCCACGAAGGCCGGCTACTGGAAGGCCACAGGTAAGGACAAGGAGATCGTCAACCCACATTGCATGTCCATGCTCATCGGCATGAAGAAGACATTGGTGTTCTACAAGGGCAGAGCTCCCAACGGGGAGAAGACCAACTGGGTCATGCACGAGTACAGGCTCGAGATCGGCAAGCACTCAATGTCCGGCCTACCCACCACCATCGCAAATGCCGCTTCCAATAACGTGTCTTCCAAGGTATTTAAACCTAGAGTATGGTAGTACGTAGTCATGAATCATGAACATAGTCGTCCGTCCATACATATGCACATACCTAGCTATTGGCCATAATTTATTTGCACTGATTCAGTTTATGTATATTGGTAGGAGTATGTGGTTTGCAGGATCTTCCATAAGAACACTGTAAGTGGGCTGTCATCCATGGTGTCACATGAGGACGTTGGGACCGGTCCTGACAACAAGGACCAGGGCAACGGCGGTGCAACAACCATCGACAAGATCTTGTCGATGAGCATGTGTATAGATGGGGCATGTTGAAGTACTGATAATCAGATGATCCAAGAAAACATATATATGTGTGTATGCATTAATTAATCATCCATCAGAAGATCGGTCGATAAATACCAACATCTATATTGGTTTGCGCCGCATTTTATTTTTTAGTGTGATTCCAAGAGAGTTTGCATGCGTTGGCTCGTCTGGCTTGCCTCTCTTCTGCTAGTGTTGTGTGTATTTGTATCGGCTTGTACATGCACCACATACCGGTGTATATCTAGCTACATTTGCATTGTAAACTTCCTAGGAGTGTACACCGTGCATGTTTTAAACCTATATGGAATGTACTATTTCGTTAAATTATGAATGTTTGACTGAATGTATTATCGTCAATTTGATTACATATGTTTATTTTATTTGGAAACAAATTTTGGGCATGCACCAACCTAGAGGGACTTCCATCCACCACATAAACTCTTACATACACTCTCAAAGTTTAACAAGTGTATTGGATAAACTTATTTTTAGAAACAACACGCACGCCAACACACACACACACACACACACACACACACACACACACACACACACACACACACACACACACACACACACACACAAGACCGCATGCACACACATCGTATCCCTATGAGAACCTCCGATAATTTGAGCCGACAAGATGGGAACCCCACGTATGTAAGTGATGAAATATCATTGATCTTTCGAAATGTATACTTTTTTAGGTGCCTTAATCAATGAGAATAAGATGGCTGAGATGAAATGAAATGCAAAAAACATATCATTCTCTTATTATGATAACACGACAACCATAAATATAGGATTTCATGATTGGTCTAAGCATGTCTGAAACAATTTTTTGGATCACGCATTGACGTCAGTAATAGCCATAAATAATAGAGGGTTTCATGGTTGAGCATAATGTGTATGTTTTTTTTTACAGTACAAACTTAGCAACAATATTGATCCATTTGCATGTTATGGCCTAATTTTGGTTAGGAGAAACTAACGGGACAACATTTATTTTCTCACAAACCACACAACAGAATTGGACACGGGATCGATACTAGCATTTGGGCTCCTTTGTTTTCTCCTGATCTGCCGAACTAACCTAGGCAAATTACTTTTTGTGTTCTCTATCAGCCTGGCCCGCCTAACAATCTGACCGCGGCTCTTCCTGAATGTAGAACACATATCATCCTATTATTCCCCTAAAGTAGGACATGGAGCTTCTTAGCCCAAGCTCATATGAGCTCGGACGAACAGTAAAATCAGGACAAAAATATAAAACAATTCAAAAAATTATGATTTTTTTTTAGTGACGAACATTGACAAAAGTTTCTAGTGATTGCAAAATTTCATTGTGAAATGACATTTGTCGAATCCCTGGCTAAAAAAACAATTGATGCTCCAAAAATATCATTTCCGGTAGCATTTTGGAATGATGAACTTTTTTGCCACCGCTTCAATCAACATTATTTCACGATGAAATTTTACAAGCATTCAAGACTTTTGACACTAAAAAAATTCAGAATTTTTTGAATATTTTTCAATATTTCTTGATTTTACTATTCATCGGAGCTCATTTGAGCTCGGGATTAGAACAATATTTTCGGTTAAAGTATTCATTTGTTCATAGTTGTTTACATCCTAACTAGTTAGGATTGTAAAAGAAATATGGGTTCAAGATTTTGGGAGAAGATGGGGCAAGCCCCGATTCTCAAGATTCTAGGAGAACTGGCCAGAAGATTTGGGCCGTAATAGGAAAGTAACTCTGATATCCTACTGAATATCTATAGTATGATTCGGTTAGGGATCTCTCAAATTCATCTTGTTTACCAAGGCATGTAATGCTATATATTGTGAATACAAGGCCGCCCTTAAAGTGGCGTAATTTTGCACAATCCTATAATTTTTTTGGTAAGATTACGTATGACCCTGCCTCCTCTCCCGAGCAACTCGCTACCTGACCCGTTCGTTGTCGACACGCCATGTCCGCCGACCTGGCACCAGCCCTGCCTCACCTCCCCATCCCTCCCCGCCACCATGAACTCCACCTCCGGAGCCATCATCTCGGCCGCCATGCCCGTTGCTGCTTCTTCGGCGGTCAACATGGCCAGCGTTCGCGCCCACGTCCCCGTCACCCTGGACCTCCACACCAACAACTACACCAAGTGGAGCATGCTGATCCGTGTGCTCCTCGGTAAGTACGACCTGCTCTCCCACGTCAACGCCATCATTGAGGCGGAACGCACCCCGGACTTGATTCGCGAGGACTACATCGTCCATTTGTGGCCCTATGGGTCCATCTCCCACGAGATCCTCAACAATCAACATCATAATGGCGTAGGACCAGACGGCTTGGTAGGCTTGGATGCTCATCACCAACCTCTTGCTTGACAATCAGATGACCTGCGACATCTACCTAGCTAGAGGCGGAATTTCACGGTCTCGTCCAAGGCGACCTATCCATCACCGCCTACTACCACTGTCTTAAGGCGCTCCGTGATGCCCTTAGCGACGTCGGCACTCTCGTCTCCGACCAGACGTTCGTCCTCAACTGCGTTTGTGGGGTCATCCTGCTCTTCTCTGACACCACGACCAGTGTCACTATGTAGAACCCTCTCCCATCCTTCAGCCAAAAGAGATCCATGCGCACTCTATGGTAGCGTGCCTTCCCATGGCGCTAGAGGATCCAACTCTTCTGGTCACCACCGCGGCTCGGACCTGGCATGGAAACAACACCGATGGAGGCGCTGATGAAGTCATGTACCTAGGGTAGGGTCATGGTCCTGTCCGAGATACCCTCCCCAAGGACATCTCTTAAAGAAAACACCTTTCAGTCGACCTGGAAGGATTCCACTCGACGGACCTGAAGACACTCGACCACCAGCCAACCACTCGACCGCCAGAAGATCTACAGTCAGTCTGCACGCAAACGGTCGGTCATTAAGTGGCTTTATGGTCATCATAGCACTTTATGTGGGACGTTACCAGTAACTCCCTCTCTTAATATATCTTAATCCCTACATAACTGAGGGCTGGAGGGGTCCGGCGAACTCTATATAAGCCACCCCCCTCCTCAGTGTAAAGGGTTCGCACCCCTGTAACTCATACGCACATAATACAGTCGACCGCCTCCGGGCTCCGAGACGTAGGGCTGTTACTTCCTCCGAGAAGGGCCTGAACTCGTAAACATCTTGCGTATATAACTACTCCATAGCTAGGATCTTGCCTCTCCATACCTACCCCCCATTCTACTGTCAGACATAGAACCACGACAGTTGGCGCCCACCGTGGGGCCGGTGTATTAGCGACTTGTTGGAGAAGTTGCAGTTTTTCCGATCCCATTCATCATCGTTTCAGGTGGAGTTTTGGTTGAGGGCCGCGAGATCCGTCTCCGTGCGCTCACGTTCATCGCCAACGACTCCGCTTGGTTGCAGGAGGCTCCACTCGACGTCGACGCACTCCCCGTCCGTGGGGCAACACACTTTCGCGCGTGCGTCCGCGGCGTCCTCCTGCGGCAGCCGTCGACCCAGTATCGGTCGGCTCTTGTGCCGTCCTCTGTCCCAGTCTCTCGCCGGTGCAAGCGCTCTGGTCGGTCGAGGCTTCAGCGGTGGGTGAGGCATGCGGTGGCCCGCCAGTCGGCCACCCCTCAAGTCACGGCAATCGAGCCCGACGAATCTCTCTACGGCCTGTTCGATCTGTGGACTGGCTCCGCAGAGACTGCATCCGAGTGCGATAGCAGTGATACAGCGGCGGAGGTTCTGATGGTCGACGGACCACGCAGTCCTCCTGGTTTCCCCCGCGCCGACGGAGGGTTGGGTAGAGGCGAGCCGGCGCAGGCTCACGAAGAGTACCAACCCGAGCCCCTCACTTCGCTGCAGAGGGAGGAGCTTTGCCGCCGGAACATGGATGCGCTTCACACTCCTATCGTTGGAGAAACCCCCGAGGCCCGTGCCTTAGAAGATGCGTGTTTGGCCAACTTGGCTGAGCGCACTCGACTGGAAAATCTCCAGCGAGTGCTCGACGAACGAGCGCAACAACGGGTCCCGTCGTCCAGTCGACGTCAACTCTTTCCACAACCGACTCAGGTATACCGAACTCCCATTCAGAATCTAGCAGCTGCAGCCCGTATAGCAGAGTCCAGTCAGCCTTACCAGTCAGAGGCTGGCAGAGGCTTACTCCAGATCAGAGATTTTCTCCGGGCAGCAGGAGATCAAAAATCAGATGTATCGCAGTCGTGGAACAGGATTCACAGCAGATCCGTCGCTGCGAATACAGTCCAGTCGGCACATAGCTCAAGATCGCCCCCGAGGCGTGAGGGACATGGAGGCCGGCGTGATCAGTATGAGGACCGATTCGATCGTGATGATCGACGTCGAGTGCCCACTCCTCCCATAAGGGGTGGGTCATATGCGCCTCAACAACAAGATGATGACGCCTTGACACGGTGTTCGTGAAGAATTCCAGTCGACCCAGGAACCGAGGCTTTGATGCGAGATCCGTCATCGTTCAAGGTCTGGTCGACAGGAACAGAGCTAACCGAGAAGGCCATGACAGAAATGCGCCCATCAGCAGCAGATTACATGTCTCGGGACCAGAGTGTTTTAGCAGAGCCATCAGAGCCGCGCTGATTCCTCCCAACTTCAGGTTGGCGACTGGAGTCAGTAAGTTCACTAGTGAGTCCAAGCCGGATACCTAGCTTGAGGACTACCGAGTGGCTGTCCAGATTGGCGGCGGCAACGATGAACTGGCCATGAAACACCTGCCTCTTATGTTGGAGGGATCGGCCAGAGCATGGCTGAATCAGTTAGCACCCAGTAGCATTTACACTTGGAAAGATCTTGCCCGAGTGTTTGTCAGGACATTTGAAGGAAGTTGCAAGCGGCCAGCAGGGTTGACAGAGTTGCAGTCATGTGTGCAGAAGTCGAATGAAACTCTGAGGGATTACATGCAGAGATGGATCACTTTGCACCACACAGTAGAGAATGTATTTGATCATCAGGCAGTCTGTGCCTTCAAGGAAGGTGTTAAGAACAGAGAGGTGAGTCTGAAATTCGGTCGGACCGGAGACATGACCCTGAGTCGAATGATGGAGATTGCCACCAAGTACGCCAATGGTGAAGAAGAGGATCGGCTCCGGAGTGGCAAGTACAAGTCAGCCGCTAATGAAACCGGGCGAGGGAACTCCGATCGGAAGCGAAGCGGAAAGCCGACCCAGCTGCTCTGGAGAAGCCTTGGCCGTGACTCGGGGAAAGTTTAAGGGGAAATCCAAGGGGCCTTGGAACCCCAAGAAAGTGAAAGACCAAGATGGAAATGATGTGTTGGACTTGCCATGTCACATTCACACGAAGAAAGATGAAGAGGGTAAACTCATTTACCCAAAGAATACCACTCGATAGTGTCGGCTCTTGATTCAGCAGTTCCAGGGGAAGCAGCCCAAGGACAAGGAGAAGGAGTCGGACAAAGCTGAGGACAAGGAGGATAGTGACGGTGGATACCCCCAGGTCAATTCCACTCTGATGATTTTTGCTAACGTTGAAAGAAAAAGTCGATTGAAAGTTATCAACCGAGAAGTGAATATGGTCGCTCCGGCGACACCCAGTTATCTGAAATGGTCGCAGACCTCCATCACGTTCGACCAGTCTGATCACCTGACACACATAGCCACCCCTGGGAGGCAAGCGTTGGTGGTCGACCCAGTCGTCGAAGGCACTCGACTAACTAAGGTTTTGATGGATGGTGGCGATGCTTTGAACATCTTGTATGCAGAGACGTTGAAAGGGATGGGCATTCCGATGTCCAGACTCAGCACTAGCAACATGAGCTTCCATGGAGTCATTCCTGGAAAGAAGGCTGAGTTTCATGGCTCGACAATGTTATCACGCTATCCTGGGGAGGCCGGCATATGCGCGTTTCATGGCTCGACCATGTTATGTGTACCTCAAACTGAAGATGCCAGGTCCCAAAGGTGTGATCACTGTCATTGGCAATCGGAAGAGAGCAGAAGAGTGTTTTCAGAAAGGCTCTAAGATCGTTGATGCTCAGATGGCAGTGGTAGAGCTGCAAGAGTACCAGAAAACTGTAGACTCGAGTGATTTGTTGTGAGCCAAGAAGCCCGCCACGGAGTCAGCATTTGATCGTCCGGGAGACGAAACGGTTCATATTCATCCGACCGATCCCAATGCTGCTCCGACTCACATCTCAACAATACTCGACTCCAAATAGGAAGAAGCGCTCATCCAGTTCCTCCGTGAAGCTGGGACATCTTGGCATGGAAGCCCTGGCGACATGCCGGTGTTCCTGTGGGACTGGCTGAGCATTGTCTACGAGTCGACTCAAAAGTTAAACCTGTCAAAGAACATCTTCGATGGTCCGCCGTCCAGAAGAGAAAGGCCATTGGTGAGGAGGTGGCTCGGCTCTTAGCAGCAGAGAGATTTACCACTCCGAGTGGCTCGCCAATGTTGTCATGGTCCCTAAGAAGGACAAGTCACTTCTCATGTGCATTGACTTCAAACATATCAATCAGGCCTGCCCGAAAGATCATTTTCCTCTCCCCCGCATCGACCAAATAGTCGACTCAACTGCGGGATGTGAGCGGTTGTCTTTCTTAGACGCCTATTCCGGGTACCATCAGATCCGTCTGTATGGACCCCACAAGATCAAAACAGCTTTCATCACTCCATTCGGGTGCTTCTGTTATATCACCATGCCATTCGGCCTCAAGAATGCCGGAGCCACATTCATGAGAATGATTCAGAAGTGTTTTCTCACTCAAATCAGTCGGAATGTGGAAGCATACATGGATGACATTGTGGTCAAGTCGCGAAAAGGTTCCGACCTGTTGACTGACCTTGCTGAAACATTTGCCAATCTCAGGAGGTATGATATCAAGCTTAATCCATCAAAGTGCACATTCGGAGTTCCTGGAGGAAATTTACTCAGTTTTCTCGTTTCCGAACGAGGAATCGACGCCAACCCAGAAAAAGTTGGCACTATACTCCGAATGAAACGCCCTGTGCATGTGCACGATGTCCAGAAGCTTGCTGGATGCTTGGCCGCTTTAAGTCGATTCATCTCTCGCCTCGGTGAAAAGGCATTGCCTCTTTACCGACTGATGAAGAAGTCAGACAAGTTCGAGTGGACTCCTGAAGCTGATGCAGCGTTTGCAGAGCTCAAAGCTCTGCTCTCCACCCAGCCGGTGCTTGCTACCCCAGTCAGCAAGGAGCTGTTGCTGCTTTACATTGCATCCACAGGACAAGTCGTCAGTATAGTACTTAAAGTCGAGCGGGAAGAGGAAGGAAAGGCCTTCAAAGTTCAGCGCCCAGTATATTATTTTTCTGAAGTATTAACCCCATCAAAGCAAAGATACCCTCATTATCAGAAGCTTGTGTATGGGATTTATATGACCGCGGAGAAGCTTGCTCATTACATCTCTGATCATTCCATTACAATCGTCAGCGACGCCCCATTATCAGAGATTTTGCACAACAGAGATGCAACTGGTCGAGTGGCGAAATGGGCGATTGAACTCCTTCCCCTTGATATCAAGTTTGAGGCAAAGAAAGCCATCAAGTCCCAAGCGAAGCAGATTTCATCGCCGAAAGTGGATCGAACAACAATTACCGACTCAAATTCACTCGAACCTTTGGACCATGTTCTTTGATGGTTCCAAGATGTTGAATGGTTCCGGTCTTTGGGGTAGTGTTGGTTTCCCCGAGGAGATAAGCTCAGATATGTGCTCCAGATTCACTTTGATTCTTCCAACAATGAAGCGAATCTGAAGCACTGTTGTATGGGTTGCGTCTGACGGCCATTTCACTCGGCGTCAAATCGCCTCTGGTCTCTGGCGACTCAGATTTAGTGGTTAATCAAGTGATGAAGGAGTGGGGACGTCAAGTCCAGCCATGATCTGGTTATTGCAATGCAGTGAGTAAGCTAGAGAAGAAGTTCGAGGGGTTAGAGCTTCATCATGTACCCCGGTGAAAAATCAAGCTCTTGTGATTTGGCAAAAATAGGGTCCAAGAGGGAAGCCATTCCCAGTGATGTGTTTTGGGAGCACATCCACACACCATCAGTTCAAGAGGATCCTTTCACCGAAGAAGCTCCGCAGCCAAAAAGTGCCACTGATCCGACTGAAGTTGAGGTCCCAGCTGTGGTCGACCTGGTCATGGAAGTCGCGGTCATCACTCCTGAGGGAGTCCTGGATTAGGGGGTGTCCGGATAGCCGAACTGTCACCGTTGGCCGGACTCCTGGACTATGAAGATAGAAGATTGAAGACTTCGTCCCGTGTCCGGATGGGACTTTCCTTGGCGTGGAAGGCAAGCTTGGCGATACGGATATGTAGATCTCCTACCGTTGTAATCGACTCATGTAACCCTAACCCTATCCGGTGTCTATATAAACCGGAGGGTTTTAGTCCGTAGGACGAACAACAATCATACCATAGGCTAACTTCTACGGTTTAGCCTCTCTGATCTCGTGGTAGATCCACTCTTGTATTACCCATATCATCAATATTAATCAAGAAGGAGTAGGGTTTTACCTCCATCGAGAGGGACCGAACCTGGGTAAAAACATCGTGTCCCTTGTCTCCTGTTACCATCCGCCTAGACGCACAGTTCGGGACCCCCTACCCGAGATCCGCCGGTTTTGACACCGACAACTCCCGACTGGACGGTGTCGTACATCGCGTATATCCTAAGGAAAGAGCTCCCGGAGAATGAAGAAGAGGCTCGACAGATCGTCAGCCGATCCAAGGCCTTTACTGTGATCAAGGGACAGTTATACAGAGAAAGCGCGACTGGAGTCGGCCAGAAATGCATAACGCCAGAAGAAGGTCAGGTACTTCTTGATGATATCCACTAGAGGACCTGTGGTCACCATGCGTCCTCTCGGACCATTGTGGCTAAAGCATACCGAGCAGGATTTTACTGGCCAAAAGCAAATGAAATGGGAAAGGAAATAGTCGACAAGTGTGAAGGGTGTCAGTTCTACTCCAATATGTCACACAAACCCGCCTCAGCATTGAAGACCATTCCACTCGTCGGCCTTTTCGCTGTTTGGGGGTTGGATATGATTGGACCATCGAGAACTGGCGAAGCGGTTTCACTCATTTTCTTGTGGCGATCAACAAGTTTACGAAGTGGATCGGGCTAAACCTATCAAGAACCTCGATGGCTGCACGCTATCGGTTTAAATCAGAGAGTTGATATTCAGATATGGAGTTCCGCACAGCATCATCACTGACAATGGGTCAAACTTCGATTCCGACAAGTTCAAAGCCTTTTGCGCCTCTCAGGGCACGCGATGCTTCAGTTGCTCACCCCCAGTCGAATGGACAAGTAGAACGAGCAAATGGTATAATTCTCAAAGGACTGAAACCTCGGCTGATGCGTGATCTCAAGCATGCAGCAGGAGCGTGGGTCGACGAACTTCCGTCGGTTCTTTGGGGATTGAGGACCACTCCTAATCGGTCGACTGGGAGAACTCCATTCTTTCTAGTCTATGGGGCTGAAGCAGTTCTGCCGAGTGACCTGCTTCACAATGCACCCCGAGTCGAACTCTACTCTGAAGATGAAGCGGAGCAAGCCCGGCAAGATGCAGTCGACCTCCTTGAAGAAGAGAGAGAGATGGCCCTGATCCGTTCGACCATCTATTAGCAGGACTTCCGTCGATTCCATGCTAGAAATGTGAAGAGCCGAACCTTTCAAGAAGGAGACTTGTTCCTCCGAGTGGATCAACAGAAACCACACAAGCTCGCTCCCACTTGGGAAGGTCCCTTCATCGTCACCAGAGTTCTCCATAATGGAGCGTACCATCTTTACAACGTCGATCGCCAGATTGATGAGCCTCAAGCTTGGAATGCGGAGCTGCTCCGCCCCTTATACACTTAAGTACTCACTCAGGTGAGATGTAATAAAAGTACCTCTGTAGTTTGTTTATCAAAGACAAGAATGTTATAATTTTCCCAGTGATTGTTATTACTTTTCGTTTACATAAGAAATTTTCCCAGTGGGTGGCTAAGCCCATGAACCCGTTTCGCCTAAGTTAAATAAAAAAATCCTGCCGAGTGGAGAGCCAGCCTCCCACTCGGGGGCTTAGCTAACGAATCCGTTTAGCCTAAGTATCTGAAAATCCTACCGAGTGGTGAGCCAGCCTCCCACTCGGGGGCTTAGCTGCAGTCCAAGTACTCACCTAAGTTTGAAAATCCTACCAAGTGAGGGGCTAGCCTCCCACTCGGAGGCTTAGCTGCAGTCCAAGTACTCGCCTAAGTGTCTAAAATCCTACCAAGTGGTGAGCCAGCCTCCCACTCGGGGACTTAGCTGTAGTCCAAGTACTCGCCTAAGTTTGAAAATCCTACCGAGTGAGAAGCCAGCCTCCCACTCGGAGGCTTAGCTGCAATCCAAGTACTCTCCTAAGTGTCTAAAACCTACCGAGTGGTGAGCCAGCCTCCCACTCGGGGGCTTAGCTGCAGTCCAAGTACTCGCCTAAGTGTGAAAATCCTACCGAGTGAGGAGCCAGCCTCCCACTCCGGGGCTTAGATGCAGTCCAAGTACTCGCCTAAGTATTTAATACAATGTGCGCTTTGCAAGGACGACGAGGTACAGGTCGATTGTTGCCTTTCCCTTCAGAGCTACGACACAAAAATCCTCCTCGGAGGCTTAGCTGCAGTCCAGTACTTGCCTAAGTTTGAAAAAATCCTACCGAGTGGAGAGCAAACCTCCCACTCCGGGGCTTAGCAGCAGTCCGATGCTACTAAGTTTGAAAAATCCTACCGAGTGGAGAGCAAACCTCCCACTCGGGGCTTAGCAGCAGTCCAAGATGCTACTAAGTTTGAAAAATCCTACCGAGTGGAGAGCAAACCTCCCACTCGGGGGCTTAGCAGCAGTCCAGTACTCGCCTAAGTTTGAAAAATCCTACCGAGTGGAGAGAAAACCTCCCACTCGGGGGCTTAGCAGTGGCCAAGTACTCGCCTCAGTTTGAAAAATCCTAACGAGTGGAGAGCGAACCTCTCACTCGGGGGCTTAGCTGCAGTCCAGTACTCGCCTAAGTATCCGAAAATCCTACCGAGTGGAGAGCAACCCTCCCACTCGGAGGCTTAGTTGCAGTCCGATGCTACGCCTAAGTACGAAATCCATTCCAATCCGCAAGGACGACGAGGTGCAGGTCGACTGTTACCTTCTCCTTCGGAGCTGCGCCACAAGTACAACGTGCGCTCCATCCCGATCCGCAAGGACGACGAGGTGCAGGTCGACTGTTACCTTCTCCTGCGGAGCTGCGCCATAAGTACAATCCGAACTCCATCCTTTCCTGCAAGAACAACGAAGTGTAGGTTGACTGGATTTTCCACCTCAGAGCTGCATCTCAAACACTGAAGCATAATCTGAGTGAAGAACAAAGTTCACTCGAAGGCAAACAAAAGCATATTTCGACGATAAATAAAGTTCGGATAACATCCTATGGATGCAGAAGTACCCAGGCCTCAAGCCTGTTAAATTTTATCGGTTACAAGATCACTCGGCATTCCGAGGCAAATTTAAGACGAATCATAGAAGTTTTTTACTCCTCAGGTGGAGGACTGGAAGGCGCGACGAACTGGTCCAGGTCGATCCCATCAGCGATCCGGGTGGCAGCACCAATGAAAGTCTCCATGAAAGAACAGAAGTCGTACTTCTTGGTATTGGCAACTTTGATGGGCCTTGACCTTTCCTCTCGCGCATCCTTGCGATGAAACGCGGACGTAGACAGAGCAACATCGGCACCGCATCTGGCAGAAGACTTTTTCCATTCCTGCACTCGACTTGGAACGTCATTCAGTCGATTCATTAAAGACTCGAGGTCATTTTGAAGTGTTTCGCCTGGCCAGAGTGTTGAGTCAATCCGCGACACCGCAACCTTCAGTCGAGCGAGGTAGTCCACCACAGCAGCGACGCGAGACTCCAGTCGGAGCACATTCATGGCGGTTCATCCTTCACGGGGGAGTTAATGGGGTCCAGGCTTGTCTCCACTCGACTAGTCTCTTCCTTGAAGTTTTGACAGAATTCTGCAAACACAACTCGAGTTCAAGCTAATGGTTCTATGATGAGTCAGTGATAACAAGTCAGTTGGATAAGAGGAATTACCTTCAAGCATGAGGAATAACTTCTTGGCAAGCCCTCCCAGATAAGCCTCTAGATCATTCCTCTTCCCTTGATTCGCCCATGACCTTGTC
Source organism: Aegilops bicornis (assembly GCA_021605145.1). Lineage (NCBI taxonomy): Eukaryota > Viridiplantae > Streptophyta > Magnoliopsida > Poales > Poaceae > Aegilops > Aegilops bicornis. The sequence continues at coordinate 73,794,335 of CM038671.1, read as the reverse complement.
GCTCAGAGCTATCCTGTCGTTCTTCAGTCGGCTAACCTCCTTGTTGGCCGCGTCGAGAGCAGCTTTCAGATTGGCGTTCTCTTCTTCAAGTTTTCCGACTGAAGATAGCTTCTCTTCCGCGAGCTTGGTTTTGTTCAAAGACGTTTTCTGCGCCTCGGCAAGGTCATGATCCTTCTTCTTCAGAGCCTCCTCCATTTTGTCTGCAAAATGACAGTGAGATCAGAATTAGGAAGGGACAGAAAGACAAAGACAGTCATCAAGTTCTCACCAGCCATACCTTTTGCTTCGTCTCTCGCCTTCTGCAAGTTCTCCTGAGCAAGCTTCAAGTCAAGGTTGAGCTGTATCTGTTTGTTTTCCAATTCAGTATAGCGAGCCACAAGCTCACAGGATTTCTGCGAAGAATCAATCGACAGACATCAAAGATAGGTTACTTCCGAGTGACTAAGAAAAATCATTGCGTTTCTAAGACTACAGCCGAATCAAAATATTCGACAGTAGTCTCGGGGACTACACCCAGTGGGTGCACTTAGCGTGCCCCACTGGTCTTACCGACTTCGGTTCGATCGATCGACCGAAAGAGACAAAAAGGTTATGATCCTAAACCATAGCTAAGCGTCGTGATCCAGCCTCGGTATCATAAAAAGAGTTCTTGAGACTACGATTGCCGGTGATCCACCATAGTCTCGGGGACTACACCCAGTGGGTGCACTCAGCGTGCCCCCATCGGTTTCAAGATTCCATTCGACATGGTCCGACCAGATCGAGTGAAGAAGTTATCAAAGAAATACAAAGTATAAACACTACGGTCGACTGCCAGCAGTCCACCATAGTTTCGGGGACTACACCCAGTGGGTGCACTCAGCGTGCACCCACCAGTCCAAAAATTCAGTCAACACACCCGGGGTGTCTGACATCTGAAGATCTTGGAAAGAAGAGTTTTTCAGGTAGCATATCCTAACGTAACAAGTGGTGATCAACTAACACGGGCGTTGCTCTGAAGAGCTGAGCTGGCATCATAGGCCGCCTGGCTGGCTTCCCGGACCACCTTCATTTGCTCCATCATGATCCCCGCTTGGCGTATAGCCTCCTTAGCAGCACCCACTTGGTCCTTTGGGACGTGGTGCATGGCGAAAAGGGAGGGCGGATCAGCAGTCGACAATGAAGGCCGTATACTCGTCAGCGGCACAGCGAAAGACACTAAAGTCCGAGTGATGTTGCCACCCCCATGAACTAGCACCTCCGGCACTGATGCAACCTGACCAGTCTTGCCAGCAGGCGCCTTCTTAGTCCTCCTCCGCCTCAACGGCGCCTCATCATCATCATCAAGGAGATCAATGACATGAGGAGGGACTACAGGAAAGATTCAAAGTTAAAAACGGAAATCCAGTCGACCAAAAGAGAAACTACAGAGAGCATACCAAGGTTAGAGGTGGAAGCATCTTCCATCTCCAGGTCTTCATTTCTAACTGAGGTCTCGGAGGTAGCAGCACAGCAGGTTTCAGAAATCAGTTGATCAGTCAACGAGTCGACCAAAAATGTGTCCGTGCCAAACAAGAAAACACGAATTCTGATGTACCCGGAAATGGTGGGAATGGCCATCCTCATCTTGGGCAAAGACTTCGTCGGCTTTGATGGCGTCGCTCGAGGTTGCTTCGGCGCTTTTTCAGTCGGCGCAGGAGACGTCGTCCGAGGGCGTTTCGTCGACTGCCCGACAGGCGCGATAGCCTTGCCACGCTCGACCGCAGGGTCATGGGTGAGCTTGGATCGCCTTTCCATGCAAGGAGGGTTGACTTCTTCCTCCTCTTCCTCCTCCTCCTCTTCGCCGGAGCTGTCATCATCTTCGTCCTCCGCACCATCGGATTGCCATTCCTCCTGGCTTTTACCTCCGCTCCCTTCCTCCTCGACTGGTTCTTGGGCCCCGTTGGGCATCGAATACATCTCAGGGGTGGCCTGGAAGACAACAAACAAGACAAAGTCAATCGACTGATTTGAAGAAAACAAGATGGAGAAAACAGGATAACAATCAAAGATGCAGGGATGGACCTTGTCTACTTCGTAGGACTGGTCGAGTGGAGGGATCCTCCTGGCCCCTCGAGGGTTGTCCTTGTTTCCTGTGATGCCCCCAAGACATCTTTCCAGCATGGCATCCTCGATCTCCTCCAGGTGGATCCGAGTGGTGTCCTTAGTGCCGGAGTACAACCACATCGGATGGTCTCGGGCTTGAAGCGGCTAGATGCATCGTCGAAGGAAGACCCCCAAGAGATCCATGCCTGTTACCCCGTCTCGAATGAGCTGGACAACTCGTTCGACCAACACCTTCACCTGCGCCTTCTCTTCCGGGGTCACTTTCAAAGAAGATGGTTTGCTCACTCGGTCCACGAAAAAACGAGGGAGTCCAGTCGACTGCTCTGGCGTTGGTTGGTCCTTGCAGTACAACCAAGTCGACTGCCAAACACATACTGACTCAGGTAAGATCATGGCCGGAAAAGAGCTTTTTCCTCTCATTTGGACCCCAAGACCCCCACACATCTGAATCACTTGAGTTCTCTCGTCACTCGGATTGGCCTTTTTCACCGTTTGGGAGCGACAAGTGAAAATGTGCTTGAAAAGGCCCCAATGAGGCCGGCAACCCAAGAAATTCTCACACATGACACAAAAGCAGCAAGATACACGATGGAGTTGGGAGTGAAGTGGTGAAGTTGTGCCCCAAAGAAGTTCAGAAATCCCCGAAAGAAAGGGTGAGGCGGCAGAGAAAACCCGCGGTCGACATGGGTGGCCAAGAGAACGCACTCACCCTCCAGAGGTTGTGGCATCCAGTCCTTCCCCGGGAGCCCCGCCGTTCCATGGAGGATCTGTCCTTTATTGGCCATGTCGTCGAGGTCCTTCTGGCTGATCGTCGAGCAGATCCAGTCGCCCTGGATCTAGCCCTGCGGCAAGCCGGCCCTCGACGAGGATCCGCCCCGACTGGTCGCTCTTCCCTTGCCTTCGTCGACACCTTCTTCGCCCGCTCCAAAGCCGCCGTCTTGTCCTTCACCATTGTCGCCGACGAGATGCGCACGGAGCAGCAACGCGGAGGAGGAATCGCACGCGGCAGATGAATCTGGAGAAGGGAGGAGGAAAGGGGAACACACTGTTCAAAAACCCCCGTCCGAGGCCTTATATGAGGTTGCTTCCGAGTGACTGACTGGTAGGCCCGGACGATCCTATCAAATCCCACAACAGTCGCCCGCGCGATACGTGGCGAAAAAAGTGGCACAGAGATCGAGGCGTCCCTGCCTTATCCCGTTCGATTACTGTGGCTTCCTCCATCCCGCTCGTTTCCCGAAAATTCGAATCCCGCTAAATCCGCACGCCGCAGAGCAAATCGTCAAATAGAAGATTTCCTCCGTCCTGTCACTCGGAGTTCACCAAGTACAAAAAACACACTCGACAGATACAAAGAATGGATCAAGGCGACTAAAAAAGAAGATGAAGCCGTCACCTAAGCTTATTGACCCAGGACAAGACGTGCTCATCACAGAAAAAGTGGGTCGGAAGAGTTCTCAACTCCTTCCCTACTCAAACCTCGATCCATTCGGGGGCTACTGACGAAGTCATGTACCTAGGCTAGGGTCATGGACCTGTCCAAGATACCCTCCCCAAGGACATCTCTTAAAGAAAACACCTTTCAGTCGACCTGGAAGGATTCCACTTGACGGACCTGAAGACACTCGACCACCAGCCAACCACTCGACCGCGGAAGATCTACAATCGATGCACGCATAAGCGGTCGGTCATTAAGTGGCTTTATAGTCATCATAGCAGTTTATGTGGGGCGTTACCGTAACTCCCTCTCTTAATGTACCTTAATTCCTACATAAGCGAAATTTGGAGGGTCCGCAAACTCTATATAAGCCACCCCCTCCTCAGTGTAAAGGGTTCGCACCCCTGGAACTCATACGCACATAATACAGTCGACCGCCTCCGGGCTCCGAGACGTAGGGCTGTTACTTCCTCCGAGAAGGGCTTGAACTCGTAAACATCTTGCGTATACAACTACTCCATAGCTAGGATCTTGCCTCTCCCTACCTACCCCCCATTCTACTGTCAGACTTAGAACCACGACAGGCGCCTCTGGTGGCAACCGCAACGACGACAACTTCCAGCATGGGGCAACCTCCTCAATTGGCTCTTGGGTTTGTTTCAACCTCTACACGTGCCAAGCCTAGTAGCTCCAGGCACTGCCATCGATGCGGCGCAACACCGGGCTGGCCTGCTGGGCCGCGACCTCCAGCGTTACCGCCGGCCAATCTTTCATCTAACTCGCCCTGCTGCAAGGCCAGGTGTTTGGCACCAACCATCTATGACTCCCGCCTACGGCGGCACACCGTCATGGGACTGCTTTGTGCTCCTGGCTGCCATGAACAACCCTGCAACTCCATCGACCATCGGTGAGTGGGTCATGGACTTTGGATCCACAACACATATGGCCTCTCACCCTAGAATACTTCAAAATCTCAGCCCCTCATCTTCCTCTATTGTCACCTTGCTCATCTCTCACGCCGGCCAATTATCTACATTGCTTCCTCTCATTCTCTTATTCTTGAAAATGTCTTTGTAGTTCCTCATATTGTCAAGAATTTACTTTTCGTTCATCGTTTCACCAAAGATAACCTTTGATCAATTGAGTTTAACCAGTTTGGGTTTTTTTGAAGGATCATCGCACCAAGGTTGTGATTCTTCGCTACAATAGTCTCGGAGACCTCTATGTCTTCGCAAGTTCAGTCATCAACCACCAGGTCCATGGACTCCTTGCCACCACCTCCAATGAGCTTTGACATCGCCGCCTAGGTCACCCGAGACGCCACGCCATGTCCCAACTTCATAAGAACTATTTTATCTCATTTAATAAAGCAGCCTCACATGTTTGTCACCCTTGTCCACTTGGCAAACACGTGTGCTTGCCCTTCACTAGGTATACTTCAATAAGTGTCGAACCACTTGAGTTGATACATTGTGATCTTTGGAATTCTTCAATTTTGCGCAATACCGGTTTCAGTTGCGGTCTCACCTCATGTGGACTTTTCCCCTTCGCCCAAAATTCAACACCTCTGCCATTCTATTTGACTTTTTGGCTTACATCCGCACATAATTCTCAAGCCCTCTCATTGCCATGCAAACGACAACCGGACCGAGTTTATCCAATCTGCGGTCACCACATTCTTCTCAACCCACAACATCCGCCTCCGCCTCTCGTGCCCATACACGTCCACCCAAAATGGCAAGGACGAACATGGCATTCGCCCGATTAATAATGCTACCCGTACTCTTCTTTTCTGGTCATCCATGCCACCCTCTTACTAGGACGAAGCCCTTGCCACAACAACATATATATCTTGTCAACATACATCCATCCCAATCCATTGGTTTTTTGGTGCCTTAGACATTCCTCTACGACCCCCCACCCAACTACGCCACGCTCTATATGCTTTCGGTCGCCCATGTTATACCAACCAATCCTATATGGCCAAACACAAACTCGTACTACGGTCCAGAGCTTGTGCCTTTTTAGGCAACCCGAACAACCACACATGCTATTGTTGTCTTGATCTTTCTTCCTGTCACGTCATCATATCTCGTCATGTGGTCTACGACAAAACGATATTTCCCTTCTCCTACTCCATAGACCGTCACGCCGACCCCATTGTCGTGCTTGACTTTCTCCTCGACTTTGCGACCACGCGGCCCACACCAAACTCCTCCACCCACCATGCATGCCCACCCACAATGCGCCCTGCATGGCAACCCTCCACCTCCCTCCCCACCGGCCAATAGCCCCCACTTGCTCCTCCTGCGCGCCCGCAACACAGCCACCCCCAGTTCTTCTACATGCTCACAACCCGCTATGCATGTCAACCACAACCCTTTATGCATGGAGGCTTCCCACCTCCCTCAACGTCGGCCCGGCACATGACACCCCCTCGACCCACTCTCTGCTCTCTCGCACATAGCTCCTGCCTCCTCGTAGCCTCGCCTAGACCGACACCCTCCCCTCTTTCTATGTCCAGCAACATGTCCCCGTCAGTTGTTATCCACCGGCCACCATCCCCGTCCAACAACCACACCATGGTCACTCGTGCTAATAGTGGTCTTTTTTAGCCCGTTGACCGTCTCAATCTTACCGCTTCTCATTCCACTTCCTCTCTTATTCCAAAAACGTACCGGGGTGCTCTACATGACCCGCACTAGCTCCATAATATGAACGAGGAATTTGATGCTCTTGTCACTAAGAGGGTGTGGTCTCTTGTTCCACGTCCTCCTCGTGCTCATGTTATTTCAGGAAGTGGATCTTCAAGAACAACTTTCACTTGGATGACAGCCTTGCTCGGTACAAGGCTTGATGGGTGGTACGTGGCTATTCTCAACTACTAGGCATTGTTTTGATGAGACATTCAACCTCATTGTTAATACCGCCATGATCCGCATCGTCCTCAGCCTTGCCGTCTCGCGTTTGTGGCCGATCCACCAGCTCGACGTCAAGAATGCCTCTTCTTCATGGCAATCTCGACGAGATCTACTCTTTGATGCTCGTTACCGTGACTATGTGCATCGCCTACACAAATCACTCTACGGTCTCAAGCAGGCGCCACATTCTGGGTACTAACAATTTTCCCTCTTTGCACACCGGGTCGGCTTTGTCGCTCCCAAGTAGGATGTGTCTCTATTATTTATATGTGTGGACATGACCTCGCCTACATCTTATTGTATGTGGATATCATTGTTATCATTACGTCCATGGGCCAGGTCTTACACCACCTCACACAGTAGCTTCATACAAAGTTTGCCATGGTAGACTTCGGTGCCCTATTATTCTTCCTCGGCATTTATGTCACCCGGACCTCCTCGGGCATGGTCCTTTCTCAACGACAGTATGCGTTGGAACTTTTTCAACGCTGTCATGATCGACTGCTACCCATCAGCCACCCCTATCAACACCAAGTGCAAGCTATCGGCTTAGGATGGCCATCTTCTTTCCGATCCATGGAGTATCGCTACACTGGTGCCTTGCAGTATTTGACACTTACACAGCCAGATGTCGCACACCCAGTTCAGTAGTCATGCTTGTACATGCATGTGCCCCTAGAGCCTCATAGGAACTTGGTCAAACAGATTCTCTGGTACATCAAGGGCACTCTTGATCTCAGCCTGTATATCTCCAACTCTTCCTCAACTTCACTTACAGCTTAATTCCTCTGACTAGGCCAGGTTTCCTGACACCAGGCGCTCCACATCCGGGTACTATGTATATCTTGGTGATAACCTCATCTATTGGTCATCTAAATGATAGAGCACAATGTTGGCGCACCGTTTCTCATGTTGTTACCGAGTGTTGTTGGATCTGTCAGCTACTTGGTGAGCTTCATCATCCCCTGGCGACTGCCACTGTTGTTTTTTTGGGACAATGTTAGTACTGTCTACATGGCATCTAATCCGGTCCGACCTCATTGCACTAAGTACATTGAGTCCGACGTCCACTTTTTGTAAGAAGTTGTCACTTGGTGAGGTCCGGGTTCTTCACATGCCATGCTTGCATCAGTATGCTAACATCATGACCAAAGGGTTATCCTCGTAATACTTCTCTGAGTTACGTTCTAGCTTATGCTTGATACCATACGACGCACAAGCCGAGGGGGATGTTAGAATATTCCTTTTGTTCATATCACATGTAATAGGAAAGTAACATGATATCCCACTGAATATCTGTAGTATGATTTAGTTAGGGATCTCTCTGATTCACCTTGTTTACCAACAAGGCATGTAATCCTATATATTGTGAAAACAATTCCGCCCTTCAAGTGGTGTGATTTGCACAATCCTACATTCTTTCTAAGCCCATACATACATGGTTTCATTGTTGGGATAAGGGCATATGGCAGACCAAACGGCCCTCCAATATAGGGTTTCATGATTGAGCATAATGTGTAAGATTTTTTCCTTGCGGTACAAACTTAGCAACAATGTTACACCATTTGGATGTTCTGGCCAATTATAATTTGGGAAGAAAATACTGGGACAACAATGTTTTTTTAGAAAGGCCACACTTTATTACTCAAAGTTCATAAAATGTGGAATACAAAAGGATCATGGGCTTGACCCAGCAAAACATGGCGCCCCCCATCTAGTGTGGGAGAATTTAGCTAAAGAATGTGCTCAGTGATTGGAGGCAGACCCTATTTGACGCTAGTTGGCGTCAGAACGTTGAGCCTTCGCTGAGGGGAGCGTCTGGTTGGGCCGGCCCACGTACCGGATTCGTGTTTTGTTCGTCCGCTGTTCCTTTTTCCTGTGCTGTTTCCTCTGTTTTATTTTTCTTGTTTGGTTTTTTGCTTCCAATTTTCTCAATGTTTTTTCCGGTTTTCAGTGGTTTTGTTGTGGTTTCTTCTTTTGCATTTTTGTTTTGTTTTTCCTTTCTGGTTCTTTCATGTTCTTTTCTCTTTTTTCGTTTTGGTTTTATCTTTCTCTTTCTTTTCTTTTCTCTTTTCCTTTTTCGTCCATTAATACTTTAAGAAAAAAATATCTTGTTTTTTGCATTAATACTTCAATATGATAAAAAAAACTGTATTTCTTCTGTTTATTTTTACATTTTATTTTTTTGTGTATTATATAAGAGTTCATCTTGTATTACAAAATGTTCATCGTATATTTAACAAACGATTCACTGTACAATAGGAAAATGTTCATTGCGTATTTAAAAAGTGTTCAACATATATTACAAAATGTTCTATGCGTATTTTCAAATTGTTCTGTGTATATCACAGAAACGTTCAATGTGTAGTTTCAAATTGTTCAGCGTATATCACAAAAAGGTTCAATGTGTATTTTCAAATTGTTCAGCGTATATCACAAGAAGGTTCAATGTGTATTTAAAAAATGTTCATTGTATATTACGAAAATGTTCAATGTATAATAAAAAATGTTCAATGGTTGTATTTTTTTTCGATCTGTCACTACATTTAGTTCTTTTACATTCTCGCAGAATACTAATCATTGTGACGCAGTAGCCAAAAAATGGTTCCCCCAAAGAATTGAACTCGCACCGTACAATTGCGAAAGACAAGAGCTAACCAACTACACTTCACGACACTACTGACCAAAATCCAGGGCGAATGTTTAAAGTACATCTGTCGCCGGGCAACTTATTAGTACACATGTAAACATTCATTTACTGTAGCCTTTGTTTCTTAAATTATTTGAAAACATTTGGGAAAAAATGTCATGACTTACAGAAAAGTTCATTGGTTTTGAAAAAAAGATCGTGTTACGTAAAAATTTCAACGATTTTGTAAAAACATTTCACGATTTTGGAAAAAGTTCATCGACTTTGAAGAAAAGTTCAGATTTTGAAAAAAGTTCATCGATTTCGAAAAAAGTTCATCAACTTTGAAAAAAAAGTTCACGATTTTGAAAAAAAAGTTCATGATTTTGAAAAAAGTTCATCGACTTTGAAAAAAGTTCATCGACTTTGAAAAAAGTTCAGAGTTTTGAAAAAAGTTCATTGGCTTTGGAAAAAGGGTTCGTCGATTTGAAGAAGGTTTGTTGATTTTGAAAAGAGTTCATCGATTTTGAAAAAAAGTTCATCAATTTTGAAAAAATAGTTCATCCGTTATGAAAAATAATTCATCGATTTTGAAAAGAATTTATCGATCTTGAAAGATTTCATCAACTTGGAAAAAACTTCATCGATTTTGAAAAGTTTTCGTTGATTTTGAAAAAAAAAATCTAGTTTGAAAAAAGAGTTCATCGATTTTCATAAAAAAAAGTCCATTGAATTCGAAAAGGTTCATCGAATTTGCAAAAAGAATCGCACATTTATGAAAAAAAAGAAAAGGAATAAAAAAGGACAGGAAAAAGAAGAAGAAGAAAATCTAGCGACCTGAAGTAAAAGTAAAAGAATGGAAAGAGGCTTACAGACACCAAAGTGGTTCGCTGCCAAGTGGTAAGATCGCTGCACTCTCAGATGAGACGTCCCAGGTTAGAACCATCGCACCCACCTTTTTTTGATTTGATGTAGTTTTAACAGAAAAAAGTAGAAATGGGCTGGCCCAGCGTGGCGCGGGGGGTATGCGCCCGTTTGCGCACAGCGAAGAAACGGGCGCCGTTTAGGATTTGCCCATATTATCATCTTATTATGCTTAGAGGCAGCCCACAAATATATAGGGTATAAAGGTTGGGCTCAGACCTATCGAAACCACTTTTTCTATAACGGACAGACTTAAGTAATTACTCTAACTAGTCATCACCCCATGCATTCACACGGGCTAGCATGAAAAATGCCAATTTTGTACAATTTTAAAAAAAACTACAATTAGGTTGTATTAGTTGACAAAGATTGCCAACATGAATTTTATATGGAAAATATTGATTACTTACATTGATACAGACATTCTATTTTCTTCACCTAGTTTTTCATTTGACACGGAATTTAATTTGACAATAGTTTTTTAGGAATGTCACGCCGTGGCCAATGTGATATGTGCTTTTTCGTTACTAACATTGAGTACACTCGATTGAGGAGACTCAAGTAATGTATTTCTTCATCTTATTATGCGTGATCCAATGGTTTCTGAATAATATCTCTTTGACTATAACCGGAGCCACCGAGCGTCCACGCATTTTAGTCAAAGACCTATTTTTCTCCCGGGTGTCTTGCGCCCCATGATGCATGATGAGATCATGATGCGTGACTCTCTCTTATTCCGACCATAGAATAATAAAAGTCCAATCGAGACTTTGTTCTCTGACTATAACTAGAGCGCCGATCCAGCGCCCATCCCATCGCTTAAGTTGAGCAAGGATAGGTTGATTTGTGGAAGGTGGCAGACATACCTACGATATGAGATCAAGCAGGTTACTACGATTATCAGGAGCATGAGCCGAATGATTGTGCTCTGGATGACGATCACTAGTGCAGAATCAGGCAATAGTCCCGGTTCGTAAGAACCTTTAGTGCCAGTTCTATAACCGGCACTAAAGGATGGGGATTAAAGGCCTTCCCGTTTAGTGCCGATTCATCACGAACCGGGACCAAAGGCCACCACGTGGCACCAGCCCGCGTCGGGGGGTTGGGGACCTTTAGTCCCGGTTGGTTACACCGACCGGGACTAAAAGGTTTAGGGGTTTTGAGTTTATGGTTTATTTTCTCTTTATATTTTGTGTTTTTCATTTAATTCTTTTTCATTTCAAACACATTTTACGCTACTACATATTCTACACGTTATGCATATATAAAAATAGAATTTTTCGTAGAACCAATCATATATATACTATCGAATTTCTCGCATGATCATTCACACATACCCCCCCCCCCCCACACACACAGATATATATATGTATATATATATATATACATATATATATATATATACATATATATATATATAGTAACGCTAAACTAAGCGTGAGTGTAGAATAGCTTATTATAAACCCCAGTAGCAGTACATACAAAATATACTAACACACTACGTAAAATGTAGTAATTTTCATAAAAATAAAGTAAATTACAAACATAGATGATAAAAAAATATTTTTCAAATTACTACATTTTGTACACCATTTTACTAGATTTTGTACATAATGTTACTAGGGTGTAGAATAAGCTATTCTACTCACACTTAGAATAAGCGTTACCCTATATATATATATATATATATATATATATATATATTTCAGGTAATAAATTCCAGAAAATGGCCGTTGTGCTCACCAGCTCCAGGATTACTGTTAGCTGATGAGCCACCAACTTGATACAGAATTTCCAAGCAAAAATACAAAAAATATGAGGTACAAGACCATTCTGTTCTGAGAGTACTACGAATGGTTTCTAGTGGTTGATGACGGAAGTGGTTTTGTGGATCATCAGCTTCTATGGGACTCCATTTCCCACAGGAACAGCTGACCAGGTTAACTCCTATCTTCATGAGGCTGCTATCTCCATTGCTTAGGTTCCGGGACTGTCATCGCGACGCTCCTCTCCATGCCAGAAATCTGGCCAAGACAATAGCCAGGGACAAGCCAGTGAGTACTTTGAATGTACTCGCAAACATTACGAACACGGGTATAATATAACAACGATGTTCTGAAATATTTATGCTCACAACGTCAGTCACAAAAGATAATAAAGACTCTGATGCACGCACGCAGGTTATTTTTGAATATGCAATATCATAGTAGTAAAAAATGCACAGTCGGGCGTCTGAGCGGCGCCTCGAAAGGTTAGTAAACAGAAAGAAATGCCACAGTCGGGCGTCTGAGCGACACCACATAAAGGGCTTATAAAATAAATAACAAACATGCCACAGTCGGGCGTCTGAGCGACACCACATAAAGGGCTTATAAAATAAATAACAAGCATGCCACAGTCGGGCGTCTGAGCGACACCACATAAAGGGCTTATAAAATAAATAACAAGCATGCCGCAGTCAGGCGTCTGCGCGACACCACATAAAGGGCTTATAAAATAAATAACAAGCATGCCACAGCCGGGCGTCTGAGCGACACCACACAAAGGGCTTATAAAATAAATAACAAGCATGCCACAGTCGGGCGTCTGAGCGACACCACATAAAGGGCTTATAAAAATAATCACAGTGGATATCCAGGGGTAAAACCATCCTAGGGATACTCAATACTTCAAATAACAACAATGGTTAATCCATAAAAATAATAATCATAATCATCCTAAGTCACTAGTCACGATTCATGTTCTGGTTTAACAGTTTCTCCTCCGAAGACCGACACTAAGACCGACACTTGACCCATCCCAGACTGAAATCCTTAACCGAGGACACGGCTATTCGAATAGGTTTATTCTCTGCAGAGGGTGTACTCTTTACCCACGAGTAACGGATTCCTTTAGTCCATCGGGACTAATTCCGTCTACGGCCTTTTAGTTGAAAACACACCTAACCTGCACACACCAGCTTAACTTACCGGTGTCTGAAATCACCCACGACACTTGTTGAGCAAAACTCTAAGTGGGGAGGCTACAACCTCGCGTAGCATGGGATCAAATTTATATCGCGCGCTCTAAGGGGTGGCCTCCCCTCTCGGTCTCAACCGGAAACACCCATGCCCCCGGACCAGGTGGCTTGCCTACCGGCTTCAACCGATATCTTCCACCATGGCCTCTCTGTACGGTGTGTGCTAGAAAGGGGTTGACGACTGACTGAACCGTACCCTACTTGTTGTAGAGACGAGTGGTAGTACGAAACAAGTATGGGGCTTACTGGAGCAAGACTCGATCCCTAGTCGGCTCAGGAGGTTTATAAATTCCCTGCATGACATGTATCACAAATATATATATATATATATATATATATATATATATATATATATATATATATCAACCAAGCGAGTCAACATTCATTAAACTTTACTATGCCATACCGGACATAACCGCCTCGACGGAGACCGGCGACAAACTCATGCCTACCCAAGGCAGAGGTTTTTCCCGGATTCCTCCCGGTATGCATGCAAGGCATATGGGGATGATTACCAACACAAGTGTGTTCATTTCCAACAGCATGGAAATCACTAGTATGCATCCATGCAAATGATCATATCACATGAAATAACAAGTATTCCGAAATGAGATGGTGTTATAAACGTGCCAATGAACACACAAAATATTATGCCGGGGTTCAGAATGCTTGCCTTCAAGGTGTGGAAAGGCAGGGTGCATTTCAAAACTTTTGAAAGTTTGCTCTTCTCTCTCCAAAATCCTATTAAAAATATTTTTGAATCAATAAATAGTTTCAAAACAGAACCAAAAAGTTGTCCGATTTTTCTTGAAATAAATCTTAAAATAAACTAGACAATATTTGAGAGAGGTAGGAAAAAGAATCAACTCATTTGGAGTTGTATTTAAAAAGTTACAGTCATTCAAAGTTTTGATCAAAATCTGTTATTCAAATTAAAACAGAAAAAAAGAAAACGATTCGAATAAACACGTACACGTCGAAAGCGTATTAGGGAAGTATGCTTCCACTTATCCAGCATGGACGGTACTGGGTCACTGGCAGTGGACCCGCCTAGCCCACTGGTCAGGTTTGACCACTCCACAGCTGCTGCCTCCTCCATTTGAAGCGGTGGAGCTCGGCGAGGCTCGCCCGGCGAATAATGACGGCGCCGTTCGGAAAAGCGTAGGCCATCTGCGGGCTCGAGGATCAAGACGGTCACTCGGTGGTCGCTTTGGCCTCGAGGGTGGACGAGCTGCCGCGGCGAAGCCAATGGCGGACGGTGGCCGTCGGGCAAAGTGGTTTTGGGGCTGTGGTGGTTCCCGATCAAAATCGAGCAGGGGGAAGGGTTCACGGGAGGAAGAGAGAGCTTCTGGTGGAGAGAGTGGAGTGGGGGAGGTCCTGGTGGCGCCGGAATGACCGAGGCAGTAGCGGCGGCTGCGGTTGCCGGAGATGGGGAAGAAGACCTCCCCGGGTCGATTGCGAGCTAGGGGAGCGCCATAGGGGTGGCATGAGGTTGCCTACGTGCGGGGACGGGCTCGGGGCTTCCTTAAATAGGCGAGTCGAGGCGGTTCAGCGGCGGCCGCGGATAAGGTCGCCGGCGACCGTCTTTTCAGACAGGCCGCGTGGCGGCGACGTGCGCTATAGGACAAGCTTGTGGATGAGCTTACTGCTGTTCCAGGAGGCGGTGGCGGCTGGCGGCAAGGCGGCACCGACCTGGCCGACAGCGCTGCGGATGAGCGTGCGAGGCTCGGCGGCCGTGCTATAGGGCGCCAGGGGCCGCTTGGCGCGTTGCGGTGAGGAGGTTAGTGCGTGGCGTGGCTCGCGGCGTGCGACAATTCAGCGCGACGCTGCCGGCTCGGGCGGCAACACGTGCAATGTCTGGCGATGCTACTGCTCGGCGCCCGAGCACGCCACGGGACGTGCTCGACAAAATGCTATGGCATGATAGGGGGGCTCCAAACCACAAGAAAGTGAGCAGGGTGGGGTTATAGTCTAAGGTAAAACCATTGGACATGCTGGTCTGGTCAGGGGATTAAGTTCACAGCGTAAACAAAAACTCAGGCCAAAACAGATCATGCCCATAAGGTGCTTGACAAAATGCCAAGGGCACTTAGCCATTTCTTGGACTGGCCAAAACTTCCAGAGTGGGGTCTCTTTAGATGAAAGAGAGGGTGGTAAGGTTAGTTTGTCCAAAGCACAAACTTGCTAGTGCAAGTTTTGCAAAACTCCAATTCTGGACAGAAAGCAAAAGACATTGTTGCAAGCACTTAAAATCATCCAATGGGTCCACTCTCCTGGACTTAAGGGTTTGGCAAGGAGGACCACTAGTAGGAAAAGGAATCATGGATCAAGGAGCAACTAAAAAGGTGGTTGTTGTACAAAACCTCAAGTTGGACCAGAATGGAAAAGAGGATGATTCACTCAGTTTTTCCAAAGGACATCACTAGGTTATTGCTTAAAGTGGATAGTATGCTCCTACTAACATCCCAAAATTTTGGTAGAAGTTTTAAACAAATATTTGAATAGGTTGTAGTGTAAAAATGCTCTCTGGGCCAGATTTGAAAATATGGTGTAGAGCTCAAAATATTCAATGGGCAGAAGATATTTTTGAACAAAAGTGGTTCAAATACTCCATATGACATCTCCAAATTTTGGTGGGGTTTTTGAATGAATTTATAAAAGGGTTGTAGTACAAATTGCACCATAAAACTATGGGAAACCATTTTTCAAGAAAATAAGGATCAGGAAGAATATTATATAATTAATTCTTCTGATAAAAGCAAAGATTTTCTTGAGAGGGTAAACAAGTCCAAAATCATAAGTGAAAGGTTTTTGTTTTCATCTTAGGGAACAACTCCAATATAACCAAGAAAAGAATGGTTCTGAAATCAAGAAAACCCAAGAAAAAGGAAAGTTAAAATTTCCTGGCAAGATTTTAATTAACAAAACAAGGTATATATATATATATATATATATATATATATATATATATATATATATATATATATATATATATATATATATAGTAACGCTAAACTAAGCGTGAGTGTAGAATAGCTTAATCTACAGCCCTAGTAATGCTCTATACCAAATATAGTAACGTAGCATACAAAATATAGTAATATTTTTGACGATGTACGAAATTAAAAACTTGTATAGTAAAAAAATTATTTCAGAATTACTACATTTTATACACTGTTTTACTAGATTTTGTACATAGCATTAGTGGGGGTGTAGAATAAGCTATTCTACACTCACGCTTAGAATAGCGTTACCCTATATATATATATATATACATATATATATATATATATATATATATATATATATATATATATATATATATAGACACACACACACACACATAAACACTATTCTGATCACAACCTGAACTGCCGAAGAAATGCGCCTGAACTTCCCTCTGTAGGAACCCGACCTTCGGGCTATCTTCGAAACCGTGCCTTCTACCGCGAGTTTTTTTGATCATTCGTGTTGTTGGCGATGTAAGTGTAATGTTTACATGGTTTTTAGAATCTAAATGCTTGTTTTGATTAGGAATCTAGCTCTTTCGCGGATGTTCTCTCGGGCGGTGATGAACATGGGTCTGTCACAAGTGTTTTGCATGTACTGGATGTTCCAGGATCTCTAACAGGATGAGAATTGGGTTTAGGTACGAGTTTACCTCATGATTTGTTGTTATTTTCGAACGAATTCGATTTGGTGTTTCGCCACCTTTGTTCTTCGTCTGCGGGATTGGTTTCGGCCGCTGTTGTAGATTTGTAGGTTTTCTGTTCAAATTGGGTGTGGATTTGCGTGCATCAGTGAGACAGAATGCTGCCCATGTTGTTAATTTGATTATTCGGGCTCATACAAATCGAAATCTGGCGATTGGATCTTCTGCCTCCCGCCGTCGTTTTTTGTTCGAGCGACAATATGATGGGGATCATTTTCTTATTTATCTGGAGCATGATGACGTTCGAAATGGCGGTTGAATTCTTCCCGTTTTGTTAATTGGATTTGGCTGGCTCATTCATTCCGAATTTGCGGATTGCACTTTCCGCCTCCCGTCGTGGTTCGTTGTTCGAGCGCATTGATTGATGGTGGATATTTTTTTGGATGTTTTATCTGGAGTATGACGATGTTCGAAATGGTTGTTGACGTGTCGGAATTGACCCAAACGATTAAATCTAGGAACCAAATTTAATCAGGGTTGTTGTTTCAATCAATTTTCGTTCTGTTGTACAAGCTGGACTGTTAGAACCTCCGCACCTGAACTTCTGTGCTCTAAGTAGATGCTGGACTTCAGTCGATGGTTGCTATTTTCGATCATCCACCATCTTCAGTAGAGGATGGACTTCTTTCTAATTAATGGTTGAACTTCCGGTTTTCCACATTGCATTCCATATTTCGCAAGGCGAAGGTGCATCGTGCTATATATTTTTTTTCTTTTTTTTATAATTTTAGTTCCTGAGATGTTATTTTTAGAGTTTGTCTCGTGGGCAATCATGGGATTAGTCCAAGTATGCATGCACTTTTTCCAGATCATCTAAGGAATTCGTTGTACAAAATTTGGACTTCTGTCTTTGTTCATACCTGAACTTCTGTTTTTCCTTCTTTGCAAGGTAATGAAGCAAGTCCCTATGTATTTCTTTCTGTTTTTATGTTATTTTTCATTATTTTGCATTGCTTTGGATTTTTTTGATAGTCCCAAGAGCAACCAGTAATTTTCCTACGGATATGCGTATATTTCTTATTTTTTCTAGTATGTTTTCGTACTTATAGTAGTTGTTGGTCTTTAGTGAATAACTATCCTGAACTTCTGTATGCTAATCATTTTTTAAATATTAATTTGAGGTTTTGACAAAACCCCTAACTTCTCTATCTTTTCTATTTGAACTTCTTTAAATATAATTATGTTTGTTATTTTAGGATTTAAATAGTTGTAGACATTGAAATAAGCATTGGGCCTATTGACAAATGCGGTGGCCTTGAGCAGCGGGGAAGGGGAGGGACCCCTCCCTCCACCTGCGAGGCCGAGACAGGAACGAGCCGGAGCAGGCGACGACGCGGCGTTCCGCATCGTCGCATGCGGAAGCGAGTCCATCACATTTGTGACCCCACTATCTATCTTAGGGTTTTTAGGGTTTAGGGTGCGTGCGGTGGGGGTGGAAACAGAATAACCGCATTGCGTCTTATCAAATCCTAGCGCGCAGCAATGCGATGGCGAGTCGGCGAGGGAGGGTGGGACCCCTCCCACCTCGCGAGGCCGAGACAGGAACGAGCCGGAGCAGGCGACGACGCGGTGTGCCGCGTCATCGCATGCGGAGGCGAGTCCGTCACATTCGTGACCCCACTATCTATCTTACGGTTTTTAGGGTTTATGGTGCGTGCGGTGGGGGTGGAAACAGAATAACCGCATTGCGTCCTGTCAAATCCTAGCGCGACAATGCGGTAGCCTTGAGGCCCGGCGGAGGAGGGTGGGACCCTCCCTCCCCTGAGGCCGAGGCAGACAGAACGAGCCGAGCAGTAATGATGCAGCGTGCCGCGTCATCGCATGCGGAGGCGAGTCTGTCATATCCGTGACCCCACTATCTATCTTAGGGTTTTTAGGGTTTAGGGTGCGTGCGGTGGGGGTGAAAACAGAATAACCGCATTGCGTCCTATCAAATCCTAGCGCGTAGCAATGCGGTAGCGCGAGGCCGAGCAGGGGGGAGGAGGTGGCACCCCCTCCCCTCCCCCTGCGAGGCCGAGACAGGAATGAGCTGGAGCAGGCGACGACTCGGCGTGCCGCGTTGTCCCATGCGGAGGCGAGTCCGTCACATCCGTGACCCCACTATCTATCTTAGGGTTTTTAGGGTTAGATATGAACTTCATCTGTTTTTGTGCTTGAACTTCTTCTTTTTGTTTCTTTATGGTTTATTTATTCTTATTCCTTTACTTATTTTATTAGAGTACTTGAACTTCTGTTCTTTATTTTTTGAACTTCTTTTCTCTTGTTTTTTAGGTGCATATTTTTTGTTTTATATTTTTCTTCCCTTGGTAGTGTATTTGCCATCTATTTTTGGTTTTAAGGATATCAGCAGTGCTGTTGTATGATCTTAACTCATTATAATATATGCATTCAGATGGTGCATTCATTTATCTATAGATGTATTTACTTTTATAGATGTTGGGTGGTAAAACTGCAATTTCACCTGCGCTGCAACTCCCACCATGACAGATAGGCATTAATTGACCATCTCCCTCGCCACCACCTGTCAGAAAACCCCTGTCCCTCTGTCGCTCGCTCTCCCCCCCCCTCTCCGTCGCTCCGCTGCCTCCTTCAACTGCAACTCCCCCCAATTTCTACGCCCCTATCCCCTGCCCTCGCGAGTGGAGTAACCAGCGCACTCCCCCGCTCCTATTTCTCCCCCGTGCCACGCTCTCCCTCGCCCAGCCCGCTCTCCTCTGCTCTGAAGCGAGGGCGGCAACTGCTTGCGCGTGGCGTCGTGGGGAGTGAAGAACATAACCTGTGATTCGTGCGTCTTGTGAGTCGTTTGGAGAGGTACAAACGCTGCCCCCCCCGCCCCCTCCCCCCATAATGCTTGTATTCACTTTCGCCAGATCTGTGGAGGCATGCTTATTTGCTCTGTTTGCTCTCGCGTCCGCCTCCTACCCCCTTTTTCTGATGGTTTGGTGGGACATTAGGTAGGGTTCTTGGGCGTGTGGTGGTTGCAATGCATTCCCCCGCAGCCAGATTTGTTTGTGGTATGCTTGTGTGTGGATTTTCGTTTCCCCTTTGTTGATTTTAGTTGTCAGATGCATGTCAGAGAGGGTGTGGTGTGATTGTTGATGCTAGATCTGTTGTATCTAATGGCATTAGTGCTGTGGATTTGGAGGTCGAGATTATGTTTGTGACATTGTAGTTAGTTTCTGGATACATTTTTTGTTGTGCTTGCCTATATGTGCTACTGTCATCTGTTCATACTTGTTGGTTCTAGTTGTTTGTAGTTGGTTCTAGGGTTTGATTCAGATTCCTTTTTTGCATTTTGTTGTATGTTTTTCTACTTGCTAACTATATGGAATCAATCTTACATGTTTACTGAGTTGTTCTAGTGTTTGGAGTTGCATTCATTGAGGCGGTTGTGTTGTCATGGCTTCAACATCTTCTCCAGGTGTCTTTATGTAGTTGTATCTTGTATTTTAAACAGTTGTATTGTTATATATGTCTGCCCATATCTTTATTTGGTTTTCTTGTTGGACTGCCAGTCTTAGTAGTGTGATCTTCTAACAAGGTTTGTGTGTATGCATTTTACACATAGTTTATGTGTGTGCCATTTCATATTTTAAAGTGTATATCTTTGTTTTTTGTTTTCTTGTTATCATGTTCATGGTATTGATATTTAGTTTTGCTGTGAAATACTATTTGTGGTCATGCTACATCTTTTTTATGTGCTACTAGCTTTGGTCACGTAGTTGAACTTCTAGTTTTAGTTAATGTTTGTTTATAATGAAATTTGGTTGAAGTTACATTATGCACTTTTGTTTTCTTGCTTTGTTATATATTGTTGAACTTCTGGAGATTAATCTTATATGTAGTAGCACCTCTGGTGTAGATTGTTTTTATATTTAGTATGTAATTTTTAGATTGTTTTGTTGCGTTTACTGCTTTGTTAGTTATTGTTAAACTTCAGAGTATTGGACATTGATGTAAAAGTAGAAGTCCCTTTGGTGTAGGATTGTGCATTAGAACTCAGCTGCCTTTTTACTTGCATTTTTTGTAGTTGGTGATGAGTTGAATAGTTCTGAAAAAATGCCTACGTTAAAGATGGAGCTTCAGAGGTTAATCTTGATGCTCCAATATACGATCTTGACTAAATCACTCATTATTCCTTTGACTGTGATTGTTGAGGTTGCTTCAAGCCTTGAGAATTTTTCAAGCCTTGAGGATCTTGCTTGCATTGTTGCTTCACCTAGTATGTGAAACCCCTTTTCTTTTCATTTTAAAGTTTTGAGCCATGATTTTTTAGCTTGTTCATGTTGTTTGTTTTTGTTTTTGTTCCTGACTTTTTTTTATTTTTTGCTTCAATTTTTTGTGTTCTTTGCAGATGTGTCCACAGAGGAGGAAGTTGTGAACACCATCAACGATGTTTTATCTGATTTGGGTTTATCAGAAACCCTATGCTTCTTCTTGAGGAGGGGCTCAAATCGATCGATTGTTGTGATTCCGTTCGGGATCCTTTGTGCTCTCTTCAGATGTCGAGAGGCCTTAATCGCGATCTGTTGATGATGGCACCGAACATCACGCAACCCGAGGATGTGCCTCTTGACTTCTCTGGAGGACCAACGTAAGAGGAAGAAGCAAGAAGATTTTGTCAAGAAGAGGCGGCCTGCCTTGAGAAAGGTTACGATGTTCCTGGATCTGTTCATGCGGCTGAGCTCACTTGTTGAGAAAGGCGTGCTTGGTGTGGTAGTGATGGCACGGTTGTCCCACTAAGAAGAAAATCAAGAAGACTACTGCGAGCAAGCTAGTAGTTGGTGAAGTTACTCCTCGGAGGAGCCCACGTGTTTCAAGGCCTGCAGAAGTTGTTGAAGATGAAGGGTTAGGCCTTGGTGGTACGCCACGCCGTAGTCCTCGTGTGTGTTGCCTTTGCCAGCGCCTACACCTTCTCCGCTTGGTGCTGGTGCATCCGTAAGGGAAGAAATGCGGCGTGAAGCGCAAGGTTCCACCTGCAAAGGTCAACAATGGTGTGAAGAAACGTTCTCGTGTTAATCCAGAGGACAAGGATGATGCTGATTTCAATGCTGATGATGAGGACGACGTCGATGATGATGCTGCCGCTAATCAGGTATAATGTCTCATGTTTACTGTTTTTTAGAGCATTTGTCGCTATTGCTGTAGTTTTATTGTTTTTAGCACTGTCTTGGCGAACATAGCTGACCTTCTGCTCCATCTCCACATAGACGTATAAATTAGCCGACGTGCTTTGCTTTTATGGTATTACTGCCTTTGTGTACATAGTTGGACTTTTGGGTATATACATGAAGAAATTAGCTTAACTTGTTGGTATACATGTTTGATTACTGCCTTTGTGTATATGGTTGAACTTCTGCTTTTTAAATTTCCAACATTTTTGAAAGCATGTTAACTAGTGTTCATACATGGTTGTACTGCCTATGTAGACATAGTTGGACTTCTGAGATATATGTTTGATTACTGCCTTTGTATACATGGTTGAGCTTACGCTTTGTAAATTTCCAACAATTTGAAAGCATGTTAACTTCGGGTCATACATGGTTGTACTGCCTATGTGACATAGTTGGACTTCTGGTATTCATGTTTTATTACTGCCTTGTTGTACATGGTTGAACTTCTGCTATGTAAATTTCCAACATTTTGATAGCATGTTAACTTTTGGTCATACATGGCTGTACTGCCTATTTAGACATAGTTGGACTTTTGAAATGTACTGAGTGTGTAATTTCGTAGGCACTAGTGGAATTTTGGTGTAGCTTGTGTATCTCATTGTGTATCTCATTTTTTCCAGTATTATCTTGTGGAGCGGCCTGAGAGGAGGAAGAGAGGATGCAAAGTGCCCGAAGAAGGTGGCCAAGGAGGAGGTGAGGCGAAATGTTTTAACAAGACGGTTCGCTGCTCACTAGGAGAGGTGAAGACGTGTCTTGAAAATGCTACAACTTAGGCACAAGGCGAGGGTTATCAAGGCTGGTTTTGGTTGTGTGCTTGACACGAAGGTTGATTCCAACATTTCTGCGTCCTTTGATGGGCAACATCTACACGAGGATTGACCCTGCAACCATGATTCTGGACATGGGTGAGGCGAACAAGGTTCTGCGTATTACAAGTGATGCTATTCGGCATCTGTTTGGATTCCTCAAGGTAATCGCACCCTCCTAGGCCTTGAGTGATGGGTTTGATGATGCTTTGTTATGAGGTTGAAGAACAAGCTTGGGTACGCTAGGAGTGACGACATCAAGACAAAGGATCTGCGGAATATCCTCGCGGATCTTGTGAAGGATGAGACGAAGGATGATCTTGCTCTGCAGGTGTTTTACCTGATTGTTTTCATGAAGGTGGTTATCCCTGGAACGTCTACACGAGTGTCCAGGGAGGCAGCAATGGCTGAGAATCTTGTGTTTGAGGATATGGCAGATATGGACTACTGCCAGTTGGTTGTTGATGACCTTCGAAGTGCTATTGTTAGGTATCAGCAAGGTAGTAGCAGAGGAAAAGCTGCCATAGGTTGTGCCATCGCGCCGCTTCTTATGTACCTGGACTGCCTTATCATTGGCAAGATGCCTAATGTTGACTTGAGGACGCCTCACATCAATTACATGGATCAGGCCAAGCTTCTTGAGCTCGCTGCGGCTGACTTGGTCAGGAAAGGTGATGACGACCCAGCCAACTGGGTGTTTGGGAGACTACCTGTGAGTGTTTCTTCTTTTCTGTGTAGTTAGTACTGCCTTTGTGTGCATGGTTGAACTTCTGCTATGTACATAGATGACCTTTTGGTTCATATAGACGAGTAAATTAGATGAACTGCTTGGCTTATATGGTATTATTGCCTTTGTGTACATATGTGAACTTCTGGATATATTCATATGAAATAAGCTAAACTTTGTTGTTGCACATGCATGGTTGAACTTCTGCTATGTAAATTTCCAACATTTTTGAAAGCATGTTAACTTCTGGTCATACATGGTTGTACTGCCTATGTAGACATAGTTGGACTTCTGAAATGTACTGCGTGTGTAGACATTAGTGGAATTTTTGGTGTAGTTTGTGTATCTGATTGTTCTGCCTTTTTTTCCTTGTCATTGTCTTTTTTTTAGTATCAACTTGTGGTACTAACTTGAACTTCTGCTACTGTCTTCTGTATTTCTGCTTCCATGTTCTTTCATTTGTTCTGCGACGTGTTGATTTTTGTTTTCATATATGCAGTGGAAGACACATGCTGAGGTTGTATTCTTTAGGGTTATCGAACGTCATGTTCTTACTATGCCTCGTGCCGCCGGCCTAGGTAGTGGAAGTTCTCCGAGATTTGAATTCTCGCGGGATGTTAACACTAGTGCCCCCCTGTAGATCCAGGAGGTTCTTACGCCGTGTGAGTCTTTGCGGTGGCATTTCTTCCCGAGTTTGTTCGATGCTGCGAATATTTCCCTTTCTAGGATTGATGGACTTGAAACTGTTTGTGGAGAGATGGCTCGTGTTAGAGCAATGGTTGAGCGTCTTGAGTCGGCGTGGATGGGATTCTTCCTCCCGGCCATGGTTTAGATGCTGAGTCTACGAAAGAGCTTTTGTCGATTGAAGCTAAATATCTTGCTGAGCTTCGTGAGATCACTTCCCACCTCTGGGCTAGTTTTGTGCTGTTCAAGGAAATGCAGGACGCCCGTTGCAAGCCTTTTGAAGATGAGGCGAGTGTTGTTGTGAGATAGATTCAGAGGCAGGATCCCGTTCATTTGGGTCATGAAGGAGGCCATGTGGAGCGTACCGAAGAGGTTTGTTTATGTTGGCTTTTGGTATTTCTTTTGCACTAGTGTTCATTGTTAGCTTTGAGTTATTATTGTTATGCAGTTATAGGGTGACCTTCTCTGTTTATAGCACCTGAACTTCAAGTGCTTCAGCACCTGGACTTCTATGACTTTGATGACTGACCCTTTTTGTTCCTTTTTGTATCTTATGGTAGTTTGGTATGTTATCTGCTATGTTTACTATATTTGGACTTCCATGATGTGTCAGTTGTGATAGCTGACCTTCTCTGATTATGTAACGTGAACTTCTGCTGATTAGGTATTTGTTTTCTACATGATTATTTTCTAGTCTTTTTTTGTTTTTGGTACTAGTGTTTCCTAGGTGACCTTCTCTGTTTATAGGACCTAAACTTCAAGTGCTTCAGCACCTAAACTTCTATGACTTTGATGACTGTCCCTTTTTGTCTTCTTTTGTATCTTAATGGTAGTTTGATATCTGGTCTGCTATGTTTACTGTATTTGGACTTCCATTATGTGCCAGTTGTGATACCTGACCTTCTCTGATTATGTAACGTGAACTTTTGCTGATTAGGTATTTGTTTTCTACATGATTATTTTCTAGGCTGTTGATGATGGTGCTGGGGTTAGGGAGGATGTTTTACCTGTGCATGAAGATGATCCTGTGCATGAAGCTGCCTTACATGCATGATCCTTGCCCCTCTAGTGATGTATTAGTTGATGAGGTCCATAGCCTTTGAAAATAAGGTACCGTTTTTCTTGTCCATTTGTCTTGTTGCCCCTGAGACGGACTTGCTTTGTGCATGAGGTTCAGTCAGCCCTTTGTAATGACTTTTTGTTTCTTTTTGCAAAGCAGAATGATGATGTTAGTGTTGCTCGAGGAGAAAGGCTGCGAGACATGTCTCTCGAACCCTTGCTGCTCCCAGACGGGTGGTCTGGCCCGAACCTCGAGTCGTCCGTTGGCGCTAAGGTTTCTGATGCTGAGCAGGGCAAGACAATTGGAGACATCATTTTGGAGAAAGATCATGTTGAGTCTGCTGTACAAACTGGTGGTAGTCTTTCTTTGCAAGCCCGGAGAAGTCTCCTGCAGCAGAGCCATCAGTTGATGTTGATGCTGTACAGGCACAACCAAATGTTTTTCTTGTTTCAGATTCTCCGGTTGCTCCAGCTGCTGCTGGTGTCCTTCCCGACGACGCTGCAACGTCTACTGGAGACGACGATGAAGATACCGAAAGCGATAGCTATGGAGAGGAGGTTGATCATTCCAGTCTTTGCCTTGGTCTAGGCAGAGATCCATGAAGAGAGGAGCATGCTTCTCTCTTCTTTCCCCATCCTTCCCTCTTTGTTGTTTGGTTTTAGTCCATGATATCCCCTCGTGAACTGCACATGTGGTCTAAGTTAAACTTCTGGTTTTGTTGTTTGTCGTGTGGGTTGTAAAGAATGTTAAGTGAACCTGTTTTTCTATGTGGGTGGAGGTTTGTAATGCATGTGTTGTGATGTCTATGATGCTGTGGTTTTATCCTTTCTGATGTAGCATCTGAGATGTGCTTATGTTTTGAATGTTTGTGCTTGAATGTTGGTCTTAATTGAAACTGTCGTGAATCTATGTGCTTTGAGTGTTGCTGTTAATTGCTATTTTCTTTTTGGTGAGCAGATAGCGACCTTGCTGTCGTCCGAAAGAAGGTTGATGACTTTTATTACAGTGTAACTAGGCTTAGGAATGATCGTTCCAAGAGGTGAGTGCAGCTGCTCAATATTTACTGTTGGGGAACGTAGTAATTTCAAAAATATTCCTACGCACACGCAAGATCATGGTGATGCATAGCAACGAGAGGGGAGAGTGTTGTGAAGGAAATATGCCCTAGAGGCAATAATAAAGTTATTATTTATTTCCTTATATCATGATAAAGGTTTATTATTCATGCTAGAATTGTATTAACCGGAAACATATTACATGTGTGAATATATAGACAAACAAGTATGTCACTAGTATGCCTCTACTTGACTAGCTTGTTAATCAAAGATGGTTATGTTTCCTAACCATGAACAAGGAGTTGTTATTTGATTAACAAGGTCACATCATTAGTTGAATGATCTGATTGACATGACCCATTCCGTTAGCTTAACACTTGATCATTTAGTATGTTAATGCTTTCTTCATGACCCATACATGTTCCTATAACTATGAGATTATGCAACTCCGTTCTGGGAGGAACACTTTGGGTACTACCAAGCGTCACAACGTAATCGGGTGATTATAAAGGAGTACTACAGGTGTCTCCAAAGGTACTTGTTGGGTTGGCGTATTTCGAGATTAGGTTTTGTCACTCCGATTGTCGGAGAGGTATCTCTAGGCCTTCTCGGTAATACACATCACTTAAGCCTTGCAAGCATTACAACTAATGAGTTAGTTGTGAGATGATGTATTACAGAGCGAGTAAAGAGACTTTACGTGCAGATTGAACTAGGTATTGGATACCGACGATCGAATCTCGGGTAAGTAACATATACCGATGACAAAGGGAACAAGCGTATGTCGTTATGCGGTTTGACCGATAAAGATCTTAAGTAGAATATGTAGGAACCAATATGGGCATCCAGGGTTCCGCTATTGGTTATTGACCGAGAATGGTTCTAGGTCATGTCTACATAGTTCTCGAACTCCGTAGAGTCCGCACGCTTAACGTTCGATGGCAGTTCATTATGAGTGTATAAGTATTGATGCACCGAAGGTTGTTCGGAGTCCCGGATGTGATCACGGACATGACGAGGAGTCTCGAAATGGTCGAGACATAAAGATTGATATATTGGAAGCCTACATTTGGACATCGGAAGTGGTCCGGGTGAAATCGGGATTTTACCGGAGTACCGGGAGGTTACCGGAACCCCCGGAGGTCCATGGGCCTAATGGGCCATAGGAGAGAAGAGGAAGGGCCAGCCAAGGTGGGCTCTGCGCCCCCCTCCCCTCTAGTCCGAATAGGACAAGGAAGGGGCGGCGCCCTTCCTCTTCCCTCCTCCAATCCTAGTCCAACTAGGAGAGGGGGAGTCCTACTCGGTGGGAGTAGGACTCCTCCTTGCGCCTCCCCTAGGGCCAGCCACCTCCCCTTGCCTCCTTTATATCACAGGGGCAGGGGCACCCCATAACACACAAGTTGATCTACGGATCTTTCCTTAGCCGTGTCACGGTGCCCCTTCCACCATATTCCACTTGGTCATATATCGTCAGCGGAGCTTAGGCGAAGCCTCACGCGGAGAAGTCATATCGTCGCGGAGCTTAGGCGAAGCCCTGCGTCAGTGGAGCATCAATATCGTCCTGCACGCCGTCGTCTTGTGGAACTCATCCCCGACACTTTGCTAGATCGGAGTCGGGGATGCGTCATCGAGAGCTGAGCGTGTGCGAGAACTTCCGGAGGTGCCGTCGTTCGGTGCTTGGATCGGTCCGGATCGTGAAGACGTCTGACTACATCAACAGCGTTGTTATAACGCTTCCGCTTTCGGTCTCTGAGGGTGCGTGGGCGGACACTCTTCCCTCTCGTTGCTATGCCATCACCATGGTCTTGCGTGATCGTAGGAAAATTTTGAAATTACTACGTTTCCCCAGCGGTGGCATCCGAGCCTGGTTTTATGCGTTGATGTCATATGCACGAGTAGAACACAAGTGAGTTGTGGACGATACAAGTCATCTTGCCTACCGACATGTCATACTTTGGTTCAGCGGTATTGTGAGATGAAGCGGCCGGACCCGACATTACAGCGTGCGCTTCACGAGACTGGTTTCACCGCTCCGAGCACTCGTTGCTTAAAGGTGTCCGCGGGTGTCTGCATCTCTCTCACTTTAGTTGAACCCGAGTGTGGCTCGCCCGATCCTTGAGAGAAGGTTAAAAGCGGAGTCTATTTGACGAAATGTCGTTGTGGTTTTGATGCGTAGGTAAGAACGGTTCTTGCTCAGCCCGTAGCAGCCACGTAAAACTTGCAACAACAAAGTAGAGGACGTCTAACTTGTTTTTGCAGGCATGTTGTGATGTGATGTGGTCAAGGCGTGATGCTATATTCTGTTGTATGAGATGATCATGTTTTGTAACCGAAGTTATCGGCAACCTTTGGCGAGGAGCCATATGGTTGTCGCTTTATTGTATGAAATGCAAAGCGCCATGTAATTGCTTTACTTTATCACTAAGGAGTAGCGATAGTCGTAGAAGCAATAGTTGGCGAGACGACAACGATGCTACGATGGAGATCAAGGTGTCGCGCCGGTGGCGATTTATGGTGATCATGACGGTGCTTCAGCGATGGAGATCACAAGCACAAGATGATGATGACCATATCATATCACTTATATTGATTGCATGTGATGTTTATCCTTTATGCATCTTATCTTGCTTTGATTGACGGTAGCATTATAAGATGATCTCTCACTAAAATTATCAAGAAGTGTTCTCCACGAGTATGCACCGCTATAAAGTTCTTCGTCTTTGAGACACCACGTGATGATCGGGTGTGATAGGCTCTACGTTCAAATACAACGGGTGCAAAAACAGTTGCGCACGCGGAATACTCAAAGTTAAACTTGACGAGCCTAGCATATAATGTATATGGCCTCGGAACACGGAAACCGAAAGGTCGAGCGTGAATCATATAGTAGATATGATCAACATAGTGATGTTCACCATTGAAACTACTCCATCTCACGTGATGATCGGACATGGTTTAGTTGATATGGATCACGTGATCACTTAGATGACTAGAGAGATGTCCATCTAAGTGGGAGTTTTTAATATGATTAATTGAACATAAATTTATCATGAACTTAGTACTGATAGTATTTTGCTTGTCTATGTTTCATCGTAGATAGATGGCTCGTGCCGTTGTTAGTTGAATTTTAATGCGTTCCTTGAGAAAGCAAAGTTGAAAGATGATGGTAGCAATTACACGGATTTGGGTCCGTAACCGAGGATTATCCTCATTGCTGCCTGGAAAATTAAATCTGGAAGCACCATTTGGGTAGCGAACTGCTGCGGAATCTTTGAGCCGAAGTTGTGAGCGTCTGGCAAAGCAAAGCTGATGACTACTCAATAGTTCAGTGTGCCATGCTTTACGGCTTAGAACCGGGTCTTCAACGACGTTTTGAGCGTCATGGAGCATATGAGATGTTCCAGAGTTGAAGTTAATATTTCAAGCAAATGCCGGATTGAGAGATATGAAGTCTCCAATAAGTTCTATAGCTGCAAGATGGAGAGAATAGCTCACTGTCGGTGAGCACATACTCAAAATGTCGGGTATAACAATCACTTAATTCAGGCTGGGAGTTAATCTTCGGATGATAGTGTCGATTGAGAATTCTCCAATCACTGCCACCAAGCTACAAAAGCTTCGTGATGAACTATAATATGCAAGGGATGACTAAGACAATTCTGAGCTCTTCGCGATGCTAAAAGCCGGAGGTAGAAATCAGAAAAGAGCATCAACTGTTGATGGTCAACAAGACCACCAGTTTCAAGAAAAGGGCAAAGGGAAGAAGAATGGAAACTTCAAAAAGAACAGCAAGCAAGTTGCTTTGCTCAGAGAAGAAACCCAAGTCTGGACCTAAGCACAAACTGGAGTGTTTTTACCGCAAACAGAACCCGGACCTTTGAAGCGGAACTGCCCCAAGTATTTGGCGGATAAAAAGGATGGCAAGGTGAACAAAGGTATATGTGATATACATGTTATTGATGTGTACCTTACTAATACTAGCATGATAGTACACAGGTATTTGATCTTTGGTTACATTGCTAATATTTGCAACTTCGAAATAGGAACTACGGATTAAGCGAAGATTGGCTAAGGGCGAGGTGACGATCGCATTGGAAATGGTTCCAAAGTCGATGTGATCGCAATGATCGACACGCTACCTCTACATCTACCTTCAGGATTAGTTTTAGACCTAAATAATTGTTATTTGGTGCCAGCGTTGAGCATGAACATTATATCTGGATCTTGTTTAATGCGAGACGGTTATTCATTTAAATCAGAGAATAATGGTTGTTCTATTTATATGAGTAATATCTTTTATGGTCATGCACCCTTGAAGAATGGTCTATTCTTGTTGAATCTAAAGAGTGATACACATATTCATAATGTTGAAGCCAAAAGATGCAGAGTTGATAATGATAGTGCAACTTATTTGTAGCACTGCCGTTTAGGTCATATCGGTGTAAAAGCGCATGAAGAAACTCCACCTTTGATGGGCTTACGGAATCACTTGATTATGAATCACTTGGTACTTATGAACCGTGCCTCATGGGCAAGATGACCAAAAGCGCCGTTCTCCGGAACTATGGAGCGAGCAACTGATTTGTTGGAAATCATACATCTTGATGTTTGTGGTCCAATGAATGTTGAGGCCTTGCGGGTATCGTTATTTTCTCACCTTCACAGATGATTTGAGAAGATATGGGTATATCTACTTAATGAAACACAAATCTGAAACATTTGAAAAGTTCAAAGAATTTGAGTGAAGTGGAAAAATCATCGTAACAAAGAAAATAAAATTTCTACGATCTGATCGTGGAGGAGAATATTTGAGATTCTGAGTTTGGTTTACATTTGAAACAATGTGGAATAGTTTGCAACTCCATACCGGAACACCACGGAGAAATGGTGTGTCCGAAGCGTCGTGTCGTGCTTTACTAGATATGGTGCGATCTATGATGTCTATTTCCGATTTACCGCTATCGTTTTGGGGTTATGCTTTAGAGACGGCCGCATTCACGTTGAATAGGACACCGTCAAAATCCGTTGAAGACGGCATGCCTTATGAGCTGTGGTTTGGCAAGAAACCAAAGTTGTCGTTTCTTAAAGTTTGGGGCTGCGATGCTTATGTAAAAGAAACTTCAACCAGATAAGCTCGAACCCAAAACGCAAAAATGTGTATTCATAGGATACCCAAAGGAGGCTGTTGGGTACACCTTCTATCACAGATCTGAAAGGCAAGATTTTCGTTGCTAAATTCGGATCCTTTCTAGAAAGAATTTCTCTCGAAAGAAGTGAGTGGGAGAAAGTAGAACTTGATGAGATAAGCATATCTGCTCCCTTATTGGAAAGTAGTTCATCACAAGAAATGGTTCTGTGACAACTACACCAATTAGTGAGGAAACTAATGATGATGATCATGAAGCTTGATCAAGTTACTCTTGAACCTCGTGGAGTCAACCAGAGTAAAATACGCACCGGTAGTGGTACGGTAATCCTATTACTGAAGTCATGTTACTTGACCATGGCGAACCTACAAACTATGAAGAAGCGATGGTGAGCCCAGTTAGCAAAATGGTGGAAGCCATGAAATGCAGATGGGATCCATGTATGAGAACAAAGTATGGACTTTGGTTGACTTGCCCGATGATCGGCAAGCCATTGAAAATAAATGGATCTTTAAGAAGAAGGCTGGCGATGGTAATATAGCTTTGTCTACAAAGCTCGACTTGTTGCGAAAGGTTTTCGACAAGTTCAAGGGGTTGACTACGATGAGACTTTCTCACTGTGGCGATGCTTAGAAGTGCAATCCGAATCATGGTAGCAATTGCCGCATTTTATGATTATGAAATTTGGCAAATGGATGTAAAAACTGCATTCTTGAATGGATTTCTAGAAGAAGAGTTGTATATGATGCAACCAGAAGGTTTTGTCGATCCAAAGGTGCTAACAAAGTGTGCAAGCTCCAGCGATCAATTTATGATGCAGTGCAAGCCTCTGGGAGTTGGAATAAGCAGCTTTGATAGTGTGATCAAAGCATATGGGTTTGTCTGAGACTTTTGGAGAAGCTGTATTTACAAGAAAGTGAGTGGGAGCTCTGTAGCATTTACGATATTATATGTGGACGACATATTATTGATTGGAAATGATATAGAATTTCTGGATAGCATAAAAGGATATTTGAATAAAAGTTTTTCAATGAAAGAAGACCTCGGTGAAGCTGCTTACATATTGGGCATCAAGATCTATAGAGATAGATCAAGATGCTTAATTGAACTTTCACAAAGCACATACCTTGATAAAGTTTTGAAAAAGTTCAAAATGGATCGAGGCAAAGAAAGGTTTTTACGTATTTGCAAGGTGTAAGATTGAGTCAAACTCAATGCCCGACCACAATGAGAAGATAGAGAAAATGAAAGATGTTCCTATGCTTCAGCCATAGGCTCTATCATGTATGCAATGCTGTGTACCGGCCTGGCACGTATGCTTAGGCTGTAAGCTTGGCGGGAAGGTACCAAAGTAATCCGAGGAATGGATCCTTTGGACAGCCGGTCAAGAACATCTGAAATACGAAAAAGGACTAAGGATATGTTTCTCATATATGGAGGTGACAAAAGAGCTAGTAAGTAAATGGTTACGTCGATGCAAGCTTTGACCTGATCCGAGACGATTCTAAATGCAAACCCGGATCGTGTTTTTATTAAGCGGTGGAGCTGTCGGTTAGTGCAGTTCTAAACAAAAGCGTCGTGGCGGGATCTACATGTGAAGCGGAGTACATAGCTGCTTGAGCGTGAATGAAGATGCGGATGAAAGAGTTCATTTCCGATCTGGAGGTGTCATACCTAGTGCGCCGGGACGATGAAGATCTTACGTGACAATCTTTGGTGCAATTGCCTTGGCAAAGGAATCCAGATTTCACAAGAAGGACCAAGCATATCAAGAGGCGCTTCAATTCCATTGGGACCAAGTCCAAGTGGGGAGACATAGAGATTTGCAAAATACATACGGATCTGGAATGTTGCAGACCCGTTGACTAAGCTTCTTCCACGAGCAAAACATGATCGGCACCAAGACTCCATGGTGTTAGGATCATTACTTTGTAATCTAGATTATTGACTCTAGTGCAAGTGGGAGGCCCCGAAGGAAATATGCCCTAGAGGCAATAATAAAAGTTATTATTTATTTCCTTATATCATGATAAAGGTTTATTATTCATGCTAGAATTGTGATTAACCCGGAAACATAATACATGTGTGAATATATAGACAAACGGTATGTCACTAGTATGCCTCTACTTGACTAGCTTGTTAATCAAAGATGGTTATGTTTCCTAACCATGAACAAGGAGTTGTTATTTGATTAACAAGGTCACATCATTAGTTGAATGATCCTGATTGACATGACCCATTCAGTTAGCTTAACACTTGATCGATTTAGTATATTAATGCTTTCTTCGCAGCCATACATGTTCCTACTAACTATGAGATTATACAACTCCCGTTCTGGGAGGGAACACTTTGGGTACTACCAAAAGCGTCTGGCATGGCGGGTGATTATAAAAGGAGTACAATTCTGGTGTCTCCAAAGGGTACTTGTTGGGTTGGGCGTATTTGAGATTAGGTTTTGTCACTCCGATTTAATCGGGAGAGGTATCTCTAGGCCTTCTCGTGTAATACACACATCCTTAACCTTGCAAGCATTACAACTAATGAAGTTAGTTTGGCGGAGATGATGTATTACTGAGCGAGTAAAAGACTTACGGTACTTGAAGATTGAACTAGGTATTGGATACCGGCGATCGAGATCTCGGGTAAGTAACTATACCGATGACAAAGAGAACAGCATATGTCGTTATCTGGTTTAATGACCCGATAAAGATCTTACGTAGAATATGTAAAGGAACCAATAATGGGCATCGGAGTTCCGCTATTGGTTATTGACCAGCCAGAAATGGTTCTAGGTCATGTCTACCATAGTTCTCGAACCAAAGTAGAGATCCACTTGCTTAAACAACGTGTTAGAGTGACAGATTCATTATGAGTTTATAAGTATTGATGCCGAGAAGGTTGTTAAAGATCGAGGATGTGATCCACCGGACATAGCGAAAGTCTCGAGAATGGTCGAGGACATAAAGATTCGATATATTGGAAGCCTACATTTGGACCCATCGGAAGTGTTCCGGGTGAAATCGAGAGGATTTTCTTACAGAATACTGAGGAGGTTACGGAACCCCGGGGAGGTCACATGGGCCCTAATGGGCCCATAGGAGAGGAAAGAGGAAAGGGCCAGCCCAAAGGTGGGCTGCAGGCCCCCCTGCCCCCTCTGAGTCCGAATAGGACGAGGAAGAGGCGGCGCCCTTCCCTCTTCCCCCTCCTCAATCCCTAGTCCAACTAGGAGGGGAAGTCCTACTCCCGGTGGGGAGTAGGACTCCTCCTTAGTCACGCCTCCCCTAGGGCCAGCCACCTCCCCTTGCCTCCTTTATATCTGAGGGGCAGAGGGCACCCTCTGTTCACCTAGAAGTTGATCTCTGGATCTTTCCTTGGCGGGTATCGCGGTGCCCCTTCCACCATATTCCCGCCGGTCATATCATTATTCGGAGCTTAAGGCGAAGCCTCGCGCGGAGAAGTCATATTGTCCAGCCGGAGCTTAAAGAAGCGGCGAAGCCCTGCGTCGATGGAGCATCAATACTACGTCACCTGCGCTTCGTCGTCTTGTGGAACTCATCCCGAACACTTTCGCTGGATCGGGATCCAGGGATGCGTCGCCGAGCTGAGCGATGTCGCGAGAACTTCCGGAGGTGCTTAAAGCCGTTCGGTGCTTGGATGCGGTCCGGATCGTGAAGGCGTGCGACTACATCAACCAGCGTTGTTATAACGCTTCGCTTTGCGTTCTCTGATGCGATGGGCGGACGCACTCTTCCCTCTCGTTGCTATGCCATCACCATGGTCTTCGCGTGATCGTGAAGGAAAATTTTGAAATTACTCGTTTCCCAGCAATATTCTTTTTCAGTCCAACGCCCTTAGCATGGTTTTGTGAATAAGAACCCAACCAACTTACAGATAGATCCTTAAAAATAAGCTAATTCATAAAGCGGTCAAAGGAATGATGACATGGCATCCACATGGCAGATTTTCCCTCTCGGGCCAGTTTGGCCGTGTTCGATCAAATTAGCGAGTTTACGGACTATATTCTATCAATTCCCGAGTTATAGGCTTAAAATGTGTGTCGGTTTGAGTTTATGGGCTGGTGGTACATTTCACTCTTTATTTGGACACTGCGTACCGAATGTGCATAAACATTCCAAATGTATACCAATTCTCCCAAAGACTAGGACAAAGATTTGGTGCATGGTTCCATTTACATATTGCGGGCATCTCCTTGGCATGCTCCCAAAGGATTGCCTATGACTTGCTCTAGGCGACAATCAGTTCTAACATTCCTGCTAGAACATAAAGATGTTGCCACGCCCACCCATCTCAATGCAAGTATATTAAAATTATTTTCAAAACTGAATAGTATAAGTATCTAGCATTCAAATTACAATGCTTCATTTTACTGGTTGCAACTAGTCGTCGTGCGGGTTGAGTGCAGAAGGCGCCTCTGGTTATGGTTGCTAAGGCTACGCCGCCATGTTAGGTTGCACCACTAAGTTCCTCTGGTTTCAGCTTTTTTGTGTCAGTTTGCAACACTGAGCCTCTCCAATTCTAGCCCTCCGTCGTTCCGGGCGCCTCACAAACGCCTTTGGCCCACATACTTTGCAATCATTGGTGTGTCGCATGAGCTCAGCTGACCACGGTCAACGGGTTGGCACCAAGTTCTGCCTCCGCTCGTAACATGACCTCTTACTGCTTGCCACACAGGTGTTACGCCGTCCTTGAAGCACGCTTTGGCCGACCACTATGTAGAAGCGACCACTAATCTTGCTAGCCTCTTGAATCTAGGGGCGAGATTCATTTTAAGTGTGGTAGGTTTGTAACATCCCAAAATTCTAAATTTTGGAATGTTATATTAGATAAATAACTATGCTTCTTGTCTGATTGTTTGTTTGATTGATTGAGTGAAATTGAGTGGAATTTGAAAACTTTTGAAAGTTGGATGAGAGGGAATAAAAATGACTTTCCCAAAACTATCCCCTTTGCTTTTTTTTGGATCTCAATGAATTCAATTTCATTCCAACACCAAAACCCTAGAGTGAAGATGACATGACTTCTTCCATTTGAAATGAAAAGGGTTTTGAAAAGATTTGAGTTTCATTTGAGAATATTTCAAATTCAAAGCTTTATGCAACTCAATGATTTTCATGAGGGAAGATAAAATGACTTCTTCAATTATATGAAATATGAGTTGGAAGTTAAAAAGAATCAAATTGAAAGTCATTTGAAGGTATTTTGAAACTCCCCTTCAAATTTGGAATTATTTGGATTTTATTCAAAATTATTTTTCTCCTAAAAATAAATAAATGGAAATATGGGTAAAATGATTCCCTTCAATGGAAAATTAGGAGAAAATAAATTTGAAATAATTTTTGTATTTTAAAAAAATGATTTTGTTGGGTTTTATTACTTGACAACACTATTTGAGTTTTGTAAATTTTTGAGTATTTTATATGAACTTGAAAAATAGTTCAGGTTGTAGGAAATCTTTTTCTGATCATTTTGATATATATATGTCCTATATAAAATATTTATTTTTATTATATGTTTCCACTCTCTAATTATTCAAAAAAAAGGAAAAGGGAAAACCCCACAGGCGACAGAACCATTAAACCCGGCCAGTGTGAGGCCCACAGCCTTGTCACATTGACGGCCCGGACCGAGCCCCTCGCCCGAATCGGCTCCGCGCCGGCAACCGACCGGCCGCGCCGCCCCCCCTCTCTCCCGACAGTGACCCCACCCCTCCTTCTTCCCCCTCGCGCCGCCACCGCCCGCGCCGCCACATCGCCGGATCCGCGAGATCCAGGATCCCAGATCCCTACGCGCGTTGCCCTCGTCCAAGTCGAGGCCCCATCATTTATACTCCCCTCGACCCGTTTCCCTCGCCTCGCCTCGACCTCTCCCTCTCGCCAAGACGCCCTTCATGAACAACCGAGCCACCGCCGCCGCCATTAACACCGCACCTGGTCGCCCGGCCACCCCGAGCTCCATCGGCCCCACCCGGACTCCCCTGTCCAAGACCCGCGGAGGTCCCCGCCGACGCCCCGACCACCGAGCCACGGAACCATCGCCGCCCAGAAACCCGCCGCCCGCTAGGTAAGTGATCGCCGAGCCTCGCCGCCGTTATATCTAGGTCTGACGGCTTAGATTAGATCCCCCCGAAGGTGTATGTTATTTAATATTAACCGGGTTTTATTCCGGTTAGATCGGTTTAGTTAGGGTTTAGTTGAACCGGCCGACTCGGTTTAAATACTAGGCGTAGTTTAGTTATTTAACGCCTGTATGCCTAGATAGGCCCATTAGCCCGTTTTTCTTTATTTTCGTTTTCTGTTTTAACAGAATAGTTTCAGATTTGAAAAATTCATATCTTTTAATTTACTTAATATTTTTAAGTGATTCTTTTTTTGTTGGTTTGCAAATTTATTATAGTTTCTGTAGAAAATATAATTAGGCATGTTAAAATTATTTAAAATTGCTTTATTTTAGATTTTGACAGAATAGTAAATCTGCTATAGAATGAGTTAGGAATATTATTTTTGGGTGATTCTTTTTGTCACAACTTTGTTTTGACATTTCCTAACCGTAGGAATTTATTTGGGATTAATAAAAAAAATAGTTTTAATCAGAATCATGTTATTCTTAATTAATTAACCAGCTACTGTTTTCCTATTGTTTTACTTAGCAAATAAATTTATTTTTCATGAGGGATAAATTATTCTAGGTTAGTTTCTGTAACTTTAGAGCATGAACTTTTATTTATAATAAATAGAACTTTTATTTTATTTTTCTTACTAGAATTTGCTTTAGGCCTAATAGGAGTTTTATAATAGATTTTAAGGTGATTCTTTTTGCTCCTAGTTGCTTGATGAATTCTTTTTACGTTAGGTAGCATAAACCCATGCTTAGGTTCTGTTAAGAAAAATTTTGTAGTGCAAAACTATTTCTTGATTGTTGTTGGATATGGGGAAAACTTTGAGTTGGATTTCTTTGAGTTTTTCTTTGGGTTTTGGTTCAAGTGCTTTGTGTGTTATGTTAGCATGCTATTATGTTAAGTGGTCATATGTTGTATGCTTATTATGATTGTTGTTTGTCTCGGTAGAATTTCCGTGGTCTGAAGCTTGCTACCACGAGTCCCTAGTTTTCAAGATCGTCGACAAGGCAAGTTCACTTTGACCATACTTTCATACCTATGTTTTATTGCATTTAGTGGCATCTTTGCAACCACCCCTCAGTAGTGTTATTGAATCCTTGTAGTTGAGTAGTATGCATGAGGTAGGAACCCATCACCCATGTTACCAAGCCCGGGACGTTATTTATTTTAATGCTACGCTATAGTAGACGGGGTTTGGTATGAGTGCTCAGGAGTGGTGTGAGAATGGAGGATCTACGTCAATGACGACAACACCATGATGAAATCTGCAAGGACTGCATCTTCTAGGCCTCAAGACTTCAAGACTCGAGACAAGAATTCAATACACACTCTTTGGGTGAAGGACGGTTGTGGGCACCTGGAGAACCCAAAGTGGTTGGCGGGATGCATGGAGAAAGCGCCATGACATCTTGCGGAAAGCTTCACCCGAGACTCAAAGAGGCGGAAGAATACTTCATGCTCGAAGCTTACCTGTGCAATCGCAAGTCAATATGGGCTCGGCTTGGTGACCTTAGTTGTGACTCTGGCTGGGGCGGTGCTAGCAGATGTAGAACTACGGTAGGATTGGATGAGCACCGGACGGTTAGTCGAGGAACTCTTCGAAGACCATGTTTGATCGTCTTGTTCTCAAACACCTCAGGCGCGAGAAGCGTAAAAAGAGGATCGAATCTTTGCGGGTAAAGTGTACAAACCTCTGCAGAGGGTTTAAACCCTGTCGATTAGCCGTGTCCCGATTCACGGACAATTTGAGCATCTGGACTTGGATCTATCTCGGAACTCTCAACACCGGAGTGATAACTTAATTGTGGGCAACATATGATGATTTTGGGCTATGAGACATCGGTTGGCAGAACCATGTCATGATAGAAAACTCCATAGTACAGACTTCATTTATTCCTTTGATGTAGGGAAAATAAAATAAAACCAGCTTTTACGCAAACAAAACTCGAGATCTGAGCCACAAAGCCATATTGCATATAGTATAGTTTTATCATCTGTTTTCTCATGTTGTGATCTTGCGGTACATTCAATGTACTGACCTACACGGCTGCAACGTATCATGTTGCAGATATTTACTTCCCAGTAAGAGTACG
The DNA here is from genome assembly GCA_021605145.1 of Aegilops bicornis. Classification (NCBI taxonomy): domain Eukaryota; kingdom Viridiplantae; phylum Streptophyta; class Magnoliopsida; order Poales; family Poaceae; genus Aegilops; species Aegilops bicornis. Next base: position 73,754,725 of record CM038671.1, on the reverse strand, counting down.
CAGTGCGAGGTTACGGTCTACACTCAACCTGCCGATGGCGTTGATGGGACTCCACACCCGTTTGATTGTTTCCGCTGAGTATTATGAGGTATATATCATTTTACCTTATTTATACATGTGATTGCACTTTGATATATACATTGATGTACTGTGTGTGCCGACATCTTGATCCGTGGATGGCAGATACCACGAGGCTTGACCGTCTGAGGTCGGGTCGCTACATGAAGGCGCCAACAAACTGATGGCACAGGTCTGCCCAAGAGGATATGGAGCTGTCCGGCAAGTGCATGAGCCAAGATCGGCGTTGGGCTTGAGCACGGCGGGGAAGTAGTTGGCGAGGATCTTGTCGTCCCGTCCCCCGCAGCCTCGCACCGCGATGGTGTAGATGCTTTGAGGAACTCCGACGGATGCGTCCTGCCATCATACTTCTCCTAAGCGCGTCTGGTTTGAAGTTTTTACGGCTGGGCCGCTCGGACTTCTGACGGCAGCTCTCGAGTGAACGCAGGGCAACCTACAGCGTCTGACAAATCGCTGGCTCCTCCGGTAGCATGTCAGCGGAAGGCCTAAGCGCGCTTGTTCGGATCGACGTCGCGCTTCTCTTGGGCGCTCGATCGCAGTTCGAGCGTCCTCTTGTTGTCGCTCATGAAGAACTTGGCGCTGATCGCGGCGAGCTTCAGCGGATCCGACGCAGCGCAGTTGGAGTCGCTGTCGAGGTGGATCCGGTGAGTCGGCGATCTTGGCCTTCTTGGCGGAGAAGTGCAAGGTGGTTGCACCTCCGACAGTCTCGTCGCCACCGGCTCGTGCCTTTGTCGTCTCGCGGGCAATGATGGCGTTAGTTGCCGTGGGCGTCGCCGTTAGCAAAGCCGATGAGGCTCTACGGATAGTGGCCCTCCACTCGTCGACCTTGTCGGCCGTTGGAGGGTAGTCGAAATGGCTGAGCTCGCGGTAGCTTCTGGCAGTAGTGGCGGCATTGGAGAAGCGGTGCGAGGCGGGACACGCTCGGACTTCTAACTACGTTAGAAGGAGCAGCACCCGTCCGGCGACCGTATCTCACTCGTGCCAGCATGTTGGCGCGCATGCTGGTCTTGAGGGTCTCGATCCAGCGAGCGTATGGCGTTGTGAGCGCCATGGCGTTATTGGTCCTGCGTCTCTGAGATGGGCGCGGGGATGCGCGGACGCCGAGGTTTGCGAGCCTTGTCCTTGGACTTGGCAATGTCGCGAGCACCTTCGTCGGCGCCCGTTCCTCCGCCAGCGTCGCCCCCACCACCCGTTTGCTGCGGTGAGGGTGGGTATAGCGGATAGCTCTGCTTTGCCGCCGAAGCCTTCTTCTTGGTGGCATGTTGAGGAAGATGTTGATGACGCTGCTCGTGTGAGCGCGGATCAGATTCACACGGCCTCGGCGCCCCTACCGGGCGCCAAAGATGTCGGGAGGCTGATCGTACCCACGGACACCTATGGGGCGGCGGACCGAGCCCCTTGTGGTTTGGAGGGGCGGAGATCACCACGAAGAGCGGATCGAGGCGAGCACACAAGCAGTTTACCCAGCTTCGAGCTCCGGAGAGATAAAACTCCTACTGCTGCTTGTTTGATCTATTGTGTTCTTGCTAGGGAGCAATGAGAGCTACAAAACCTAGCGTGAGTGTATCTGGTCTCGAGTGAGTCGAATGAACCGAACCAGTCGAACCCCTTCTACGTTGCGCATGGGCCTCCTTTTATATGCTCAAGGGGTCTCCGACAGGTGGCAACATAGGCGGGGGTACAAATGTAAAACAGGAGTTGGTACACCTACTCGAGCGATTATACGATGCAAAATACCTAACTTTCGGCGACAAGGGACAAAAACAATAAATGCCCGTCGATTGTCGCCCGACGATTACAAGCGAGAGGCCGTCAGGTGCGCCTCCGCTCGCCACGATGGCAAGCTTGCCAGCGCTGCTTATCGCTGCTCTCCGCTGGCTGCACAGCAGCTCGACACGCGCGCATGGAACGGTCCCATGGCGACACATCGCTGGATGAGCTGGAGCGGAGATGGAGAGAAGTCGCATGCAGCGGCAAGCGCCTTGCCGCGGCCGAATCCTTGTCGCGCCCGGAGGCTTGTCGCGCTCCGAGCCTTCCCGGCAAGCTCCTCTTGCCGGGGCCTTGTCTTCTGCATGCAGAGGTGGCCTTCCCGACAAACTCCTCTTGTCGGGGCCTTGTCTTCTTAATCAAATACTTTGTTCTTGAATGGCTCCAAAGGAGCCACGGAGGATCTTGGCGGTGACGAGGCAAACCCTGCTGCGGGGTGCTACAATTGTCCGTGCACGAGTACGGGATACTAGGGTACCCCTACTCTAGTACACCGACATACTAGTTGGAATAGCTTCTACCCACTTAGTAACATAATCAACAGCAACCAAAATATGAGTATACCCATTAGAGGAAGGAAAAGGTCCCATGTAATCAAATCCACAAACATCAAATGGCTCAACAGCAAGTGAATAATTCATAGGCATTTCTTGACGCTTACCGATATTACCTATTCTTTGACATTCATGACAAGATAAGATGAACTTATGAGCATCCTTGAAGAGAGTAGGCCAATAAAATCCTGATTGCAATACCTTGTGAGCAGTTCTGTCTCCCGCATGATGCCCTCCATAAGCTTCGGAGTGAAATTTCCATAGGATTTGTTCTTGTTCATGCTCAAGTGAACACCGTCTAATAATACCATCTACTCCTTCTTTATAAAGATGTGGGTCATCCCAAAAGTAATGTCTTAAATCATAGAAGAATTTTTTTTCTGTTGTTGGTATGTGAAACTAGGTGGTAAATATTTAGCAACAATGTAATTAGCATAGTCGGCATACCAAGGAGTGTTATGAGAAACATTTATTGCACCTTGCTCATCAGGAAAACTATCATCAATAGGTAGTGGGTCATCAAGAATATTTTCAAGCCTAGACAAGTTATCGGCCACGGGGTTCTCCGCTCCTTTTCTATCAGCGATATGCAAATTGAATTCTTGTAGCAAGAGAACCCATCGAATAAGCCTAGGTTATGCATCTTTCTTTTCCATAAGATACTTTGTTGCAGCATGATCAGTGTGAAGAATTACTTTTGAATCTACAATGTAGGATCTAATTTTATCATAAGCAAACACCACTCCTAGAAATTCTTTTTCAGTAGTAGCATAATTTGTTTGTGCATTGTCTAGAGTTTTACTTGTGTAGTGAATAACATTCAGTTTCTTATCAACTCTTTGTCCTAGAACAGCACCAATAGTATAATCACTAGCATCAGACATAATTTCAAAAGGCAATTTCAAATCAGGTGGTTGAACAATAGGAGCAGAAATTAAGGCTTTCTTGAGTGTTCCGAAGGCTTCTAAACAATCATCATAAAAAACAAAAGGAATATCCTTTTGCAAAGGATTTGTAAGAGGCCTAGAAATTTTAGAAAAGTGTTTGATAAATCTCCTATAGAAACCAGCATGACCAAGGAAACTACGAATACCTTTGATATCTTTAGGACATGGCATTTTCTCAATTGCATCAACCTTAGCTTTGTCCACCTCAATACCTCTTTCAGAAATTTTATGGCCTAAAACAATACCTTCATTAACCATAAAGTGGCACTTCTCCCAATTCAAGTCAAGATTTGTTTGCTCACATCTCTGCAAAACTCGATCAAGATTGCTTAAACAATCATCAAAAGACTTCCCATAAACCGAAAAGTCATCCATGAAAACCTCAATAATCTTTTCACAAAAGGTAGAAGGTGCATTGCATAAACCAAAAGGCATACGTCTATAAGCATAAGTTCCAAAAGGACAAGTAAAAGTGGTCTTTTCTTGATCAGGTTGAGAAACAAGTATTTGCGAAAAACCAGAATATCCATCAAGGAAGCAACAAATGTGTGTGCTTAGATAATCTTTCTAGCATTTGATCAATAAAAGCCAGAGGGTAATGATCTTTCCTAGTTGCTTTGTTTAATTTTCTAAAATCAATTACCATTCTATAGCCGGTAACAATTCTTTGTGGAATAAGTTCATTCTTATCATTAGGAACAACAGTAATACCTCCTTTCTTAGGTACACAATGGACAAGACTTATCCATCTACTATCAGCTATAGGATAGATTATACCTGCTTCCAGAAGTTTTAATATTTCCGTTCTTACCACTTTTTTCATCTTCGGATTTAACCGACGTTGGTGATCAACAACGGGTTTACCATCAGGTTCCATATGGATGCCCTTTAAATCATCAAGAGTATACCCAATAGCAGCTCGTTGCTTTTTCAAAACTTTTAATAATCTTTCTTCTTCATGTTCTGGAAGGTTAGCACTAATAATAACAGGATATATCTTCTTCTCATCAAGATAAGCATATTTCAAAGGGTCTGGCAATTGTTTTAATTCAAACACAGGATCAGCTTTAGGTGGAGGAGGACCTCCTAGAGTTTCAATAGGCAAATTGTGCTTAAGCACATGTTGTTGTTTGAACAAGATTATATCTATTTAATTTCTTTCGTGCGTATGCAAATCACTTTCATGGTCTAGCAGATATTGTTCTAAAGGTCAGTAGGAGGTAAAACGATAGAAGCAAGACCAATAATTTCATCCTTACTAGGCAATTCTTTCTTATGATGCTTTCTACTAAACTTGGAAAAATTAAACTCATGAGACTCATCACCAAAGCTAACACCGACAGTTTGTTCTATTTTAGCATTAAGGGTATTCAAGAAAGGTCTACCAAAGATAATGGGACACAAGTCATCCTATGGGGAACCAAGAACAAGAAAATCAGTAGGGTATTTTATTTTCCCACACAAGACTTCAACATCTCTAACAATCCCAAGTGGTGTGATGGTGTCTCTATTAGCAAGTTTAATAGTAACATCTATGTCTTTTATCTCAGCGGGTGCTATGTCATTCATAATTTCTTGATATGAAGTAAAAGGAATAGCACTCACGCTAGTACCTATGTCACATAAACCATGATAATTGTGATCTCTTATCTTAGCTGAGACAACATGCATGCCATCAACAGGTCTATGTTTATCTTTTTCACCGGGTTTGGCAATTCTAGCAGCTTCATCACAGAAGTAAATAACATGTCCATCTATATTTTCAACCAGCAGATCCTTAACTATAGCAACACTAGGTTCTACTTTGATTTGTTCAGCTGGTTCAGGTGTTCTAATATAACTTTTATTGACCACAGTTGAAACTTTAGCATGTTGCTTCATCCTAACAGGGAAAGGTGGTTTTTCAATATAAGCAGTAGGAACAACTGGATCAACATTATAAATAATAGTTCCATCTTTAGCTATTACTGTTTCTTTAATTTCTTATTTAATAGGGGGATGATATTTAAACCACTTCTCTTTAGGGAGATCAACATGAGTAGCAAAAGACTCACAAAAGGAGGCTAAAATCTCAGAGTCAAGTCCATATTTAGTGCTAAACTTTTGAAAAGCATCAGTATTCATAAAAGATTTAACACAATCAAACTTAAGATTAATACCTAACTCTTTACCTTCCTCGAGTTCCCAATCTTCAGAGTTGCGTTTAATTCTTTCTAAAGGATCCCATCGGAATTCAATAGGCTTGTTCATAAGGGAACCAGTACAAGAAGTATCGAGCATGGACCGGTCATTATAAGAAAGCTGAACATAAAAATTCTGAATAATAATTTATCTTGAGAGGTCATGTTTGGGGCATGAATATAACATTGACTTAAGCCTCCCCCAAGCTAGAGCGATACTTTCTCCTTCACGAGGCCAAAAATTATATATACAATTCCGATCACGATGAACTAGATGCATAGGATACATTTTTTGGTGAAACTCCAATATCAATCAATTCCAATTCCAAGATCCAATATCATCGCATAGCCTATACCATGCCAATGCTTTTCCCTTCAAAGATAAAGGGAAAACCTTCTTCTTAGCTTCATCTCCGGGTAAACCTACAAGGTTAAACAATCCACAAATTTCATCCGCATATATCAAGTGCATATCAGGATATCCAGTTCCATCTCCTGCATAAGGATTAGCTAGTAGTTGTTCTATCATACCCGAAGGAATTTCATATTCAGTATTTTCAGTAGGTGCAGTGGGTTGAGGGGCAACTAATTGTGGTTCCGATTGAGCTGAAGAACCCCGAACAAACCCTCAAAGGATTGTTATCCATAGTAACAAGTGACAATAAATTTCAGCACGTAGTAATAATTTTTCCTTACCAAGAGTGCTTCACTCCCCGGCAACGGCGCCAGAAAAGAGCCTTGATGACCCACAAGTATATGAGATCAATCGTAGTCCTTTCGACAAGTAAGAGTGTCGAACCCAACGAGGAGCAGAAGGAAATGACAAGTGGTTTTCAGCAAGGTATCTCTGCAAGCACAGAAATTATAAATAATGAGTAGTTTCATAGCAAAATAATTTGTAACAAGCAACTAATGATAATAGTAACAAAAGTGCAGCAAGGTAGCCCAATCCTTTTGAGGCAAAGGACAGACCAAAACGGTCTCTTATGATAAGCAAAGCGTTCTTGAGGGTACACGGGAATTTCATCTAGTCACTTTCATCATGTGGTTTGATTTGTGTTCGCTACTTTGATAATTTTATATGTGGGTGGACCGGTGCTTAGGTGATGTTCTTACTTGAACAAACCTCCTACTTATGATTAACCCCCTCGTAAGCATCCGCAACTACAAGAAAAGTATAAAGAATAAATTCTAACCATAGCATTAAAATTTTGGATCCAATTTAGTCCCTTACGGAATAGCGCATAAACTAGGGTTTAAGCTTCTGTCACTCTCGCAACCCATCATCTAATTACTACTCCACAATGCATTCCCTTAGGCCCAAATATGGTGAAGCGTCATGTAGTAGACATTCACATGACACCACTAAGGAATCACAACATACATACCATCAAAATATCAAACACATATAAAATTCACATGATTACTTGCAACAAGATTTCTCCCGTGACCTCAAGAACAAAAGTAACTACTCACGAATGATAATCATGCTCTAGATCAGAGGGGTATTAAATAGCATAATGGATCTGAACATATAATCTTCCACCAAATAAACCATATAGTGATCAACTACAAGATGTAATCAACACTACTAGTCACTGAGGGAGTCCTGGATTAGGGGGTATCCGGACAGCCGGACTGTGTACAACGTCCGGACTATTGAAGCGTGAAGATACAAGACTCAAGACTTCGGCCCGTGTCCGGATGGGACTTTCCTTGGCGTGGAAGGCAAGCTTGGCGATCCGGATATCATATTTCCTTCCTTGTAACCGACTCCATGTAAACCCTAGCCCTCTCCGGTGTCTATATAAACCGGAGAGGTTGGTCCTTAGAAGGCCGATCACAATTACAATCATACCATCATAGGCTAGCTCTTAGGGTTTAGCCTCTACGATCTCGTGGTAGATCTACTCTTCTACCCATATCATCAATATTAATCAAGCAGGAAGTAGGGTTTTACCTCCATCGAGAGGGCCCGAACCTGGGTAAACATCTGTGTCCGTTGCTTCCTGTTACCATCAGCCTTGACGCACAGATCGGGGCCCCCTACCCGAGATCCGTCGGTTTTGACACCGACATTGGTGCTTTCATTGAGAGTTCCTATGTGTCGTCGCCGTCAGGCTCGATGGCTCCTTCGATCAACATCAACGACACTGTCCAGGGCGAGACTTTCCTCCCCGGACAGATCTTCGTGTTCGGCGGCTTCAGACCGCTGAGCAACTTCGCTTGGCCATCCGAGGAGATCGACAGCTCGCCCCAGCCACGAGTCAGGTTCGGAAACCTGAACTACACGGCGGATATCCGCGGGGACTTGATCTTCAATGGAGTTGGGCCTATGCCAGGAGCACCGGACAGTCTCGATGAGCACGGCTTAGACCTGCCATCGGACGAAGCTCGGGGTATCGCCCCCGTAGTATCTCCGGACCTAGATCCGGAGCAGGCCGTGCCGTTTAAGGACGGAGGGATGGACCCCGCCCCGCCGGTCGCGCACTCATTGGCGGCAGAGCCGAACACGGGCCTTACCCGTGTAGCGTCCTGTGAATCCGGACCCCCAGATTCGTATCCGGACGTTGATTCCGGTCGGCACACTCCCGATCCGGTCGAGCCAGGTGGGACTCCGGTAAAGGAGTTCACTGCGGCGGATATCTTCCAACACTCGCCCTTCGGCGACATGCTGAACTCATTAAAGCCCCTCTCTTTGTCAGGAGGCTCTTGGCCGAACTACGTCCGGCTCGAGTGGGAAGCAGGCGATGAAGGAATGCTTTGCCCACCCACCACCCACTTCATTGCCAGAGTCGATGATTTAACCGATGTGATTGACTTTGACTCCGAAGACATCGATGGTATGAACGACGATGCATGAGAATCACAAGAGCCACCGGTCACTGGGCGGTGGATAGCCGCCTATCCCCATAATATACATATTGCAGACACTCCGAAGGAAACCAATGGTGATGAGGCAGTGGAGGATAATCCCCCAGGGGGAAAAGCAAAGTATGGGCGTCGTCGGCGCCGCTCCGAGCCCCGCCACAGGAATACCGGCCCAGAAGTCGAAAACAATTCAGATGGCGCCAAAGATGAATATAACCCTAGTCGGCGTGCCTTTCATAAGGCCGGCCTGGCCACTGTGGGATACTTGGAGAGGGACAACTATACGCCCCCTTCCGGGGACGAGGCAAACCTCGGCAATGACGAATTCGGCGTGCCTGAAGATCCAGTGGAACAAGCTCGCTTCGAGCGATGGCTCATGGCCACGGCAAAAAGCCTGCAAAGGAAGCAGCAGCAGCTCAAGGCTGACCAAGATTCGCTGGTGGACAGATGGACCAAGGTCCTGGCCACTGAAAGATAAGGACCTGACCGCCCCGACAAAGGGCACAACCAGCCACCCCAACCTAAGAAGGAGAACTCAAGGCACATGCCCCGATGTCAACACACCACTACGGTCCAAAACAACAAGAAGGACACAAGAAGAAGCATACTCAAGCCCCGGCGCAACGGTCACAAGCGTCAAGTCAGGAAAGCTGGTGCTAACTTCAGCAACTCCCATTCCGGTCAATGGACAAAGAAGAGCTCAGACCTATCCGGCCCGAGCCACACACTAGATCAACCATGTGAAATTCATGGTACTCCCAGAAGGACGGCAAAGCATACCAATAGAGAATGCCAGATCCTCAAAGGAAAACAGCTGGCCACGTGCCGGAAACAATGAAGGGAGACTTCTGGTCAAGATACCCCCCCCTCCATAGAATACAAGTACGGTCGCTTGCCCCAGACCGCGCTGACCACAAACAACTTCGATTGCGTACCTAAGGACATAGCAAACCAGGGCTCCACACAACATAAAAACCCGCAGTGTGAAATCACCAACAACATCTCTTAAAAGATCTTTGGGAGGAAAGGCCAAGTTTTTACGGCCCATCACTCTAAGCAGTTGTCTTCGGATCACCAAACAAATACTCGCCAAAGAATAAATCTTGACACCTTCCCACCATGCGGTAATTTACCGTATGCTAGCAGAGACGAACCACGTTGGCTGGATCCGCGTGGTAAATAACTCGAGCCAACACCATGTGATGTAATCACACCTATGGGCAAGGCCGAACCCCGCCCTCGGGGCGGATATCATACAGATGCGGAGTAGCGAGTCACGCATGCCTATCAAGATTTTGATATGACAGGCGACTATCCGGACACCAATTGAGGAGTCCGCGCTACCCACCGGTATGGCAATTTGGGTTTACCAGGGCCCGATCAGGAGCCCTCGGACCAACCACAAGCGGACGCTCGGCTACCTCCGAGTATTTGCCTTACAAATCAACTTTGACGCAGAACAGGATAGGCGACGTGGAATCAGCCAGGGCACACAAGGATCCCCTCCCCTAAAAGAAGGCAGTCCGGATTCACTTCTGATCCACTAACAAACTCCCTCCAGTCTGGCCATCACAGGTTCCGCCAAAAAACACATCTTTTCATAATCATACATAGTACTCATATGCATAGACATATCATTTTACTACAATACGTAGACTTAAAATAACACTTACCGGCCGTCGCTTTTCATCGACACCTCGTGTTACGCCCGATTACGCCGAGGCTTCATATCTGACAATAAAGTCCGACCACCTTACGGGTAAATGCGGCACCCCGAACTTATAGCACTATATGCATCAGATCCGAATCATGTCTTGGGTCATTGGTTGGGTTTGCCCGACTCCCTTGTTTTGGTACCTTACATTCCGTTATATCGGCTAAGGTAGCGCAGGGGAACTACTGCGATTGTGTCCCGAATCTGTCGGACGAGCACCTCATTAGAGAAGGCCGAAAACCGACTGTCATGATATAGCGAGAGCTGGTCAGCTGTTCGAGAGGTTGTAAAATCCCTAAAGATTTATTTCGCACAACGCCATTATAAATGCAGAATGCGACGGATCGGTCTTACGATCGGTGCCAATAGAGCCCCTAGTTCGCCTTCTAACACTAGGGACTGCGCCGACCATACTCGAATTCCTATGGCTAAGTGAGAGTAATAAAGCCTTATAGTCCGATTGCACGGATGCGTGGCGATACGCCTCTGCAAAGGGACCCAACTATGGGATAAAGAGCGTTCGGATATATCGAACACCCCAGTATTGTTTTTACGTAAAGCGAAGCCGACGGTAGCCAACTCTCGGGATTTACATACATTAAGCGATCGCCTTTGGAAGAACATATGTTCAAACAAAACAGGCAATATATAAACGCCATAATCCCATATTACAAAAAGTGGCAGGAATGCCCTCACGGAAATATAATGTCTTTGGTACATTTATCCACCGCAAGGCGGGCCCCCTTTAATACACCTTCATAGTACAGTTCGGGCTTGCGATGCTCCTTACCCTCTGGCGGCCCCTCAGTCATCAGCTTCTCCGCGTCAAGCTTCCCCCAATGCACTTTTGCACAGGCGAATGCCATACGTGCACCCTCTATGCAGACCGACCGCTTAATAGCATCAAGCCGAGGACAATCACCCGCAATCCGCTTCACGAGCGAAATGGCGCTCGGAATTGGCTCCGCCGGCCACAGTAGGACAATCAAGTCCTTCATGGCTAGTTCGGCCGCTTTGGTGCGATTCGACCAGCTACTTCAGCTGATCGATAAAGGGCACCGGATAATTCGGTGCCAAATACTGCGACCAGAAATCCGTCTCCGCAGACTTCTTTTCCTCGGTTCGGTAGAATTGGGCGGCATCTGATATGCTGCGAGGAGGATCCGCAAACGCCCCTGGAAAATAAGAATTCAGCTTGCCGCTTAGAACTCTTCCATTATCATGAATAAATGGCTAAGAATATAGAAGGCCTTACCAGGCGCAACTTTCCGGGCATCTAGAATGTCCCGTACAGCACCTCGGGCTTCTTCCCGGGCATCTTCCATGACTTGGAGCGCTTGGGCGAGTTCGGCTTCTTTCTCTATTACACTTTGCTCCAAGCCCTCGCCTTTCTTCACAGCCTCCTGGAGCTCCCGCTCCATTTGTGACAACCACAACCTCGTGTTTTTCATGGAGTGCCTGTTCGGCGGCAGCCTTCTTGTTGGCATCATCCACAGCCTTCTTCAGTGCGTCGTATTTGGCACTCGCTCCTAGGGCATACAACACAAATACTTTTCAATAAGCACAATTACTTATTTGTGCCTAATGCAAGACAATGTTTTATCATACCTTGTTTATCTTCTAATTGCTTCCTCACGCGGCCAAGTTCTTCCTCGGCCCGTTCGAGCTCCGCTTGATTCGGACACTTCCGCATTATGAGCGGGTCGTCCTCTCCATGACGCCTTTGTATTCAAACAAAGAGGTACATGTCATTAACATAAGTTCCCACGACAAGAGAGGATTTGATCCCCTTGGCTCCCTCTCCTTTGGCCAGACGGTGTATCAGGGGCTACTACTCATATAATGACGATTCCTCAAAGGTTTCTTGGAAAACATACCTCAAAGGCCTTTATAAGGCCAAGGCAAGACTCGTTCAGCCCGCTCTCGGGGGACTGAATCTTTTCAACCACCGCACCCATAAGGGTCCGATGTTCATCGACGATAGACGCGTTCTTTAACGCCGTCGATTGACCGCGTGGCAGCTCTGTCCGAACAGAGGTTGCCGGCGGAGTAGGCAGGCCCCCCACCATTGAAGGTGGCTGCTCGCCCGATCCGGGGGCCTTAGAGGTCTCCCGGACCTTGTCCGGCTGTGGGCCGAACCCAAGGTCGCCCCCGCTGACGGCACACTCCGGGGCCATCGCTCTCGTGTGTCCGGACCCAGTGATACACCCCCTGGTCCGAGCCCCATTGAGACGACACCGCAATGTTGTGCCGGGACTTTGGGGAAGGGGCCTCTGGAGGCGTCTCGCTCGCCAAAGCGTCCGAGCTCAGCGAATCATCGGATGAGGACTGGCCGGCACGGGACCTCGCCGAACTGTGCAAAATATAGCAACAGTTAAAACTATTATACCCAAAAACAATCCCGGACGCATATGCATGTTCGGATCTTGTACACTTATGACTTCTCCAGGGGCTGGGCCCCGGGATCCCACTCCGGACTGCTGTCGGCAGCTGTGGTGGATGCCTCTAGGAGGGAACCTTTTCTCCTCTTGGGCGATTCGGCCTCCAGGGACAAGGAACCTACGCGCTTCTTCCCACCTCCAGAATGAGGCTCGCCCTCCTCTGCTTCTTCCTCTTCCTATTCCGAACAGGGAGCATCGCTTGAGTCTTCGAAATTTGCGTCCGAAGCCTCGCGGTGACGGAGGCCACTCCGGGTCTTCTTGACCTTCTTGGAGGCCTCCTTCTTCGGTGCCTCGTAAGGCGGGGACCAACATCTTCATCGAGAAGAGGTCCGGCGGTTCCTCCGACAGCAGGGCGAGACGGTGCATCCGCTCCACTTTCTTTATCCATCCCTGAGGTCACGATGAAATTCGATTAGGATGTTTCCCCCATGACATGCCAGCTGAAGTGTAACATCCCAAAATTTCAATTTGGAATGTTATACATAGGTCATCCATGCATATCATATTTTATTGCATCTTCGTTTGCAATCCTTGAAATCCTAAGCAACTCAAGGACCCTCGGAGAGAGTTGGGGATTTTTCCGATTTTCAAATTTGAATTTTATCAAATAATGAAGACGAGGATTTTGCTTTTAATTATTCTCTCTCTGGAAAATATTTCATTTTGAAATAATAAATGAGAGGAGATAATATGACTTCTCCAAAATAATTGAAATATCGGAGGAAAAAGTGTTAAAATCATTATTTGGATTTTATTTGATTTTAGTTGGAATTTTATTTGCCCTAGAAAAATTTGCATGTTTTTAAAAATTGCATTTTAGGAGCCAAGAAAAGTTCATCTTGTTCTAAATATTTTATTTAGACGGAGAAAACTTGTTTTGGTATTTTTAGATTTTTATTTATTTTCTAGGATTTTCCTAAGTTTCAGCGGAACGTTTTAAAAAAAAAGAGACCGTGCCCGACTTGGCCTAGGGCCCAGCCGAGCAGTCGTGACCGCCACCATGCCGCCGCCTCCTGCAGCCTTCGCCGCCCGCCGCCCGCCTCGGACGGAGTCCGAGTGGGACTCGACTCCCGCCGCCTTGCCCCTCCTCCAAGTAGCCGCCCCGCCCCTTTAAATAGCCCCCCTCTAACCACCACCACCACCACCATCGGGCCGGAGCCGCCCGAGCCCGCCGCGCCTCCCGCTGCCACCCCGCACCCCGAGCCCCGCCGCCCCTCGCCGAGCCCCGCCGGAGCCGCCCGCCTCGCCAGACGACCTCGCCGGAGGTAGCCACCCGCCGCCCGGTTTTTTTAAGAAAAACCCCTTCAGTTTTTTTTAGAAAAACCCTAGTTCGTTTTTTATATAGATCAATTTTATTTTTTCCGGTTTATTTACTTAGCGAGCGTTCGCTCGTTCGTTCGTTTTAACGAACATGTTCATCGTTTAGTTTCTGCTAACGAACGTTCGTTCGTTAAGCCGTTCGTCGTTTTTCTTTTATCAGATTTATTCCGCGATTTTGCTAATCGCGATTCCTGATCCGCTTTTCGTTCTAGTTTAACTTTTCGCTCGTTTATCGGAATCAGGCGATTCAAGCGCCTGGAGTTTCATCTCGAAACCCTCTTTCCGAATAGTCAACTCAAACAAGCTTTTGTCGCTGTAAAATTTGACCCTAGTTCAGATTAGTAAACGGATCTTATTTCTTTCGTCGTTTGAGTTTCGTTGCTCCGTTTCGTTTGATTCTTTTTGCGAACCGGAGTTCTTAATTTGAACTTTCTGGTCGGCCTCTTTCAGTTGAAGTTTCATTTTGTGCATCTTTTCTTGTTGCTTATGTATGTATTGTTTGCTTGCGATAGAATTCCAGGAGTGCGAAGCGTGTTACTACGAGTCTCTAGGATTCACGGATCGTCAGCAAGGCAAGTAACACTTTGATCATACTCTTTCCATACCCAGTTTTTATGCATAAGCTTCAACCCTCAAACATTGCATGTTTAGGATGTCATTAACTTGTGGGTTGGGAAGTAGTAGTTGATGAGGTAGGAACCTATTGCCCCGTTACATTCAAACCCTTGGGAGTTACTTCTACGTGTTGCTATTATTTCTATGCTATGCTCGTAGACGTGGTTTGGGTTTGAGTGAATCCATAAGAGATGTGAGATTGTTAATTAATGTTTTACTTTAAGGTGGCAACTTTAATACACATCTGGGTGGATTGAGGCACCTGGGGAACCCAGTGTTGTCTGTTTTTTTTTTTGGAAATACCGGGGTACCCGTGTGATCTTCCTATGAACAGCCACCCAGGCTCAAAGGGAACTGAGTTTATTCATGCTAGAAACTTCCGTGTGCAGCCACAATCTATTATGGGCTCTAGCATAGTTGAGTAAGTTACGTGAAGCTCTTGAAGAGGTAGATCAGCAGGTAGTGGGTTTTGTAGGTTTGGTATGGTAAACCCTGAGTAGAGAGTTAATGTTTCTGAAAGACTATGTCTCGTTCATCCGTTTCTCAAACACCATGTAGTGTGAGAAATCAACGGAGGCGATCGAGTCTTGTGGGGAAAAGTGCGCAAACCTCTGCAGAGTGTACAATCTAATCATGGTTAGCCGTGTCCCCGGTTATGGACAATTCTGAGTATCTAGTACTTGAGTATTCACATGTATCTCATCACTCTTGTCGGGGGAGGCTGATCTGGCCCACGAACACCTATGGGACCGACAGACCGAGCCCCTTTTGGTTCGGCGGGGGGCGGAGGTCGCACGAAGAGCAGATCGAGGCGAAGAACACGAGCGGTTTACCCAGCTTCGGTGCTCTCCGGAGAGATAACACTCCTACTGCTACATGTCTGAGTGTATTGAGTTCTTGCTCAAGGAGCGCTGAGTGCTACAGTACACACAAGCTGCTAACGAGATCGAGCGTGGGTGTTCTCTGGCTTCGAACCTCTCTCCCCCTTCTATGTTGCGCATGGGCCTACTTTTATATGCTCAAGGGGTCTCTGACAGGTGGCAACGTAGACAAGGGTAAAAATGGAAAAGGAGTGGTTGGTACAGCTACTTGTACAGTGTATCATACCTAACCACATCGGCGGGGACAAAGGCATTAAATGCCCGTCTATGTCGCCCTAACGGTGCAAATAGGGACCGTGAGGGCCGCCACCGCTCGCCCCGAGGGCAATCTGGTCAGCGCCGCGTACCACCGCGCGCATCGGCGGCTGCACTGACCTCTCGCCACCTTGGCGCTGGAAAGGTCTCGAGGCGACACGTTAGTGGATGTCTTTGGAGCGCGATTCTGAGTGGTGGTGATGCCATGACAAGCGCCTTGCCACGGTTGTTGTCTTGTCGCGTCCGGAAGCTTGTCGCTCACGGGCCTTCCGGCAAGCTCCTCTTACTGGGGCCTTGTCTCCTAGGTGCCTTGGGTGGCCTTCCCGGCAAGCTCCTCTTGCCGGGGCCTTGTCTCCCAGGCTTGAATACTTTGTTCTTGAATGGCTCCAAAGGAACCACGGAGGACCTTGGCGGTCACCCGGTAAGCCTTGCCGCGGAGGGCTGCAACTGCCCGTGCACAAGTTCGGGATACTAGGGTACCCCTACTCTAGTACTCCGACAGGAGCCCCCGGGCCTGGGCCACACACGGTGCCGAGCGCTGTTGGGCCAGGCCAAAAGCCCAAAACAGCATCGGCACGCAGCGCAGCCCCAGCAGCCCCCAGCGTAAGTATATGGTTTACTTCCTGGCATTAGGCGTGCATGGGTGCCCTTTCTTTGCTGATATCGGCTGGCGATTTGTGTAGGAGCGAGCAGCCTTACTAGGAGTGCCTGAAGCCGCTCTCGACATGCCTTCTGCTTGACTACACCGCCAAGGGAGGATTCCCGGCAAGGGAGCGTTCTCCGGCAAGGGAGACTTCTCCGGCAAGGCAGCTCTCGACAAGGGCAGCTCTCCGGCAAGGGGCAGCTCAGCGATCCCACAGTGGCGGAGACCATATTCTGCAGAACCCTAGCACGGGTAATCCTCTTGCTTGAAAACTTACCTTGTGTTCTTCTTCTTCTGATTTTCTTTTGAATATTTGCTTGACTTTTCTTCATTTTCGGTCGTCAGATCCATCAGCCACTGAGCCAATGGAGACCGAGGCCGCTGGCGAGGAGGGCCTTGGCAACATCTTGGCAACGCTGCTGCCATCGGAGAAGAAGCTGGCGCTACGAGCCCGCCGGCGAAGAGGCCGCCAAAGCTGCCACCGCAGAAGCTCGCGAGGGGTCCGGCGATCGCACTGACGGCCCTGAGGCCGCAGGAGCGCCAGGCGCTACGCCGACCGCCGATCCCTCGGCAGCTGCGGCAGCATCCTTTGCTTCCTTGAGAGCCCCCGGCGGTCGGCGTGGAATTAGGCCGCCCGCTTTCTTTTTCTTGCCGCCACTGGTCATGTTATGAGAACAATCCATTAGAGCTGCGACAAGCTATCTTGTAATATAACTCTATTTCGGATAGCAATTGCTATGTTATTTCCTTTACTTGGTTACTTCCTTTGTATGTTTTTCCCCTACGCTTTTAGGGAACTTGTCGGCGTGAGCACACAGGCATGGCCGAAGTCTTGAGACGTCGGCAACTTCTTTGGCAGTGCCGCTACTGACAAGAAACCTTGTCGCAACTAGTCATAACTCACTTAAGTTGTTGAGCGGACTTGAAACAAAGTAAGGGCGCAATCGCAGCTCACCTAAGTTGTTGAGCGGACTCGAAACAAAGTAAGGGCGCGATCGCAGCTCACTTAAGTTGTTGAGCGGACTCGAAACAAAGTAAGGGCGCAACTAGCTACGAGTTGGTTCCTCCGCGCACAGGTTTTCCATACAAATTACGGTCGTTCGAGGAAGATAACTTAAAAAATTTCAAACTGATTGCTCAAACCTTAGCAACTTAGCTTTTCTGTCGTTTGCTTCCCGGTAAGGCTAGACTTCCTTGAGCGACGCTTGGTCCACACCATTATCTTCTCCTTTCCCCCCGGCAAGCTTGTGGGCGAGGGAACCTTCCTTTCTTTGAGAAAGAGAAAGAAGAGAAAATAAAGATATGGATCCTTATGGCTCGTTATTGCTTACCGGGGGTAGGTGCTGCACAAAGTGTCAGATAACGCATGCAAATAGAAGTAGAAAGCATGAAATTGACAAGATGTGCGAAGCACGTTAGCTTCATTTATGCACGGGGTCTGCGTCCGGCTTTGTACAAAGGATTACATGCAACATCGGCAAGACTTGTACAAAAGGTGGTTGCGGAGCAGGTTCGACAACCGCCTTCTGAGTAAAACTTACGAAGATGCTCAACGTTCGAGTTGCTCACCGGAGTGCCATCTTCGGTCTCAAAGCGGAACAACGCCAGGCCTAGTGACTCGTTTCACCCGGTAAGGGCCTTCCCACTTTGGCGTCAACTTGTTGGAATTCTTGGCGGACTGAGCAGCGAAGAACAAGGTCGCCTTCCTCGAGACTCCTGGCATTAACTGCGGCTATGGTAGCGGCGCCAAAGCTTGCTAGTATCGAGCAGCTCGTCTGACAGCAACAAGACGATCCTCCTCAAGGAGCGGTAGCGTCATCTTGTCTCAACCGCTCTTGCTCAAGCTCATCATAGCGAGCACTCGAGGTGATCCGTGTCTGAGTTCCGTGGGGAGAACTGCCTGCTCCATAGACTAGGCGAAAGGTGTCGGCGGTGGCTCGATTTGGCGTCGTCTGATCGACCAAAGAACCACCGGCACATCTGCTGTTGCTGCGGGAAAATCTGCTTCCACGGCGGGGAACTGCGGCTCGGCCGAGCTTGACGTTCCCGGCAAGTTTGGCGGAGCAAAACTTGTCGGGGCGTCTGCTTCAACGGAACAAACCCTAGGGCTTGCCGGGAGCAGACTGCTCCTCGGCACTTGCCGGTGGAGCTCGATGGTGCGTCCTCAGCGGTGGCGCAGCACTCCGAAGAGGTGCGCTTGCCGGAGTGGGCATCGAGCTCTTGCGGACTTGGGCGTCTGCTTCAGCGGAACAAACCCTAGGGCTTGCCGAGCAGACTGCTCCTCGGCACTTGCCGGTGGAGCTCGATGGTGCGTCCTCGGCGGTAGCGCAGCACTCCAAAGAGGTGCGCTTGCGGAGTGGGCATCGAGGCTCTTGCGGACTTGGGCGTCTGCTTCAGCAGAAACAAACCCTAGGGCTTGCGGAGGCGGTGCTCCTCGGCACTTGCCGGTGGAGCTCGATGGTGCGTCCTCAACGGTAGCGCAGCACTCCGAAGAGGTTCGCTTGCTGGAGTGGGCATCGAGCTCTTGCGGACTTGGGCGCTGCTTCAACGGAACAAACCCTAGGGCTTGCAGGCGGACTGCTCCTCGGCACTTGCCGGTGGAGCTCGATGGTGCGTCCTCGGCAGTAGCGCAGCACTCAAGAGGTGCGCTTGCCGGAGTGGGCATCGAGCTCTTGCCGGACTTGGGCGTCTGCTTCAGCGGAACAAACCCTAGGGCTTGCGGGCAGACTGCTCCTCAGCACTTGCCGGTGGAGCTCGATGGTGCGTCCTCGACGGTAGCGCATCACTCCGAAGAGGTGCGCTTGCCGGAGTGGGCATCAGAGCTCTACCGGACTTGGTCTTGATCTTGAGGACCTTCTTGATGGCGACTTCGGGAAGCTCTGCGTAGATCCATCCTTGTCGGGACCAGAGCTTGCCGGTGAAGCCCCCTGCTCGTCGCTGGATGCATCTGCCATGGTTGCTAGCTCATCATCTGTCTCCCTTCCTCAGCACGTGCACACTTGTCGGCCAGGGCATATAACTCACTGACGTCTCTGATCTTGCACATCGCCATCTCCTCCCGCATCCTGCGGTTTCGCACGTTCTGATGGAACGCGCTGATTACCGCGGCAGTGGACATCTGAGATGTTGTCTTTGTCTGTGGCTGAATCTCTGAATGTAATTGCAGGGGCTCTCCTTCCTTCAGGCGGCGAGATGAAGGTCGCTTTCTTGGCCATGGGGCTTGTGGCGCTGTAAAAGCGCCGACGAACTGATGGCATAGATCTGCCCAAGAGGATATGGAGTTCTCCGGCAAGTGCATGAGCGAGGATCGACATTGGGCTTGAGCACCGGTGAAGTAGTTGGCGGGATCTTGTCATCTCGCCCCGGCAACTTGCACGATGGTGTAGATCTTTGAGGAACTCCAACGGATCGTCTTGTCGTCGTGCTTCTCTGCAGTGCGTGCGGCTTGAAATTCTTCTTCTTTGGGCCCTTTGGACTTGTCGCAGCTCACGAGTGAGCAGCGGGGCAACCTACAGCGTCACGGCAAGTCGCTGGTTCCCTGGCGCATGCATGTCGACGAGAGGGCCCAGTAGCGTTGGTTGGATTGGCCTTGGCGCTTCTCTTGGCGCTCGATCACGAGTTCGGCGTCTTCTTGTTGTCGTTAAGTGAAGAACTTGGCGCTGATCGCGACGAGCTCGTGGATCCGATGATGCGGTGGAGTCGCTGTCGAGGTGGATCCGCGAGTCGGCGATCTTGGCCTTCGGGCGGAGAGTGCATGGTGGTTGCACCCCACGGTTTCGTCGCCACCGGCTCGTGTTTGGCAGTCTGCCGCGGCAGCAACGCGCCAGCTGCCGCGGCGTCGCCGTTGGCAAAGCCGATGAGACTACGAATGGTGGCCTCCATTCGCCGACCTTGTCGGCTGTTGGAGGGTAATCCAGAGGCGATTGAGCTCTCGCCAAAGCTTCTGCTGGAGTGGTGGGTGGCGATGGCGAGCGGCGCGAGGCGGGATATGCTCGGACTTCTAACTATGTTAGAAGGAGCGATATCCCGTCGGCGACCGATGCCTCGCTTCAGCGCCGACATGTTGGCGTGCATGCTGGTCTTAAGCATCCCGAGATCCACCAGCTCGATCTTGGTCCAACGGCGTATGGCGTTGTGAATACCATGGCGTTGTCGGTCCCGCGCCTCTGAGACGGGAGGCGGTGCATGTCTGAGACGCCGAGGTCTGCGCAGCCTTGTCCTTGGACTTGGCAGCACCGTGGGCTCCCCCGTCGACGTCCATTCTTCCGCGGGTGTCTACCCCACCACCCGTTTGCTCCGGTGGTGGTGGGTTCGACGCGGACGGAACATCTGCCGCCGAAGCCTTCTTCTTCGGTGGCATGTCGATGAAGATGATGAAGATCTAGCTCGTGTGGACGCCGGATCAGGTTCACACAATCTCGACGCCCCCTACCTGGCGCGCCAAAGATGTCGGGGGAGGCTTATCTGGCCCACAAACACCTATGGGACAAGCGGACCGAGCCCTTTTTGGTTCGGCGGGGGGCGGAGGTCGCACGAAGAGCAGATCGAGGCGAAGCACACGAGCGGTTTACCCAGCTTCGGAGCTCTTTGGAGAGATAACACTCCTACTGCTGCATGTCTGAGTGTATTGAGTTCTTGCTCAAGGAGCGCTGAGTGCTACAATACACACAAGCTGCTAACGAGACCGAGCGTGGGTGTTCTCTGGCTTCGAACCTCTCTCCCCCTTCTACGTTGCGCATGGGCCTCCTTTTATATGCTCAAGGGGTCTCCGACAGGTGGCAACGTAGACAAGGGTAAAAATGGAAAAGGAGTGGTTGGTACAGCTACTTGTACAGTGTATCATACCTAACCCTGTCGGCGAGGGGACAAAGGCATTAAATGCCGTCTCACGTCGCCCTAACGGTGCAAACAGGGACCGTCGGGGCGCCACCGCTTCGCCACGATGGCAATCTTGTCGGTGCCTTACCACAGCGCGCACCGGCTGCCTGACCTCTCGCCACGCGCTGGAAAGGTCGAGGCGACACGTTAGTGGATGTGCTTTGGAGCGCAGTACTGAGTGGTGATGCCGCGGCAAGCGCCTTGCATGATTGTTGTCTTGTCGCGTCCGGAAGCTTGTCGCTCACCGGGCCTTCCCGGCAAGCTCCTCTTGCCGGGGCCTTGTCTCCTAGGTGCCTTGGGTAGCCTTCCTGGCAAGATCCTCTTGCCGGGGCCTTGTCTCCCAGGCTTGAATACTTTGTTCTTGAATGGCTCCAAAGGAACCACGTAGGACCTTGGCGGTCACCCGGTAAGCCTTGCCGCGGAGGGCTGCAACTGCCCGTGCACAAGTTCGGGATACTAGGGTACCCCTACTCTAGTACACCGACAACTCTTAACTAATATTGCTAGGATGTTAATTACCTTAATTGGGATTGAGTTGGGGTTATACCTTCTCAATGATGTTTCAACCACCATGATAGTGAAATTAAAATTTATTCCTTTGTTGTAGGGAAAAATTGGCTTTTTGCAAAAACTATAACCATAGAGCTTTCCACCAGCCAAATATGCATGTAGTGATAGCATTATTCTGTTATTGTTCTATTGTGTTACATTGCCAACATATTCCATGTGCTGACCCGTTCTCGGGCTGCAACGTATTATGTTGCAGACTTTTCGAACGAGGAGTAAGGTTTGATAGGTCGTTGCCGTGCAGCTCAGCTATGCCGTTGGAGTTGATGGACTCACTTTATCTTCCAAGCCTTCATTTTGTTATCGTATTAGATGGCCTTAAGCCATATTATTGTAATAAGTTCTCTTTTGAGACATTCGATGTAATAAGTGTGTGATTGCTACTCTATTATAAATCCTTGAAGTCTTGTGTGTGTCGGCATTCTTGATCCGAGGATGACAACTGAAACACGAGACTTGACCATCTCGAGGTCGGGTCGCTACAAGATGGTATCGAGCACCTGTTGAGTGTAGGACACAACCACTAAGATAAACCATAGGTCACTCTTCTCTACTCATTTCGACTCCTGTCCATTTTTTCACTCTTTAGGATGGCGGAGATGAAGAACAAGTTTGCACAACCGGATGAAGACACACCTTTTGGACGCCACTTGAAGGAAGTCACTAGGTACTTGAACATTGGAATACCAAGCTTCACCGGGACGTACAACGCCACTTTACCTGAAGAAGAGCGTTGGATGATTCAAGTACAAGTTCCGGGAAGGACATTCTCGCCAACCTCTAAGCCCATAGAGTTTTCTTTCGAAGCACCCACCTGGAGCCTTGGCAAGAGTATGTCAGCTCACATTACCATGGGATGCATTGGTGAAGTCTACAATAGGGAGCTTAAAGACAACACATACCAAATATGTGGGCTCCGAGACGAGCAATGGGAAGTAATCAGCACCAAGAAGGATAGGTCCATAACAGCTTACATCCAGGAGCTAAACCAGCACATTCGGCCTTGAGAGAACCAGATGTCTTGTGAACATGATGGATTTGAAGAAAGGCGAAAACTAGGATCATCGAGCTGGAGGAAGAACTCAAGTTTCTGGCGCAATGGATATGAGGAGGAAACCAAGACACTCTTTGGAGAAGAATGACGACCTAGTCAAGAAGATCGGAGTCTTCATGGGAGGATCGACACGGAAGAGGAAGAAGAAGATCCCACTTGTCCGGACAACTACATCATCATCGACGACACCGATTCCGAACCAAGTGATGATGACTATGAAGACGAAGCTGGAGCAGACATCATGGAGTCTTCCACCGATTAAAGTTTCTAGATGACCACCATATAATAGTAGTATTCCCCCATGTAACTAGTAATAGTTGATCACTTTTGCGATAGTCCTAGACCGTCTGTATGCCCTTGCTTGATTGATTGAATGAATGTTTGTGTTTGCCTCATGTGCATATCGGTAGTGTTTTCTCACTAGACCTCTTTCTATTCTAATATCTTCCATCTAAACCCACGAGATGCCTCCGAGACGTGACCCTGGTTTTTTTTTCCACCGGAGCTCACCTAGTTGATCCAGCAGCAAAATGCCTTGATGCAATTGCTAGTTCAGAACCAGGGTAATGCCAACAACAACAACAGCAACAACAACAACCCGCCGCCAGTGGACAATTTAGCCCGTTTTCTGAGGTTACAACCGCCGGTGTTTTCGGTAGCACCGAGCCAATAGTTCTTGATGATTGGCTACGCCCGTATTGGAAGGAGTTAACCACCGCGGGATGCACGGATCTTGAGAAGGTGCGCTTTGCCGCACATCAATTGGATGGACCGGCCAGCCGCATGGTGGGAGAATTACCGGCTACTTTTCCTATAGCCAATGTCACTTGGGACCGGTTCAACAAGCTTTTACATACGGCCCATGTCTCAACAGGAGCCATGCAGATGAAGAAGCGTGAGTTTACAACTTACACCAGGGGAACCGTCTTGTGACCCGATGCGTGGATGAGTTTAGCAAGTTATCACGCTATGCCCACGATGATGTGGCCACGGATGCATGAAGCGGGAGAAGTTTATGGAAGGGTTGAATGATGAGATGAGCATGCAGTTGATGGTGGCAACTTCCAACAATTACCCGAGTTGGTGGATAAGGCTCTAATGATTGAAGGAAAGCGGCTGACAAATTGAGAGGCGTAAGAGGAAATATGGACAAGGGAAGTACAACTCGAGGAGCTCACGGAAGCCTCGCTTAACCCCGAACTTCGGGAGGACTTGTTCATAACCATGGAGGTCATAACCATACTGGAGGTGGATCGCATAATCAAAATGGTGCGAAGAATGGGAATGGGAATGGAGCCAACAATAATCAGAATCGCTCTAACCCATCTACACCCGCCAAGAGGGACTTGAGCCAAGTTATTTGCTTTAAGTGCGGGAAGACAGGGCACTATGCCAATGACTGCCCTGAAGGAAGGAATGGAAACGGAAATGGGAGCACTGGGAAGAAGCCCAATCCATTCAACAAAGGACAAGTGAACCACGTTAACGTGGAGGAAGTTGAAGAAACGGCGGACCTTGGTAATAGGTAAGTTTTTGGTTCATTCATTTACCGCTCTTGTTCTTTTCGATACTGGTGCATCGCATTCATACATATCAAGGGGATTCATGGATAAGTTTAAGTTACCAACCCAAACCCTTAGGACCCCTCTTTTAGTAAGCTACTTGGGAGGCAGTACATGGCTAGCGAGATGGTGCACCCAGATACCCCTAATCATTGGCACGCATGTTTTTCCGTCGACCTAATTATCTTGGAGTCGCAAGGATTGGATGTGATATTAGGTATGGACTGGATGTCGAAGTATGGAGGAAGTATTGGTGTGCTAGCAAGTCAATTTATCTTACCACCGGAGGGAAAAGGATTAAGTATGTATCTAGGCATGTGCCTAGGAGGAGCCAAGTGAATACCCTCACGGGAGTTATGCAGAGGAAGTACACATGGTGAAAGATTTTCCGGATGTTTTCCCACAAGAGTTACCGGGCATGCCACGGATAGAGACATCGAGTTCTTGATAGAACTATTGCAGTGCTGGGGCCAATATCCAAGAGACCCTATCGGATACCCATAAATGATCTGGAGGAAATTAAAAAGCAGATCAAGGAGTTATTGGAGAAAGGTTATATTCGAAGGAGTTCATCACCTTGGGGAGCACCAGTACTTTTGGTGGAGAAGAAGGATAAATCCCTGAGGATGGTTGTTGATTACTGAGCACTGAATGAAGTAGCTATAAAGAACAAGTATCCATTACCAATGATTAATGATCTGTTTGATCAGTTGCAAGGAGCTAAGGTGTTTTCGAAGATTGATCTACGATCAGGATACCATCAGTTGAAGATCCGAGAGAAGGATATACCAAAGACAGCGTTTACCACACGGTATGGATTATATGAGTATACGGTCATGTCATTTGGACTGACTAACGCTCCTGCCTATTTCATGAGTATGATGAACAAGGTGTTCATGGAGTATTTGGACAAGTTTGTTGTGGTGTTTATTGATGATATTATGGTATACTCGAAGAACGAAGAGGAGCACGCGGAACACTTGCGTTTGGTTCTCGAGAAACTCAGGGAACACCAGTTATACGCCAAATTTAGCAAGTGCGAGTTTTGGTTGAAGGAAGTTGGATTTCTTGGGCATGTTATATCATGAGAGGGTATAGCAGTAGATCCCAGTAAGGTTCAGTCAGTCACTGAATGGTTGGCACCCACTTCAGTTGGCGAGATCCA
Organism: Aegilops bicornis; assembly: GCA_021605145.1. Taxonomy (NCBI): domain Eukaryota; kingdom Viridiplantae; phylum Streptophyta; class Magnoliopsida; order Poales; family Poaceae; genus Aegilops; species Aegilops bicornis. The sequence goes on along the minus strand of CM038671.1, from coordinate 73,729,233 downwards.
TGATTTCCTTGGTGGCAGGATATTATCGAAGATTCATTGAGAATTTTTCCAAGATTGCTAAACCAATGACTGAATTGCTAAAGAAGGATACTAAGTTCAAATGGGCGGAGGATTGTGAGGCCAGTTTTCAAGAGTTGAAGAAAGCGGTTGACTACAGCCCCAAAGGTCTTGACATTGCCAGATATACATAAGGAGTTTCAAGTGTATTGTGACGCCTCACGCTTGGGACTTGGATGTGTGCTTATGCAGGACGGAGAAGTTGTTTTGTATGCCTCACGACAACTAAAACCACATGAGTTGAACTATGCCACGCATGATTTGGAGTTAGCAGCCGTAGTGCATGCACTAAAGACCTGGAGACATTATCTCATTGGAAACCGTTGTGATGTGTACACGGATCATAAGAGTTTGAAGTACATTTTCACACAGAAGGAGTTGAACCTCAGACAAAGGAGATGGCTAGAGCTTATAAAGGATTACGATATGAAGCTACACTATCATCCAAGAAAGGCCAACATCGTAGCAGACGCTTTGAGCCGGAAAAGTTATGCTAATATCCTTGAAAGTAAAGGATTGCCAAAGGAGTTAGCTGAGGAGATCATGGAACTTCGGTTGGAAATTGTTCCAAGAGGTTTTATTGCAACCACGGAGGTTCAGTCGACATTGTTGGACAAGATTCGAGAAGCTCAGAAGGAGGACAAAGAAATTGCTGAAATAAGAGAGAAGATGGGAGAAGGTAAAGCCAAAGGTTTTCGCGAGGAAGAGCACTATACCTTGTGGTTTGAGGACCGAATTTACGTGCCCAACAATTCGGAGATCAGGAAGTTAATACTTCAGGAGGCCCATGACTTACCATACTCGATTCACCCAGCAAACACCAAGATGTATTTGGACTTGAAGGAACGTTTCTGGTGGACTGGTATGAAGAAGGATATTGCCGAGTATGTAGCCGTATGTGATGTATGTCAGAGAGTAAAGGCAGAGCATCAAAAGCCAGCAGGACTGTTATAGCCTATGCCGATGTGACGCCCCCGATTCAATCGTACACTAATCTTGCACGCAAATGTGTACGATCAAGATCAAGGACTCACGGGAAGATATCACAACACAACTCTATACACAAATTAAAATAATACAAGCTTTATATTACAAGCCATGGGCCTCGAGGGCTCGAATACATAAGCTCGAATACACAAGAGTCAGCGGAAGCAACAATATCTGAGTACAGACATAAGTTAGACAAGTTTGCCTTAAGAAGGCTAGCACAAAAGCAACATCGATCGAAAAGGAAAGGCCTCCTGCACAGGAGCCTCCTAACTACTCCCTGGTCATCGGCGGCCTCCACGTAGTAGTAAGCATCGGCGGTGGCATCTGGCTCTGGGCTCCGTCATCTGGTTGCATCAACCGGAAAGAAGAAGAAAGGGGAAGAGGGGAGCAAAGCAACCGTGAGTACTCATCCAAAGTACTACTAAAGCAAGGATCTACACTACATATGCAACATTATCAAAGGAAGGCTATATATGTGGGTGGGCTGCAGAAATGCCAGAATAGAGAGAAGGCCTAGTCCTATCAAAGACTAGCATCTTTTGGAAACCACCATCTTGCAGCAAATAGGAGGGAGTAGAGTGGCATAAAGTAAAGTAGTAGTAGTGTTATCAACCTCGGCCGGAGATCCTTTCTCGACTCCCTGCGAGAAAGATATCCCGAGCCATACTATCCAGTTACCATCACCATCCAGTTCTCATCACCATCAAATTCTCATCACAAGTATCCAGTTCTAGTTGTATCGATCGGGATACAACTCCAAGTGTCCGTTACCGTAGGACAGGCTATCGATAGATGTTTTCTTCCCTGCAGGGGTGCACCAACTTACCCACCACGCCGCTTAACTCCGCCGGACACACTTTCCGAGGGTCATGCCCGGCCTCGGCCAAACAATACGCCGCAACCCGACCTAGGCTTAATAGAGAGCCAAAGCCGCGGACTAAACCTATGCCCCCGGGGTCATGGGCCATCTCCCCTGAACTCACGCGTTGCGTCTGCGGCCGGTGAGCGAACCTAGCTACCTCCTTCAACAACAAGGCGGCGCTTACGCAACCCGGCAGCGCGCCGCTCGATCGGCCGACGTCTATTAAGCTTCGGCTGATGTATCTGACGCAGAACGCCCATACTATGCCCACGTGATGGTTAGTGCTATCGGGCCGTGAGGCCCTCGGATCAAATATCCAAATCATAGTGGATTAGGAACACGCGGTAACAAGCGAGACTCACGAAAGATGTGACCCGTTGCCCGTCTCGAGGACTTGCGGCAAGGGCTAGGAATGCCGCCACGCCTCGTAATTATCTCGCGGGCACCCTCCGTGTCAACCCGTCTCCACATCACTCGCAATTAAGCTCGCGGGTACCCCTCGAGGTCGACCCGTCTTTAGTAACATGGCTCGGTGTAAAGTCATAATAATCATAGTAACTGTGTGTCTAAACATCAAGGGAAAGCCGAGGAATCACCCCGGTGAATTTCACTCGATGTAATCATCAAGGTGAGCGTAAGAGGATTCACCCTCGAGGTCCACAATTGAGGGGTTGCACGCAGTCGTGTCGAAGTGGTTAAAGAGGAAATCACCCTCGATGACCACGACCGAATAACTACACTACGGGGTTAACATCGAGAAGTCTTGATGAGGACTCACCCTCGGTACTCGATAGTAACCTAGTATTGTCGAGCAACTAAGGGGAAAGTGATGTCTTTGTGTCGGGGCCTGGTCTTGATCCCGTTGATCGGGTCTTCAATGATGAAGCGAGGGCAACAAGGACAAGGTGGGGTCAGCGATGGATCACTAACCAACCTATACTAAGCGGTTTAGGATAAGCGGTAAGGTACAACAGTAGATACAAAAGCGGACTATGCATCGTAATAGGAGCAAACAATAACGATAGCAAAATCTAATGCAAGCATGAGAGTATAGAATGGGCGATATCGGGATGATCAAAGGGGGCTTGCCTGGTTGCTCGAGACAAGAAGGAGGGTCATCGTCGGCGTAGTCGATCACGAAACATCGGCAGCGGTCTCGGGGTCTAACGGAGAGAAGAGGGGAAGAAAGCAGTAAATACACGCAAACATATGTATAACAAGACAACAAAGCGGGCTAGAGGTGTTCGAGCGTGGTGCTAGGTGATCTCTTGGCGAAGGGGAAAACATCCGAAAGTTTTCCGGTTCGACGTCTGTCGAACGAGATGAACCGGAGGGGAAAGTTTGCAGGTTCGCTATGCTAGAGACGTGTGGCAGACGAACGGACCACGTATCCTGATTCGTCCCGTCGTTCTGAGCAACTTTCATATACAAAGTTTTTCGATCCGAGATACGGTTTAATTTCTATTAATTATTAAAGTTTTAACAATATTCTGAAATTATTATTAAATCTAAAATGGGGTTATTGCATCGAGATGACGTCATCATGACAACAGCAGGGTCAGCAGGTTGACTGAGTCAAACTAGACAGTGGGGCCCAATTGTCATTGACTGCTTAATTAATTAACAGTTAATTAGCTAACTAATCAGACTAATTAGGTTAGATTAATTAACAAGATTACTTAAATTGATTAATTACTAATTAATTAATTAATTAATTACTATCTTTTTTACACAATTTTTTTAGGGGCTGGGCCCCACGTGTAAGTGGCCCAAAGGGCCAACCGGGTGTGCGGGCGTGCGGTTATCGGGCGTGGACGCCCGACGGGCGCTTGTGTCGCCCGAAACAGCGGCGCCAGCCTTGGCTGCGAGGGGAGGCGCGGCCGAGGCGATTCGAGGAAGGCGGAAGCGGCACGAGGCGCGCCACGGTGGCCTTGAAGTGCGGGCCTTGGCCTTGCGGTCTTGTGACGAACGCGCCCGATGCACAAGCGTCTTGCCCGGCAAGATGGTGGCGCTCGGGACGACGGAGGGAGAGGGGAGATGGAGGGGGGCTCTCACGGTCGTTGTTGAGTAGAGGGTCGGCGAGGCTCGACGGAGCCGATGAGGGAGAGATGAGGAGGCGAGGCGACGCGGAGCGGCTCCGCAGCAGCGTCCGTCGGGCGAGGTCGGGGTGGAGGCCCTTCCAGATCCAAGAACGGGGAGGAGGATGGGGCCTTGAGGAGGCAACGACAAAAGGCAGCGCTAGGCGGCGTCGGCGAGGTGACTGGAATGGGGCGGCAGTGCGGTGGTCCGACGAGGTGGCCCCGGGCGGCGGCGATGGGCAACGTCGGGCGGGCGTTGGGCTTTGCCTGATCCTGATTTGGATCGGAAGGGAGAAGAGGAGGAGCGAGGGGGTCGTGGGGGATATGGGGGTTATGGTTTGTGGGGTGTGGGGGAATAGGCCATATAGGCCCCGGGCACGCAGGGTGGGCCGGCCTGGCGCGGCCAGCTGGGCCAGAGGCCTAGTGGAGGAGAGAGGGCCTTTCTCCCTTCCATTTTGTTTGTTTTGTTTTTTACCTTTTGTTTATTTTCGTTGAGCCACTAAAAGAGTTTTGTTTAATACAAAACTTGCAACAAAAATACAAGGCAATTACCTGGGTTGGTACAAAATGTTTCAAAGCATCCGGGGGTGTTCAACTATTTTTAGAAATTGAAAAGCTCAAATAATTGGTTGTTGGATCAAAAATTAATTCCCAGGGGCATTTTGTGAATTCAAAAGAGGTTGGCTTCAACAAGACAAATAACCAGAGATTATTTGCCACAGTTTGAACATTTTAGCTTTCATGTTTGAAAACTTTGAGTTTTGGACTTTAATTTGAATTTGAATTTGGATTGTGATTTGGATCAACCGAGGATTAGCAACAGTAAGAGTGGTGATGTGGCACTATTAACTTGGGATTACTGTAGCTTAATTATCCGGGCGTCACAATTCTCCTCCACTACAAGAAATCTCGTCCCGAGATTTAAGTGGTGAAATAAGGGGAAAAACTTGGGAAGGACGGAGCTCAACACAAGATAGGTACCTGGAGCTATCTCAGTGAACGTGGCATGGAGTCATCTCTCGAGTTGAAAATCAAGAAAGTCATCGAGAGCAAGGTAAGAAAGTGCAATAAGTGGCTTCAAGCGGGTAGGCAAGCGTTCGTTGCCTGAAACAGAGGGTGAAAGGGGTTCAGAGCAATGGGAATAAGTATTGCGTCTGATACCATAACAGATCACTAGGTAGGTGGCTCGTGATTTACAAACGAAGCCAAGCGCAAGGAACAATTTTGGGAAACAGGGATGTACAGGAGAGTCAGGTTTCGATCCTGGGACCTGTGGGTTATGGGCCCACCATGTGGGTTAGAAGCAGGAAGGCGCTATCATTTCGTACGGTCATGAAACCAAGGCAGGTCAGGGGACAACATGTCAGTTATGTAGGCAACATCGTTGGTACCAAGGGCGAGGGACGAAGAGAACCATTTTCCTGCTCGTTGAAACGAGGCGGACCAATAGGCAAAGTTCTCATCCATCGGTGGTTACCAGAATGTCATCAACAATAGTAACAAGGTCTTACTGACAGTGTTTGTACACCGAGGTGTCTACATAAGTAGGGAATTGTTACATGCTTAGATCTCATAAACCACAAGAAAGGTTAAACAAAACAATGGAAAAGAAAAGGCGATCATTAGATTAATCAGAACATTGGAAAGGAAAATGTGTTTACACACAAGAATTGGGAGTATATCGTTCCCAAGGGGAAGCGGAGCAGGATATACATGATATGGCAGCAAGTTCAAAAGCATGTAGATAAAGGGGGCGAGGGAAGAATCATGATATTACCCATACAACGGTGTTTGGATAATAGATCAAGAAACATTCAACAATGTGCTTCCGATGTTCTTGTTGATATTCGGAATACCTTAGTCATGCTTCGAGGTAGCATTAACATGGTGTTACAAGTAGGGGTTGGAGTTGAAGATCACAAGAAATACTCAAGGAACAATTGCAGGAATAGTAAGGAGTCCAAGGTATAACCAAGACATGATCAAACATGTGTTGGAAAGAAGACAAGGGGGGGGGGTCGATGATAACTCAAATCATCGAAGGTCAAGGATGGCATTTCTCATCACGAATTCGATTGATATCTTTGGAAGAGCTCAGAATGTTGACGAGCACGACACAATTGTCGAGAGATTTTAGGAAGATGTAATCGATCGGCGATGACATCAAGTCAAAGGAATGATGAAGCGAAAAGTTTTTGGAACCACGGGTATAACACAAACTCAAAATCAAGCTTGTTGTCCGAGGTGAATTGATAAAATGAGGAAGATCGACGTAAGCTTAGCACATCGTCGAAAATTGTGCTCTGGGAAGAAGCTCCGGGTAGCACAATTAAAATTTAGTATGATAATGATATAGCCAATCAGGCTAGGAATGACTTGACGGATTATTAAACTCGTAAGCAATGAAAATTACTTAGAGTTATAGAATCAGAGTGCGGAATCGATTCACTTATCTGTGTTCTCGAGTGACTAATAACCCGGAACCCGTGGAAAATTTAGAATCGGCAAAAATAATAGTAGAGGAAGAACTCATAAGAAGTTATGTAGTTTCATGATATTCCCGAGATACCGGAGGGTAATACTCGATGACAGATCAAAGCAGAGGTTGGACTAGGGTATTGCTCTGCAGAAGACAAGTGCTTGAATTTGCACGAGAAATGGTATTTAAAGGAGAACATGGTCGGAACCACGATTGCAAAAGGCCAGATCTCAGATATAAGACGAACTTATATCAAGGGAATAATTAACTTAAGAGAAGCTTTAATGATGAGATCTACATCGTGTCCATGGGCATGAACACAAAGTTCAAGGTCGGCTCCCACTTCTTCAATGCATAACCTTTCATTCGCTCCTTGTTTTCGATGAAATTGTAATGTAGAGGATTTAGCTGGCGAAGCACCAGAAGAGTAAGATTCGAGAGAACTCTCTGGTCACACGGATTATGGAAGGCATAAGTTCAACATGTCGGGCATTTTTTTTGAATCTATACAACCATCAACCAAACAAAAGATACGAGTCCAAAAGCAGAGTATCGGAGTCAAAGCAGATGATACAATTTACCGAAGGTATTATGTATCAGGGAAAAACTCACAAGACTTTGGATGTGAAGGACATTGTCGGATAACAACACAGTGATGGATCTGGCGATTCACGACAAAGTTGATCTGAGTATTGGTAATCAATCAGATGAAGAAGGGATGCAAAGGCATCAGCTTATAGAAACGTCTGAATGATTCGATGCTTGGGTACAAAGGAATTATGATTTCAAGATGAAGGACCAGAAGCAGAGGCTCTGATCAAAATATGAGTAAGTTGAATAGACCTAGAGGTGTACCCGATCAAATCTGGATTGGGCAAGAACCAGCTCATATATGGAAGGATGTCCGAGCCGGAAATAAAATTTCCAAGGATTAATTGATGATTATGCAGTATTCGCATGCATTAATCGAATCCAAAGGAACAGAATGACAATCACAAAGAAATTTAAAGAATATTGCTAGACACATGGAATTAATCCTAATGCAAGCAGGCAAGGAGAATCAAGAGCAATAGGCTGCAGAGGATTTTTGGAAGATCAGATAGTATTTCCAAGTATTTTAGAAAGCATATGAACAACTGGGGATGAACGAACCCCGGTTAAGTGAATTATCCACAGTTCAAAAAGAAGCTGCAAAGCAGAAGGCACAAAGGATTCTCGAAACAATGGAGAGTACTTGTGGTATCTTGTAACAATAGGAGCAACTGGGGATGAAGGTACAAGCGGCAAGGATGTTATTCACGGGGATTATCGGTGGTCAGGAACTGCAAAGCAGTGGGCACAGGGTCTCAGGAAACATCGAGGAGTATCTGCATAATCTTCTGACAAAGCAAGCGATCATCTGTAGTGAAAGGGCTCTCCGGAAGGAAGTGGTTACGAGATCCTAGAGTCAGAGTTAGTACAAGTTTAACCCGAATAGACGAGAGATCAGAGTCCCAGAGTATAGACGAGGAAAAAAAAGATCCTAATACCACCCGATGGAGACGTGGGCCCGTAAGCCACACATCCATGTTAGTAAAAGTTTTTTAGTGACTAGACTCGACTTCGGCCAAGGAGTTGGAAAGGGGGCTACCTACAGGCAGTCGGCTCTGATACCAACTTGTGATGCCCTCGATTCAATCATACACTAATCATGCACGCAAATGTGTACGATCAAGATCAAGGACTCACGGGAAGATGTCACAACACAACTCTATACACAAATTAAAATAATACAAGCTTTATATTACAAGCCATGGGCCTCGAGGGCTTGAATACATAAGCTCGAAAACACAAGAGTCAACGGAAACAACAATATCTGAGTACATACATAAGTTGAACAAGTTTGCCTTAAGAAGGCTAGCACAAAAGCAACATCGATCGAAAAGGCAAGGCCTCCTGCCTGGGAGCCTCCTAACTACTCCTGGTCATCGGCGGCCTCCACGTAGTAGTAAGCATCGGCGGTGGCATCTGGCTCCTGGGCTCCGTCATCTGGTTGCATCAACCGGAAAGAAGAAGAAAGGGGGAAGAGGGGGAGCAAAGCAACCGTGAGTACTCATCCAAAGTACTCGCAAGCAAGGATCTACACTACATATGCAACATTATCAAAGGAAGGCTATATATGTGGACTGGGCTGCAGAAATGCCAGAATAGAGAGAAGGCCTAGTCCTATCGAAGACTAGCATCTTCTGGAAACCACCATCTTGCAGCAAATAGGAGGGAGTAGAGTGGCATAAAGTAAAGTAGTAGTAGTGTTATCAACCTCGGCCGGAGATCCTTTCTCGACTCCCTGCGAGAAAGATATCCCAGAGCCATACTATCCAGTTACCATCACCATCCAGTTCTCATCACCATCAAATTCTCATCACAAGTATCCAGTTCTAGTTGTATCGATCGGGATACAACTCCAAGTGTCCGTTACCGTAGGACAGGCTATCGATAGATGTTTTCTTCCCTGCAGGGTGCACCAACTTACCCACCACGCCGCTTAACTCCGTCGGACACACTTTCCGTGGTCATGCCCGGCCTCGGCCAAACAATACGCCGCAACCCGACCTAGGCTTAATAGAGAGGCCAAGACGCGGACTAAACCTATGCCCCAGGGTCATGGGCCATCTCCCCGGGAACTCCCGCACGCTATGACGCTGCCGGTGAGCAGACCTAGCTACCTCCTTCAACAAAAGCGCTTACGCAGTCCAACCCGGCAGCGCCCGCTCGGTCACGTCTATTAAGCTTCGGCTGATGTATACGACGCAGAACGCCCATACTATGCCCACGTGATGGTTAGTGCTATCGGGCCGAGGCCCTCGGATCAAATATCCAAATCATAGTGGATTAGGAACGCAGCGGTAACAAGCAGAGACTCACGAAGATGTGACCCGTTGCCCGTCTCGAGGACTTGCGGCAAGGGCTAGGAATGCCCGCCACGCCTCGTAATTATCTCGCGGGCACCCTCCGTGTCAACCTGTCTCCACATCACTGCAATTAAGCTCGCGGGTACCCCTCAGGGTCGACCCGTCTTTAGTAACATGGCTCAGTGTAAAGTCATAATAATCATAGTAACTGTGTGTCTAAACATCAAGGGGAAAGCCCGAGGAATCACCCCCGGTGAATTTCACTCGATGTAATCATCAAGGTGAACGTAAGAGGATTCACCCTCGAGGTCCACAATTGAGGGGTTGCACGACAGAGTCGTATCAGAAGTGGTTAAAGAGGAAATCACCCTCGATGACCACGACCGAATAGCTACACTACAGGGTTAACATCAGGAGTACTGATGAGGACTCACCCTCGGTACTCGATAGTAACCTAGTATTGTCGAGCAACTAAGGGGAAAGTGATGTGCGGTGTCGGGGCCTGGTCTTCGATCCCGTTGATCGGGTCTTCAATGATGAAGCAGGGGCAACAAGGACAAGGTGGGGTCACTGATGGATCACTAACCAACCTATACTAAGAAGTTTAGGATAAGGTGTAAGGTACAACAAGAGATACAAAAGCGAGGCTATGCATCGTAATAGGAGCAAACAATAACAGTAGCAAAATCTAATGCAAGCATGAGAGTATAGAATGGGCGATATCGGGATGATCAAAGGGGCTTGCACGGTTGCTCGAGACAAGAAGGAGGGTCATCGTCGACGTAGTAAATCACGAGAACATCGGCCAGCGGTCTCGGGGTCTAACGGAGAGAAGAGGGGGAAGAAACAGTAAATACACGCAAACATATGTATAACAAGACAACAAGCGGGGCTAGAGGTGTTCGAACGTGGTGCTAGGTGATACTGGCGAAGGGGGAAAACATCCGGGAAAGTTTTCCCGGTTCCGGACGTCTGTCAGACAGATGAACCGGAGGGGAAAGTTTGCAGGTTCGCTATGCTAGAGATGTGTGGCAGACAAACGGACCGCGTATCCGGATTCGTCCCGTCGTTCTGAGCAACTTTCATATACAAAGTTTTTCGATCCGAGATACGGTGTAATTTCTATTAATTATTAAAGTTTTAACAATATTCTGAAATTATTATTAAATCTAAAATGGGGTTATTGCATCGAGATGACGTCATCATGACAACAGCAGGGTCAGCAGGTTGACTGAGTCAAACTAGACAGTGGGGCCAATTGTCATTGACTGCTTAATTAATTAACAGTTAATTAGCTAACTAATCAGACTAATTAGGTTAGGTTAATTAACATGATTACTTAAATTGATTAATTACTAATTAATTAATTACTATTTTTTTACACAATTTTTTTAGGGGCTGGGCCCCACGTGTAAGTGGCCCAAAGGGCCAACCGGGTGTGCGGGCGTGCGGTTATCGGGCGTGGACGCCCGACGGGCGCTGTCGCCCAACAAAGCGCCGGCCGGGCAGGCGCAAGCGCCGAGGGGAGGCGCGGCCGGGGCGATTCAGGGGAAGGCGGAAAGCGGCACGAGGGGCGCGCCATGGGTGGCCAAGCGCGGGGTGCGGTGCGCGACGAACGCGGCCGATGCAGGCGCGTGCGCCGGCATGGTGGCGCTCGGGACGACGGAGGGAGAGGGGAGATGGAGGGGGGCTCTCACGGTCGTTGTAGAGTAGAGGGTCGGCGAGGCTCGACGGAGCCGATGAGGGAGAGATGAGGAGGCGAGGCGACGCGGAGCGGCTCCGGCGAGCGGCATCCGTCGGCGAGGTGGGGGCGGGGAGGCCCTTCCAGATCGAAGAACGGGGAGGAGGATGGGGCCGCGAGGAGGACGACGACAAGGCAGCGCTAGGCGGCGTTGGCGAGGTGACTGGAACGGGGCGGCAGTGCGGTGGTCCGACGAGGTGGCCCCGAGCGGCGACGATGGGCAGCGTCGGGCGGGCATTGGGGTTTGCCCGATCCTGATTTGGATCGGAAGGGAGAAGAGGAAGAGCGAGGGGGTCGTGGGGGATATGGGGGTTATGGTTTGTGGGGTGTGGGGGAATAGGCCATATAGGCCCCGGGCACGCAGGGTGGGCTGGCTTTGGCGCCAGCTGGGCTGAGGCCTAGTGGAGGAGAGAGGGCCTTTCTCCCTTCCATTTTGTTTGTTTTGTTTTTTACCTTTTTTTATTTTTGTTGAGCCACTATAAGAGTTTTGTTTAATACAAAACTTGCAACAAAAATACAAGGCAATTACTTAGGTTGGTACAAAATGTTTCAAAGCATCCGGGGGTGTTCAACTATTTTTGGAAATTGAAAAGCTCAAATAATTGGTTGTTGGATCAAAAATTAATTCCCAGGGGCATTTTGTGAATTCAAAAGAGGTTGGCTTCAACAAGACAAATAACCAGAGATTATTTGCCACAGTTTGAACATTTTAGGTTTCATGTTTGAAAACTTTGAGTTTTGGACTTTAATTTGAATTTGAATTTGGATTGTGATTTTGATCAACCGAGGATTAGCAACAGTAAGAGTGGTGATGTGGCACTATTAACTTGGGATTACTGTAGCTTAATTATTCGGGCATCACAATTCTCCTCCACTACAAGAAATCTCGTCCTGAGATTTAAGTGGTGAAATAAGGGGAAAAACTCGGGAAGGACGGAGCTCAACACAAGATAGGTACCTGGAGCTATCTCAGTGAACGTGGCATGGAGTCATCTCTCGAGTTGAAAATCAAGAAAGTCATCGAGAGCAAGGTAAGAAAGTGCAATAAGTGGCTTCAAGCGGGTAGGCAAGCGTTCGTTGCCTGAAACAGAGGGTGAAAGGGGTTCAGAGAAATGGGAATAAGTATTGCGTCTGATACCATAACAGATCACTAGGTAGGTGGCTCTTGATTTACAAACGAAGCCAAGCGCAAGGAACAATTTTCGGAAACAGGGATGTACAGGGATGTACAGCACAAGGAACAATTTTGAGTTTTGGACTTTAATTTTGAATTTGAATTTGGATTGTGATTTGGATCAACCGAGGATTAGCAACAGTAAGAGTGGTGATGTGGCACTATTAACTTGGGATTACTGTAGCTTAATTATCCGGGCATCACAGCCGATACCCGAATGGAACTGGGATAAACTTGGCATGGATTTTATCACCGGATTACCCAGAACCAAGGCAGGATATGATTCAATATGGGTAGTTGTGGATCGTTTGACCAAAGTAGCTCACTTCATACCAGTGAAAACAACTTATACAAGTGCCAAGTTGGCCAAGATATATATGTCCAGGATCCTATGTTTACATGGAGTTCCGAGGAGCATCGTATCAGATAGAGGAACACAGTTTACTTCAAAGTTTTGGCATCAACTACACCAGACATTGGGTACCAGATTGGAGTTCAGTACCGCTTTTCACCCACAGATGGATGGACAGACCGAGAGAGTCAATCAGATTCTGGAAGACATGTTGAGAGCCTGTGCTCTAGATTATGGATCTAGTTGGGATGACAATTTGCCGTACGCAGAGTTCTCATATAACAACAGCTACCAGGCCAGTTTGAAGATGGCACCGTTTGAAGATCTGTATGGACGCAGATGTAGAACACCATTAATGTGGGATGAGGTAGGAGACTGTCAGTTGTTTGGACCAGATTTGATCAAGGAATCAGAGGAGAAGGTTAAACTGATCAAAGACAGACTAAAGATTGCTCAGTCCAGACAGAAGAGTTATGCAGATTCAAAACGCAAGGAAGTAACCTATGAAATTGGAGACAGAGCCTATCTGCGAGTATCACCCTTGAGGGGAGTGAAACGTTTTGGAGTTAAGGGAAAGTTAGCGTCAAGATTTATAGGACCGTATCGTGTTTTGGAACGGATGGGAGAAGTTGCCTACAAGCTGGAGTTACCTGAAGGATTGTCAGGAGTGCACGATGTGTTCCACGTATCACAGCTGAAGAAGTGTCATGCGGAGATGGCCGACATACCATTAATGATACAGTGCCCCTAGAGGCGATACAGTTGGACAGTAATTTGACTTATGAGGAAAAGCCAGTAAAGATTCTTGACTTTGACAGCCGAGTCACCCGCAAAGAAGGTTATCAAGTTTTGCAAAGTCCATTGGAGCCACCATACGGAGGAGGAAGCCACACAGGAACGAGAAGATGATATTCGCAAGGACCACCCGCACCTATTTTCTAGCCAACCCGAATCTCGAGGGCGAGATTCATCTTAAGGGGGGTAGATTTGTAACATCCCAAATTTTCAATTTGGAATGTTATACATAGGTCATCCATGCATATCATATTTTATTGCATCTTCGTTTGCAATCCTCGAAATCCTAAGCAACTCAAGGACCCTCGGAGAGAGTTGGGGATTTTTCCGATTTTCATATTTGAATTTTATCAAATAATGAAGACGAGGATTTTGATTTTAATTATTCTCTCTTCGGAAAATATTTCATTTTGAAATAATAAATGAGAGGAGATAATATGACTTCTCCAAAATAATTGAAATATCGGAGGAAAAAGTGTTAAAATCATTATTTGGATTTTATTTGATTTTAGTTGGAATTTTATTTGCCCTAGAAAAATTTGCATGTTTTTAAAAATTGCATTTTAGGAGCCAAGAAAAGTTCATCTTGTTCTAAATATTTTATTTAGACGGAGAAAACTTGTTTTGGTATTTTTAGATTTTATTTATTTTTCTAGGATTTTTATAAGTTTCGTGAGCGTTTAAAAAAAAGAGACCCTTGGCGGGCCTAGGGCCCAGTAGGCGGCCAGCCCAGCCGCCTCCTCACAGCCGCCGCCGCCCGCCTCGAACCGGAGTCCGAGTGGGACTCCGCCTCCCGCCGCCTTGCCCCCTCCTCCAAGTAGCCGCCCCCGCCCCCTCTAAATAGCCGCCCCTCCCCCTCTAACCACCACCACCACCACCATCGGAGCCCGGAGCCGCCCCTAGTCGCCGCCGCCGAGTCGCCGCCTCTCGCCCATGATCGCCGCCTCCCTCCCGCCACCCGCACCCGCCGAGCCCCGCCACCCCTCGCCGAGCCCCGTCGGAGCTGCCCGCCTCGCCGGACGACCTCGCCGGAGGTAGCCACCCGCCGCCCGGTTTTTTTAAGAAAAACCCCTTCGTTTTTTTATAGAAAAACCCTAGTTCGTTTTTTATATAGATCGGTTTTATTTTTTCCAGTTTATTTACTTAGCGAGCGTTCGCTCGTTTGTTCGTTTTAACGAACGTGTTCATCGTTAAGTTTCTACTAACGAACGTTCGTTCGTTAAGCCGTTCTTCGTTTTTCTTTTTATCGGATTTGTTCCGCGATTTTCCTAATCGTGATTTCTGATCCGCTTTTCGTTCAAGTTTAACTTTTCGCTCGTTTATCGGAATCAGGCGATTCAAGCGCCTGGAGTTTCATCTCGAAACCCTCTTTCCGAATAGTCAACTCAAACAAGTTTTTTTCTCTGTGAAATTTAACCCTAGTTCAGATTAGTAAACGGATCTTATTTCTTTCGTCGTTTGAGTTTCGTTGCTCCGTTTGGTTTGATTCTTTTTGCGAACTGGAGTTCTTAATTTGAACTTTCTGGTCGGCCTCTTTCAGTTGAAGTTCCGTTTTGTGCATCTTTTCTTGTTGCTTATGTATGTATTGTTCGCTTGCGATAGAATTCCCGGAGTGCGAAGCGTGTTACTATGAGTCTCTAGGATTCACGGATCGTCAGCAAGGCAAGTAACACTTTGATCATACTCTTTCCATACCCAGTTTTTATGCATTAGCTTCAACCCTCAAACATTGCATGTTTAGGATGTCATTAACTTGTGGGTTGGGAAGTAGTAGTTGATGAGGTAGGAACCTATTGCCCTGTTACATTCAAACCCTTGGGAGTTACTTCTACGTGTTGCTATTATTTCTATGCTATGCTCGTAGACGTGGTTTGGGTTTGAGTGAATCCATGACAGATGTGAGATTGTTAATTAATGGTTTACTTTAAGGTGGCAACTTTAATACACATCTTGGTGGATTGAGGCACCTGGGGAACCCAGTGTTGTCTGTTTTTTTTGGAAATCCTGGTACCCGTGTGATCTTCCTATGGACCGCCACCTGGGCTCAAAGGGAACTGAGTTTATTCATGCTAGAAACTTCCGTGTGCAGCCACAAGCTATTATGGGCTCTAGCATAGTTGAGTAAGTTACGTGAAGCTCTTGAAGAGGTAGATCAGCGGTAGTGGGTTTTGTAGGTTTGGTATGGTCTACCCCGAGTAGAGAGTTAATGTTTACGAAAGATCAGTGTCTCGGTCATCCGCTTCTCAAACACCATGTAGTGCGAGAAATCAACGGAGGCGATCGAGTCTTGTGGGGAAAAGTCATAAACCTCTCCAGAGTGTATAATCTAATCATGGTTAGCCGTGTCCCCGGTTATGGACAATTCTGAGTATCTAGTACTTGAGTATTCACATGTATCTCATCACTCTTAACTAATATTGTTGGGATGTTAATTACCTTAATTGGGATTGAGTTGGGGTTATACCTTCTCAATGATGTTTCAACCACCATGATAGTTAAATTAAATTTATTCCTTTGTTGTAGGGAAAAATTGGCTTTTTGCAAAAACTATAACCATAGAGCTTTCTACCAGCCAAATATGCATGTAGTGATAGCATTATTTTGTTATTGTTCTATTGTGTTACATTGCCAGCATATTCCATGTGCTGACCCGTTCTCGGGCTGCAACGTATTATGTTGCAGACTTTTCAGACGAGGAGTAAGGTTCGATGGGTCGTTGCCTGCAGCTCAGCTATGCCGTTGGAGTTGATGGACTCACTTTATCTTCCAAGCCTTCCGCTGGTATCGTATTAGATGGCCTTAAGCCATATTATTGTAATAAGTTCTCTTTTGAGACATTCGATGTAATAAGTGTGTGATTGCTACTTTGTTATAAATCCTTCGAGTACTATGTGTGTCAGCATTACTGATCCAGGGATGACACTGAAACACAGAGACTTGACCATCTGAGGTCGGGTCGCTACATGAAGCATTAATAGACAGAGCTTGACTGTGACTTACCGAGCTTGGAGAATGGGATAGCTGATACCCACGATCCTCGGTGGGGTCCGGCCACAATTTGCCGGACTTGAAGAGCACCTTCCAGATATCCTTGTGGGAGGAATCGTAAAGCTCCCGAAGGGTTTGGTGCTCGGCGGGGTCGAACTCCCACAGAGTACAAGCTCGGCGCTGACAAGGGAGAACCATGTGAACTAGCATCACCTGGACTACATCCACAAGTTGACGTCCCTATCAACCATGCCTTGAAGGCGCGTCTGGAGCAGTGACAGCTCGTCAGACGAGGACCAGTTCGGGCCCTTCTCGGGCCAGGATGTGAGCCACAGCGGAGCTCCGGATCTGAACTCTAGAGCGGCCGCCCATTTTTTGTCGCGTGGCTCGGTGATATAGAACCACTGCTGCTGCCACTCCTTGACGGAGTCGTTGAAAGCGCCCGTCGGCTAAACGGCCTTGGGCATCTTGCTCACCATGGCGCCTCCGCACTCGGCATGTTCACCACTCACCACCTTGGGCTTCACATTAAAAATCTTTAGCCACAGGCCGAAGTGAGGTGAGATCCGAAGAAAAGCCTCGCACACGACGATGAACGTCGAGATATTGAGGAAGGAGTTGGGGGAGAGATCATGAAAATCAATCCTGTAGTAATACATGACTCCGCGAACACATGGGTGCAGGGGAAACCCAAGCCCGTGGACAAAGTGAAGAAGGAACACGACTCTCTCGTGAGGTTCCGGAGTGGGGACGACCTGTCCCGCCGGGGGGAGACGGTGGCCGATCTTCTGAGCCAGATACCTGACATTCCGCAGCTTCTTAATATCCTTCTCCTGGACAGTAGATGCCATCCATTTGCCTCCTGCTCCGGATCTGGACATCTTTGGAAAGCCTCTCTTTGGTGGAAAGTAAGAATGCTTGGGCGTTAGGGCTCGAAAAGAGGGGAATGAGCGAGCGGAAGGAGAAAGGCGTGGGTAAAGAGAAGGAGACCTTGCCTCTTTATAGGGGCGGTAAGTGCTTTTTGCGCCTCCCCACTTGCCTGGTTGAGCCCGTTTGCCTCCCACTCGCCGCGATTAGCGGTGCGGTTGGATTACCCATGCCCGTATTGATGAGAATCCCGTGATGAGGGGGCACGATCTCTGCTTTGATAAGACGTGTCAAGGAAACCGCCTCGCAATATGCGTTGTGGCTGGTTGTGGGAAGACGGTTTGAATACTGACCCGACCGTAATGACACGTCGCGTTGCTTGAAAAGTTCTCAGCAGATTGCATTTGTGAAACATCATTCTCCCTACGGTGGCATACGAAGACCATCTTGTGGATCCAGACACGGTTTGAGTGTTCGATAATTACCTTGGAGTATTCGGAGGAGGAACCCGCCCTGTAATGCCGAAGACAAGACTGCGCGCCGGACTCATCGTCATTGAAGCCTGGTTCGAGGCTCTTGAGGAGTCTTGGATTAGGGGTATCCGGACAGCCGGACTGTGTACAACATCCGGACTATTGAAGCATGAAGATACAAGACTGAAGACTTCGGCCCGTGTCCGGATGGGACTTTCCTTGGCGTGGAAGGCAAGCTTGGCGATTCAAATATTATATTTCCTTCCCTGTAACCGACTCCATGTAAACCCTAGCCCTCTCCGGTGTCTATATAAACCGGAGAGGTTGGTCCTTAGAAGGCCGATCACAATTACAATCATACCATCATAGGCTAGCTCTTAGGGTTTAGCCTCTATGGTCTCGTGTTAGATCTACTCTTGTACTACCCATATCATCAATATTAATCAAGCAGGAAGTAGGGTTTTACCTCCATCGAGAGGGCCCGAACCTGGGTAAACATATATGTCCCTTACTTCCTGTTACCATCAGCCTTGACGCACAGATCGGGACCCCCTACCCGAGATCCGCCGGTTTTGACACCGACAGTCACACACAGGTACCAATCTTTAGTTTCGGTACAAAGATTGAACACAAGAGATGAACTCGGGTTTGAGAGGAGATGGTGATGTTGAAGATGTTGATGGATATTGCCCTCCCCAAGATGGAAGAGTTGTTGGTGATGATGATGACGATGATTTCCCCCTCCGGGAGGGAAGTTCCCTCGGCGGAATCGCTCCGCCTGAGGGCAAAAGTGCTCCTGCCCAAGTTCCGCCTCGAGATGGCGGTGCTCCTTCGCGAAAGTCCTCTCCTTATTTTCTTCTAGGTCAAAATGACGTATATACCAGGAGAGGGGCACCAGAGGTGGGCCGAGGAGGCCACAACCCACCAGGGCGCGCCTCGGCTCCCTAGCATGCCCAGGTTGGTTGTGCCCACCTGGTGGGCCCCCTATGGTACTTATTGGCTCCAATAATTCTTAGTTATTCCATAAAAATTTCTCGTGAAGTTTCAGCTCATTCGGAGTTGTGCAGAATAGGTAGCCTAACATAGCTTTTTCAGGTCCAGATTTCCAGCTGCCGGAATTCTCCCTCTTTGTGTGAACCTTGCATATTATGAGAGAAAAGGCATTAGAATTACTCCAAAAGGCATTATCATGCATAAAAATATTATAAATAACAGTAGGTAAACATGATGCAAAATGGACGTATCAATACCCTCAGCCCCGAGGGTGAACTACTCCCTCCTCATCATGGAGAGCGTCGGGATGATGAAGATGGCCACCGGTGATGGTTTCCCCTTCGGCAGGGTGCCAGAATGGGCTCCCTATTGGTTTTTCATGGCTACAGAGGCTTGCGGCGGTGAAACTCCCGATCTAGGTTTATTTTTGGAGGTTTTGGGATTTATAGGAGGTGTTGGCGTCAAGGACAAGTCAAAGGGGCCCACGAGGAGATGACAAGACACGGGGCACGCCCTAGGGGGCGCCCCCAACCCTTGTGGTTTCCTCGGGACTCCTCTCCGATATATTTTCGTTCCAGTATTTTTTATATTTTCTAAAAATATTCTCCGTAAATTTTCAGCTTGTTCCGAGAACTTTTATTTCTGCACAAAAAAAATACCACGGTAGTTCTGCTGAAAACAGCGTCAGTTCGGGTTAGTTCTAATCAAATCATACAAAAATCATATAGAACTGTTGTAAACATGGCATGAATACTTCATAAATTATAGATACGTTGGAGACGTATCAGTGAGTAGTTCACCACAGACCTACGGGTCCATAGCTTGTAGCTAGATGGCTTTGTTCTCTCTCTTTGATCTTCAATACAATGTTCTCCTCGATGTTCTTGGAGATCTATTTCTTGTAATGACTTTTTGCGGTGTGTTTGTTGGGATCCGATGAATTGTGAGTTTATGATCAGATTATCCATGAATATTATTTGAGTTTTCTCTAAACTCTTTTATGCATGATTGTTATAGCTTTGTATTTCTCTCCGATCTATTGATATGGTTTGGCCAACTAGATTGATTTTTCTTGCAATGGGAGAGGTGCTTTGTGATTGGTTCGATCTTGCGATGCTTAATCCCAGTGACAGAAAGGTACATGACACATATTTGTATCGTTTCCATTAAGGATAAAAATATGGGGTTTATTCATGCATGAGTTTAGTTTGTCTACATCATGTCGTCTTGTTTAAGGCGTTACTCCGTTCTTTTTGAACTTAATACTCTAGATGCATGCTAGATAGCGGTCGATGTGTGAAGTAATACTAGTAGATGTCAGGAGTCGGTCTACTTGTCTTGGACGTGATGCCTATATAAATGATCATTGCCTTGGATATCATCATGATTATTTTCTTTTCTATCAATTGCCCAACAGTGATTTGTTTACCCACCGTATACTATTTTCAAGAGAGAAGACTCTAGTGAAAACTATGATGCCGGGGTCTACATTTTATCATATATTAAAATAAAAAATACCTTGCCACAATTTTTCATTATTTATTTTATTTTGTGTTTCAGTTTTCTATCTATCACTATGAGATTTGATCCTTGCAATTAACCACCAGCGATTGGCAACCCCATGTTCGTGTTGGGTGCAAGTATTTGTTATTTTGTGTGCAGGTACTACTAACGAGGTGTTGCATGGTTCTCCTACTGTATTGATAACCTTGGTTCTTAACTAAGGAAAATAATTATCTCTACTGTATTGCATCATCCTCTCAACTTCGAGGAAATCCCAACACAGCTCACAAGTAGCAGGAAGAATTTCTGGCGCCATTGCCGGGGAGACATCATCAACATCTATCAAGCGCCATCACATAAACTTTCTTCTCCTTGCATTTACATTATTTGCCATTTGCCTCTTGTTTTCATCTCCCCCACTTCTAAAACATTTTTTCAAAAACACAAAAACATTATTCATTTGCCTTTTTGCTTGTTTGCCTTTTGCCTTCATGTCAACACACCAAAAACCAGAAAAAGAACTAGGAAAATTAAAGGTATATGGATCCTCATCCACTTTCTCATCTTTTCAAAAGATCCAATTATGTTGAACCAATTGCTAGTGAGTTGAGTGCACTAGATTTTCTTTATGAAATTTTGCTTAAGGATCGTGAATCTGAAAATTGTGATGAAGTGTTAGAAGAAGAAATTTATAAAGTGATTCACAATAGCTTCTTGAATGAAAAGCATGAACGGAATGATGTTATTATAAATTCTATTAATGTCAATTGTGTTAATGATATGCAAAAACCCCAATCTTGGGGATGATGATTTTGTTATGTCCAGTACTCATTATAATTATCATGATTGGGGTGATAATGCTTCTTATGATCTTGAAAATTTATTACGCCTCATGATGAATATGTCATTGATAATAATATTTGCAATAATATTAAAAGTGGGTTTGGAAGAGCGTCAACTTTAGGTAATAATAATCCCACCTACTTGGAGAGTGTTCAATCTTATGAATTTTTTTATGAAAGTGGGTTTGGGGAGGTCATGACTTTAGTCGATGTTAATCCCACTATCTTGGAAGATTATAAATTTTTATGCATGTGGATCATGAAGAGAAAATTTTCTATGATAGCTACATTTTTTAATTTGATAATAATCTTACATGTAATTATTATGAGAGACGAATATATGGTTGTAGAAATTTTCATGTTACTAAATTACCTCTCGTTATATTGAGATTGCTATTGTTTCTTTCTTCTTCCTTGCATATGCTAGTTTTTTCTTGCCTTGATAATTTTTTTGCTTATAAAATGCCTGTGCATAGGAAGTATTTTCGACTTAAATGTGTTCTTCACATGCTATATGATACTCTCTTTGTATTTCAATTATTATCTTTCATGTGAACATCATTGAAATCTCAAAGCCTATTTTAATGGCTATAAATAAAGAGCTTGTTGGGAGACAACCCAATAGTTATCTTTCCTATTTTTTTGTGCACACAATTATGCTACTGTTATGGTCGTATTTTGTGTTTTAATTAGTGTTTGTTCCAAGTAAAGCCTTTGGGATGATTTGGTTGATAGTTGCTTTGATTCTGTGCAAAAACAGAAACTTTTGCGTCAACTAGAAGAATTGTTAAAATTTGCTGGAGCGCGATAAAATTCTTAATTTTTTACACAGTATTTATATACAAATTAACCACGTTTTCCTAATTTTTCAGAATTTTTAGGAGTTACAGAAGTATGGTCATTGTTCGAATTATTACAGACTGTTCTATTTTTGACAGATCCTGTTTTCGTTGCGTTGTTTGCTTGTTTTGATGAATCTATGGATTGTATCCGGGGGTATAAGACATGGTGAAGTTAGAATAAAATAGGTATAATGAAATAATAAAATATGAATGGGTTTACAACAGTACTTAAAGTAGTGATTTGCTTTGTTATACTAACGGATCTCATGAAGGTTTTGTTGAGTTTTGTGTGCTGATGTTCTCAAGTTTTGGGTGAGATCATGGTGGATGAAGTAATAAGGAGTGGCAAGAGACTAAGCTTGGGGATGCCCGAGGCACCCCAAGGTAATATTCAAGGACTCCCAAGCATGTAAGCTTGGGGATGCCCCGGAAGGCACCCCCTCTTTCTTCTACCAACTATCGGTAATTTTACTTGGAGCTATATTTTTATTCATCACATGATATGAGTTTTGCTTGGAGCGCCGTGTATTATTTGAGCCTTTGATTTGTTTTATTTTTAGTTTGTCACAATCATCTTTGCTGGACACACCTTGTTGAGAGGTACACACATTATTCGTGATTTGTTAGAATACTCTACGTGCTTCACTTATATCTTTTGAGCTAGGCAGTTGCTCTAGTGCTTCACTTATGTATTATAGAGCACAGTGGTGGTTATATTTTAAAGAAATAGTTGCACTCTCATGATTCACTTATATCTTTTTGAGAGTTGATAATAGTAATGACAATTAGTATGAGTTATGAATTTGGTCCTAATATGATAGGCATTCAAGAGGGATATAATAAAAACTTTCATCTAGATCACTGAATATGATAAGTTTGATTCCTTGCAATAGTTTTGCGATACAAAGGTGGTAATATGCAGGATGTGCTAGTGATTAATTGTGGTTTAGTAAGAATATTGGTGTTAAGGTTTGTGATTCCCGTAGCATGCATGTATGGTCTCCCGTTATGCCAAGAAGTTGGAGCATAATTTATTATTGATGGTCTTCTTTATGAGTATTGATCGGGGACAAGCGATGGTCTTTTCCTACCAATCTATGCCCCTAGGGGCATGCATAGTAGTACTTTGCTTTGAGGGCTAATAAACTTTTGCAATAAGTATGTGAGTTCTTTATGACGAATGTGAGTCCATGGATTATACGCACTCTCGCCTTTCTGCAATTTGCTAGCTTCTTCGGCTGCATTGCCCTTTCTCACCTTGAGATGTGTTGCAAACTTTGCCGGTGCATCCAAACCCCATGATATGATACGCTCTATCACACATAAGCCTCCTTATATCTTACTCAAAATAGCCACCATACCTACCTATTATGGCATTTCCATAGCCATTCCGAGATATATTTCCATGCAACTTCCACCGTTCCGCTTTATTATGACACACATCCTCATTGTCATCTTGCTTCACATGATCATATAGCTGACATAGTATTTGTGGCTTAGGCACCATTCATACTTTTATACATGTTATGCTTGATCATTGCACATCCCGGTACACCGTCGGAGGCATTCATGTAGAGTCATATTTTGTTCTAGTATCTAGTTGTAAATAAATAGAAGTGTGATGATCATCATATTCTTTATCAGAGCATTGTCCCAAGTGAGGGGGAAAAGAGGCCAAAAAGAGCCCAACAAAAAAATAAAAAAATGAGAGAAAAAGAGAGAAGGGGCAATGTTACTGTCCTTTCCACACTTGTGCTTCAAAGTAGCACCATGTTTTTCATATAGAGAGTCTCCTATGCTTTGTTTTCATATAACTAGATGGAATTTTTCATTATAAGAACTTGGCTTGTATATTCCAATGATGGGCTCCCTCAAATGCCCGAGGTCTTCATGAGTAAGCAAGTTGGATGCACACCCACTTAGTTTTATTTTTGAGCTTTCATACACTTATAGATCTTAGTGCATTCGTTGCATGGCAATCCCTACTCCTTGCATTGACATCAATTGATGGGACGCTCCATAGTCCGTTGATTAGCCTCATCAATGTGAGACTTTCGTTTTTTTCTCTTCTACACACAACCTCCAACATCATACTCTATTCCACCCATAGTGCTTTATCCATGGCTTGCGCTCATGTATATTGCGTGAGAGTTGAAAAAGTTAAATCGCGTTAAAAAGTATGAACCAATTGCTCGGCTTGTCATCGGGGTTGCGCATGATAAATACATTATGTTAAGAAGATGGAGCATGACAAGACTATATGATTTTGTAGGGATAACTTTCTTTAGCGTTGATATTTTGAAAGACATGATTGTTCGTTGGTATGCCTTATTATTATTATTTATTTCAAACTATAGAATATTGCTTTGAATCATTCAGATCTTTATATTCATGCCACAAAGAGAAATTACATGATGAACATGATAGGTAGCATTCCACATAAAAAAATCTTTTTTATCATTTACCTACTCGAGGACGAGTAGGAATTAAGCCTGGGGATGCTTGATACGCCTCCAATGTATCTATAATTTTTGATTATTCCATGCTATTATAGTATCAATCTTGGTTGTTTTATATGCAATTATATATATCATTTTTTGGGACTAACCTATTAACCTAGTGCCAGTTGCTGTTTCTTTGCTTGTTTTTGGCTTTCCAGGAAATCAATATTAAACAGAGTCCAAACGGAGAAAAAACTTTGGATTAATTTTTTCTGGCCCAGAAGATACCCTATAAGGTTCGGGAGAAGACCTCACAAGCCAAGAGGGAGCGACAAGCTCGGGAGGCGCGCCCCGGGGGTCGGCCCCCAGGATTGTGGGCCCCTCGTGGCACCTCTTGACCTAATTTTGCCTCTATAAATTCTCAAATATTCCCCTGATATTAGAGAGCCACTCGAATTACTTTTTCCGCCTCCGCAATCTGTTCCTACGAGATCTCATCTGGAGGCCTACTCCAGTACTTTGCTGGAGGGGGGATCGATCATGGAGGGGCTCTACATCAACCTTGCTGCTCTTCTGATGATGTGTGAGTAGTTCACCATAGACCTACGGGTCCATAGCTAGTAGCAAGATGGCTTCTTCTCTCTCTTTGATCTTCAATACAATGTTCTCAGCGCCACCTTTCGACGTAGCGACGCACGGGTCTTGGCTCCTGGCAGAACGGCATGGAGAGTATTTGCCATCGCCCCCATCCGCTGGAGACGTCTGGGTCGGCAGCTTAGAGGAAGACGGTGCAACCACCGCTGCGCTCTTCTTGGGTGCCATGGATTAAGAAGATGGCAATACTTGCACAAAAACTGCTAGAGTACATGCGCACAACTGACCCCCCGTGCTTGGTGTGCCAAAGATATCGGGGTACGACAATCTATGGGACCAGTGAGGCCCCTTTGCAGTCCAGTTGGGGAGCTCGACGAGCAAGGAGAGAAAATCCAGAGGTTAACGCGTGATGTTTATCCAGGTCCAGGTCGTTGTGGGGGCGTAAAACCCTACTACTGCCTTTTGGTGGATTGACTTGGGGCTCAAGTTACAAACGAGCGCAGCTTGCCGGTGAAGGAAATATGCCCTAGAGGCAATAATAAAGTTGTTATTTTATATTTCCTTATATCATGATAAATGTTTATTATTCATGCTAGAATTGTATTAACCAGAAACTTGATACATGTGTGAATACATAGACAAAACGAAGTGTCCCTAGTATGCCTCCACTTCACTAGCTCGTTAATCAAAGATGGTTAAGTTTCCTGCCCATGGACATGTGTTGTCATTTGATGAATGAGATCACATCATTAGAGAATGATGTGATGGACAAGACCCATCCATTAGCTTAGCATAATGATCGTTTAGTTTTATTGCTACTGCTTTCTTCATGACTTATACATGTTCCTCTGACTATGAGATTATGCAACTCCCGAATACCGGAGGAACACCTTGTGTGCTATCAAACGTCACAATGTAACTGGGTGATTATAAAGATGCTCTACATGTGTCCCGAAGATGTTTGTTGGGTTGGCATAGATCAAGATTAGGATTTGACACTCCGTGTATCAGAGAGGTATCTCTGGGCCCTCTCAGTAATGCACATCACTATAAGCCTTGAAAGCAATGTGACTAATGAGTTAGTTGCGGGATGATGCGTTACGGAACGAGTAAAGAGACTTGCCGGTAACGAGATTGAACTAGGTATGATGATACCGACAATCGAATCTCGGGCAAGTAATATACTGATGACAAAGGGAATGACGTATGTTGTTATGCGGTTTGACCAATAAAGATCTTCATAGAATATGTAGGAGCCAATATGAGCATCCAGGTTCGACTACTGGTTATTGAACGGAGATGTGTCTCGGTCATGTCTACATAGTTCGCGAACACGTAGGGTCCGCACGCTTAACGTTTGATGACGATTAGTATTATGAGTTATGTGATTTGATGACCGAAGTTTGTTCAGAGACCTGGATGAGATCACAGACATGACGAGGAGTCTCACAATGGTCGAGAGGTAAAGATTCATATATTGGAAGGCTATATTCGAACATCGGAAAGGTTCCGAGTGATTCGGGTGTTTATCGGAGTGCCGGGGAGTTACGGGAATTCATCGGGAGAAGTAATGGGCCTTATTGGGCCATACAGGAAAAGAGGAGGCAGGCCAAGGGGAGGTGGCGCCCCCCCCCCCCATGGGTCTGAATTGAACTAGGGGAAGGGGGCGGCGCCCCCTTTGCCTTTTCCTACCCCCTCTCTCTTTCCCTCTTTCCTTCTCTCCTACTCGAAAAGGAAAGGGATTCCTACTAGGACTTGGAAGTCCTAGTAGGACTCCATACTCTTGGCGCGCCCCTAGGGGGGCGGCCTCTCTCCCTACCACCTTTATATACGTGGGCTGGGGCACTCCAAGATTTGTCTTAGCCGTGTGCGGTGGCTACCTCCACAGTTACACACCTCGGTCATATCGTCGTAGTGCTTAGGCGAATCCCTGCGTTGGTAACTTCATCATCACCGTCGCCACGCCGTCGTGCTGACGAAACTCTCCCTCATCCTCAACTGGATCAAGAGCTCGAGGGACGTCATCGATCTGAACATGTGCTGAACACAGAGGTGTCGTACGTTCGGTACTTGGATCGGTTGGATCGTGAAGACATTCGACTACATCAACCGCGTTACTAAACGCTTCTGCTTTTGGTCTACGAGGGTACGTGGACACACTCTCCCGTCTCGTTTCTATGCATCTACTATATAGATCTTGTGTGATTGTATGATTTTTTTTTAAATACTGTGTTCCCCAACAGTGGTATCAGAGCCAAGTTTATGCGTAGATGTTATATGCATGAGTAGAACACAAAGAGTTGTGGGTGATAATAGTCATACTGCTTACCAGCAATGTCTTACTTTGATTCAACGGAATTGTTGGATGAAGCGGCCCGGACCGACATTACATGACCGGGTTCATGAGACTGATTCTACTTACGTGCTTCGCACACAGGTGGCTGGTGGGTGTCTATTTCTCCAACTTTAGTTGAATCGAGTTTGACTACGCCCGGTCCTTGTTGAAGGTTAAAACAACACACTTGACAAAAAATCGTTGTGGTTTTGATGCGTAGTTAAGAACGATTCTTACTAGTAGCCCTTAGCAGCCACGTAAAACTTGCAACAAAAGTGGAGGACGTCTAACTTGTTTCTGTAGGGCATGTTGTGATGTGATATGGTCAAGACGTGATGAAATATAAATTGTTGTATGAGATGATCATGTTTTGTAACATTTATCGGCAACTGGCAGGAGCCTTATGGTTGTCACTTTATTGTATGAAATGCAATCGTCATGTAATTGCTTTACTTTATCACTAAGCAGTAGCGATAGTCGTAGAAGCAATAGTTGGCGAGACGACAACGATGCTACGATGGAGATCAAGGTGTCAAGCCGGTGACGATGGAGATCATGACGGTGCTTTGGAGATGGAGATCAAAGGCACAAGATGATGATGGCCATATCATGTCACATATTTTGATTGCATGTGATGTTTATCCTTTATGCATCTTATTTTGCTTAGTACGTCGGTAGCATTATAAGATGATCCCTCACTAAATTTTAAGGTATAAGTGTTCTCCCTGAGTATGCATCGTTGTCTAGTTAAATGCGTCTTGCCGAGACACCACGTGATGATTGAGTGTAATAAGCTCTACATTCACATACAACGGGTGCAAGCCAGTTTTGCACATGCAGAATACTCGGGTTAAACTTGACGAGCCTAGCATATGCAGATATGGCCTCGGAACACTGAGACCAAAAGGTCGAACGTGAATCATATAGTAGATATGATCAACATAGTGATGTTCACCATTGAAAACTACTCCATCTCACGTGATGATCAGACATGGTTTAGTTCATATGGATCGCGTGATCATTTAGATGACTAGAGGGATGTCTATCTAAGTGGGAGTTCTTAAGTAATATGATTAACTGAACTTAAATTTATCATGAACTTAGTCCTGATAGTATTTGCATATCTATGTTGTAGATCAATAGCTCGCGTATAGCTTCCCCGTTTATTTTTTATATGTTCCTAGAGAAAAATAAGTTGAAAGATGTTAGTAGCAATGATGCGGACTAGGTCCGTGATCTGAGGATTATCCTCATTGTTGCACAGAAGAATTATGTCCTTAATGCACCGCCAGGTGACGGACCTATTGCAGGAGCAGATGCAGACGTTTTGAACATTTGGCAAGCTCGATATGATGACTACTTGATAGTTTAGTGCGCCATGCTTTACGGCTTAGAACCGGGACTTCAAAAACGTTTTGAATGCCACGGAGCATATAAGATGTTCCAAGAGCTGAAATTGGTATTTCAGACTCATGCCCGAGTCGAGAGGTATGAGACCTCTGACATGTACTTTTCCTACAGGATGGAGGAGAATAGCACAACCGGTGAGCATGTGCTCAGAATGTATGAGTACTACAATCACTTGAATCAAGTGGGACTTAATCTTCCAGATAATATAGTGATTAACAAAGTTCTCTAGTCACTATCACCAAGTTACTGGAACTTTGTGATGAACTATAATATGCGAGGGATGAAAAAAACGATACCCAAGCTCTTTGCGATGCTGAAATCGGCGAAGGTAGAAATCAAGAAAGAGCATCAAGTGTTGATGGTTGACAAGACCATTAGTTTCAAGTAAAAGGGCAAGGGAAAGAAAGGGAACTTCAAGAAGAATGGCAAGCAAGTTGTCACTCCCGTGAAGAAGCCCAAAGCTAGATCTAAGCCTGAAACTGAGTGCTTCTACTGCAAAGGTAATGGTCACTGGAAGCGGAACTACCCCAAATACTTGGCAGATAAGAAGGATGGCAAGATGAACAAAAGTATATTTGATATACATGTTATTGATGTGTACTTTACTAGTGTTCATAGTAACCCCAGGGTATTTGATACCGGTTCAGTTGCTAAGATTAGTAACTCGAGACAGGAGTTGCAAAATGAACAGAGACTAGTTAAGGGCAAGGTGATGATGTGATTCCAAGGTTGATAAGATCGCCATCGCAGACTCCTTTTACCCTCGGGATTAGTGTTGAACCTAAAATAAATGTTATTTGGTGTTTGTGTTGAGCATGAATATGATTGGATCAGGTTTATTGCAATACGGTTATTCATTTAAGTCAAAGAATAATTGTTGTTCTGTTTACATGAATAAAACCTTCTATGGTCATACACTTAATATAAATGGTTTGTTGAATCTCGATCGTAGTAATACACATATTCATAATATTGATGCCAAAAGATGCAAAGTTGATAATGATAGTGCAACAGACTTGTGGCACTGCCGTTTAGGTCATATTGGTGTAAAGCGCATGAAAAAACTCCATGCGGATGGCCTTTTCGAATCACTTGATTATGAATCAATTGATGCTTACGAACCATGCCTCATGGGCAAGATGACTAAGACTCCGTTCTCTGGAACAATGGAACGAGCCACTGTCTCATTGGAAATAATACATGCCGATGTATGTGGGCTGATGAGTGTTGAGGCTCATGGCGGGTATCATTATTTTCTGACATTCACAGATGATTTGAGCAGATACGGGTATATCTACTTAATGAAACATAAGTCTGAAACATTTGAAAAGTTCAAAGAATTTCAGAGTGAAGTAGAAAATCACCGTAACAAGAAAATAAAGTTTCTACGATCTGATTGCAGAGGTGAATATTTGAGTGACGAGTTTGGTCATTATTTGAAACAATGTGGAATAGTTTCGCAACTCACGCCACCTGGAACACCACAGCGTAATGGTGTGTCCGAACATCTTAACCGCACTTTATTAGATATGGTGCGATCTATGATGTCTCTTACCGATTTACCACTATCATTTTGGGGTTATGCATTAGAGACAGCTGGATTCACATTAAATAGGGCACCATCTAAATCCGCTGAGACGACACCATATGAACTATGGTTTGGCAAGAAACCTAAGCTTTCGTTTCTTAAAGTTTGGGGTGGCGATGCTTATGTGAATAAGTTTCAACCTGATAAGATCAAACCCAAATCGAAGAAGTGTGTCTTCATAGGATACCCAAAAGAAACTGTTCGGTACACCTTCTATCACAGATCCGAAGGCAAGATCTTTGTTGCTAAGAATGGATCCTTTCTTCAGAAGGAGTTTCTCTCGAAAGAAGTGAGTGGGAGGAAAGTAGAACTTGATGAGGTAATTGTACCTGCTCTCGAATTGGAAAGTAGTTCATCACAGAAATTAGTTCCAGTTATTCCTACACTAATCAGTGAGGAAGCTAATGATGATGATCATAAAACTTCAGATCAAGTTACTACCGAACCTCGTAGGTCAACCAGAGTAAGATCCGCAACAGAGTGGTACGGTAATCCTGTTCTGGAGGTCATGTTACTTGACCATGATGAACCTACGAACTATGAGGAAGCGATGATCAGCCCAGATTTCGCGAAATGGCTTGAGGCCATGCAATCTGAGATGGGATCCATGTATGAGAACAAAGTGTGGACTTTGGTTGACTTGCCCAATGATCGGCAAGCCATAAAAAATAAATGGATCTTCAAGAGGAAGACGGACGCTGATAGTAGTGTTACTATATACAAATCTAGACTTGTCGAAAAAGGTTTTTGACGAGTTCAAGGTGTTGACTACGATGAGATTTTTTCACTCGTAGTGATGCTTAAGTCTGTCCGAATCATGTTAGCAATTGCCACATTTTATGAAATTTGGCAAATGGAAGGCAAAACTGCATTCCTTAATGGATTTCTTAAAGAAGAGTTGTATATGATGCAACCGGAAGGTTTTGTTAATCCTGAAGGTGCTAACAAAGTGAGCGAACTCCAGCGATCCATCTATGGACTGGTGCAAGCCTCTCAGAGTTGGAATATACGCTTTGATAGTGTGATCAAAGCATATAGTTTTATACAGACTTGCGGTGAAGCCTGTATTTACAAGAAAGTGAGTGGGGGCACTACAGCCTTTCTGATAAGTATATGTGAATGACATATTGATGATCGAAAATAATGTAGAATTTTCTGAAAAGCATAAAGGAGTGTTTGAAAGGAGTTTTTCAAAGAAAGACCTCGATGAAGCTGCTTACGTATTGAGCATCAAGATCTATAGAGATAGATCAAGACGCTTGATAAGTTTTTTCAATGAGTACATACCTTGACAAGATTTTGAAGTAGTTCAAAATGGAACAGTCAAAGAAGGAGTTCTTGCCTGTGCTGCAAAGTGTGAAGTTGAGTAAAGACTCAAAACCCAATCACGGCAGAAAATAGAAAGAGAATGAAAAATCATTCCCTATGCCTCACTCATAGGTTCTATAAAGTATGCTATGTTGTGTGCCAGACCTATTGTGTACCTTACCATGAGTTTGGCAAGAGGGTACAATAGTGATCCAGGAGTGGATCACTAGACAGCGGTCAAAATTATCCTTAGTGGAATAAGGATATGTTTCTCGGTTATGGAGGTGACAAAAAGTTCATCGTAAAGAGTTACGTCGATGCAAGCTTCAACACCGATCTGGATGACTCTAAGTCTCAATCTGGATACATACTGAAAGTGGGAGCAATTAGCTAGAGTAGCTCCGTTTAGAGCATTGTAGACATAGAAATTTGCAAAATACATACGGATCTAAACGTGGCAAACCCGTTGACTAAACTTCTCTCGCAAGTAAAACATGATCACACCTTAGTACTCTTTGGGTGTTAATTGATATGTCTCCAACGTATCTATAATTTTTGATTGCTCCATGCTATATTATCTACTGTTTTGGACATTATTGGGCTTTATTTTCCACTTTTATATTATTTTTGGGACTAACCTATTAACCGGAGGCCCAGCCCAGAATTGCTGTTTTTTGCCTATTTCAGAGTTTCGAAGAAACGAAATATCAAACGGAGTCCAAACGGAATGAAACCTTCGGGAACGTGATTTTCTCACCGAATATGACCCAGGAGACTTGGACCCTACGCCAAGGAAGCTTCTAGGTGGCCACGAGGTAGGGGCGCGCCCTACCTGTCGGATTTTGGGTTCCGGCAGACCCTCTAGGTTCAAACTCTGGGGTGCACACGGAGATCACACCTCCAACCTACCTACGTCTCATCGCCTCGCAAGGATCTAAACTACACAAAGAACAACACAAGGAACACGAGGTTTATTCTGGTTCGGGCCACCATTGTGGTGTCATACCCTACTCCAGTTTGTGTTGTGGTGGATTGCCTCAGGGGCTGATGATGAACAATACAAAGGGGGAACAGCCTCGTGAGGGGCTGTTCTTGAGCTGGTGCGATGAACTGCTTGGGTGAGTTTGATCGCCTCTCTCTCTCTCTCTAGGGCTCTATCTAATAGGTTTCTCCCTCCTTCCAGCTTCCTCTTTTCAGATTCCCCCTTTCCACTTCCTCCTTTGCCTTGGTGGTGGCTAGTCCTATTTATAGTGGGAGGCCCTGGGCCTGTTCCCAAATATTGCGCGGGAAGGGCGCCAACAATTGGCCATTTTGAAGGGGAACATCTAGTACACTTATCCTGACTAAAGTCGGTCCTCGCCTGCCAAAGACTCGACGGTGACGCGGCTTGGGCTCCACGATGACCTCCTTCCTGCCGTTCAGCTGGTCTTGGTCTTGTTGCAATCAAATGGTTGCCTTTGCTTGATACCCTTGCCTGCGCTTGCCCCCTTTGCACCAAAGGGGAAACAAGGACTCTGCGCAGGCCGGCGCCCGCCTGGCGCCCTTGGTCGTCATGGCTTGCGTCATGGGCACCTTGTGAGGTACCCTTCCTTGATCTCTCTGCCTCCTCGCGAGCCAGCCTGACGAGGCCGTGCCCGAGGAAGCTTTCCGTCGTCCGCCCCGTGAGGCTTGGCCCCTCGCGAGGGTCTCGAGCTTGTGTTGATGAAGATGGGTCATGCTGGGCCACTCCTTGAGCCACGCCGCAGTCCGCAGGCAGGCAAGTCTGGGTACCCCCATTCCTAGAACGCCGACAGTAGCCCCCGGGCCCAAGGCGCGCCTGGACTTGGCTTAGCAGAGAAGCGAAAGGGCAAGTGCGAAGCGCCGCGGGCCCCAACAGCCTGCGGCCTTGGGCGCCGCGTGGCGATTGGTTGGTCGTGGGCGTCTCCACTTCCCCATGATGACTTGGCAACCGCATGACTTGGCAAGTCCCTGCATGCAGAAACGGGTCATGATTACTTGCGATCGTGGAGGCCGGCGTTTGGCCTCCTCCAGCTATAAGTACGGAACAACGCAAGCTCTTCCAGCCCATCTCTTCTTGCTTCTCCCTCTTCTCCATGGCTCCGTCGAAGAGGTTCTTGGCCGCAGAGAAGGGAAAGGCCCGCTAGGTGGAGCCTGACTCTCCCCCGTCCAAGCGCGGTCGAGGCCGTCCTTGCAAGCACCTTGTGGCTCCCGCAGCGGCTTGCCGCGGCCGTGGAGGCGATCTCCTGTGTGGCGTTGGTCGCCAGGCCGTCGATGGGGGGCGCGCTATGACCGCGCGACCTCCTAGGCCGCGCTTCCACTCGGCAGAGGTGTTGTCGGAGTTTGTTGTGTGGTCGGTGGAGCCGACCAGCACCTGGCTCCAGCTTCCCCGCTTCCTTTTAGGTGAACTTCCGGCCGGCGCCCCGGGCGGCCTCTGGCTCCAGGCGGACGGTTGCTGCAGCCGGGCCTCCTGGGCTTCGCTGGAGGTCTCTGCCACCGGGAGTGTGGCCCTGACCCGCGGCTGGCAAACAGTCTAAGCCGGCGGTGCACCCTGCACTTCAAGTTCGACGGTGATGCCACCCTCTACGTGAGGGTGTTCGGGGAAGACGGTCGTCGCGTCGGGTGCTGCCCCGAGGACGACAACCGCGGCTGTGGGCCCCGCCCTGGCGA
This sequence comes from Aegilops bicornis, assembly GCA_021605145.1. Lineage (NCBI taxonomy): Eukaryota > Viridiplantae > Streptophyta > Magnoliopsida > Poales > Poaceae > Aegilops > Aegilops bicornis. Next base: position 73,694,963 of record CM038671.1, on the reverse strand, counting down.
TGATCGGGATGAATATGGCAGCGCGCGCATGGTCGGCGGCACTCGGGGCTCGTCGAGCTTCGGCGGCTCTCCTTCGGACAGCAGCTCCTCCAGCAGTGGCCGCGGCCAGCCTCCCTGCCGCCGCGCCCGCCTGGATGGAGGTAGCGGATTTGCCCGCCGTCGCGCCTCGGTGAAGCGCGAGAGGGAGTCTGCCTGAGCTCCGGAGGCAGTACGAGCCTTCGTCGCGAGCTGGTGCCAAACGAGTCGCGCCTAGTTTGTTCTTCTCCTTTTCCTGCGCAAAGAGACAGTAGTGTAGGGCCCCGTGGGGGCGTGCTTGGACTGTTGCTGTTAATTATCGTGTTGTTTCCGCTATTTCTGTATTATGCTTTTGTGCCACACGCATGCGCGTAGAAATTACTTAGCTCGGGGGAGACCTGTCGCGGTATTCGCTTCCCGAGGCCAAGGCCTCGCTTCATGTCATGCAAAGATTAGTCAGGAGGGGTAGCTTCCGGCCTCAGTTTTGGAGGCGACCGACCGAGGCCTCAGAATTCAAGGCTGCAGAGCAGGGCACGGACTGGGAGGGGTGCTCCCGTAGCGGACCCGGCTTGGGAAGCCTCAAACGATAGGGGCAGAAAACACTCGCGAGGGTGCCCGCGCCACTCCCTCGTGAGACTTGCGCGAGAGAAATCGAGGCAGGATAGCAAAAAAGGAAAAGAGTCACAAGCAAAAGACGGCAACAACTTCAATGAAACTTCAAATGGGAATGAACAAGCCAACTGCAGAAAGAAAATGAAAAAGCCACGTCCGGCACCTAATCTAGTCTTCGACGTCTTCTCACCAGCGCGGAGCTAAGTGCTGGCACTGGGCGTGGGAGGGAGCCCCAGGGCCTGAGGCCGGCACTCCTGAGACTCTGGGGCGTGTACAGCCCCAACTCATTATTACGTGAGAGTGTCACGGGCGGCGAGCTTCACAGGCATTGGCCTTCTTCATGTGCTCCGGCCTTCGGGGAAATGAGCTTCACTGGCGTTGGCCTTCTTCACAGGCTCTGGGCCTTTCTCAGGAAAACAAGCTTCACAGGCGTTTGCCTTATTCACAGGCTCTGGGCCTTTCTCAGAAAAACAAGCCTCACAGGCGTTCGCCTTCTTCACAGGCTCTGGGCATTTCTCAGAAAAACAAGCTTCACAGGCGTTCGCCTTCTTCACACGCACCGGGCCTTTTCCAGAAAAACAAGCTTCACAGGCGTTCGCCTTCTTCACAGGCACCAGGCCTTTTCCAAAATGCGACAACTTCACAGGCATTCGCCTTCTTCACAGGCACCGGGCCTTTTTAGGGGTAAAACCTTCGGAGATGCTGGATGTTCCACGCGTTCTGGACGGGCACCCCCTCCTGAGTCTCCAAGCGCGCGGAGCCGGGCCTGGAAACATGAACAACCTTGAACGGGCCCTCCCACATGGAAGAGAGCTTATGCAGTCCCTCCCTAGAGAGAACTCGTCTAAGCACGAGGTCCCCTACCTCAAGAGTTCTGGGGCGAATGTTGCGGCAGTGGTATCGCCGCAGCGCCTGTTGGTACCTTGTTGATCGTAGTGCGGCTTCTCGACGATGCTCCTCCCCCAGCACGAGGTCCGTCCCCCGCATGGCGTCCTGCTACACCTTGTCGAATGCCTGGACCCATGCGGAACGACGTCTGACCTCGTGAGGGAGAACTGCTTCAGCTCCATAAACCAGGAAGAATGGGGTCTCGCCAGTCGGCTTGGTCGCGGTTGTGCGGATGGACCACAGCACAGACTGAAGCTCATCATACCAGCCCCTGCCGCAGGCTTCCAGCTTCTTCTTGAAGGTCCTGGTTTTGAGGCCCCTCAGGACCTCTGCGTTGGCTCGCTCGGCCTGACCGTTGCTACGCGGGTGTGCTCGAAGCGTAGCATATCTGCGTTCCAAGGTTAGCACAGTATGTTTCGAAGAGGTTACTGGTGAACTGCGAACCGTTGTCGGTGATGATGCGGTTCGGCACCCCGAACCGGCTCACGATGCCCTTGATGAACTTGACAGCGGAACCTGCGGGGATGGTGCGGACAGCTTCCACTTCAGCCCACTTGGTGAATTTGTCCATGGCAACGTAGAGGTAGCGATAGCCTCCCGGCGCCCGAGGGAACGGGCCCAGGATATCCAGCCCCTAGACTGCGAATGGCCATGAGAGGGGTATAGTTTGCAGACCTCCCGCCGGCTGATGGATCTGCTTGGCATGGAATTGGCAGGCCTCGCAAGATTTCACCAGTTCCACGGCATCATTGAGTGCCGTGGGCCAATAGAACCCGCTGTGGAACGCCTTGCCAACGAGGGTCCATGATGACGAATGGTGCCCAGAGTCTCCATCGTATATGTCTGCCAGCAGCTCCCTCCCTTGCTCCCTGAAAATGCAATGCAGGGACACATCGTTCGGTCGTCTCTGGTAGATCTCTCCATCTCTGATGCAGTACGCCGTGGCCTGCCGCGCCACATGCTCTGCTTCCTCCTCCTTTTCCGGCAAGGTCCCTTGCGTCAGGTAACTCCTGAGCTCTGTGATCCAAAGACCCTCCCGAGAGGCTCCAGCCGCCGGAGCAGACGCGCCTCTGAGGCCGGGTCAGAGATCGGGCTCCCGAGGCGGTGTGGTCGGGGAGCTCTTCCCGAGGATGCACCGTGCTTGACAGTGATGGCGTCACCGAGGGGTTGAAGAGCCGCTCCTCGAAGACGCCAGGTTCCTGAGGTAGTCGCCTGGATGCCCGTTTGGCGATGTCATCAGCCTCTTGATTGGTGCCGTGAGGCACATCCTGCAACTCCAGTCCCCAGAACTGCTTCTCCATCCTGCGGACCTCCGCGAGGTAGGCTTCCGTGTGCTCATCCCTCGGCTCGTATACTTTGTTGGAGAAGTTGACGAGGAGTTGTGAATCACCCTTGATGATAAGGTGCTTCACCCCTGTGGCGATCAAGGGCTTTCAGCCCGCTATCGTGCCTTCAGATTCTGCTATGTTGTTGAGACCTTGTCTCCATGCTGGAAACAGAGTTGCACGGCGTAGTAGAGCTTGTCTTGAGTGGGAGATATGAGCACTGCGCCAGCCCCCGCGCCGTGTCGGGAGAACGCCCCGTCGAAGTACATGACCCAACTGCCCGGTGCCTCGCTTCCCGGGGAGAGGGATCGATCCTCATCCGCCTTGAGGCCCGGCGCCTCCGCCCATTCCGCCACGAAGTCATTCGCGCCCCCCTTGATGACTCTGGTTGTGCTGAATTCTAGCTGAAACGCTTGCAGCTCGATGTTCCACTCAGTGACTCTTCCAGCCGAGTTGGGGCTCCTGAGCACCCTTTCCAAGGGGTACGCTGAGATGACCTTGATGGGATGGCCCTGAAAATAGTGCCGCAGCTTGCGTGAGGCTACCAATAGCGCGAGGAGGAGTTTCTGGGGCATGGGGTACCGCGCCCTCGCATCCCGCAACACTGTGCTGACGAAGTACACAGGGTGTTTGACGAGGTTGGGAGTGCTGGTGCTGCTGGCGTCCTCCGGAGGCCGAAGCGCCTCTGAGATGCTGGAGCCCCAGTGCCGGGTCGCCTGGGGGAGGGGCCTCTTCTGTTCCGAGTGCGCTTCCTTGCGTCGGCTGATCCTTCTCGGCTGTGGTAGTGGCCTCTGTGAGGCCCCTTTGATCCTGCTTCGGCTCGACCCGGGCAGCTGTCGCGGCTTTGGTCCAACGCTCCTCCCTAACCGCCACCAGGCTGTTGGCATAAGGGGTGGCTGCAAGGTAGAGCACCAGGGGCTCTAGAGGGCGCGGATCCACCATTACCGGAGGGTTGGTTAAGTACCTTTTGAGATCCTGGAATGCCTTGTCGGCCTCCTCAGTCCATTCAAAGGGGCCTTTTTCTTCATCAGCTTGAAGAAGGGCAGCGCTCGTTCCCCCAACTTGGAGATGAAGCGTCCTAGTGCGGTCACACGCCCAGTGAGCTTCTGCATCTCTCTGAGGGTCTTCGGCGGGCTCATGTCCTCGACTGCTTTGACCTTTTCTAGGTTGGACTCGACGCCCCGGTGGGACACGAGGAAGCCTAGGAGCTTGCCGGAGGGGACTCCAAACACACACTTCTCCGGGTTGAGCCGCAGGTCCACTTTGTTGAGGCTCGCGTAGGTTTCCTCCAAGTCTTGTATCGTGGTTTTTGCCTCCCGAGACTTCACCACAATGTCATCAACGTAAGCCTCAAAGATTCCTCCCGAGCTGCCGACCCAAGGCGATGTGCATCACCATGAAAGGTCGCACTGCTATGCAGCCCGAACGGCATGCATGTGTAGTAGTACACTCCACACGGGGTCGGGAAAGCCATTTTCTCCACATCTTCTATCGCCATCTTGATCGGTTGATATCCAGAGAAGGCATCCAGGAAACATAACTGGTCTCACTCGGCGGTGGAGTCGACGATCTAATCGATACGAGGGAGCAGGAATGGATCCTGCGGGCAGGCTTTGTTGAGGTTGGTGATCGACACACATGAGTTCCTTCCCCCCTTTCTTTGGCACGACAACCGGGTTAGCCAACCAATCTAGGTCTCGGACCTCGCGAATGACCCCTGCCGCCTCTAGCTTGCGGGTCTCTTGGATGATGAAAGCTCGCTTCGCTGGACTGCCGCCTCGCTTCGCTTCACGGGCGCACGTTGGGGCACACGCTGAGGTGGTGCTCACCACGCCTCGAACCCCCGCCACCGATCAGGTTCCCATGCGAACACCTTCTTGTTCGCACGTAGGAACTTTATCAGGGCCTCCTCCTGCTCGGGCTCGAGGTTGGCGCCTATGGTGAAGGTGGCATCAGTGGATCCGTCCTCATCGACCAGTACCTGCTTGGTTTCTGCCTTGTCTTGGGTGAATAGTTGTTTCTTCTTGGCCGATGCAGCCCCCTTGGGCTCAGGGGCGTCTGAGCCGGCGGGCTGCACCGTCGCCGCAGTCTTGAAGACGATCTTGAGCACTTGCAATGCATCCCCGGTGTCTCCGGATACGGTGAGGACACCGCTGCTCCCAGGCATCTTCATGAGGTTGTACGCTGGGTGAGTCGTGGCCATCAATCGGGCTAATGCTGGGTAGCCGAGGATGGCGTTGTATGGGAGGCCGATGGGGGCGATGTCAAAGTCGATTAGCTCCGTGTGGAAGTTGTCGTAGGTGCCGAAGGTCACCGGAAGATGGATCTGCCCCAGGGAGCCGGTGGAACCGCCTCCGACGCCCAAGAAGGGCTCTTTGGGCTGAAGCCGCTCGGCCGGTACATGGAGGAGGTCAAGGCTTCAACCGAGAGCGCGCTAAGGCCTACGCCGCCGTCGATGAGAGTCCTGGTGACGGCCACCTGGCAGATGGTGGGGGTGCACAGCATTGGGAGCGCGCCCGAGCAGGCTGAGTTGGAGGGGTGATCATCTGAGCTGAAGGCCAGATCGGCCTTGGGCGCCGACCAACCCGGAGGAGCCCCATGCTGCGCGGAAGCAGCGCTGATCTGGCGGACGAATGGCTTGATGTGGTGGCCTGAAGGTGGCGCATGCGAGCCTCCCAAGAGAGCTGCGACGATCGGGAGCGCCGGCGCAGCGTGCTGAGCGAGGAAGAGGCCGCGCAGCTCCCCCCAAGAGGCCACGGAAACCGCTGGCAGGTGGAGCAGCCACATGCGCGGGGCGCCGGTGAGGGCCATGGGAAACCAGTTAGCCATGACCCTGTCGTCGCCCCCGGCTTAGAGGATGGCCTCCTCATATGCCGGTAGGAAGGCCAGCGGATCGGTCGTGCCGTTGTAGCGCGGTGGCATCTCCGGCTTGAACTTGTTCGGCCACTGCACCTGCCGCAAGGCGGGGGCCAAGGCTCGGAGCCCCCTGGCCCCTGCGCTGGCGCTGGCGACCGGAGCGGGCGGCGCGCTGCTCATCATGGGGCGAATCGCGATGTTGGCGGAGAGCGGGTCGGTGGAAGGGAAAGCTCCGGCGCACCCCTACCTGGCGCGTCAAATGTCGGATTTCGGGTTCCGGCAGACCCTCTAGGTTCGAACTCTGGGGTGCACGCGGAGATCACACTTCCAACCTACCTACGTCTCGTCGCCTCGCAAGGATCTAAACTACACAAAGAACAACACAAGGAACACGAGGTTTATACTGGTTCGGGCCACCATTGTGGTGTAATACCCTACTCCAGTTTGTGGTGTGGTGCATTGCCTCAGGGGCTGTGATGTAGGGCGGAACCCTACGTGGATGATCTTTCACGTTGGAGCGGATCCTACGGTGAATCACGAAGAACACGCGGAAGAACAAGAGGGAAACACGGGGAAAACAAGAGAGAATTCACTCAACCAACAAGAGATCAATCACACAAGTGCTAGATCACCGATCACATAAGGTGGCACAAGATTCAAGATCAACAAAGGAAAGATACAAACGGAAGCCGTTCTTCTCTGTGAGGAGGCCTTGATGGGGTCCACCCTAGAAGGGGGTCTTGAATCCGCTTGGGGGGATCTTCTCCGTAGAGGTCCTGATCTCCGAGGAGAAGTAGCCAAGTGGATGAGCAAAGGCTCTCACACAAAATATGAGCTAATCCAATGCTACCCTAGAAAGAGGAAGGGGATGGAGTATATATAGTCTAGGGGCGAAGGGTACATGGGACTGCCCCGGATACACTGCACGCAGGTGGGAGGCCGGATGTCCGGCGTCGGGCGGATGTCCGGGCCTTCGCGAGGCGCCGGATGTCCGAGCTATCCGTCCGGATGTCCGGGCTGGTGCGGCCACTTCTGCCGATTCGGGTGCGGGGCGCCGAATTTCCGGGCCAGGTGCCGGATATCCGGGCTGGGGGGCCGGATGTCCGGGGCATGGAGGCCGGATGTCCGGGCCCTGTAGAGTTTCTGGCTGGGCTTCGGCTGTGGTGCTGGCGTCTCCAGGGGCCGGATGTCCGGGACCATGGCCGGATGTCCGGGGCCTGGAGGGTGAACTTGTCCGCTTCCGTGGTCCTCTTCATCCGTAGACTTGGCGGCTCGTCCGTCTTCACGCAGGTGTCTTCTAAGGCTCCTCTTGACACCTAATGATGCATAGCATATCGGACTTAGGTAGTAGCCATGTCTCGAGTGGATCATATGTGATATCAATAAGGAAGGAAGTCACCTCGTTCTCGAGAGCTCTAGCTCTAGCTCGTGTCATGGGTCCTCTTGGCTCTTGATGAGACGGTTCTAGATCCATGGGGATGATCGTGGGATGCTCCGCATCATCTCCCCCCCCCCCCCCCCTTGGGAGAGATCCGACCTCGGATCAAAAGCTTCATCTCCATGGAATGGTGCGAGGTCCTTGACGTTGAAGATGTCGCTCACGTTGTATTTGTCTCGAGGTAGGTCGATCTTGTAAGCGTTGTCGCTAGAAGCGCATAGCACCTTGAAAGGTCCATCGGCTCGAGGAAGAAGCTTGGACTTTGCGTTCTTTGGGGAAGCGGTCCTTGCGAAGGTGTAGCCACACTAGATCACCAATGTTGAAGACGATGGGTTGCTTGTTGGCGTTGAGCTTGGTTGCTTGACGTTGTACTTGGCGCTCAATGGTGTGCCTTGTATCTTCGTGCATCTTCTTGATGTAGCTTTCTCGTGCACTCGCATCCATGTCTGTGCGCTCTTGGAGAGGAAGTGGTAGAATGTCCAATGGGGACAACGGGTTGAAACCGTAGACGACCTCGAAGGGGTACTTGCGGATAGTCGAATGTCTTGCACGTTTGTAGGCGTACTCGGCGATGGGTGGACATGCTTCCCATTCCTTGATGTTCCTCTTGATCAAGACACGAAGTAGAGTGGATAGTGTGCGGTTCGTCACCTCCGTTTGGCCGTCGGTTTGAGGATGGTATGCCGAGGAGAACAAGAGCTTGATTCCGAGCTTGGCGCATAGGGTCTTCCAAAAGTAACTCAAGAACTTGACGTCACGATCGGAGACGATTGTCTTTGGTATGCCACTGAGTCGCAAGATTTCCCTACAAAAGAGATTTGCAACATGTGAAGCATCGTCTATCTTGTTGCAAGGAATGAAATGTGCCATTTTAGAAAATCTATCCACAACAACAAACACGGAATCCTTGCCATTTTGAGTCCTAGGCAAACCAAGTACAAAATCCATACTAATGTCTTCCCATGGTTGATATGGAATAGGAAGAGGCATGTAAAGACCATGAGATTGAGCTTTAGACTTAGCTTTGCGACATGTATAACATCGGGTGGTGAAGCGTGAGACGTCGCGGAACATCTTGGGCCAAAAGTAGTTGTTGGAGAGCGTGGCGAATGTCTTGTCGCGTCCAAAGTGTCCCATGAGTCCGCCTCCATGAGCCTCTTGCAAAAGGAGAAAACGAAAAGAAGACTCGGGAATGCAAAGTTTGTTAGCTCTCATAAGATAACCATCCTTGATGTAATATTGTTCCCAAGAAGTATGTGTCAAACACTTAGCATAAGGAGAAGCAAAAGATGGGTCATGCTCATCCAAGTCTTTTATATGCTCAAACCCAATAACATTCAACTCAAGTTGAGTGACAAGCATGCTTATGCGTGAAAGCTGCCAGAGGCAACTACATTTTCTTTACCCTTAATGTACTTGATCACATAAGGAAAAGATTCAATGAATTCACTCCATTTTGCATGACGCTTGTTTAATTTAGTTTGACCTTTGAGGTACTTAAGCGTTTCATGATCGGTATGGATGACAAACTCATGAGGTCTAAGGTAATGTTCCCAAACATGTAGCACACGCACTAAAGCATACAATTCTTTGTCATAGATGGGATAATTAAGTTGAGCACCGGAGAGTTTTTCACTAAAATAAGCAATGGCTCGTTTTTCTTGCATCAAAACTCCGCCAATTCTGGTACCACTTGCATCACAATGAACCTCAAAAGTTTTGTCAAAATTGGGAAAAGCAAGAATCGGAGCATGAGTAAGCAAAGACTTGAGCTCATCAAAAGCGGTTGAATGCAAAGTTCCCCAAACAAAGGGAGTATTCTTCTTACTCAAGGCATGCAAAGGAGCGGCAATTGTGCTAAAATATTTCACAAAGCGACGATAAAAACCCGCAAGACCAAGAAAACTTCGCACTTGTTGCAAATTGGTGGGTTGGGGCCAAGTTTTAATTGCTTCAATTTTAGATTCATCAACATGGACACCCTTTGAGGATACTACAAAACCCAAGAATACCACTTTGTCAACTCCAAAAGTGCATTTTTTCAAGTTTGCATAAAGGCTTTCCTTATGTAAGAGTTTGCAACACAGATTTTACATGATTGATGTGCTCTTTCATGGTTTTGCTAAACACAAGAATATCATCAAAGTAAACCACAACAAAGACTCCAATGTAAGGACGAAGCACATGATGCATAAGACGCACGAAAGTACCGGGAGCCTCCGAAAGACCCATAGGCATCACTAACCACTCATATAAACCAAATTTTGTTTTGAAAGCAGTTTTCCATTCATCACCCTCTTGTATGCGGATTTGATAATAGCCACTTTCAAGGTCAATTTTTGAGAAAAAGTTGGCTCCACTAAGTTCATCAAGCATATCATCTAAGCGAGGAATGGGATGCCTATAGCGTACGGTGATCGCATTTATAGGTCTACAATCGGAACACAAGCGAAAACTTCCATCGGGCTTAGGCACAAGTATAACGGGAACGGCACAAGGGCTTAAGCTTTCACGTACATGACCGTTGTCGATTAGTTGTTGTACTTGCCGTTGAATCTCCTTGGTTTCTTCCGGATTGACTCGGTATGGAGCTTTGTTTGGTAGAGGTGCTCCGGGGATGAGGTCGATTCGATGCTCAATGCCTCGAAGAGGAGGTAGACCCGGAGGTAGCTCATCGTGGAAAACATCTTGAAATTCCTGCAAAAGAGATTGAAACACCAAAGGTAGCTCGTGAATGGTGTTAGTTTTTGGTTCTCCATCCTTGCACACAAGGACAAAGTGCATCACACTCGATGGGTTCACACACACTTCTCTCATCTCACTTTTGGTGGCAAATAGGATGAGGTTTTTCTCTCTAGGCGAAGAGGCGCTCAAGTTTGGCTTGTGGCTCTCACTCACTTTTGGATGGATCACTTTCTCACTCTTGTCTCTATGATGGGTGGCTTACTTGTCGGCTATCACTTGAGTAGGAGATATAGGTCGTAGCACATATTTCTTCCCTTTCATCTTGAAGCTATAGTGATTGGTGCGCCCATTGTGGATGACACCACGGTCGAATTGCCATGGTCGACCTAGAAGTAGGTGGCAAACGGTCATTGGGACCACATCACATTCCAACGTGTCTTCATAAGCACCGATTTTGAAGGAGACTTGGACCGTATGCTCGACTCGTATAGTGCCGGAGTCACTTAGCCATTGAACCTTGTAGGGGTGCGGATGCTTCCTCTTGACCAAGTGAAGTTTGGAACATAGTTCTTCACTTGCCAAGTTGTGGCAACTACCTCCATCGATGATGACCTTGACGGACCTTCCGTTGATGCCGGCCTTTGTGTGGAAGATGTGGCATCTTTGGTCGTCTTCTTGTTGATGTTGAAGGGTCAAGACCTTGGAGACAACGAGAGCGGGGCTCGAATCCTCATCGCAAAAGACTTGATCATCTTCATCTTCGTTCACTTGCCGGTGCATGGCCACTTGCTCAAGGGCTTCCATCTCCTCCTCACTCATTGAGTCATAGGTGCCGTCGTTGTTGAGGATCATGGTGCACTTGTTGGTGCATTCGTAGGACTTGTGGCCTCGGCCGCCGCAAGTGAAACACTTGAAGGAGCTTGTCTTGATTGTCTCATCGGTCGGAGTAGATGATGGAGCACGCGGCTTGAAGTTGCTTGTAGTAGGAGGAGGACGACTTGAACTAGTCGACTTTCTCATGTAACTCGACTTGTAAATGCGTTGGTTGTAGAAGGTTTGGTTGATGTAGATGTTGGAGGAGTCGTTGAAGCTTGGTTGTTGGAGAAGCCGTGGGTCTTGGCCGAGTACTTGGCGTGCTGAAGTCATCTTGCACTTGACGCTCCGCCTTTGTAGCTTGATGCACGAGCTCAATGAGGGTTGAGTATGGTTGGAAGTCGGCGATCTTCTTGATGGGATGATTTAGTCCATTCAAGAAACGTGCCATAGTTTGCTCATCATCTTCCTTGACATTGGCTCGAATCATGGCTATCTCCATTTCCTTGTAGTATTCTTCAACACTCTTTGTTCCTTGCTTGAGTAGTTGGAGTTTCTTCAAGAGGTCGCGGTTGTAGTAGGTTGGCACAAAACGTGATCGCATGACATCCTTCATTTGAGCCCAAGTGGTGATTGGAGGTTCACCCCTTGCTTGTCGTCGCTCAATGATTTGTTCCCACCATATGAGCACATAGTCTTGGAACTCAAGTGATGCCATAGAGATTTTCTTTGCTTCATCGTAGTTGTGCAACCGGAAGATTTTGTCAACCTTCAATGCCCACGAGAGGTAGTCTTCGGGGTCATTGCTTCCATTGAACTTGGGCATGGTGAATTTTAGCTTGCCATACCGTTGTTCGTCATTGTGTTGTTGGCGATGTTGATGATGACGCCCTTGATGTGGATTGCAATCATCTTCATGTTGCTCTTGGCGTGGAGGAAGACCATGATCAACTAGCTCTTGTTGAACTTGAGGTTGAAGTGGAGCTTGACGAGCTTGTGGAGGAGCTTGAGGAACTTGACGTTGTACATGAGGTTGGTAGTTCCTCTCTTGGATTTCTTCTCGAAGGGCTTCCTCTTGATTGCGCCCGTTCGCGATTGCGGTTTCGTAAAGCTCTACTTGATTCTTGAAGGGCTCGTTGCGCCTCAAGAGCTTTCGCTTCTCGTTGTTGTTGTTGAAGACGTTGTGCCTTGGCGTCTTGTTCGTCTCGGTGTAGACGCGCTCGTTCTTACTCTTGTTGGCATTTAAGACGTTGTCGTTCTTGAGCTTGAGCAAAAGCGTCTTGGTTTGATTGAGGACGAGGAACTTGATCATCAACTTGCTCTTGTGAATGCTTGTCATGTAGCGGGTTGCGAGATGCATGACGGTCTTGACGAGCGGCACGATGAAGAGTGTTCGAAGTAGGTGTACTTGAGTCGTAGAAGGTGTCGTCGGAGTGTCGACTCGAGCGGCTCCGTCTTGATGATGAAGAAGTTGAATGATGCCGGTTTCTCATCAAAGCACGGATCTCGTCCATTCTTGCATCATTCTCTTGCTTGTGAGCGTCGAACTTGTTGTCGAAGTAGTCCCTCGTACGTTGCTCGGAGAGTCGCAAGTCGGTGGCGAGGTTGTCGATGCGGTCGCTCATTGCTTGTTGTTCTTAGTGCAACGCTCGTTGTGCACCAAAGAGGTGGTTCTTGGTGACGTATGATGACATGTCGTCGTCTTGCTCGATGAAGAGTGGGTTGGTAGAAGTACTTGGCCTATCCATCATTCCAAGCAAAATGTGAGTGGTAGAACAGAGAAGAACTTATACCAATGTACCTTTGACCGATGTTGAAGATGAATCAAGTTCACTCAAATGCGGACAATGAAATAGCACTATTGGTACCGATTCTTGTCGGTTCTCACACCTACACAAATAAAAAGCTTATGGTAGAGCTCGGTTAGGATGGTGGCACAAAATTTGATGCAATTGTAAGTGAGACTCAATAATGTTGGAAATGATTCACAAATTTGCAAATGCAACAAGTAGACCAATAGCAAGATATGGTACATGGAAACACACACGCAAATAGATGATATGGGGTTATGCAACCAAGGATGAGCCAAAATGTGGGATTCACCAAGATGCTCTTATTGCACAACACTAGAGAGACGCTAGCACGATTGCACAATAGGCGGATACGAACTTGTGCACAACCTACTAAGCAAAAATGCAACGACTTCTATCCCAAGTATGCTATATGTATGGTGTTTCGATGTGTTGATCCAAGATGATCAAGTATGACAATCTTAATGTCGTATGATGCTATGGTTCTTGCTCATAAGCTCTTTGCTTATCTTCCTCTTTTTTCTTAAAAGCTTGATTGGCTCTTTCTCTTTTGAGCTCTTTTCTCATGCAAAACTTCACGAACCAAGATAGCAATTGTGTATGCGATGACAACATTGTGACACACAAGTTGATGCTAAGATATGCACCACTTTGGTATGGTATGTATGCTATGGAGTATGATCACTAATGTGCACAAGTCACGTTGCGGCAATACTCAATGGCTAGTCTCGATGGGTAAGCAACGCAAAAGATGGGCTATGATGGTTATCAATGCAATTGCAAGTAATGAGAAAGATGTCGATGATGTTACCGTCCTTGGCGAAGATGAGCGGTGGTGATGTTGATGTTGAACCGTACCTAGATAGCCGAAACACAAAAGGATACGGAAACCCCAACTCAAATTCTCAAAGCAAAATTTGGCAACATTGTCGGAATTGGTAGTGGGAAAGGCTATGGTGGTGTTATGCGGAAGTGGTGGAGGTATGAGGAAGTGTATGTGGGCACGGGACAAAATTTGGCGAGAGTTAGGCGGTAAATGGGGTGGTGGAAGGGGATTGCTGCTGCCAGGAGCCGGATTTCCGGGCTGGAAGCCGGATGTCCGGGGCGCCGGATGTCCGGGCTCTGGATCCGTGGACGAACTTGATGAACACCGCGTGGAGAGGTCAAATCCGGGGCAAAATTCGGGCGATTTTGTGGATGGAAATTGTGGAAATGGTGGGGGAATGGTAGATCTACCTGCAACACACGAAATCCGCGGATCAAATCCAACAAAACTTCATCACACTAACAAATCACAAAAAAAAATTGGGGCTATTTTTGGTGGGGAATTTTCGGAATTAGGACAAAAACAACAAAATCAAGCTAGAAAAAGAGGGGTAGGGGCTCCAAAAACGTGATCAACGTGGCTCATGATACCAAGATGATGTAGGGCGGAACCCTACATGGATGATCTTTCATGTTGGAGCGGATCCTACGGTGAATCACGAAGAACACGCGGAAGAACAAGAGGGAAACACGGGGAAAACGAGAGAGAATTCACTCAACCAACAAGAGATCAATCACACAAGTGCTAGATCACCGATCACATAAGGTGGCACAAGATTCAAGATCAACAAAGGAAAGATACAAACGGTAGCCGTTCTTCTCCGTGAGGAGGCCTTGATGGGGTCCACCCTAGAAGGGGGTCTTGAATCCGCTTGGGGGATCTTCTCCGTAGAGGTCCTGATCTCCGAGGAGAAGTAGCCAAGTGGATGAGCAAAGGCTCTCACACAAAATATGAGCTAATCCAATGCTACCCTAGAAAGAGGAAGGGACTGGAGTATATATAGTCTAGGGGCGAGGGGTACATGGGACTCGTCCGGATACATCGTGACGCAGTGGGAGGCCGGATGTCCGGGCGTCGGGCGGATGTCCGGTTTTCGCGAGGCGCCGGATGTCCAGGCTATCCGCCGGATGTCCGTTGGTGCGGCCACTTCGCCGATTCGGTGCGGGCCCCGGATTTCGGGCAGTGCCGGATATCCGGCTGGGGGCCGGATGTCCGGCATGGAGGCCGGATGTCCGCCTCAGAGTTTCGCTGGGCTGGCTGTAGGTCTTTGGCGTCTCCAGGGGCCGGATGTCCGGGGCCTGGAGGGTGAACTTGTCCGCTTCCGTGGTCCTCTTCATCCGTAGACTTGGCGGCTCGTCCGTCTTTATGTGTGTCTTCGGAAGGCTCCTCTTGACACCTAATGATGCATAGCATATCGGACTTAGGTAGTAGCCATGTCTCGAGTGGATCATATGTGATATCAATAAGGAAGGAAGTCACCTCGTTCTCGAGAGCTCTAGCTCTAGCTCGTGTCATGGGTCTTCTTGGCTCTTGATGAGACGGTTGTAGATCCATGGGGATGATCGTGGGATGCTCCGCATCAGGCTGATGATGAACAATACAAAGGGAGAACAGCCTCGCGAGGGGTTGTTCTTGAGCTGGTGCGATGAACTGCTTGGGTGAGTTCGATCGCCTCTCTCTCTCTCTAGGGCTCTATCTGATAGGTTTCTCCCTCCTTCCAGCTTCCTCTTTTCCGATTCCCCCTTTCCGCTTCCTCCTTTGTCTTGGTGGTGGCTAGACCTATTTATAGTGGGAGGCCCTGGGCCTCTTACCAAATATTGAGCGGGAAGGGCGCCAACAATTGGCCATTTTGAAGGGGAACATCTAGTACACTTATCCTGACTAAAGTCGGTCCTCGCCTGCCAAAGACTCTGACGGTGACGCCGGCTTGGGCTCCACGATGACCTCCTTCCTACCGTTCAGCTGGTCTTGGTCTTGTTGCACCGAAATGGTTGCCTTTGCTTGATACCCTTGCCTGCGCTTACCGCCTTTGCACCAAAGGGGAAACAAGGACTCTGCGCAGGCCGGCGCCCGCCTGGCGCCCTTGGTCGTCATGGCTTGTGTCATGGGCACCTCGTGAGGTACCCTGCCTTGATCTCTCCGCCTCCTCGTGAGCCAGCCTGACGAGGCCATGCCTGAGGAAGCTTTCCGTCGTCCACCCCGCGAGGCTTGGCCCCTCGCGAGGGTCTCGAGCTTGTGTTGATGAAGATGGGTCGTACTGGGCCACTCCTTGAGCCACGCCGCAGGTCGCAGGCAGGCAAGTCTGGTTACCCTGCTCCTGCAACACCGACACTACCTCAGCGCGCCCCACCCTCGTGGGGCCCACGGCTCCACCGACGCATTTCTTCCTCCTATATATACCTCACGCACTTCAAACGATCGACACGGAGCCAAAAACCTAATTCCACCGCCGCAACTTTCTGTATCTACGAGATCCCATCTTGGGGCCTGTTCCGGAGCTCCGCCAGAAGGGGAATCCACCATGGAGGGCTTCTACATCATCACCATAGCCCCTCCGCTGAAGTGTGAGTAGTTTACCTCAGACCTTCGGGTCCATAGTTAGTAGCTAGATGGCTTCTTCTCTCTTTTTGGATCTCAATACAATGTTCTCCCCCTCTCTCGTGGAGATCTATTCGATGTAATCTTATTTTTGTGTGTGTTTGTTGAGAACGATGAATTGTGGGTTTATGATCAAGATTATCTATGAATAATATTTGAATCTTCGCTGAATTATTTTATGTATGATTGGTTATCTTTGCAAGTCTCTTCGAATTATCAGTTTGGTTTGGCCTACTAGATTGGTTTTTCTTGCAATGGGAGAAGTGCTTATCTTTGGGTTCAATCTTGCGGTGTCCTTAGCGGCAGCAAGGCATGTATTGTATTGTTTCCATCGAGGATAACAAGATGGGGTTTTTATCATATTGCATGAATTTATCCCACTACATCATGTCATCTTGCTTAACGCGTTACTCTGTTTTCTTGAACTTAATACTCTAGATGCATCTTTGGATAGCGGTCGATGAGTGGAGTAATAGTAGTAGATGCATGCAGAGTCGGTCTACTTGTCTCGGACGTGATGCCTATATACATGATCATACCTAGATATTCTCATAACTATGCTCAATTCGCCAATTGCTCAACAGTAATTTGTTCACCCACCGTAGAATACTTATGCTCTTGAGAGAAGCCACTAGTGAAATCTATGGCCCCCGGGTCTATCTTCATCATATTAATCTTCCATCACTTTAATATTGCTTTGCTTTTTTACTTTGCCTTTTATTTTACTTTGCATATTTATACCAAAAATACCAAAAATATTATCTATCATCTCTATCAGATCTCACTCTCGTAAGTGACTGTGAAGGGATTGACAACCCCTATTCGCGTTGGTTGCGCGGAGTTATTTGCTTTGTGTAGGTACGAGGGACTCGCGCGTAGCCTCCTACTGGATTGATACCTTGGTTCTCAAAAACTGAGGCAAATACTTACGCTACTTTGCTGCATGATCCTTTCCTCTTCGGGGAAATCCAATGCAGTGCTCAAGAGGTAGCAAGAAGAATTTCTGGCGCTGTTGCCGGGGAGTCTACGCAAAAGTCAACATACCAAGTACCTATCACAATCCCTTATCTCTCGCATTACATTATTTGCCATTTGCCTCTCGTTTTCCTCTCCCCCACTCTACCCTTGCCGTTTTATTCACCATTTCTTTTCCGTTTTCCTTTTTCCTGCTTGCTTGTCATTATGTCTGAATTTGGGGAAATTATTGCCGATATGGACAATAATAATATTATGGAAAATTCTGATGCTCCTGCTGAAGAACCCCCTACCTTGCATACAATTTTTTTTTGAGTTGGTAGTGGTAATATTATTGGAAAAGGAGTTATTCAAGATTTCTTTACTTGTGTCGGTGCTTTGCCTTCTATAGGCGGTTCTATTCTTCATAGAACTAGTAGTCTTGCCGTCGCTATTTCCATGCTTATAGTTGAACTTGAAAGGCAATTTATGCACATGCATCTTTGCATACAAAGAATTTTCTTAGAATTCTCTAATATTGAGCATTCTTCTGTTAAGCGTGCCGCCACTATCTTTTTGGCTCATGAGTTTAGATTTATAATAAAAGAGGCCAAAGAAATCTTTGCGCATTATAGGGTAGATGCTAGTCATCCTCCCATTGAATCTATCCTTTTTAATCAAGAAGACATGATGCGTTTACAATCTTTAGATCATGTTGCTTATGATGAAAATCTTAGGAAGAAGGTTCCTGCCGATGTTCTAGTTGATAAAATTTCCGAGCTTAATGATGATTTTGCTATTCAAAATAATGGACTAGGTTTTCCTCTTGAACGAAGGCTTGTAGCTTTTTGCCAAAAGAATGCTCTTAATGATGAATTGATTGTGCAATACAAAGGGCCTAGGGAGGATCACATACCTCCCGAGATTGATCTTGGGGACTTTTGTCCCATTAAATTTAGCCCTTTTGATTATTTTTGCTTGCCTCAAAGAAAACTTGCTGCTGAACGTAGAGAATATGAGAGAAGTTTTCATGATTTGCCATACCACTATTATGGCAATACCTAGATCTATCCTTGCTTTTATGCCTAGCTAGGGGCGTTAAACGATAGCGCTTGTTGGGAGGCAACCCAATTTTATTTTTAGTTTTTTTTGCTTTTGCTTCTGTTTAGGAATAAATCTTTGATCTAGCCTCTGGTTAGATGTGTTTTTATGTTTTAATTAGTGTTTGTGCCAAGTTAAACCTATAGGATCTTCTTGGATGATAGTTATTTGATCTTGCTGTAATTTCCAGAAACTTTCTGTTCACGAAAATAATTGTTAAAAATCACCAGAACGTGATAAAATAGTGATTCAAATTTCTGCTGATCAATAAACAAATTACCTAGGTCTTCCTATTTTTTATGAATTTTTGGAGTTCCAGAAGTTTGCGTTAGTTACAGATTACTACAGACTGTTCTGTTTTTGACAGATTCTGTTTTTCGTGTGTTGTTTGCTTATTTTGATGAATCTATGGCTAGTAAAATAGTTTATAAACCATATAGAAGTTGGAATACAGTAGGTTTAACACCAATATAAATAAATAATGAGTTCATTACAGTACCTTGAAGTGGTCTTTTGTTTTCTTTTCGCTAACGGAGCTCACGAGATTTCTGTTGAGTTTTGTGTTGTGAAGTTTTCAAGTTTTGGGTGAAATCTTTTGATGGATTATGGAACAAGGAGTGGCAAGAGCCTAAGCTTGGGTATGCCCATGGCACCCCCAAGATAATATAAGGCCACCAAAAAGTCAAAGCTTGGGGATGCCCCGGAAGGCATCCCCTCTTTCGTCTACTTCCATCGGTAACTTTACTTGGAGCTATATTTTTATTCACCGCATGATATGTGTTTTGCTTGGAGCGTCTTGTATGATTTGAGTCTTTAATTTTTAGTTTACCACAATCATACTTGCTTTACACACCTTTTGAGAGAGACATACATTAATTGGAATTTGATAGAATACTCTATGTGCTTCACTTATATCTTTTGAGCTATATAGTTTTGCTCTAGTGCTTCACTTATATCTTTTAGAGCACGGTGTTGGATTTGTTTTACAGAAACTATTGATCTCTCATGCTTCACTTAGATTATTTTGAGAGTCTTAAATAGCATGGAAATTTGCTTAATAATCTTAATATGCTTGGTATTCAAGATTAGTTAAACTTTCTTTTGAGTGCGTTGAATACTAAGAAAAGGTTGATGCTTGATAATTGTTTTGAGATATGGAGGTGATAATATCAAAGTCGTGCTAGTTGAGTTGTTGTGAATTTTAGAAATTCTTGTGTTGAATTTTGCAAGTCCCGTAGCATGCACATATGGTAAATGTTATGTAACAAATTTGAAACATGAGGTGTTATTTGATTGTCCTCCTTATGAGTGGCGGTCGGGGACGAGCGATGGTCTTTTCCTACCAATCTGTCCCCCTAGGAGCATGCGCGTAGTGCTTTGGTTTTTGATGGCTTGTAGATTTTTGCAATAAGTATATGAGTTCTTTATGACTAATGTTGAGTCCATGGATTATACGCACTCTCACCCTTCCATCATTGCTAGCCTCTTGATTGCGTGCATTGCCCTTTCTCACATTGAGAGTTGGTGCAAACTTCACGGTGCATCCAAACCCCGTGATATGATACGCTCTTTCACACATAAACCTCCTTATATCTTCCTCAAAACAGTTACCATACCTACCTATTATGGCATTTCCATAGCCATTCCGAGATATATTGCCATGCAACTTTCCACCATACCGTTCTTCATGACACATTCGTCATTGTCATATTGCTTAGCATGATCATGTAGTTGACATAGTATTTGTGGCAAAGCCACCGTTCATAATTATTTCATACATGTCACTCTTGATTCATTGCATATCCCAGTACACCGCCGGAGGCATTCATATAGAGACATACTTTGTTCTAGTATCGAGTTGTAATCATTGAGTTGTAAATAAATAGAAGTGTGATGATCATCATTTAATAGAGCATTGTCCCAAAAAAATAGAAAGGCCAAAGAAAAAAAGAAGGCCCAAAAAAAATAGGGGCAATGCTACTATCCTTTTTTCCACACTTGTGCTTCAAAGTAGCACCATGATCTTCATGATAGAGAGTCTCTTGTTTTGTCACTTTCATATACTAGTGGGAATTTTTCATTATAGAACTTGGCTTGTATATTCCAACAATGGGCCTCCTCAAGTGCCCTAGGTCTTCGTGAGCAAGCAAGTTGGATGCACACCCACTTAGATTCTTTTGTTGAGCTTTCATACATTTATAGCTCTAGTGCATCCGTTGCATGGCAATCCCTACTCCTTGCATTAACATCAATCGATGGGCATCTCCATAGCTCGTTGATTAGCCTCGTTGATGTGAGACTTTCTCCTTTTTGTCTTCTCCACATAACCCCATCATCATATTCTATTCCACCCATAGTGCTATATCCATGGCTCACGCTCATGTATTGCGTGAAGGTTTATAAAGTCTGAGATTACTAAAGTATGAAACAATTGCTTGGCTTGTCATCGGGGTTGTGCATGATGAGAGCATTCTTGTGTGACGAAAATGGAGCATGACTAAACTATATGATTTTGTAGGGATGAACTTTCTTTGGCCATGTTATTTTGAGAAGACATAATTGCTTAGTTAGTATGCTTGAAGTATTATTATTTTTATGTCAATATGAACTTTTGTCTTGAATCTTTCGGATCTGAATATTCATACCACAATTAAGAAGAATTAGACTGAAATTATGCCAAGTAGCACTCCGCATCAAAAATTCTTTTTTATCATTTACCTACTCGAGGACGAGCAGGAATTAAGCTTGGGGATGCCTGACACGTCTCCAACGTATCTATAATTTTTTATTGCTCCATGCTATATTATCTACTGTTCTGGACATTATTGGGCTTTATTTTCCACTATTATATTATTTTTGGGACTAACCTATTAACCGGAGGCCCAACCCAGAATTGATGTTTTTTTGCCTATTTCAGAGTTTCGAAGAAACGGAATATCAAACGGAGTCCAAAAGGAATGAAACCTTCGGGAACGTGATTTTCTCACCGAATATGACCTAGGAGACTTGGACCCTACGCCAAGGAAGCTTCGAGGTTGGCACGAGGTAGGGGCGCACCCTACCCCCCAGGCGCGCCCCCCACCCTCATGGGGCCCACGAAGCTCCACCGACGTACTTCTTCCTCCTATATATACCTACGTACCCACAAACGATCAGATACGGAGCCCAAAACCTAATTACACCGCCGTAACCTTCTGTACCCACGATATCCCATCTTGGGGCCTGTTCCGGAGCTCTACTGGAAGGGGAATCCACCACAGAGGGCTTCTACATCATCACCATAGCCCCTCCGATGAAGTGTGAGTAGTTTACCTCGGACTTTCGGGTCCATAGTTAGTAGCTAGATGGCTTCTTCTCTCTTTTTGGATCTCAATACAATGTTCTCCCCCTCTCTCGTGGAGATCTATTCGATGTAATTTTCTTTTTGCGATGTGTTTGTTGAGACCGATGAATTGTGGGTTTATGATCAAGATTATCTATGAATAATATTTGAATCTTCTCTGAATTCTTTTATGTATGATTGGTTATCTTTGCAAGTCTCTTCGAATTATCATTTTGGTTTGGCCTACTAGATTGGTTTTTCTTGCAATGGGAGAAGTGCTTAGCTTTGGGTTCGATCTTGCGGTATCCTTTCCCAGTGACAGTAGGGGCAGCAAGGCATGTATTGTATTGTTGCCGTCGAGGATAGCAAGATGGGGTTTTTATCATATTGCATGAATTTATCCCTCTACATCATGTCATCTTGCTTAAGGCGTTACTCTGTTTTCTTGAACTTAATACTCTAGATGAATGCTGGATGGCGGTCGATGAGTGGAGTAATAGTAGTAGATGCACGCAGGAGTCGGTCTACTTGTCTCGGACGTGATGCCTATATACATGATCATACCTAGATATTCTCATAACTATGCTCAATTCTGTCAATTGCTCAACAGTAATTTGTTCACCCACCGTTAAATACTTATGCTCTTGAGAGAAGCAACTAGTGAAATCTATGGCCCCCGGGTCTATCTTCATCATATTAATCTTCCATCACTTTAATATTGCTTTGCTTTTTTACTTTGCCTTTTATTTTACTTTGCATCTTTATACCAAAAATACCAAAAATATTATCTATCATCTCTATCAGATCTCACTCTCGTAAGTGACCATGAAGGGATTGACAACCCCTATTCGCGTTGCGAGGAGTTATTTGCTTTGTGTAGGTACGAGGGACTCACGCGTAGCCTCCTACTGGATTGATACCTTGGTTCTCAAAAACTGAGGGAAATACTTACGCTACTTTGCTGCATCATCCTTTCCTCTTCGGGGAAATCCAACGCAGTGCTCAAGAGGTAGCATTAATCACATGGAGATGTGAACTAGATTATTGACTCTAGTAAACCCTTTGGCTGTTAGTCACATGGCGATGTGTACTAATCACATAAAGATGTGAACTATTGGTGTTAAATCACATGGCGATGTGAACTAGATTATTGACTCTATTGCAAGTGGGAGACTGAGGGAAATATGCCCTAGAGGCAATAATAAAGTTGTTATTTTATATTTCCTTATATCATGATAAATGTTTATTATTCATGCTAGAATTGTATTAGCCGGTATGCCTCTACTTGACTAGCTCGTTAATCAAAGATGGTTAAGTTTCCTGACCATAGACATGTGTTGTCATTTGATGAACGGGATCACATCATTAGAGAATGATGTGATGGACAAGACCCATCCGTTAGCTTAGCATAATGATCGTTTAGTTTTATTGCTACTGCTTTCTTCATGACTTATACATGTTCCTCTGACTATGAGATTATGCAACTCCCGAATACCGGAGGAACACCTTGTGTGCTATCAAACGTCACAACGTAACTAGGTGATTATAAAGATGCTCTCTGTGTGTCTTGAAGGTGTTTGTTGGGTTGGCATAGATCAAGATTAGGATTTGTCACTCCATGTATCGGAGAGGTATCTCTGGGCCCTCTCGGTAATGCACATCACTATAAGCCTTGCAAGCAATGTGACTAATGAGTTAGTTGCGGGATGATGCATTACGGAATGAGTAAAGAGACTTGCTGGTAATGAGATTGAACTAGGTATGATGATACTGACGATTGAATCTCGGGCAAGTAATATACCGATGACAAAGGGAATGACGTATGTTGTTGTGCGATTTGACCGATAAAGATCTTTGTCGGGGCGGCTGATCTGGCCCACGAACACCTATGGGACCGGCGGACCGAGCCCCTTTCGGTTCGGCGGGGGGCGGAGGTCGCACGAAGAGCAGATCGAGGCGAAGCACACGAGCGGTTTACCCAGCTTCGGAGCTCTCCGGAGAGATAACACTCCTACTGCTGCATGTCTGAGTGTATTGAGTTCTTGCTCGGGAGTGTTGAGTGCTACAATGCACACAAGCTGCTAACGAGACCGAGCGTGAGTGTTCTCTGGCTTCGAACCTCTTGAACCTCCCACTTTTTCTCCCCCCCCTCTCTCCTCCCTCTCTCCGTTGCGCACGGGCCTCCTTTTATATGCTCAAGGGGTCTCCAACGGGTGGCAACGTAGGCAAGGGTAAAAATAGAAAAGGAGTTGTGGTTGGTACAACTACTTGTACAGTGTATCATATCTAACCTTGTCGGCAGGGGACAAAGGCATTAAATGCCCTTCTACGTCGCCCTAACAGTGCAAACAGGGACCGTCAGGGGCGCCACCGCTCGCCACGATGGCGATCTTGTCACCGCTTACCATCACAAGACCGCTGGCTGCACAGCCTTCTCGCCACGCTGCTACCGAAAGGTCCTGTGGCGACACGTTAGTGGATGTGCTGGAGCGCAGATCTGAGTGGTGGGCTGCAGCTGCAAGCGCCTTGCCGCGGTTGTTGTCTTGTCGCGTCCTAAGCTTGTCGCTCATCGGGCCTTCCCGGCAAGCTCCTCTTGCCGGGCCTTGTCTCCTAGGTGCCTTGGGTGGCCTTCCCGGCAAGCTCCTCTTGCCGGGCCTTGTCTCCTAGGTGCCTTGGGTGGCCTTCCGGCAAGCTCCTCTTGCCGGGCCTTGTCTCCTTGGCTTGAATACTTTGTTCTTGAATGGCTCCAAAGGAACCACGGGGGACCTTGGCGGTCACCCGGTAAGCCTTGCCGCGGAGGGCTGCAACTGCCCGTGCACAAGTTCGGGATACTAGGGTACCCCTACTCTAGTACACCGACAGGAGCCCCCGGGCCTGGGCCACACACGGTGCCGAGCGCTGTTGGGCCAGGCCCAAAACAGGGCACGGGCACGCGCAGCCCCAGCGTAAGTATATGGTTTACTTCCTGCTGTTAGGCGTGCATGGGTGCCCTTTCTTTGCTGATATCTGACTACTGATTTGTGTAGGAGCAGAGCAGCCTTACCAGGAGTGCCCTGAAGCCGCTCCTGACATGCCTTCTGCTTCGACTACACCGCCAAGGGAGGATTCCCCGGCAAGGGAGCGTTCTCCGGCAAGGGAGACTTCTCCGCAAGGGGCAGTTCTCCGCAAGGGACAGCACCAACGATCCCCGTGGCGGAGACCATGACTACGTAACCCGAGCACAGTAATCCTCTTGCTTGAAAACTTTCCTTGTGTTCTTCTTCTTCTGATTTTCTTTTTGAATATTTGCTTGACTTTTCTTCATTTTCTGGTCGCCGATCCATCTCGCCACAGAGCCAATGGAGACCGGGGCCGCCGAGAGGACGCCGCTGCAATACCGACGACGCCACGCCATTGGAGAAGAAGTCGGGCGCCGACGAGCCCGCCGGCGAAGAGGCCGCCAAGGCTGCCGCCGCAGAAGCTGGCGAGGGGTCCGGCGATCGCACTGACGGCCCTGAGGCCGCAGGAGCGCCAGGCGCTACGTCGACCGCCGATCCCTCCGCCGCTGCTGCAGCGTCAGGCTCCGAAGAGCCCCAGCCCGACGCCTATTTGAAGGCCGGCGATGGCGTCTTCATCAAGCTCCCATGGGCGTCGAGCTCCAGGCCGCCCGCTTTCTCTTTTTCTTGCCG
Source organism: Aegilops bicornis (assembly GCA_021605145.1). NCBI lineage: Eukaryota > Viridiplantae > Streptophyta > Magnoliopsida > Poales > Poaceae > Aegilops > Aegilops bicornis. Next base: position 73,670,051 of record CM038671.1, on the reverse strand, counting down.
CTGCTGGTCATGTTATGAGAACAATCTATTAGAGCTGCGACAAGCTATCTTGTAATATAACTCTATTTTGGGTAGCAATTGCTATGTTATTTCCTTTAATTGGTTCCTTCCTTTGTATGTGTTTGCCCTACGCTTTTAGGGAACTTGTCGTCACAGCACACTGGCCATGAGCGCTGAGTGCGGGACGTCGACAGCCTGCTGGCGGTACCGCTTCCGACAAGTAACCTTGTCGCAGCTCACTTAAGTGGTTGAGCGGACTCGAAACAAAGTAAAGGCGCAACTAGCTACTAGTCGCAGCTCATTTAAGTTGTTGAGCGGACTCGAAACAAAGTAAGGGCGCAACTAGCTACTAGTCGCAGCCCACTTAAGTTGTTGAGCGGACTCGAAACAAAGTAAGGGCGCAACTAGCTACGAGTTGGTTCCTCCGCGCACAGGTTTTCCATACAAAGTACGGTCGTTCGAGGAAGATAACTTAAAATTTTTAAAACTGATTGCTCAAACTTTAGCAACTTAGCTTTTCTGTCGTTTGCTTCCCGGTAAGGCTAGACTTCCTTGAGCGACGCTTGGTCCACATCATTATCTTCTCCTTTCCCCCCGGCAAACTTGTGGGCGAGGGAACCTTCCTTTCTTTGAGAAAGAGAAAGAAGAGAAAATAAAGATATGAAGCCTTATGGCTCGTTATTGCTTACCGGGGGTAGGTGCTGCACAAAGTGTCAGATAACGCATGCAAATAGGAGTAGAAAGCATGAAATTGACAAGATGTGCGAAGCACATTAGTTCTACTTATGCACGGGGTCTGCGCCCGGCTTTGTACAAAGGATTACATGCAACATCGGCAAGACTTGTACAAAAGGTGGTTGCCGGAACAGGTTCCGCAACCGCGCTTTACGGGTAAAACTTATGAAGATGCTCAATGTTCCGTGAGTTGCTCACCGAATGCCATCTTCGGTCTCAAGCGGACAGCGCCAGGCCTAGTGACTCGTTTCACCCGGTAAGGGCCTTCCCACTTCAAGGCCAACTTGTTGGAATTCTTGGCGGACTGAACGCTACCAAGAACAAGGTCGCCTTCCTCGAGACTTCTGGCATTAACTTTGCGGCTATGGTAGCGGCGCAAAGCTTGCTGGTATCGAGCAGCTCGTGACAAAGAGCTCAAGACGATCCTCCTCAAGGAGAAACGCGTCATGTTGTCGCAATCGCTCTTGCTCAAGCTCATCATAAGCGAGCACTCGAGGTGATCCGTATCACGAGTTCCGTGGGGAGAACTGCCTCTGCTCCATAGACTAGAGCGAAAGGTGTCTCGCCGGTGGCTCGATTTGGCGTCGTCTGATCGACCAAAGAACCACCGCACATCTGCCGCTGCGGAACATCCGCTTCCACGGCGAGAACTTGCGGCTCAGCCGAGTTGACGTTCTCCCGCAAGCTTGCCGGAGCAAAACTTGTCGGGAGCGCTCGCTTCAACGGAACAAACCCTAGGGCTTGCCGGAGCAGATCGCTTCCTCAAAGCACTTGCCGGTGGAGCTCGATGGTGCGTCCTCGACGATAGCGCAAAGCACTCAAGAGGTGCGCTTGCGAGTGGGCATCGAGCTCTTGCCGGACTTGGAGCGTCTGCTCCAACGGAACAAACCCTAGGGCTTGCCAGAGCAGATCGCTCCTCGGCACTTGCCGGTGGAGCTCGATGGTGCGTCCTCGACGGTAGCGCAGCACTCAAGAGGTGCGCTTGCCGGAGTGGGCATCGAGCTCTTGCCGGACTTGGAGCGTCTGCTTCAACGGAACAAACCCTAGGGCTTGCCGGAGCAGATCGCTTCAAGACTTGCCGGTGGAGCTCGATGGTGCATCCTCGACGGTAGCGCAACACTCCGAAGAGGTGCGCTTGCCGGAGTGTGCATCAGAGCTCTTGCCGGACTTGGAGCGTCTGCTTCAACGGAACAAACCCTAGGGCTTGCCGGAGCAGACTGCTCCTCAGCACTTGCCGGTGGAGCTCGATGGTGCGTCCTCGACGGTAGCACATCACTCCGAAGAGGTGCGCTTGCCGGAGTGGGCATCAGAGCTCTTGCCGGACCTGGAGCGTCTGCTCCAACGGAACAAACCCTAGGGCTTGCCGGAGCGCATCGCTTCCTCAAGACTTGCCGGTGGAGCTCGATGGTGCGTCCTCGACGGTAGCGCAGCACTCCGAAGAGGTGCGCTTGCCGGAGTGGGCATCAGAGCTCTTGCTGGACTTGGAGCGTCTGCTCCAACGGAACAAACCCTAGGGCTTGCCGGAGCAGACTGCTCCTCAGCACTTGCCGGTGGAGCTCGATGGTGCGTCCTCGACGGTAGCGCAGCACTCCTAAGAGGTTCGCTTGCCGGAGTGGGCATCAGAGCTCTTGTCGGACATGGAGCGTCTGCTTCAACGGAACAAACCCTAGGGCTTGCCGGAGCATACCGCTTCCTCAAAGACTTGCCGGTGGAGCTCGATGGTGCGTCCTCGATGGTAGCGCAGCACTCCGAAGAGGTGCGCTTGCCGGAGTGGGCATCAGAGCTCTTGCCGGACTTGGTCTTCTTCTACGCCCCGTGAGCTTCAGTATTCTCTCCGGGGAGTCTCCTCCCTTCCTCAGCCCGTGCACACTTGTCGGCCAGGGCATATAGCTCACTAACGTCTCTGATCTTGCACATCGCCATCTCCTCCCGCATCCTGCGGTTTCGCACGTTCTGATGGAACGCGCTGATTACCGCGGCAGGGTGGACATCTGGGATGTTGTGCCGCACGCTGCTGAATCTCTGGATGTACTTGCTAGGGGCTCTCCTTCCTTCCGGGCGGCAGATGAAGGTCGCTTTCTTGGCCATGGGGCTTGTGGTCACCGTAAAAGGCGCCGACAAACTGATGGCATAGATCTGCCCAAGTGGATATGGAGTTGTCCGGCAAGTGCATGAGCCAGGATCGACATTGGGCTTGAGCACCGGGAAGTAGTTGGCCAGGATCTTGTCGTCTCGCCCCGGCAGCTTGCACCGCGATGGTGTAGATGCCGAGGAACTCCGACGGATGCGCCTTGCCGCCGTATTTCTCTGCGTACGTCTGGCTTGAAATTCTTCTTGTTGGGCCACTGGACTTGCCGCAGCACACGAGTGAACGCAGGGCAACCTACCGCGTACGGCAAGTCGCCTGATTCCCCTGGCGCATGCATGTCGACAGAGGGCCCAACGCGCTGGTCGGATTGACGCCGCGCTTCTCTTCGGCGCTCGATGCGAGTTCGAGCATCTTCTTGCTGTCGCTCGTGAAGAACTTGGCGCTGACCGCGACGAGCTCGTGGATCCAATGATGTGGTGGAGTCGCTGTCGAGGTGGATCCGGTGAGTCGGCGATCTTGGCCTTCGAGGCGGAGAGTGCATGGTGGTTGCACCCCCACCGGTTTCGTCGCCACCGGCTCGTGTTTGGCAGTCCTGCCGCGACAGCGATGCACTCGGCTGCCGCGGAGCGTCGCCGTTGCCAAAGCCGATGAGACTCTGAATGGTGGCCCTCCATTCATCGACCTTGTCGGCTGTTGGAGGGTAATCCAGAGCGCTTGAGCTCTCGCCAAAGCTTCACTGGAGTGGTGGGTGGCGATGGTCAACGGCGCGAGGAGCGGATATGCTCGACTTCTAACTATGTTAGATGGAGCGATATCCCGTCCAGCGATCGTGCCTCGCTTCGCGCCAAAGATGTTGGCGCAGTATGCTGGTCTTGAGCATCCCGAGATCCACCAGCTCGATCTTGGTCCAACGAGCGTATGGCGTTGTGAATACCATGACGCTGTCGGTCCGCGCCTCTGAGACGGGCGCGGTGCATGTACGGACGCCGAGGTCTGCAGCCTTGTCCTTGGACTTGGCAGCACCGAGGGCTCTGTCGACGTCCATTCGCCCGCGGCGTCTACCCCACCACCCGTTTGCTCCGGTGGTGGTGGGTTCGACGCGGACGGAACATCTGCCGCCAAAGCCTTCTTCTTCGGTGGCATGTCGATGAAGATGATGAAGATCTAGCTCGTGTGGGTGCCGGATCAGGTTCACAGAATCTCGACGCCCCTACCTGGCATGCCAAAGATGTCGGGGCGGCTGATCTGGCCCACGAACACCTATGGGACCGGCGGACCGAGCCCCTTTCGGTTCGGCGGGGGGCGGAGGTCGCACGAAGAGCAGATCGAGGCGAAGCACACGAGCGGTTTACCCAGCTTCGGATCTCTCCGGAGAGATAACACTCCTACTGCTGCATGTCTGAGTGTATTGAGTTCTTGCTCGGGAGCGCTGAGTGCTACAATGCACACAAGTTGCTAACGAGACCGAGCGTGAGTGTTCTCTAGCTTCGAACCTCTCGAACCTCCCCCTTTTTCTCCCCCCCCCCCTCTCTCCTCCCTCTCTCCGTTGCGCACGGGCCTCCTTTTATATGCTCAAGGGGTCTCCAACAGGTGGCAACATAGGCAAGGGTAAAAATAGAAAAGGAGTTGTGGTTGGTACAACTACTTGTACAGTGTATCATACCTAACCCTGTCGGCAGGGGACAAAGGCATTAAATGCCCGTCTACGTCGCCCTAACAGTGCAAACAGGGACCGTCAGGGACGCCACCGCTCGTCACGATGGCGATCTTGTCATTGCCGCTTACCATCACAAGACCGCTGGCTGCACAGCCTCTCGCCACGCTGCTACCGGAAAGGTCCTGTATGCGACACGTTAGTGGATGTGCCGGAGCGCAGTACAGAGTGGTGGGCTGCATGCAAGCGCCTTGCCGCGGTTGTTGTCTTGTCGCATCCGGAAGCTTGTCGCTCACCGGGCCTTCCCGGCAAGCTCCTCTTGCCGGGGCCTTGTCTTCTAGGTGCCTTGGGTGGCCTTCCCGGCAAGCTCCTCTTGCCGGGCCTTGTCTCCTAGGTGCCTTGGGTGGCCTTCCCGGCAAGCTCCTCTTGCCGGGCCTTGTCTCCTAGGTGCCTTGGGTGGCCTTCCGGCAAGCTCCTCTTGCCGGGGCCTTGTCTCCTTGGCTTGAATACTTTGTTCTTGAATGGCTCCAAAGGAACCACGGGGGACCTTGGCGGTCACCCGGTAAGCCTTGCCGCGAAGGGCTGCAACTGCCCGTGCACAAGTTCGGGATACTAGGGTACCCCTACTCTAGTACACCGACAATCTTCATAGAATATGTAGGAGCCAATATGAGCATCCAGGTTCCTCTATTGGTTATTGACCGGAGATGTGTCTCGGTCATGTCTACATAGTTCTCGAACTCGTAGGGTCCGCACACTTGACGTTCGATGACGATTAGTATTATGAGTTATTTGATTTGATGACCGAAGCTTGTTCAGAGTCCCGGATGAGATCACGGACATGACGAGGAGTCTCGAAATGGTCGAGAGGTAAAGATTCATATATTGGAAGGCTATATTCGGACATCGGAAAGGTCCTGAGTGACTCGGGTGTTTTTTGGAGTACCGGGGAGTTATGGGAATTCACCGGGAGAAGTAATGGGCCTTATTGGGCCATACGGGAAAAGAGGAGGTAGGCCAAGGGAAGGTGCCCCCCCATGGGTCCGAATTGGACTAGGGGAAGGGGGCGGCGCCTGATAACCCACAAGTATAGGGGATCAATTGTAGCCACTTTCGATAATTAAGAGTGTCGAACCCAACGAGGAGCTAAAGGTAGAACAAATATTCCCTCAAGTTCTATCGACCACCGATACAACTCTACACACGCTTGACGTTCGCTTTACCTAGAACAAGTATGATACTAGAAGTACTTTGTAGGTGTTGTTGGATAGGTTTGCAAGAATATAAAGAGCACGTAAATAAAAACTAGGGGCTGTTTATATAAAGAAGCAATAAAGTTAGTATAGCGAGTGTGGAAAAGTGGTGGCAGGAGTTGTGAAATTGTCCCTAAGCAATTGACTACTTTACTAGACCGATAGCAAGTTTTATGTGGGAGAGGCCACTGCTAGCATGTCATCCCTGACTTGGAATTCTATGCACTTATGATTGGAACTATTAGCAAGCATCCGCAACAACTAATGTTCATTAAGGTAAAACCCAACCATAGCATTAAGACATATTGGTCCCCCTTCAATCCCGTATGCATCAACTTCCATGCTAGGTTGAAGCTTCTGTCACTCTTGCCCTCCAATACATAGTCCTATCAACATACAACTAACCCTATGGTGTGATCCAGGCGCGCGCTCATATGATGGGCCCCAAAGGACAGCAACATAACCACAAGCAAATTAAACCAATCATAGCAATTCACCAATTACCAATAGGACAACGAAAATCTACTCAGACATCATAGGATGGCAACACATCATTGGATAATAATATGAAGCATAAAGCACCATGTTCAAGTAGAGAGTACAACGGGTTGCGGGAGAGTCGACCGCTATAGATAGATGGGGGCAGGTGATGAAGATGTTGGTGAAGATGATGGTGGTGTTGGTGTAGATTGCGGTGACGATGATGGCCCCGGCAACGTTCTGGCGCCATGCTACCTCTTGAGCACTGCATTGGTTTTCCCTTGAAGAGGAAAGGATGATGCAGCAAAGTAGCGTAAGTATTTCCCTTGGTTTTTTACAACCAAGGTATCAATTCAGTTGGAGGCCACGCACAAGTCCCTCGCACCTACACAAACAAATAAATCCTCGCAACCAACGCAATAAAGGGGTTTTCAATCCCTTCACGGTCACTTACGAGAGTGAGATCTGATAGATATGATAAGATAATATTTTTGGTATTTTTATGATAAAGATGCAAAGTAAAGAAAGCAAAATAGAGACAATGCTAGAAATAACTTGTTGATGGGAGATTAATATGATGGAAAATAGACCCGGCGGCCATAGGTTTCACTAGTGGCTTCTCTCGAGAGCATAAGTATTACGGTGGGTGAAGAAATTACTGTTGAGAAATTGACGGAATTGAGCATAGTTATGAGAATATCTAGGTATGATCATGTATATAGGCATCACGTCCGAGATAAGTAGACCGACACCTGCCTGCATCTACTACTATTACTCCACACATCGACCGCTATCCAGCATGCATCTAGAGTATTAAGTTCATAAGAACAGAGTAACGCTTTAAGTAAGATGACATGATGTAGAGGGATAAACTCATGAAATATGATATAAACCCCATCTTGTTATCCTCGATGGCAACAATACAATCGTGCCTTGCTGCCCCTCATCACTTTGGGAAAGGACACCGCAAGATTGAACCTAAAGTTAAGCACTTCTCCCATTGCAAGAAAGATCAATCCAGTAGGCCAAACCAAACTGATAATTTGAAGAGACTTGCAAAGATAACCAATCATACATAAAAGAATCAGAGAAGATTCAAATATTGTTCATAGATAAACTTGATCATAAACCCACAATTGATCGGTCTCAACAAACACACCGCAAAAGAAGATTACATTGAATAAATCTCCACAAGAGAGGGGGAGAACATTGTATTGAGATCCAAAAAGAGAGAAGAAGCCATCTAGCTAATAACAATGGACCCGAAGGTCTGAGGTAAACTACTCACACATCATTGGAGAGGCTATGGTGTTGATCTAGAAGCCCTCCGTGATCGATGCCCCCTCGTGAGCTCCGGAAAAAGGCCCCAAGATGGGATCTCACGGCATGTAGGTTGCAGCGGTGGAATTAGGTTTTGGCTCCATATCCGTAGTTTGGGGGTGCGTAGGTATATATAGGAGGAAGAAATGCGTCGGTGGAGCAACATGGGGCCCACGAGGGTGGAGGGCGCGCCCCCTACCTCGTGCCCTCCTGGTTGATGCCTTGACGTAGGGTCCAAGTCCTCTGGATCACATTCGTTCCAAAAATCACGTTCCCGAAGGTTTCATTCTGTTTGGACTCCGTTTGATATTCTTTTTCTGCGGAACTCTGAAATAGGCAAAAAACAGCAATTCTGGGCTGGGCCTCCAGTTAATAGGTTAGTCCCAAAAAAAATATAGAAGTGTATAATAAAGCCCATTAATGTCCAAAACAGAATATAATATAGCATGGAACAATAAAAAATTATAGATACGTTGGAGACGTATCAAGCATCCCCAAGCTTAATTCTTGCTCGTCCTCGAGTAGGTAAATGATAAAAACAGAATTTTTGATGTGGAATGCTACTTGGCATAATTTCAATGTACTTCACTTAATTGTGGTATGAATATTTAGATCCGAAAGATTCAAGACAAAAGTTTAATATTGACATAAAAATAATAATACTTCAAGCATACTAACTAAGCAATTATGTCTTCTCAAAATAACATGGCCAAAGGAAGTTATCCCTAACAAACCATATAGTCTAGCTATGCTCTATCTTCACCACACAAAGTATTTAAATCATGCACAACCCCGATGACAGGCCAAGCAATTGTTTCATACTTTTGATGTTCTCAAACTTTTTCAATCTTCGCGCAATACATGAGCGTGAGCCATGGACATAGCACTATATGTGGAATAGAATGGTGGTTGTGGAGAAGACAAAAAAGGAGAAGATAGTCTCACATCAACTACGCGTATCAACGGGCTGTGGAGATGCCCATTAATAGATAACAATGTGAGTGAGTAGGGATTGCCATGCAACGGATGCACTAGAGCTATAAGTATATGAAAGCTCAACAAAAGGAACTAAGTGGGTGTGCATCCAACTCGCTTGATCATGAAGACTAGGGCATTTTGAGGAAGACCTTCATTGGAATATGCAAGCCAAGTTTTATAATGAAAATTTCCCACTAGTATATGAAAGTAATATCATAGGCGACTCTCTATCATGAAGATCATGGTGCTACTTTGAAGCACAAGTGTGGTAAAAGGATAGTAACATTGTCCCGTCTCTCTTTTTCTCTCATTTTTTATTTGGGCCTTTTCTTCTTTTTTATGACCTCTTTTTTTAGTCCGGAGTCTCATCCCGACTTGTGGGGGAATCATATTCTCCATCATCCTTTCCTCACTTGGGACAATGCTCTAAAAAATGATGATCATCGCACTTTTATTTACTTACAACTCAACAATTACAACTCAATACTTAGAACAAAATATGACTCTATGTGAATGCCTCCGGCGGTGTACTGGGATATACAATGAATCAAGAGTGACATGTATGAAAGAATTATGAACAGTGGCTTTGCCACAAATACGATGTCAACTACATGATCATGCGAAGCAATATGACAATGATGGAGCGTGTCATAGTAAACGGAACGGCGGAAAGTTGCATGGCAATATATCTCGGAATGGCTATGGAAATGCCATGATAGGTAGGTATGGTGGCTGTTTTTAGGAAGGTATATGTTGGGTGTATGATACCGGCGAAAAGTGCGCGTATTAGAAAGGCTAGCAATGGTGGTAGTAAGGAAGAAAAGTGTGTATAATCCATGGACTCAACATTAGTCATAAAGAACTCATATACTTATTGCAAAAATCTACAGGTTATCAAAGCAAAGTATTACGCGCATGCTCCTAGGGGGATAGATTGGTAGGAAAAGACCATCGCTCGTCCCCGACCGCCACTCATAAGGAAGACAACCAATAAATAAATCATGCTCCGACTTCATCACATAACAGTTCACCATACGTGCATGCTACGGGAATCACAAACTTTAACACAAGCATTTCTCAAATTCACAACTACTCAACTAGCATGACTCTAATATCATCATCTCCATATCTCAAAACAATAATCAACCATCTAACTTCTCATAGTATTCAACACACTCATAACAAAAAAAAATACTAATCTTGTATTCCTATCATAATTAAAGAAAATTACCATGCTGTTTTGTAGGACTCTCAAAATAATCTAAGTGAAGCATGAGAGAACAATAGTTTCTATAACACAAAACCACCACCGTGCTCTAAAAGATATAAGTGAAGCACTAGAGCAAAAACTATATAACTCAAAAGATATAAGTGATGCACATAGAGTATTATAACAAATTCTGAATCATGTGTGTCTCTCTCAAAAGGTGTGTAAAGTAAGGATGATTGTGGCAAACTAACAAACAAATACTCAAATCATACAAGACGCTCCAAGCAAAACACATATCATGTGGTGAATAAAAATATAGCTCCAAGTAAAGTTACCGATGGAAGTAGATTTAAAGAGGGGATGCCTTCCGGCATCCCCAAGCTTTGGCTTTTTGGTGTCCTTAGATTATCTTGGGGTGCCATGGGAATCCCCAAGCTTAGGCTCTTGCCACTCCGTGTTCCATAATCCATCAAATCTTTTACCCAAAATTTGAAAACTTCACAACACAAAACTTAACAGAAAATCTCGTGAGCTCCGTTAGCGAAAGAAAACAAAGCACCACTTCAAGGTACTGTAATGAACTCATTCTTTATTTATATTGGTGTTAAACCTACTGTATTCCAACTTCTCTATGGTTTATAAACTATATTACTAGCCATAGATTCATCAAAATAAGCAAACAACACACGAAAAACAGAATCTGTCAAAAACAAAACAGTCTGTAGTAATCTGTAACTAACGCAAACTTCTTGAACTCCAAAATTTCAGCCAAAATAGGAAGACCTATACTATTTGTTTATTGATCAGCAGCAATTGGAATCAATATTTTATCACGTTCTGGTAATTTCTAACAATTTTTTCGTGAACAGAAAGTTTCTGCAATTTTCAGCAAGATCAAAATAACTATCATCCAAGAAGATCCTATAGGTTAAACTTGGCACGAACACTAATTAAAACATAAAAACAAATCTAACCATAGGCTAGATAAAATATTTTTTCCTAAACAGAAGAAAAAAGCAAAAAACTAAAAATAAAATTGGGTTGCCTCCCAACAAGCGCTATCGTTTAACGCCCGTAGTTAGGCATAATAGCAAGGATAGATCTAGGTATTGCCATCTTTGGTAGGCAATTCTTCAATGGGAAATCTATCATCCTTAGGAATTTCTTTCTTTTAATTATCAAACTTCTAGGCACATAACCGAAAAATTCATTTGTAAATGGTTCCTTAATGATAGCAAAAAGGTTGGGATGAATACTTATAGATTTGAGATCCGCAGTTCCTTTACTAGAGGATTCACCCTTATTTTTAGGAACATACAAAAGCTTGGCAATTTTAGTTGGAGGACTTGGAGTATTCTTTACGGAAGAAAAAACGGTTCCCAAGTTGGTAATGATACCCTCAAGTTTATCGATTCTAGTGAAATCCTGATTTATTCTTTCATTAACTATGGGTTCCTTCTCCTTAATATTTTTCAAAGTGACTCCTACTTTAGATCCATATTGGGTAATTTGGTTGTGGATCTTTTTACCCATATTTTCAATTATCTCTATGGTAGCAACATTGTTTTCAATAATTTCAAGTCTTTGCATTACATGCTCCAAAGTTAACATAGTTCCATTAACCAAAAGAGGTGGTGAGCCAAACAAATCTATCATAGCATTATAAGAATCAAAAGTATGGCTACCCAAGAAATTCCCTCCGGTAATGGTATCAAGGATATATCTGTACCAAGGAGTAGTTCCTACATAAAAATTGCGAAGAAGAATGGAAGTAGATTTCTTCCTGGTAGATCTGTTTTGAGCATTGCAAATTCTATACCAAGCGTCTTTTAGATTTTCTCCCTCCCATTGCTTAAAATTAAGAACTTTATTCTCGGGAGACAACAGAGAAGATAGGGGACGAGCCATAACGACAAGCAAGCGGAAAAAAAGGCAAACAGAAAAGAGAGGGCGAATAAAACAGCAAGGGTGAAGTGGGGGAGAGGAAAACGAGAGGCAAATGGCAAATTATGTAATGCGGGAGATAAGGGTTTGTGATGGGTATTTGGTATGTTGACTTTTGCGTAGACTCCCCGGCAACGGCGCCAGAAATCCTTCTTGCTACCTCTTGAGCACTGCGTTGGTTTTCCCTTGAAGAGGAAAGGGTGATGCAGCAAAGTAGCGTAAGTATTTCTCTCAGTTTTTGAGAACCAAGGTATCTATCCAGTAGGAGGCCACGCACAAGTGCCTCGCACCTACACAAACAAATAAATCCTCGCAACCAACGCAATCAAGGGGTTGTCAATCCCTTCACGGTCACTTACGAGAGTGAGATCTGATAGATATGATAAGATAATATTTTTGGTATTTTTTTGATAAAGATGCAAAGTAAAGAAAGCAAAATAAAGACAACGCTAGAAATAACTTGTTGACGGGAGATTAATATGATGGAAAATAGACCCGAGGGCCATAGGTTTCACTAGTGGCTTCTCTCGAGAGCATAAGTACGGTGGGTGAACAAATTACTGTTGAGCAATTGACAGAATTGAGCATAGTTATGAGAATATCTAGGTATGATCATGTATATAGGCATCACGTCCGAGACAAGTAGACCGACTCCTGCCTGCATCTACTACTATTACTCCACACATCGACCGCTATCCAGCATGCATCTAGAGTATTAAGTTCATAAGAACAAAGTAATGCTTTAAGTAAGATGACATGATGTAGAGGGATAAACTCATGCAATATGATATAAACCCCATCTTGTTATCCTCGATGGAAACAATACAATACGTGCCTTGCTGCCCCTACTATCACTGGGAAAGGACACCACAAGATTAAACCCAAAGTTAAGCACTTCTCCCATTGCAAGAAAGATCAATCCAGTAGGCCAAACCAAACTGATAATTCGAAGAGACTTGCAAAGATAACCAATCATACATAAAAGAATTCAGAGAAGATTCAAATATTGTTCATAGATAAACTTGATCATAAACCCACAATTCATCGGTCTCAACAAACACAATCAAAAAGAAGATTACATCGAATAGATCTCCACAAGAGAGGGGAGAACATTGTATTGAGATCCAAAAAGAGAGAAGAAGCCATCTAGCTAATAACTATGGACCCGAAGGTCCTGAGGTAAACTACTCACACATCATCGGAGAGGCTATGGTGTTGATGTAGAAGCCCTCCGTGATCGATGCCCCCTCCGGTGAGCTCCTAAAAGGCCCCAAGATGGGATCTCACGGTACGTAAGGTTGCGGCGGTGGAATTAGGTTTTTGGCTCCGTGTCCGTAGTTTGGGGTGCGAGGTATATATAGGAGGAAGAAGTACGTCGGTGGAGCAACATGGGGCCCACGAGGGTGGAGGGCGCGCCCCCCTACCTCGTGCCCTCCTGGTTGATGGCTTGACATAGGGTCCAAGTCCTCTCGATCACGTTCGTTCCAAAAATCACGTTCCTGAAGGTTTCATTCCGTTTGGGCAATAGTGGTACTAGTAGATGTTAATTAGGTTAATTAGACGTTTTTCAGTTAGGGCACTAGAGTTTTGCTAGGTTAATTAGGTTAGTAGTGCTGCTAGTAGTAGTGGTACAGTAGGTTAATTAGGTGACGTTAAATGAATAACCTAAATGAATGAAATTAGTAGTTAATTGAATTTTTTTCCTTTCATCATTATAGTGCCCTCCTGGTTGATGTCTTGACATAGGGTCCAAGTCCTCTCGATCACGTTCGTTCCAAAAATCACGTTCCTGAAGGTTTCATTCCGTTTGGACTCCGTTTGATATTCTTTTTCTGTGAAACTCTGAAATAGGCAAAAAAACAGCAATTCCTGGGCCTCATGTTAATATGTTAGTCCCAAAAATAATATAAAAGTTTATAATAAAGCACATTAATGTCCAAAACAGAATATAATATAGCATGGAACAATAAAAAATTATAGATACGTTGGAGACGTATCAAGCATCCCCAAACTTAATTCCTGCTCATCCTCAAGTAGGTAGATGGTAAAAACAGAATTTTTGATGTGGAATTCTACTTGGCATAATTTCAATGTAATTCTCTTGATTTTGGTGTGAATATTCAGATCCGAATGATTCAATACAAAAGTTTAATATTGACATAAAAATAATAATACTTCAAGCATACTAACTAAGCAATTATGTCTTCTCAAAATAACATGGCCAAAGGAAGTTATCCCTACAAAATCATATAGTCTGGCTATGCTCTATCTTCACCACACAAAGTATTTAAATCATGCACAACCCCGATGACAAGCCAAGCAATTGTTTCATACTTTTCATGTTCTCAAAAATTTTCAATCTTCACGCAATACATGAGCGTGAGCCATGGACATAGCACTATATGTGGAATAGAATGGTGGTTGTGGAGAAGACAGAAAAGGAGAAGATAGTCTCACATCAACTAGGCGTATCAACGGGCTGTGGAGATGCCCATTAATAGATATCAATGTGAGTGAGTAGGGATTGCCATGCAACGGATGCACTAGAGCTATAAGTATATGAAAGCTCAACAAAAGGAACTAAGTGGGTGTGCATCCAACTCGCTTGCTCACGAAGACCTAGGGCATTTTGAGAAAGACCATCTTTGGAATATGCAAGCCAAGTTTTATAATTGAAATTTCCACTAGTATATGAAAGTGATATCATAGGAGACTCTCTATCATGAAGATCATGGTGCTACTTTGAAGCACAAGTGTGGTAAAAGGATAGTAACATTGTCCCTTCTCTCTTTTTCTCTCATTTTTTTATTTGGGCCTTTTCTTCTTATTTTTATGGCCTCTTTTTTTTAGTCCAGAGTCTCATCCCGACTTGTGGGGGAATCATAGTCTCCATCATCCTTTCCTCACTTGGGACAATGCTCTAAAAAATGATGATCATCACACTTTTATTTACTTACGACTCAACAATTACAACTCAATACTTAGAACAAAATATGACTCTGTGTGAATGCCTCCGGCGGTGTACTGGGATATGCGACGAATCAAGAGTGACATGTATGAAAGAATTAAGAATGGTGGCTTTGCCACAAATACGATGTCAACTACATGATCATGCGAAGCAATATGACAATGATGGAGCGTGTCATAGTAAACGGAACGGTGGAAAGTTGCATGGCAATATATCTCGGAATCACTACTAGGGAAAAGCCTAGCAGCAGCGCGGATTTTGGGCCTCTCAGTAGCGCGGGGACCGGTGCTACTAATAAGGCGCTACAGCTAACGTATAGCAGTAGCGCATGTTGTCCCACGCTACTGCTATACATGAATAGCTATAGCGCTCTTTAGAAAAGGGCGATGCTGATATTATCTGCAGTCATTGCCATCAAGCGCCATCGTAAGGCGGCGCTACTACTAAATTTCCCCCCTCGCTACTACTAGTTTTATTAGTTTTTTCCCTGCATATTTGTTTTTGTATTTGTTTTGTATTTCCGTAGGCTTTATACAATAATCATTAGCATATCATACACATACAAATGTAATCATAGCATATACATACAATTAGTCTCATCAAATCATGTCATCATCATAATCATCATCCAACACAAAGTGGTCTCTCGTCATCATCTCGAAAATAGCAATACAAGTCTCGATTACTTGCAAATACATCGTCATCCATCTAAACAATGATATACGCGCTACTGCTTAAGTCCCCGATGCCACCGGTGGGCCCAGCAACAACATCGGTTGATCGTCGGTAAGGCTAAAAAATCCGTCTGCCGCCCGGTAGACGTCGTCACAATCACCAGAACCCTGTCCTTCATCGTTGCTTGCCATGTTTCCTATGATTAAATCTAGTCAATTAATTCTAGACCTAATAAGATGAATAATGACATAAAAAGGCCTATTGTTTTGCAGGAATGTTGACTCCTTCACAGTGCGGCAAATCAGGGGCACTCGATATGTCCTAGTTTGTAGCACAAGACATGCCGAAAATCACGGAAAATTTCGGCATGACATTTGCTAAAAAGTGGACAAATCGAGAACCTGAAATTTGCCGGAACAGAAATGAATCAACATTCCGGCAAAACATAGGCCACTCAGCATCATTCCCTGGAAATATCCCTCTTCGACACTGCAACACATGTCCAAATATACACGAGCAACCACATGTCCAAATTTCACAAGCTAATTCAAAAACAAAGTGTAGAAGAAAATTCATTTAACTACTAAGAGAACAAAATTCAGTTAACTTTAGTGCTCTATAATGATGAAAGGAAAAAAAATTCAATTAACTACTAATTTCATTCATTTAGGTTATTCATTTAACGTCACCTAATTAACCTACTGTACCACTACTACTAGCAGCACTACTAACCTAATTAACCTAGCAAAACTCTAGTGCCCTAACTGAAAAACATCTAATTAACATCTACTAGTACCACTATTGCCCTAACCTAATTAACATCTACTAGTATCACTATATACTATACAAGCAAAGCATCTACCCTAATTAAACCCTACTGCCTCTAACTAACTTTTGTTGTAAACCAAATTTTTGCTCTAAACTAATTTTTGCTCTAACATCTACTACAAAACATCCTTTGCTCTAAACTAAATTTTTTGCTATAAACAAACTTTTGCTCTACTAATTTTTTCTCTAAAATGCAGAGAGAGAGGAGTGGGGGAGGGTGGGGACTTACAGAGAGGGAGAGACAGTGGCGGGAGGTGCTCGGTGGCAGGCAGGGCGGAGAGGGCGGGCTCGAGCACGGGCAACGACGGTCCCGGGCGGGCTCGGGCGGTGAGGTGGAGGGCGCCGACGGTGACGTCGAGGGCGGCCTCGGGCGGTAGCGGTGAGGCGGAGGGCGGCCTCGGGCGGTGGCGGTGAGGATGACGGCGGCCTCGGGGGGAGACCGTGAGGTTGCGGGCGTCCACGCCGGCAGGAGACGGCGGCGAAGTGGGGCGACGGCGAATTGGGGAGACGGCAAGTAGGGCGAAGGATTTGGGGAAGAAGTGTGGTGGCCGGGGTGGGGGAAACCGCTGTTTAAGTGAACGGCAGAAGGTTGCTTCAAAACGCTATAGCTAAGTTAGCTACAACGCTGCTTCTGAAACCCGCCATCGCTATTCCTTTCTCCTTTTTCCCTTTTTCTTTTATTTTTCGTTACATTTTTTTCCTTTCTCCTTTTTCTATTTCTTTCATTTTCATTTACTTTTCTACTTGTTTTTCACTTTATTTTATTTCCGTTAGCGATGGCGCCTTACGTAAGCGCTTCTGACTAAGGAGAGTAGCAGATAGCGCCGGGGCGATATCTGGCCATCGCTAGGTTGGGCTAGCCATGTGCGCCCAGTTCAAACATAGCAGCATCGCTTTTTGCTAGTACGCGCTACTGCTAAAGTCATAGCAGTAGCGCGATTTATTTACGCGTGCTGCTACTAAGTAGCAGTAGCATATGATTTTGTACAGCGCTGCTGGTAACATTCTGTGTATAAGGTTTTCCCTGGTAGTGAATGGCTATGGAAATGCCATGATAGGTAGGTATGGTGGCTATTTTGAGGAAGGTATATGGTGGGTGTATGATACCGGCGAAAAATGCGTGGTATTAGAAAGGCTAGCAATGGTGGGAGGAAGGAAGAAAAGTGCGTATAATCCATGGGCTCAACATTAGTCATAAAGAACTCAATACTTATTGCAAAAATCTACAAGTTATCAAAGCAAAGTATTACGCGCATGCTCCTAGGAGGATAGATTGGTAGGAAAAGACCACCGCTCGTCCCCGACCGCCACTCATAAGGAAGACAATCAATAAATAAATCATGCTTCGACTTCATCACATAACGGTTCACCATACGTGCATGCTACGGGGATCACAAACTTTAACACAAGTATTTCTCAAATTCACAACTACTCAACTAGCATGACTCTAATATCATCATCTCCATATCTCAAAACAATTATCAACCATCTAACTTCTCATAGTATTCAACACACTCATAAGAAAAAATTTAGTAATCTTAAATGCCTATCATAATTAAAGCAAATTACCATGCTGTTTTGTAGGACTCTCAAAATAATCTAAGTGAAGAATTAGAGAACAATAGTTTCTATAAAACAAAACCACCACCGTGCTCTAAAAGATATAAGTGAAGCACTAGAGCAAAAACTATATAACTCAAAAGATATAAGTGAAGCACATAGAGTATTCTAAAAAATTCTGAATCATGTGTGTCTCTCTCAAAAGGTGTGTACAACAAGGATTATTGTGGCAAACTAACAAACAAAGACTCAAATCATACAAGACGCTCCAAGCAAAACACATATCATGTGGTGAATAAAAATATAGCTCCAAGTAAAGTTACTGATGGAAGTAGATTTAAAGAGGGATGCCTTCCGGGGCATCCCCAAGCTTTGGCTTTTTGGTGTCCTTAGATTACATTGGGGTGCCATGGGCATCCCCAAGCTTAGGCTCTTGCCAGTCCTTGTTCCATAATCCATCAAATCTTTTACCCAAAACTTGAAAACTTCACAACACAAAACTTAACAGAAAATCTCGTGAGCTCCGTTAGCGAAAGAAAAGAAAGCACCACTTCAAGGTACTGTAATGAACTCATTCTTTATTCATATTGGTGTTATACCTACTGTATTCCAACTTCTCTATGGTTTATAAACTATACTACTAGCCATAGATTCATCAAAATAAGCAAACAACACACGAAAAACAGAATCTGTCAAAAACAGAACAGTCAGTAGTAATCTGTAACTAACGCAAACTTCTTGAACTCCAAAAATTCAGCCAAATTAGGAAGACCTATAAAATTTGTTTATTGATCAGAAGCAATTGGAATCAATATTTTATCACGTTCTGGTGAATTTTAACAATTGTTTCGTGAACAGAAAGTTTCTGCAATTTTCAGCTAGATCAAATAACTATCATCCAAGAAGATCCTATAGTTTAATCTTGGCACAAACACTAATTAAAACATAAAAACAAATCTAACCATAGGCTAGATCAAATATTTATTCCTAAACAGAAGCAAGAAGCAAAAAAATAAAAATAAAATTGGGTTGCCTCCCAACAAGCGCTATCGTTTAACGCCCGTAGTTAGGCATAATAGCAAGGATAGATCTAGGTATTGCCATCTTTGGTAGGCAATTCTTCAATGAGACATCTGTTATCCTTAGGAATTTTTTTCTTTTTATTAATTATCAAACTTCTAGGCGCATAATCGAAAAATTCATTTGTAGCAAATGGTTCCTTAATGATAGCAAAAAGATTGGGACGAATACTTATAGATTTGAGATCCACAGTTTTTTTACTAGAGGATTCACCCTTATTTTTAGGAACATACATAAGCTTTGCAATTTTAGTTCGAGGACTAGGAGTATTCTTTACGGAAGAAAAAGCGGTTCCCAAGTTGGTAATGATACCCTCAAGTTTATCGATTCTAGTGGAATCCTGATTTATTCTTCCATTAACTATGGGTTCCTTCTCCTTAATATTTTTCAAAGTGACTCCTACTTTAGATCCATATTGGGTAATTTGGTTGTGGATCTTTTTACCCAGATTTTCAATTAACTCGACGGTAGCAACTTTGTTTTCAATAATTTCAAGTCTTTGCATTACATGCTACAAAGTTAACATAGTTCCATTAACCAAAAGAGGTGGTGAGCCAAACAAATCTATCATAGCATTATAAGAATCAAAAGTATGGCTACCCAAGAAATTCCCTCTGGTAATGGTATCAAGGATATATCTGTACCAAGGAGTAGCGCCAACATAAAAATTGCGGAGAAGAACGGAAGTAGATTTCTTCCTGGTAGATCTATTTTGAGCATTGCAAATTCTATACCAAGCGTCTTTTAGATTTTCTCCCTCCCTTTGCTTAAAATTAAGAACTTCATTCTCGGGAGACAACGGAGAAGATAGGGGACTAGCCATAACGACAAGCAACCGAAAAAAAAGGCAAACGGAAAAGAGAGGGCGAATAAAATGGCAATGGTGAAGTGGGGGAGAGGAAAACGAGAGGCAAATGGCAAATAATGTAATGCGGGAGATAAGGGTTTGTGATGGGTACTTGGTATGTTGAATTTTGCATAGACTCCCCGGCAACGGCGCCAGAAATCCTTCTTGCTACCTCTTGAGCACTGCGTTGGTTTTCCCTTGAAGAGGTAAGGGTGATGCAGCAAAGTAGCGTAAGTATTTCCCTTAGTTTTTGAGAACCAAGGTATCTATCCAGTAGGAGGCCACGCACAAGTCCCTCGCACCTACACAAACAAATAAATCCACTCAACCAACGCAATAAAGGGGCTGTCAATCCCTTCACGGTCACTTACGAGAGTGAGATCTGATAGATATGATAAGATAATATTTTGGGACATTTACATTTATGCCCCTAATTTGCGCCCACTCTCATATTTAGCCCTAAATTCTTGATGTGCTCAAATTTGCCCCTAAAAAGCATTTTAAGTCGCATGAATGCCCTTCCATGTGGTAAAAGTTGTTTGACCAAAACTTTGAAAATTCATAACAAATTCATACGAAGTCAGAAAAATGCAAATAAGATATCCAATTGTTCATACAAACATCACCTATATGTGCATGTCATTTACGTTCCTCACCTACATGTGCATTTGTTTGCATTCACCCTAAATTGTTTTTAATGTTATAAACCCTAAAAAGCTGTAAAGAGTGCTTTTGTCATGAACGTAAATGACATGTGCATATAGGTGTTGTTTTTATGAGCATTTTGATATCTTATTTTGCATTCTTATAAGTTCATATGAATTTGTTACGAATTTTCAAAGTTTTGGTAAACAACTTTGACCAGATGGAAGGGCATTTCTCTGACTTAAAATGCTTTTTAGGGGCAAATTTGAGCACATCAAAAAGTTAGGGGTAAATTTGAGTAGTGGGTTCGAGTTAGGGACACAAAGTAAATGTCCCTAATATTTTTGGTATTTTTATGATAAAGATGCAAAGTAAAGAAAGAAAAATAAAGACAACGCTAGCAATAACTTGTTGACGGGAGATTAATATGATGGAAAATAGACCCGAGGGCCATAGGTTTCACTAGTGGCTTCTCTCGAGAGCATAGGTACGGTGGGTGAACAAATTACTGTTGAGCAATTGACAGAATTGAGCATAGTTATGAGAATATCTAGGTATGATCATCTATATAGGCATCGTGTCCGAGACAAGTAGACCGACTCCTGCCTGCATCTACTACTATTACTCCACACATCGACCGCTATCCAGCATGCATCTAGAGTATTAAGTTCATAAGAACAGAGTAACGCTTTAAGTAAGATGACATGATGTAGAGGGATAAACTCATTGGAATATGCAAGCCAAGTTTTATAATGAAAATTTCCCACTAGTATATGAAAGTGATATCATAGGAGACTCTACGGTAGCAACTTTGTTTTCAGTAATTTCAAGTCTTTGCATTACATGCTACAGAGTTAACATAGTTCCATTAACCAAAAGAGGTGGTGAGCCAAACAAATCTATCATAGCATTATAAGAATCAGAAGTATGGCTACCCAAGAAATTCCCTCCTGTAATGTATCAAGGATATATCTGTACCAAGGAGTAGCACCTACATAAAAATTGCGGAGAAGAACAGAAATAGATTTCTTCCTGGTAGATCTATTTTGAGCATTGCAAATTCTATACCAAGCGTCTTTTAGATTTTCTCCCTCCCTTTGCTTAAAATTAAGAACTTCATTCTCGGGAGCCAACGGAGAAGATAGGGGACTAGCCATAATGACAAGCAAGCGAAAAAAAAGGCAGACGGAAAGAGAGGGTGAATAAAATAGCAAGGGTGAAGTGGGGGAGAGGAAAACGAGAGGCAAATGGCAAATAATGTAATGCGGGAGATAAGGGTTTGTGATGGGTACTTGGTATGTTGACTTTTGCATAGACTCCCCGGCAACAGCGCCAGAAATCCTTCTTGTTACCTCTTGAGCACTGCGTTGGTTTTCCCTTGAAGAGGAAAGGGTGATGCAGCAAAGTAGCGTAAGTATTTCCCTTAGTTTTTGAGAACCAAGGTATCTATCTAGTAGGAGGCCACGCACAAGTCCCTCGCACCTACACAAACAAATAAATCCTCGCAACCAACGCAATCAAGGGGTTGTCAATCCCTTCACGGTCACTTACGAGAGTGAGATCTGATAGATATGATAAAATAATATTTTTGGTATTTTTATGATAAAGATGCAAAGTAAAGAAAGCAAAATAAAGACAACGCTAGAAATAACTTGTTGACGGGAGATTAATATGATGGTAAATAGACCCGAGGGCCATAGGTTTCACTAGTGGCTTCTCTCGAGAGCATATGTACGGTGGGTGAACAAATTACTGTTGAGCAATTGACAGAATTGAGCATAGTTATGAGAATATCTAGGTATGATCATGCATATAGGCATCATGTCCGAGACAAGTAGATCGACTCCTGCCTGCATCTACTACTATTACTCCACACATCGACCGCTATCCAAAGATGCATCTAGAGTATTAAGTTCATAAGAATAGAGTAACGCTTAAGTAAGATGACATGATGTAGAGGGATAAACTCATGCAATATGATATAAACCCCATCTTGTTATCCTCGATGGCAACAATATAATACGTGCCTTTGCTGCCCTCATCACACCGGGAAAGGACACCGCAAGATTGAACCCAAAGCTAAGCACTTCTCCCATTGCAAGAAAGATCAATCTAGTAGGCCAAACCAAACTGATAATTCTGAGACTTGCAAAGATAATCGAGGGAGTCCTGGATTAGGGGTATCCGGACAGCCGGATCAGTACAACGTCCGGACTATTGAAGCGTGAAGATACAAGACTCAAGACTTCAGCCCGTGTCCGGATGGGACTTTCCTTGGCGTAGAAGGCAAGCTTGACGATCCGGATATTATATTTCCTTCCTTGTAACATACTCCATGTTAAACCCTATCCCTCTCCGGTGTCTATATAAACCGGAGAGGTTGGTCCTTAGAAAGCCGATCACAATTACAATCATACCATCATAGGCTAGCTCTTAGGGTTTGGCCTCTACGATCTCGTGGTAGATCTACTCTTGTACTACCCATATCATCAATATTAATCAAGCAGGAAGTACGGTTTTACCTCCATCGAGAGGGCCCGAACCTGGGTAAACATCTGTGTCCCTTGCTTCATGTTACCATCAGCCTAGACGCACAGATCAGGACCCCCTACCGGAGATCCGCCGGTTTTGACACCGACATTGGTGCTTTCATTGAGAGTTCCTCTGTGTCGTCACCGTCAGGCTCGATGGCCCCTTTAATCATCTTCAATGACGCTGTCCAGGGCGAAACTTTCCTCCCCGGACGGATCTTCGTGTTCGGCGGCTTCACACTGCGGGCCAACTCACTGGCCATCTGGAGCAGATCGACAGCTACACCCGTGGCCACCAGGTCAGGTTCGGAAACCTGAACTACACGGCGGATACCCGCGGAGACTTGATCTTCGATGGATTTGGGCCTATGCCAAGAGCACCGGATAATCTCGACGAGCATGGCTTAGACCTGCCATCGGACGAAGCTCGGGGTATCGCCCCCGTAGTATCTCCGGACCTAGATCTGTAGCAGGCTGCGATGCCTAAGGACGGAGGGATGGACCCCGCCCCCCAGGTCGCGCCCTCATAGGCGGTGGAGCCGAACACGGGTCTTACCTCTGCGGTGGCCCGCAACTCCGAACCCCTGGATTTGTATCCGGACGTTGGTTCCAGTCCGCACACTCCCGAGCCCGTCGGGCCAGGATGGGCTCCGATAATGGAGTTCACTGCTGCGGATATCTTCCAGCACTCGCCATTTGGCGACATGCTGGACTCATTAAAGTCTCTCTCTTTGTCAGGAGGCTCTTCGCCGAACTATGTCCGGCTAGAGTGGGAGGCAGACGACGAAGCAATTCGTTGCCCACCCACCACCCACTTCAATGCCACGGTCGATGACTTAACCGATGTACTGAACTCCGACTCCGAAGACATCGATGGTATGGACGACGATGCACGAGAAGAACATGAACCACCGCACACTGGGCGGTGGACAACCACCTCTTCTTATGATATATATATGGTGGACACTCCGAAGGAAACCAATGGCCATGAGGCATCGGAGGATAATCCCCCGGGGGAAAAGCAAAGTATGGGCGTCGTCGGCCCCGTTCCGAGCCCCACCACAGGAAGTATGGGCGTCGTCGGCCCCGCTCCGAGCCCCACCACAGGAATACCGGCCCAGAAGTCGAAAACAATCCAGATGGCGCTGAAGATGAATACAACCCTAGTCGGCGTGCCTTTCATAAGGCCAGACTGGCCACTGTGGGATACTTGGAGAGGGACAACTATATGCCCCCCTCCGGGGACGAGGCAAGCCTCGGCAATGACGAATTCGGCATGCCTAAAGATCCAGTGGAACAAGCTCGCTTCGAGCGACGACTCATGGCCACGGCAAAAAGCCTGCAAAAGAAGCAACAACAGCTTAAAGCTGACCAAGATTCGCTGGTAGACAGATGGACCAAGGTCCTAGCCACTGAAAGATACGGACCCGACCGCCCCGTCAAAGGCCACAACCAGCCACCCCAACCTAAGCAGAAGAACTCAAGGCACATGCCCTGACGTCAACATGCCACTACGGTCCAAAACAACACGAAGGACACAAGAAGAAGCATACTCAAGCCCCGGCGCAACGGTCATAAGCATCAAGTCAGGAAAGCTGGTGCTAACTCCAGCAACTCCTAGTCCGGTCAATGGACAAAAAAGAGCTCAGACCTATCCGGCCCGAGCCACACACTAGATCAACCATGCAAAATTCATGGTACTCCTAGAAGGATGGCAAAGCATACCAATAGAGAATGCTAGATCCTCAAAGCAGAACGGCTGGACGCGTTCCGGAAACAATGAAGGGAGACTTCTAGTCAGGATATCCCCCTCCATAGCATATAAGTACGGCCGCTCCCCCCAGACTGCGCTAATCATAACAACTCAGTTGCAGTACCTAAGGACATAGCAAACCAGGGGCTCCACAACACATAAAATCCCCGCAGGTGTGAAATCATCACCAACATCTCTTAAAAGATGCTGGGGGGCAAAGGCCAAGCTTTTCTGGCCCATCACTCTAAACGGTTGTCTTCGGGTCACCAAACAAATACTACGCCAAAGAATAAATCTTCGGCTCCTTCCCACCATGCAGTAATTTACCGTATGCTAACGGGACGAACCACGTTGGCTGGATCCAGCGTGGTAAATCACTCAGGCCAACACCATGTGACGTAATCACACCTATGGGCAAGACCGAACCCCGCCCTCGAGGCGGATATCATACATCTGCCGGAGTAGCGAGTCGCGCATGCCTATCAAGATTTTGATATGACAGACGACTATCCGGACACCAATCGAGGAGTCCGCGCTACCCACCTGTATGATGGCTGGGTTTACCAGTGTAACATCCCAAATTTTGGAATGTTAATATAATTAATTGAATTGTTTGTTTGTTTGCTTGAGTGAATTAAACTTGAGTGAAATTTGAACCTTTTCAAAAACTTTTGAATGAGAGGGAATAAAATGACTTTCCCTTCTCCGTAAATTCAAATTCATCCTATTAAAATCAATGAGAGAAGATGACATGACTTCTTCAACTATAAAGAATTTGAACGGAGTTTTGCAATTTAATTCTTTCAAATATTTGCACTTGCTTCTCTATTTTTCTTCCCCGAGAAATACCCGAAAAATAAATTCTTGCAAGCAAGAAAGAGCGGAGGAAAATGACCTCCAAAATCAGGCGCATTTTGAAAATATTTGAGCCAAGAAAAACCAAAGTTTTTATTTAAAAATTATTTGCAAAAAGAAATAAAGCCTTTAGGGATTTTCTGAAAAACATTTTTTAAGTTTTTATTTTGGCCGTGGAATAATGCTCATCATCTACATTTTATTTTTCTGATAATTTTAGTATATAAAAACTCTTTATTCCAATTGATTTGATTTCCTTTTATTGTTTTAGTTTCCTAATTTTAAAAATAGGAATGGAATCGTTTTTATTAGGAAAAACCTGCTGGCCCATTAAGCACTTTCCTATTCTAGCCCAACAAGAGATCATCTCCTTCCTCTGTTTCCTCTCACGTTACAAAGCTTTCCATATCCATGGAGACAGGAATCTCCACCTTCCCGATCTCCCTCGTCTTTCCATCCCAGCGCCTCCCGAGACCACCTATAAAACCCCCTCCCTCTCCTCGTTCCATTTTTCCCATCACCACGCCCCCTCCTGCCCGTAGCCACCTCGCCACCGTCCTCCTTTTCCTGCCTAGAACGCTCACCAGAGCTCTCCCAGAGCCCGACGCCAGGAGTGAGCAGCACCTGAGGCGCCCAGCGCCACCTCCCCAAGCGCCCGACCCCCACCCTCGCCCGGCGACCTCGCCCCCTCGCCGGAGCAGCCTCCACATCGCTGCCTCCTTCCTGCCATCTCTGCCTCACGTACAGGTAACTCCGTTTCGTTTTCAGATTTATTTCCGTAACAGATTTAGTTCCGTTCTTGTTTAGCTTATAACTTTTGATCTAGAAGTCCAATGATGCTGATTCTTTTTGCGTTAGATCACAATTTTCTTGTAGTTTCCAAAAATATATTTGTCTATGTTTGGATTTAAAAAATTGAGTTAGATCAGATTTGAATTAAAGCTTGTTTTGCTTATTCCGGGAGTTTAAAAATAGATTTTTAATTAATTCTTTTTGCTCCTGGTCTCTAGGACCTTTGTTTATCCAGTAGTATGTAGTATTTTATTTTCAGGTTAATTTAAATTAGGTTTTTAGCAAAACAGTACTGTTTTAATATTAGTTCTGTTTTAGCTTTTTATTTATTGTTTTTATTAGTTTTAAATTATTTCTTTTTGTCACTTTTGACAAAATTAGTTGTGTTTCTGTTAGACAACAGGAGAAAATTTATTTTTACTTTAAAAAATTTATTTTCCTTAGTTTTGTATGAAACCTTCTATAGGTCATAGTTAGAGTTTTATAAAAGCTTTTTATTTGTTTCTTTTTGCAAATAAAATTTTATGGAAAAGAAATACTTTCTGTTAAATTAGTTATTTTACATTTTATTTTCTGTTAATTTATTATTTTAGTATTTTAATTGTTGTTAAGTTTTTACTTACGGCAAAACTATATTAGATGTTTGTAGCAAAGTCATAGATCTTCGTTAGTAGTTTTTCTTTGTAGTTTTATTTGAAGTTTCTTTTGATTTTGTTTGAGTTTTATTATCGATTTTCCTTGCTGTTTTGATTGTTATTTCGAGTGCTAAAATTGTTTGCTAGGATGTTTGCTTATGTGAATGCTATGTTTGACTATATAGATTTTCAACGGAGTGACGATTAGTTCTACCAAGTCATTTTCTCGACAGCGTTGTTATCTTCATCAAGTATTACCAGGCAAGTTCACTTTGACCATTGCTTTCATACCTATGTTTTTATTGCATTTAGTGGCATCCTTGCAACCACACCTCAAGAGTGTTATTGAATCCTTGTAGTTGAGTAGTATGCATGAGGTAGGAACCCATAACCCTGTTACCAAGCCCGGGAAGTTTTATTTAAATGCTAAGAAATAGTAGACGGGTTTTGGTATGAGTGTTCTGAAGTGGTGTGAGAAAGGAGGACTAAAAGTCAATGACGACAACTCCATGAAGGCAACTGCAAGGACTGCATCTTCAAGGCCTCAAGACTTCAAGACTCGAGACAAGAATTCAATACACACTCTTTGGGTGAAGGACGGTTGACGGGCACCCTGGAGAAACCAAAGTGGTTGGCCGGGATGCATGGAGAAGCGCCATGACATCTTGCGGAAAGCTTCACCCAGACTCAAAGAGACGGAAGAATACTTCATGCCTGAAGCTTACCCGTGCAACCGCAAGTCATTATGGGCTCTGGCTTGGTTGACCTTAGTTGTGACTCTGGCTGGGATGGTACTAGCAGATGTAGAACTACGGTAGGATGGGATGAGTACCGGACGCGTGGTCGAGGAACTCTTCGAAGACCATGTTTGATCGCCTTGTTCTCAAACACCTCAAGTGCGAGAACGTAAAAGAGGGATCGAATCTTGCGGGTAAAGTGTACAAACCTCTGCAGAGTGTTATAACCTAATCGATTAGCCGTGTCCCCGGTTACGGACAATTTGAGCATCTGGACTTGGATCTATCTCGGAACTCTCAACACCGGATTGATAACTTAATTGTGGGCAACATATGATGAATTTTGGGCTATGAGACATCGGTTGGCGGAACCATGTCATGATAGAAAACTCCATAGTACAGACTTCATTTATTCCTTTGATGTAGGGAAAATAAAATCAGCTTTTACGCAAACAAAACTCGAATCTGAGCCACAAAGCCAAATTGCATATAGTATAGTTTTACCATCTGCTTATTCATGTTGTGATCTTGCCGGTACATTCAATGTAATCGATTTCACACGGCTGCAACGTATCATGTTGCAGATATTTCCTCGACGAGTAAGAGTTACGATACAGGGTTACGGTCTACACTCAACCTGCCGATGGCGTTGATGGGACTCCACTGAGTATTATGAGGTATATATCATTTTACGTTATTTATACATGTGATTGCACTTTGATATATACATTGATGTACTGTGTGTGCCAAAGATATCGATCTGTGGATGGCACAGATACAGAGGCTTGACCGTCGAGGCCGGGTCGCTAAAGAGATGGTATCGAGCACATGTTGATCAGAGAACGTGACCCTAGAAACCGGAAAAGCCCTTAGGACAGGATATCTCAAAAACTTTATTTACAAAAAGACTCTTACTTCTCATCTTTTCTGATTTTATCGAATAGACACTCTCACCTCAAAATAGTTAGGATATACCCCTTTTCCCTTTTGACCACATGAAGGATCAATCAAGCCACTCCAAGAAAGATATCGGAGGATCGATGACCTCTTCCAAGTAAAGAGGATTTCACCATGTATTAGAAGCTACAACAGTTGAAGACTCCGAAGATTTGAAGTTCCTAAAGAAATATTTGACCTTTAGAAGACCAAACCCCTGTTACACACTTACATTAGATGCGACGATGTGTAAGCTGTCATTTGTTTGATGTTTTTCCGACAGCCACAAAGTAAAACCCGTTTCTTCAAAAACTATTGTTTGTATTGTGTGTATCCCTCCCCACCTCTCTCATATCTCATCCCAAAACTTTTGGACCCCATAGATGACGATTGAAGTTGGACTGATATTCTCTGGACCGAAAACCCAGCCGGAGGCAGAGCTATGGATTCGTAACATGGAGAATAACCCGGGAGCAATTTGGTTTCAAGTAAGAATGAAGTATCGTGACGCTCTTCAAGATTTTGAAGGAAGTGCTGCAACATGGTGGCAGATGCATCAAGCTATACAGGATGGAATGGAGCAAAGACTTGGGAGGAATTCAAGAAGACCCTGTTGGGATCACGTCTCATCCGGAGGCACCATGATAACTCAAGAAGAAACCTTATGCCTCCAAGATTTGTGGAGGAATAGGACACACCAGGAGGAACACAAGGATGGATGCCCTCATTGTGAGGAGAAACACCTAGCCGAGGAATTGGAAACTCCCGAGCATTGAAGACCAAGAAATGAGGACCTAGAAACGAAACCATAGTAGAACGCCCATTACAAACGATAATTTTGTTGATGAGTGGGTAATTGCTTTTCTCTTTCTATCTCAACCAGACTCAAATCTTGAACCCATGGACAACTGAACACCAAACTTTTTCCGGAGACAGCTTGCAAATTCCCCATGGAGATACATCCCTTGTTCGAGCACCTCTCTTATCCTACACATGCAGATGACAACCCTTTATGAGTCTTTCCTTAAGGGCCTCAAACGATCATGACCACGACAAGTGATCACGACACCAAGATCCTCAAGGACATGATGAAGCATATTCACCTTGAAGGAGATGCAGTCTACAAAGACTACCCTTTCATGCAAAAGGGAGTGGAATCTTTGGTATGTGGAGGTACACCTCCACCATTTGAAAGGAGTTTGCCCAAAGAGGATGGGGCATTACTTTTTCATCCCACGTGTGCCACAAGCAACTTTCTTCGATGCTGTTCGTGAAGCAGCCATGGAAGCCATACGCCGATCGGAGAAATACTTGAAGCAAGACTCCGTTATACTCAGGAATACCTAAGCGAAGTGCATGCAGAGATGATGTTGACGAAGCTCAAGACCACCATGATGAAAAAGAAGATTGAAGATTTCAAGGCTCATGTCGCACAATTCCAAAGGATCAAGAATCCTCGAGGAGGAAAAATGAACAAAGTTGGAAGTAATGCCCACCATACCAAATCATGTGGGTGGCAGCATTTGTAACAAAGTACTTTTGGAATTTGGATTTACGAAAATGATTAAGGATGTAATGAAGGATTGATATGAAAATAATGAGATTTTATGGATAAACTTGTGCACTTCTTTTGGTCATAGTACTCAGAAGCCACAAGATCAATGGAGAAAAAACATGTTATTCACGACGGTCCATAGAAGGGAGCTGGACAAAATAAGTTGGAGTTTTGTTCTTGATATGATGGTATGAAGTAATAGAGTACTATTGGATTTAAAGGAGGTGTAACATGAGAGTTACTCCAAGGATGAGGTAAAGCTGCACCAGTGTTGAAGTGGGCCATAACCCACGTGCCCGTGGATTTTGATAAGGAACAGATGTAACCTTGATAAAGGAATAAATTTGGAAGAATCGGTGATCCAATCAGCATACGTTTCGTAGGAGGTTACGCCAAAACCTGAGAGTGGTGAAGTAACGATAGATGTTTCGTTTGGCTTGCGTAAAACATGGATTTACTCGAAACCAGTTCGAGAACAAGAGAAATTCTGCAATGCTTGTGAGTATGCCCAAGTGTTAGAATACGTGATTCACTGCTTACGTATGTGGTAATGATTCAAGTACGGATGGATTGGCCCCATACCGAGACTTCTATCATGAACTATCATATGTTGATGGAAAATCGTAGAGCCTTGAAAACCTTAGAAGAGTGTCGACACGATAAGCCATAAAACCATAGAATGGTAGTACGATGGAAACCTTTACAGCAACTGCCAATCGTAGGATATACGGTGAAGTTCAACCTGCACCCGCTTCTGCAGGAGAAACCAGTAATGGTAGACCACCATGAGTGTTTCGATAGTTGTCTAGAATGGACACGCACCTATCAGCTAAGCAGATCCAGTCTCGGACGAACTTCAACTTTGATAAACCGACCCAAGATTTTGAGGAAAACTCTATGCTTCTGACAGAAGAGCGCTAATGAAGGAGCTATTGTAAGATATGTGAAGAGACATACATTGTCAACACTCCAGAGGAAGTATCTGAGTTTATTGGAACCATGACCTTGTTTTTAAGTGTGGTAGCACCCCTGTCCTTTCTGACCAAGACATTTGCTAGAAGACCCCAACCCCTAACCTTTTCTTGTTAGCCTCTTCAATCTCGAGGACGAGATTCATTTTAAGTGTGGTAGGTTTGTAACATCCCAAATTTTGGAATGTTAATATAATTAATTGAATTGTTTGTTTGTTTGCTTGAGTGAATTAAACTTGAGTGAAATTTGAACCTTTTCAAAAACTTTTGAATGAGAGGGAATAAAATGACTTTCCCTTCTCCGTAAATTCAAATTCATCCTATTAAAATCAATGAGAGAAGATGACATGACTTCTTCAACTATAAAGAATTTGAACGGAGTTTTGCAATTTAATTCTTTCAAATATTTGCACTTGCTTCTCTATTTTTCTTCCCGAGAAATACCCGAAAATAAATTCTTGCAAGCAAGAAAGAGCGGAGGAAAATGACCCTCCAAAATCAAAGCATTTTTGAAAATATTTGAGCCAAGAAAAACCAAAGTTTTATTTAAAAATTATTTGCAAAAAGAAATAAAGCCTTTAGGGATTTTCTGAAAACATTTTTTAAGTTTTTATTTTGGCCGTGGAATAATGCTCATCATCTACATTTTATTTTTCGATAATTTTAGTATATAAAAACTCTTTATTCGAATTGATTTGATTTCCTTTTATTGTTTTAGTTTCCTAATTTTAAAAATAGGAATGGAATCGTTTTATTAGGAAAAACCTGCTGGCTCATTAAGCACTTTCCTATTCTAGCCCAACAAGAGATCATCTCCTTCCTCTGCTTCCTCTCACGTTCTGAAGCTTTCCATATCCATGGAGACAGAATCTCCACCTTCCCGATCTCCCTCGTCTTTCCATCCCAGCGCCTCCCGAGACCGCCTATAAAACCCCTCCCTCTCCTCGCTCCATTTTTCCCATCACCACGCCTCCTGCCCGTAGCCACCTCGCCACCGTCCTCCTTTTCCTGCCTAGAACGCTCACCAGAGCTCTCCCAGAGCCCGACGCCAGAGTGAGCAGCACCTGAGGCGCCCAGCGCCACCTCCCCAAGCGCCGACCCCACCCTCGCCCGGGCGACCTCGCCTCGCCGAGCAGCCCTCCACATCGCCGTCTCCTTCCTGCCATCTCTGCCTCACGTCCTGTAACTCCGTTTTTGTTTTTCAGATTTATTTCTGTAACAGATTTAGTTCCGTTCTTGTTTAGCTTATAACTTTTGATCTAGAAGTCCAATGATGCTGATTCTTTTTGCGTTAGATCACAATTTTCTTGTAGTTTCCAAAAATATATTATTTGTCTATGTTTGGATTTATAAAAATTGAGTTAGATCAGATTTGAATTAAAGCTTGTTTTGCTTATTCCGGGAGTTTAAAAATAGATTTTTAATTAATTCTTTTTGCTCCTGGTCTCTAGGACCTTTGTTTATCCAGTAGTATGTAGTATTTTATTTTCAGGTTAATTTAAATTAGGTTTTTAGCAAAACAGTACTGTTTTAATATTAGTTCTGTTTTAGCTTTTTATTTATTGTTTTTATTAGTTTTAAATTATTTCTTTTGTCACTTTTGACAAAATTAGTTGTGTTTCTGTTAGACAACAGGAGAAAATTTATTTTTACTTTAAATTTTTTTTATTTTCCTTAGTTTTGTATGAAACCTTCTATAGGTCATAGTTAGAGTTTTATAAAAGCTTTTTATTTGTTTCTTTTTGCAAACAAAATTTTATGGAAAAAAATACTTTCTGTTAAATTAGTTATTTTACATTTTATTTTCTGTTAATTTATTAGTTTAGTATTTTAATTGTTGTTAAGTTTTTACTTACGGCAAAACTATATTAGATGTTTGTAGCAAAGTCATAGATCTTCGTTAGTAGTTTTTCTTTGTAGTTTTATTTGAAGTTTCTTTTGATTTTGTTTGAGTTTTATTATCGATTTTCCTTGCTGTTTTGATTGTTATTTCGAAAGTGCTAAAATTGTTTGCTAGGATGTTTGCTTATGTGAATGCTATGTTTGACTATATAGATTTTCAACGGAGTGACGATTAGTTCTACCAAGTCATTTTCTCGACAGCGTTGTTATCTTCATCAAGTATTACCAGCAAGTTCACTTTGACCATTGCTTTCATACCTATGTTTTTATTGCATTTAGTGGCATCCTTGCAACCACACCTCAAGAGTGTTATTGAATCCTTGTAGTTGAGTAGTATGCATGAGGTAGGAACCCATCACCCTGTTACCAAGCCCGGACGTTTTATTTAAATGCTATGCTATAGTAGACGAGGGTTTGGTATGAGTGTTCGGAGTGGTGTGAGAAAGGAGGACTCTCGTCAATGACGACAACTCCATGATGGCATCTGCAAGGACTGCATCTTCAAGGCCTCAAGACTTCAAGACTCGAGACAAGAATTCAATACACACTCATCGGGTGAAGGACGGTTGTGGGCACCCTGGAGAAACCAGTGGTTGGCCGGGATGCATGGAGAAGCGCCATGACATCTTGCGGAAAGCTTCACCTGCACTCAAAGAGACGGAAGAATACTTCATGCCCCGAAGCTTACCTGCAACCGCAAGTCATTATGGGCTCGCTTGGTTGACCTTAGTTGTGACTCTGGTGGGGACGGTACTAGCAGATGTAGAACTACGGTAGGATGGGATGAGTACCGACAAGGGTCGAGGAACTCTTCGGAAGACCATGTTTGATCGTCTTGTTCTCAAACACCCTGAAGTGCGAGAACGTAAAAGAGGATCGAATCTTGCGGGTAAAGTGTACAAACCTCTGCAGAGTGTTATAACCTAATCGATTAGCCGTGTCCCGATTCACGGACAATTTGAGCATCTGGACTTGGATCTATCTCGTAACTCTCAACACCGGATTGATAACTTAATTGTGGGCAACATATGATGAATTTTGGGCTATGAGACATCGGTTGGCGGAACCATGTCATGATAGAAAACTCCATAGTACAGACTTCATTTATTCCTTTGATGTAGGGAAAATAAAATCAGCTTTTACGCAAACAAAACTCAGATACAGAGCCACAAAGCCAAATTGCATATAGTATAGTTTTACCATCTGGTTATTCAAGATGTGATCTTGCCGGTACCATCAATGTACTGACCAACACGGCTGCAACGCATCATGATGCAGATATTTCCTCGAAGAGTAAGAGATACGATACAGGTTACGGTCTACACTCAACCTGCCGATGGCGTTGATGGGACTCCACCCCCGCTTGATTGTTTCCGCTGAGTATTATGAGGTATATATCATTTTACGTTATTTATACATGTGATTGCACTTTGATATATACATTGATGTACTGTGTGTGCCAGCATACTGATCCAGGGATGGCACAGATACACAGAGGCTTGACCGTCTGAGGCCGGGTCGCTACAACCAGGGCCCGATCAGGAGCCCTCGGACCAACCCCAAGCGAACACTCGGCTACCTCCGAGTATTTGCCTTACAAACTAACTTTGACGCAGAACAGGATAGGTGACGTGGAATCGGCCAGGACACACAAGGAGCCCCCCCCCTAAAAGAAAGAAGTCCAGATTCACTTCTGATCCACTGACAAACTCCCTTCAGTCCGGCCATCACAGGTTCTGCCAAAAAACACCTCTTTTCATAATCATACATCATACTCATATGCATAGACATATCATTTTGCTACAATAAGTAGACTTAAATAACACTTACCGCCGTCGCTTTTCATCGACACCTCGTGTTACGCCCGATTACGCCAGGGGCTTCATAATACGGCAATAAAGTCCGACCACCTTCTCGGTCGTCCGGCACCCCGAACTTATAGCACTATATGCATCAGCTCCGAATCATGTCTTGGGTCATTGGTTGGGTTTGCCCGGCTCCCTTGTTTTGGTACCTTACGTTCCGTTATATCGGCTAAGGTAGCATATGGAGAACTACTACGATTGTGTCCCGGATCTGCCGGACGAGCACCTCAGTAGAGAAAGCCGAAAACCGACTGTCATGATACAGCGAGAGCTGGTCAGCTGTTCGAGAGGTTGTAAAATCCCTAAAGATTTATTCTGCACAACGCCATTATAAATGCTGAGTGCGATGGATCGGTCTTCCGATCAGGCGCCAATAGAGCCCCTAGTTCGGCCTTCCGAACACTAGGGGCTGCGTCGACCATACTCGAATTCCTATGGCTAAGTGAGAGTAATAAAGCCTTATAGTCCGATTGCCTGGTTCGTGGTGAGAAACGCCTCCGCAAAGGGACCCAACTATGGGATAAAGAGCGTTCAGTTATATCCCGAACACCCCAGTATTCTTTTTACGTGGGGGCAGAAGTCGACGACTGGCCAACTCTCAGGATTTACATACATTAAACAGCCGCACAGGAAGAACATATGTTCAAACAAAACAGGCAATATATAAACGCCATAATCCCATATTACAAAAAAGTGGCACTAATGCCCTCAGGGAAATATAATGTCTTTGGTACATTTATCCGCCGCAAGGCAGGCCACCTTCAGTACAGCTTCAAAGTATAGTCCGGGCTTGCGATGCTCCTTACCCTCTAGCGGCCCCTCAGTCATCAGCTTCTCCGCGTCAAGCTTCCCCCAATGCACTTTTGCATGGGAAAATGCCTTACGCACACCCTCTATGCAGACCGATCGCTTAATAGCGTCAAGACGAGGACAAGCGCCCGCAATCCGCTTCACGAGCCCGAAGTAACTGCTCGGAATTGGCTCCGCCGGCCACAGCCGGACAATCAAGTCCTTCATGGCTAGTTCGGCCGCCTGGTGCAGTTCCACCAGCTAGTTCAGCTGATCGATAAAGGGCACCGGATAGTTCGGTGCCAAATACTGCAACCTGAAATCCCTTTCCACAGACTTCTTTTCCCTGGCTCGGTAGAATTGGGCGGCATCTGATATGCTGCGAGGAAGATCCGCAAATGCCCCTGAAAAGTAAGAATTCAGCTTGCCGCTTAGAATTCTTCCCATCATCATGAATAAATGGCTAAGAATACAGAATGCCTTACCACCCGCAACTTTCCGGGCATCTTGAATGTCCCAGACAAAGACTCGGGCTTCCTCCCGCATCTTCCGCAGCTTAGGGGCGCTTTAAAGTTCGGCTTCTTTCTCTATTACACTCTGCTCCAAGCCCTCGCTTTTCTTCACAGCCTCCTGGAGCTCCCGCTTAGCTGTGACAACCCTGGCCTCGTGTTTTTCACGGAGTGCCTGTTCGGCGGCAGCCTTCTTGTTGGCATCATCCACAGCCTTCTTCGGTGCCTCATATTCAGCACTCACTCCTAGGGCATACAACACATATACTTTTCAATAAGCACAATTACTTATTTGTGCCTAATGCAAGAAAATGTTTTATCATACCTTGTTTATCTTCTAATTGCTTCGTCACGCGGCCAAGTTCTTCCTCGGCCCGTTCCAGGCTCCGCTTCAGTTCGGACACTTCCGCATTATGAGCGGTCGTCATCTTCGCAGACGCCTGTATTCAAACAACGAGGTACATGTCATTAACATAAGTTCCCACGACAAGGGAGGATTTGATCCCCTGTCCGGCTCCCTCTTCTTTGCCGGACAGTGTATCAGGGGCTACTACTCTTATAATGACTATTCCTCAAAGGTTTCTTGGGAAACATACCTCAAAGGCCTTTATAAGGCCAAGGCAGGACTTGTTCAGCCCGCTCTCGGTGGACTGAATATTTTCAACCACCGCACCCATAAGGGTCCGATGTTCATCGACGATAGACGCGCTCTTTAACGCCGTCGATAGACCGCCTGGCAGCTCTGTCCGAACATAGGTTGCCGGCGGAGTAGGCAGACCCCCCACCGTTGAAGGTGGCTGCTCGCCCGATCCGGGAGCCTTAGAGGTCTCCAGGACCTTGTCCGGCTGTGGGCCGAACCCAAGGTCGCCCCCGCTGATGGCACACTCCGGGGCTATCGCTACCGTGTGTCCGGCCCCAGTGATATGCCCCCTGGTCCGAGCCCCATTGAGACGACACCTCATTGTCGCGCCGGGACTTTGGGGAAGGGGCCTCTGGAGGCGCCTCGCTCGCCAAAGCGTCCGAGCTCAGCGAATCCTCGGATGAGGACTGGCCGGCGCGGGACCTCGCCGGACTGTGCGAAATATAGCAACAGTTAAAACTATTATACCCAAAAGCAATCCCGGACGCATATGCATGTTCGGATCTTGTACACTTACGACTTCTCCAGGGGCAGGGCCCTGGGATCCCACTCTGGAAGCTGTCGGCAGCCGTGGTGGATGCCTCTGGGAGGGAACCTTTTCTCCTCTTGGGCGATTCGGCCTCCAGGGACGAGGAAGCTACGCGCTTCTTCCCACCTCCAGAATGAGGCTCGCCCTCCTCTGCTTCTTCCTCTTCGTCCGAAGAGGGAGCGTCGCTTGAGTCTCCGGAATTTGCGTCCGAAGCCTTGCAGTGACGGAGGCCACTCCGGGTCTTCTTGGCCTTCTTGGAGGCCTCCTTCTTCGGCGCCTCGTAAGGCGTGGGGACCAACATCTTCGTCAGAAGGGGTCCGGCCAGTTCCTCCGGCAATGGGGCCGGACAATGTATCTGCTCCACTTTCTTTATCCATCCCTGAGGTCACGATGAAACACGATTAGGATGTCTCCCCTATGACATGCCAGCTGAAGCGTGAATAGAAAGAGCTTGGTTGTGACTTACCAAGCTTGAAGAATGGGATAACTGATACCCACGGTCCTCGGTGGGGCCCGGCCACGACTTGCCGGACTTAAAGAGCACCTTCCAGATATCCTTGTGGGAGGAATCGTAAAGCTCCCGAAGGGTTTGGTGCTCGGCAGGGTCGAACTCCCACAGAGTACGAGCTCGGCGCTGACAAGGGAGAACCAGGCGAACTAGCATCACCTGGACTACATCCACAAGTTTGACGTCCCTATCGACCACGCCCTGAAGGCGCGTCTGGAGTAGTGACAACTCATCGGACGAGGACCAGTTCGGGCCCTTATCGGGCCAGGATGTGAGCCGCAGCGGAGCTCCGGATGTGAACTCTGGAGCGGCCGCCCACTTTTTGCCACGTGGTTCGGTGATATAGAACCATTGCTGCTGCCACTCCTTGACGGAGTCATTGAAAGCGCCCGTCGGCCAAACGGCCTTGGGCATCTTGCTCACCATGGCGCCGCCGCACTCGGCGTGTTCGCCACTCACCACCTTGGGCTTCACATTAAAAATCTTTAGCCACAGGCCGAAGTGAGGTGAGATCTGAAGAAAAGCCTCGCATTACGACGATGAACGTCGAGATATTGAGGAAGGAGTTGGGGGAAAGATCATGAAAATCAATCCCGTAGTAATACATGACTCCGTGAACAAATGGGTGCAGGGGAAACCCAAGCCCGCGGACAATGTGAGGAAGGAACATGACTCTCTCGTGAGGTTTTGGAGTGGGGACGACATGTCCCGCCGGGGGGAGACGGTGGCCGATCTTCTGAGCCAGACACTGGCGTCCCTGAGTTTAATATCCTTCTCCCGGACAGTAGAGGCCATCCATCTGCCTCCTGCTCCGGATCTGGACATCTTTGGAAAGCCTCTCTTTGGTGGAAAGGAAGAGTGCTTGGGTGTTAGGGCTGGAAAAGAGGAGAATGAGAGAGCGGAAGGAGAAAGGTGTGGGTAAAGAGAAGGAGGCCTTGTCTCTTTATAGGGGCGGTAAGTGCTTTTTGCGCCTCCCCACTTGCCTGGTTGAGCCCGTTTGCCTCCCGCTCGCCGCGATTAGCGGTGCGGTTGGATTACCCATGCCCGTATTGATGAGAATCCCGTAATGAGGGGGCACGATATCTGCTTTGACAAGACGTGTCAAGGAAACCGCCTCGTAATGTGCGCTGTGGCTGGTTGTGGGAAGACGGTTCGAATAATAACCGTAATGACACATCGCGTTGCTCGAAAAGTTGTCAGCAGATTGCATTTGCGAAACATCATTCTCTCTGCGGTGGCATACGAAGATCATCTTGTGGATCCGGACACGGTTTGAGTGTTCGATAATTATCTTGGAGTATTCGGAGGAGGAACCCGCCCTACAATGCCGAAGACAATACTGCGCGCCGGACTCATTGTCATTGAAGCCTGGTTCAGGGGCTACTGAGGGAGTCCTGGATTAGGGGGTATCCGGACAGCCGGACTATGTACAACATCCGGACTATTGAAGCGTGAAGATACAAGACTCAAGACTTCGGCCCGTGTCTGGATGGGACTTTCCTTGGCGTAGAAGGCAAGCTTGGCGATCCAGATATTATATTTCCTTCCTTGTAACCGACTCCATGTAAACCCTAGCCCTCTCCGGTGTCTATATAAACCGGAGAGTTTGGTCCTTAGAAAGCCGATCACAATTACAATCATACCATCATAGGCTAGCTCTTAGGGTTTAGCCTCTACGATCTCGTGGTAGATCTACTCTTGTACTACCCATATCATCAATATTAATCAGGCAGGAAGTAGGGTTTTACCTCCATCGAGAGGGCCCGAACCTGGGTAAACTTCTGTGTCCCTTGCTTCCTGTTACCATCAGCCTAGACGCACAGATCGGGACCGCCTACCGGAGATCCGCCTGTTTTGACACCGACAATAACCAATCATACATAAAAGAATTCAGAGAAGATTCAAATATTGTTCATAGATAAACTTGATCATAAACCCACAATTCATCGGTCTCAACAAACACACCGCAAAATAAGATTACATCGAAGAGATCTCCACAAGAGAGGGGTTGTATTGAGATCCAAAAAGAGAGAAGAAGCCATCTAGCTAATAACTATGGACCCGAAGGTCTGAGGTAAACTACTCACACATCATCGGAGAGGCTATGGTGTTGATGTAGAAGCCCTCCATGATCGATGCCCCTCCGACGGAGTTCTAAAAGGCCCCAAGATGGGATCTCACGGCATGTAAGTTTGCGGCGGTGGAATTAGGTTTTTGGCTCCGTGTCCGTAGTTTGGGGCACGAGGTATATATAGGAGGAAGAAGTACGTCGGTGGAGCAACGTGGGGCCCATGATGGTGGAGGGCGCACCCAGGGGGTAGGCACGCCCCCCTACCTCGTGCCCTCCTGGTTGATGTCTTGACGTAGGGTCCAAATCCTCAGGATCACGTTCGTTCCAAAAATCATGTTCCCGAAGGTTTCATTCCGTTTGGACTCCGTTTGATATTCTTTTTCTGCGAAACTCTGAAATAGGCAAAAACAACAATTCTGGACTGGGCCTCCGATTAATAGGTTAGTCCCAAAAATAATATAAAAGTGTATAATAAAGCCCATTAATGTCTAAAACAGAATATAATATAGCGTGGAACAATCAAAATTTATAGATATGTTGGAGACGTATCACGCCATCGGGAGAGAGGGGGAGAGAGCCCCCCTTCTTCTTCTTCTTCCTTGAACTTCTCCCTAGATGGGAGAAGGGTTTCCCCTCTGGTCCTTGCCTTCCATGGCATGGGAGGGGCGAGAGTCCCTCCGAGATTGGATCTGTCTCTCTGTCTCTCTCTCTATTTCTACTGTTTCTGTGCTCCCTGATTCTGGCCTTTCACCGTTTCTTATATTCCCGGAGATCCGTAACTCCGATTGGGCTGAAATTTGAACACGATTTCTATCTGGATATTGGCTTTCTTGCAGCGAAAGAAGGGCACCAACCGCCTTACGGAGTGGCCACGAGGGCCCAGGGCGCGCCTGATCCCCTGGGATGCGCCCCTCACCCTCATGGGCCCCTCGGGTATCGTCTCGCGTTGATTCCACTTCCCAAAATTCACATATATTCCAAAAAAATCTCCGTCAGTTTTTATCCCATCTGGAATCCGTTTGATATGGATTTTCTGTGAAACAAAAAACATGCAACAAAAAGGAACTGGCACTGGGCACTGGATCAATATGTTAATCCCAAAAATAGTATAAAAAGTTGCCAAAAGTATGTAAAAGTTGTAGAATATTGGCATGGAACAATCAAAAATATAGATACGACGGAGACGTATCAGCATCCCCAAGCTTAATTCCTGCTCATCCTCGAGTAGGTAAATGATAAAGAAGATACTTTATGATGTGGAATGCTACCTAGCATAATCTTGATGATGTAATCTAATCATGGCATGAATATTAAGACATGAGTGATTCAAAGCAATAGTCTACCATTTGACATTAAGACAATAATACTTCAAGCATACTAATAAAGCAATCAGGTCTTTTCAAAATAACATGGCCAAAGCAAGTTATCCCTACAAAATCATATGGTCTCGCTATGCTCCATCTTCACCACACAAAATATTCAAATCATGCACAACCCCGATGACAAGCCAAGCAATTGTTTCATACTTTTGACGTTCTCAAACCTTTTGAACTTTCACGCAATACATGAGCATGAGCCATGGACATAGCACTATAGGTGGAATAGAATATGATGGTGGAGGTTGTGTGGAGAAAACAAAAAGGAGAAAGTCTCACATCGACGCGGCTAATCAACGGGCTATGGAGATGCCCATCAATTGATGTCAATGTGAGGAGTAGGGATTCCCATGCAACGGATGCACTAGAGCTATAAGTGTATGAAAGCTCAAACTGAAAATTAGTGGGTGTGCATCCAACTTGCTTGCTCATGAAGACCTAGGGCATTTGAGGAAGCCCATCATCGAAATATACAAGCCAAGTTCTATAATGGAAATTCCCACTAGTATACGGAAGTGATAACTCAAGAGATTCTCTATATGAAGAACATGGTGCTACTCTAAAGCACAAGCGTGGTAAAAGGATAGTAACATTGCCCCTTCTCTCTTCTTCTCTCATTTTTTGTTTTTTTTGTTTTGGTGGGCTTCTTTGGCCTCTTTTTTTTATTTGGGCTTCTTTGGCCTCTTTTATTTTTAAAGTCCGGAGTCTCATCCCGACTTGTGGGGGAATCATAGTCTCCATCATCCTTTCCTCACTGGGGAAATGCTCTAATAATGATGATCATCATACTTTTATTTACTTACAACTCAATATTACAACTCAATGTCTAGAACAAAGTATGACTCTATATGAATGCCTCTGGCAGTGTACCAGGATGTGCAATGATCTAGCATAGCAAAGATATCAGAAAACGGACAAGCCATGAAAACATCATGCTATCTATCTTACGATCATGCAAAGCAATATGACAATGGTGCTCAAGTCATGTATATGATGATGATGGAATTTGCATGGCAATATATCTCGGAATGGCTATGGAAATGCCATGATAGGTAGGTATGGTGGCTGTTTCGAGGAAGATATAAGGAGGCTTATGTGTGGTAGAGCGTATCATATCACGAGGTTTGGA
Organism: Aegilops bicornis; assembly: GCA_021605145.1. Classification (NCBI taxonomy): domain Eukaryota; kingdom Viridiplantae; phylum Streptophyta; class Magnoliopsida; order Poales; family Poaceae; genus Aegilops; species Aegilops bicornis. The sequence goes on along the minus strand of CM038671.1, from coordinate 73,627,702 downwards.
TGCACCAGCGAAGCTTGCACCAACTCTCGAGGTGAGAAAGGGCAATGCACGGTACCGAAGAGGCTAGCAATGATGGAAGGGTGAGAGTGCGTATAATCCATGGACTCAACATTAGTCATAAAGAACTCACATAGTTATTGCAAAAATCTATTAGTCATCGAAACAAAGTACTACGCGCATGCTCCTAGGGGGATAGATAGGTAGGAAAAGACCATCGCTCATCCCCGACCGCCACTCATAAGGAAGACAATCAATAAATACCTCATGCTCCAAGTTCGTTACATAACGGTTCACCATACGTGCATGCTACGGGAATCACAAACTTCAACACAAGTATTTCTACAATCCACAACTACCCGCTAGCATGACTCTAATATCACCATCTTTATATCGCAAAACTATTGCAAAGAATCAAACATATCATATTCAGTGATCTACAAGTTTTATGTAGGATTTTATGATTAGCCATGTGAATGACCAATTCTTGTCATCTCTCTAAATAGATATAAGTGAAGCAAGAGAGTTTAATTCTTTCTACAAAAGATATGCCCACACTCTAACAAATATAAGTGAAGCAAAATAGCATTCTACAAATGGTGGTTTTCTATGTGAAGAGAAACAGGCAATCCAAACTTCAAATGATATAAGTGAAGCACATGAAGCATTCTATAAAGCCATACTCAAAGAATATAAGTAAAGTGAAATGAGCATTCTATAAATCAACCAAGGACTATATCATACCAGCATGGTGCATAAAATAAATGTGAAAACTAAATGCAAAAGACGCTCCAAAATTTGCACATATAACATGAACGAAACAAAACCGAAAACATACTGATACTTGTTGAAGAAAGATGGGATGCCTTCCGGAGCATCCCCAAGCTTAGACGCTTGAGTCTCCTTGAATATTTACTTGGGGTGCCTTGGGCATCCCCAAGCTTGAGCTCTTGCCTCTCCTCCTCCTCCTCACATCGAGACATCCTCGATCTTCGAACACTTCATCCACACAAAACTCAACAGAAAGCTCGGTAAGATCCGTTAGTATAATAAACCAAATCACTACTCTAAGTACTGTTGCAAACCAATTCATATTTTGTTTTTGCATTATAGGTACTGCCATATAACTTTTCCATGGCCTAATCCACTGATATAAATCGATAGTTTCATCAAAACAAGCAAACTATGCATCAAAAACAGAATCTGTCTTAAACAGGACAATCTGTAGTAATCCGAACATTCACCATACTTCTGGTACTCCAAATATTCTGAAAAATTAGGAAAAATAAATAATTTGTATAGAAAAACAGTGCAAAAAGTTTCAGATCCGTTTGATGTTCCAGTAAAAAATGTAAAATCGTGCACTACAGCCAAAGTTTCTGTTTTGCACCGCGCAGACCAACAAGCAATGTAAACATCGTAAAGGCAAATCTTGGCACATTATTTTTGTTTTTAAACTTTATAAAAGCACACAAACGAAATAAATGACTCTCTAAAACTTCCGGGTTGTCTCCCTGGCAGCGCTTTCTTTAAAGCCATTAAGCTAGGCATAAAGTGCTCAAGTAACGAATCCACCCGGATCCCAAGGTATATCAAAGCCAATTTTAATTAACAATGATTTGTGATTTAATAGTTAGCACAAAGTAACATATATCAAGCAATGATGAAGTCTAACTCTCTTCCCATGCATCGGCATGTCATAAAAGAACAATTCATGCACACATAGTAAAGGCCAATGCATAGTATAAACAATTTCTTGCAATTTTATCATATTGGAAACATGGAGAGGCGGAGATGTAGTTCCTCTCTCCTAATAATTGCAAGTAGGAGCAGCAAGCACATTCATAGTATATCTATCAAAATCATCATGTGTAGTAGTAAAATGCAACCCATCAATATAATCCTTAATAAGGGCAAACTTCTCCGATATAGTGTAGTCGGGAGAATTCAAATATATAATAGGACTATCATGCGTGGGTGAAATAGCAACAATTTCATGTTTAACGTAAGGAACTATAGCATGTTCATCTCCATAAGCATAATTCATATTGGCATCTTGTCCACAAGCATAGCAAGCATTATCAAAAAGGGATATTTCAAAAGAATCAACGGGATCATAACAATCATCATAGCAATCATCCTTCGGTAATCACGAAGGGAAATTAAACAATGCATGAGTTGAAGAGTTACTCTCATTAGAAGGTGGGAACGGGTAGCTAATCCGCTCTTCCTCCTTTTGTTCTTCACTCTCCTCATCATCTTTCTCATCCAATGAGCCCACAGTTTCATCAATTCCTTCTTCCATAGACTCTGCAAAATATTAATATCTTCTTGGACAACGGAGGAGTCCTCAATATATGGTTTAACATAGGCATTAGAAGCATAATTATCATAACAATATTTAAGTATGGCAACAATTTCAGATTTGTAAAGAGTAGCATCATACTTTTCAATCAAAGAAGCAATTTCATAAGCACCCTTAAAAGAAACAAATTCTTCAATTTGTTGAACATCATAGTAATTATAAACACCCTTAGCATACGAAGATACGATTCCGTTATCATTAAACTCACATTGGTAGGAAAGGTGTTTCTTAGGGTTTTCAGAACAACAAGTAACATCATATATTTCACATAAATTCCAAGCATAGCATTGCAAACGATGAATTTGATCTAGTAAAAGTTTCCCTTTTTAAGATATGCGGTGTCGCACATAACAAGCATGCTCATCTAAAGATTTTCCCTCAACTAAGCTAGTTGGGGTTTCAGCGTGAGCACATAGGGATCGAAGATGATCCAAGTAAAAAGCTTCAGGAGTGTGATAGATTTTTGAGTGGTTCTTCAACCATTGGTGTAGTAGGTACAACTAATTTTTTTGGTATTTTGTGTTTCCTACCCACAACTAAAGATAGAAAACAAGCACAGAAAATAAAAACTACTTAGTGATAAAGCAAACAAGAACACACGAGAATATTCACCCCACGCTATAACTCCCCGGCAACGGCGCCAGAAAAAGGTCTTGATAACCCACAACTATAGGGGATCAATTGTAGCCTCTTTCGATAAGTAAGAGTGTCGAACCCAACAAGGAGCTAAAGGTAGAACAAATATTCCCTCAAGTTCTATCGACCACCGATACAACTTTACGCACGCTTGATGTTCGCTTTACCTAGAACAAGTATGAAACTAGAAGTACTTTGTAGGTGTTGTTGGATAGGTTTGCAAGAATATAAAGAGCACGTAAATAAAAACTAGGGGTTGTTTAGATAAATAAGCAATAAAGTTAGTATAGCGAGTGTGGGAAAGTGGTGGTAGGAGTTGTGAAATTGTCCCTAAGAAATTGACTACTTTACTAGACCGATAGCAAGTTTTATGTGGGAGAGGCCACTGCTAGCGTGCACTACAAAAAAAATACACTTCCGTGATGATACGTGTTTGTCACAGTAGGTCACGTTTTCTGTCATGCATGTACATCCATGACAAATTTATGACAGAATCAAGATAGTCATACTGTCTTTGTCGTAGAAGTGTTCCATGACATTGCCAAAATTATCATCACGGAAGTGTCCACTTCCATGACGATAAGTCGCCGTCCACGAAGTGCTTTTCGTCAAGGGTGACCGACACGTGGCATCCACCGTAATGGAACGCCGTTAAGCTATCGGGTCGGATTTTGGATCCGATAACCCGTTAACAGCCACGACCAATGCCGATTTTCCACGTGTAAAATTCTCATTGGCTGACGGATCCATGCGTCAGCTCCGCGTTGGCACAAGTGTCACTCATCCAACGGTCGAGATGGGCCTATGATATGTTGACACGTGGACCGGCCCAAAAGTGGCCCACAAAGTTTAAATGGGCCAGCCCAACCGAAGGCCCATAAGATTTAGCGGACCATAATGGGCTGGCCCAGCTAAAGGCCCACAAAATTTAGCGGACCATAATGGGCCGGCCCAGCTAAAGGCCCACACGATTTTGCAGACCATAATGGGCCAGCCCAGCTAAAGGCCCACAAGATTTTGCGGACCACAATGGGTCGGCCCAGCTAAAGGCCCACAAGATTCCGCAGACCATAATGGGCCGGCCCAGCTAAAGGCCCAACATTCTCTGTCAAATCGGCCCGTCAACGGCCTGTCCTAAACTTGTCATCAACGCGGTCCATGGTCACTTCTGGCCCGTTAACAGTCCGCTAAGTAATTGGGCCGAATTACGGCCCGGTGTATTTCCGGCCTGTTAAAGGTCCGGCTTCATTTGGGCCCATTTACAGGCCATCAAAACTTTCGTCCCATAAACGACCGTGAAGGATTTGGGTCATATTCGGCCATGTTTGACATTCGGCCTGTTAGATGCCCACTATAGCTTTGGGCCACTTTCGGCCTGTTGTCATTTTCGGCCTGTTAACGCCGGACGTAAACTATGGGCAATATGTGGCCCAACGTCATATTAGGCCCATTAACGGCCCATATAAAAATGACGATAATCTAGCCCGACCGAAGTTCTGGCCTGTTAAAGGCCCGTGTATTAGGTCGGCGCATTTACGGTCTGTCCGAATTTTGGCCTGTCAAAGATCCGCATCGTAAATGGGCCACCATTTCAGCCTGCTAAGTCCAGTGGTTATTTGGCACAATTAGGGCCCAATCTCACTTTCGGTCTATTAAAGGCCCATGTTTTTTATGGGCTCGAGATATTTACACCTGTAAACGGCCTATTTTTACTGAGGGCCCAAATTATGTTTAGGCACATTAAAGGCCCACTATGGGCACAGGCCTACCGTAAAAATATGAAAGCTTATGTTGATTTAGGCCCAGATATTTTTAGTGGGCTACATGCCAATTTCTTCGGCCCGTGTCGTTTTTAGCCCAATTGGAATGGGCCCGACGAATGTTGGCATGTTGGGCTCCGACGAAGCTTTCGGCCAAATACATTACTAAGATAAACCTACACTATACAAAAATAGCATCGTAATTACTGCAGCCTGAGGCAGCATCATAAATATTGTATCACAACAAAATAAATTCCAACCATACAACAAAAGGCCTGTTTGCATAAAGTTTATAGTCCTTCCAGATAAAAGCACCATCAGATGTATAGAAGCACATATCATTTGACCTGAGTGCTAATGTTTCAGTCAGAATCTGATGGAGCGAGACGATCTCCACCTTTTTCCGCCATTGCTCTTGAACAACGGCCGAATGTCTCGATAGTCTGGTTTCAAAACCATTCATATCTTGATGACATTTCTCAACCACTATTCTTGTTTCCGAAACAACGTCCATTAGGGATTGGACTTGTGTCCGAGCACAATATATCACTCTGTCTAGCAGGAAGATTTTGTTCAGTAGGCGATTTGGACGAGGTTACCTTGACAACCAACCCAGAATTATGCAGGAAGGTGCTTTTTGCACTGTTAGTGGAGAGATACTAATGCACTGCAGCAAGAGGTGACATTGTGCCTGTAGTAGCCTCGTCACCTTCAGGTGGTTGTGGCTGTTCAATCATTTGTTCCATAGCTTCTTGAAAATTTGAACTTGTAGATTAGTGTACTAGATAAGTTACTAATGAGACAAAAACAAACAAAGTAGGTTAAACGTTTATACATAACTTATTTTGGTGAACTACTGTAATACATTAGCATGTATTGTAGTGCCAACTACATAATAAAATCACTTTGAACATATGTCCATGTAGCATGCCTCTTGTATTGTCTATTTCCTCACATTCGTTGACATCTAAGGATAAAGAGACATGGTTTAAAGTAGGATGAACATAGTATGGCATCATTCATATCATGGGCAAATAGATATAAAACAAACATGCTATTTTATCATTGTGTGTGCACGTGAACATAACAACTAGATTACAGATCAAGACCAAAGAATATCCTTCATCTCTTTTAAACCATGTAAGGTGAAATGATACGTTAAGACAATTGTGAATAAAAGTGAACAGAGTAACTGACATTGGCTGCAAACCAAGTAGTTAAATGAACACATCATGGTACCAATCAGTTCAAGGCAGGAGGAGTGAGGACTTACAACAGCGGCTTGAACTGGTGTGCTCATGCCCTTCATCTTGCTGGTGTGGCAATCCTTGAAGATTTGCACTGCATTCGGTTCAGGTTCTTTTTGGTCCGCACGGGCTTTCCTCTGTATTTGGAACAAGTCAATATAGATACGATAATATGGCACAAAAAAGAAGGAAGTAGCAGCTATTTACAAGAGCCTCGCAGTGTGCAATATAGCTACGAGATCCTGTTGTGCATTGTAATTTCACTTTAGAACGGTTGGTTTTGTTCTTCAAACAGTTAGCCTAGAAGAAGATACACTTGTAAGGCACATACATAAATACAAGTTCAATATGTGGTCCGATCAAATACATATAGCCTACGATACTTTGGATCGCACCGGTGTTTAACAGGGCTGTCCGGTCTTCATCTGTAATATATTCCACTTTGGAGATGTTTGGGCGATTTCATTGTTAGCCTTGCCTTCAAAGTGAGATTTTCTAAGGTGGTACCGATCTCGTCAGCAGAAAGGCATCGAAAAACATGAGTGCATGCTTGTTTAGTTGCATCATCTTTCGGATCCAACTTGAACCTCATCTGTTGAAAAAGAATGTGAGTCTTATTAGGAGGAAGCTAGAAAGTATGGGACAGAGCAAGACAATATTACTAATTGCGATGAATAACATTACTTACGGATAAATGGTCAAGGAAGGTGTTAAACTGGGTATTGTCTTTCTCATTCTGTCTTTGGATCCACGATGGGAGGATACGTGCATGACACCTAACGGCAACGGCTGCCTCTGATACTAACTTGGCTGACTATGTAGCATCACGTGGCCTTTTTAAACCTGCCTCAAAATGGATCCCCATTCTTCCTCCTTTAGTTTTTGTTAATCTGTCAAGCATTATCCCTTATGTATTTTTCTGCTTGCGCCGTGGTGCTAGTTCAACAACGAATATGGAAAGTGTTAGTGCACATCAAACTGTGAGAGTACATATAAAGGAGCATGCAACTGCAACTTGACTCGGTCAGGTACCGTCTTGCTGTTGATGCTCATGAGGTTCATCTGATCTTGCCAAGTCCTGTTGTGTCGTGATTAGCTTCGGAAGTAGTGTTAGGTGTGAAGGCAGCTTGGGAACTGGCGATTCGAGCAAACGAATGAGTAATCGTTGAGATCTTTGGTACAGTTGAAGCGGATGTTGCAGCTGGTGGAGCAGATGATACTGTGTTTGTAGATTTAGCCGGTGGACTTGGACCTTCTACTGCACTATAAGTACCAGCATAATCTCGATGGCAGAACATTTTCCGTTTCACCCGACGAGTAACAGCACTCCCTACTATATTATTTTCCTTGCTCTTTTTGTTCTTTGCCATGTCAAGCTGTACCCACAACACAAAAGAATAAATCACTCTTCAGAACTCATTGATGCATGATACAGACAAGCAATACTTTGATGTAAGACAATCGTATGAGGATGGAATATGTAAGAAAAACAGGACGGTATGACATATTCACAGCTACGATGTGCAAACTAAGCGTATGATTTTCAAGAAAATAGAAGTAATGCAAGCTAGACACCATATGAAAGATGCAACCTATATTACTCTGCCAAGTTAAAAATGTCTTGTCATAAGTGGCAATTCAAAAAATTAGAAGCAGTACAATGTAGAAATAAATGCAAGATGCAACCACTATCAAACTGCCATGTTAAAAGCGTCCAATCATGAGTGACTGATGCGGGATACACAACAGCAGCACTTTGATGTAAGAACATGGTATGATAGATAGATGCAGTGTATTCTAGATGTAAGAACATGGTATGATAGATAGATGCTGTGTATTCTAGACACAGAAAGCCATGTCATATGCACATGTATAACGTATAAACTCAGCAGGTGCAATTTAATCAAAATAGAAGAAATACAGGCTAGACAACATATGCAACATGAAACCAATTATCACACTGTCAACTTAGAGCAAGCACCTGCGATGGTGGAGTACGGGAGATGAACTCATCATGTAGACTTGGGACTTCAACTTCATTAGTAGTAGCAGTGGCAAATCTAGAGAGTCTCTGTTTGCGTCGGTGCAGAGGACCACCAACATCCCCTAACTTACTCTTTTCCTTCCTATTTTATGATATTGCCTTATGAAGTCAAAACCACAAGATGATGAATAAAATTAGCTCTGCATAACTGGTTGATGCATGATACAGACGAACACTACTTTGATGTAAGGCAAGCATAGGATAGGAGGATGGAATATATACAAAAAAAGACAGCGTTTCATGTTCACACGTACGATAGGAGGATGGAATATGTATGAAAAAACAGTAAGCGGAAGGCATTTCAACAAAATTAGAAGAAATGAAAGCTAGGCACCATATGAACATGCAACCTATATCACTCTATCAGGTAAAAGGTGTCTCGTCGTAAGTGCCATTTCAAGAAATTAGAAGCAGTACAAGCTAGAAGACAATGCAAGATGCAACTTACATCGCATGATCCCAAGTTAAATGTGTCTTATGGGTAAGTGATCGTTGCAGGTATAAGTTGTAAGCTACGCAGATGCAATTCAACATAATCAGAAGCAATACAAACTAGACATCATACGAAAAACGCAACCATGCATAACAGTTCTAAGTAAGAGCAAGCACCAGTGATGGTGGAGTAGGGGAGATGTGCTCATCATGTACATGTATGTTCTAGAAACAGGAACACGTGTCATATTCACAGGCATTATGTGTAAAGTAAGCAGATGCAATTCAAGTTAGAAGCAATACAAGCTAGACATCATACGCAACATGCAACCACATATAATAGTGTCAAGTTAGAGCAAGCACCTGTGATGGTGGAGTAGGGGAGATGTGCTCATCATCTACACAGCTACGTTGACTGTCCAGCCTTGTGTTGTCTTGCGAATCTTGTTGGGAGGATGGCGGAGTAGAATCCTTAGAGACCCCCTGTTTGAGTTGCTCCAAAGGACCACCATCATCCACTGCCGGACTAATTTCCTTCAGCTGTAATGATTTTGCATTGTGAAGTCAAACCGATAAGAAAAAGGAATAAAATTCGCTCTTCAGAACTCATTCATGAATGATACCGACGAACACTACTCGGATGAAAGGCAAACACATGATGCAAGGATGGAATATGTATGAAAAACAGTATGGTGTGACATATTCACACCTATGATGTGGTAACTAAGCAGAAGGCATTTCAACAAATTAGAAGCACTTCAAGCTAGACACCATATGAAAGATGCAACCAATATCACTCTGCCAAGATCAAACTGTATGGCGTTTCAACAAATTAGAAGCAGTACGTGCTAGAAATCATATGCAAGACACAACCAATATCACAGTGACGACTTAAAGGTGCCTTATCATCAGTGACTGATACGGGATATGCAAGAGTAGTAGTCTGATGTAGAAATAGGAACACATGTCATATTCACAGGCATTATGTGTAAAGTAAGCAGATGCAATTCAACAAAGTTAGAAGCAATACAAGCTAGACATAACACGCAACATGCAACCACATATAATAGTGCCAAGTTAGAGCAAGCACCTGTGATGGTGGAGTAGGGGAGATGTGCTCATCATCTACACAACTACGTTGACTGTCTAGCCTTGCGTTGTCTTGCGAATCTTGTTTGGAGGATGGCGGAGTAGAATCTGTAGAGAACCTCCGTTTCAGTTGCTCGGAAGGACCACCATCATCCAATGCCTTGCCAATTTCCTTCAGCTTTATTGATTTTCCATTGTGAGGTCATACCAACAAGAAAAAGTAATATCATTCGCTATTAAGAAATCATTCATGCATGATATCTTGTGAACACTACTCGATGGAAGGCAAAGTCATGATACGAGGATGGAATATGTACGAAAAATGGACGGCTTGACATATTCACACCTATGATGTGGTAACTAAGCGAGAAGGCACTTCAACTAATTAGAAACACTACAAGACACCATATGGAAGGTGCAATCAATATCACTCTGCCAAGTTAAAACTGTCTCGTCATAGGTGGCGTTCATCAAACTAGAAGTAATACATGCTAGAAATCATATTCAAGACGCAAACCAATATCACACTGCCAACTTAAAGGTGTCCCACCATAAGTGACTGTTGCAGGATACACAAGAAGAGTAGTTTCATGTAATAACATGGTGTGATAGACAGATATAGTATGTACCAAAAATAGGAAAGCGTGTCATATTCACATGTATCATGTGTAAGCTAAGCAGATGCAGTTTACACTAATTAGGAGCAATACGAGCTAGACACCATATGCAACATGCAACAAGATATCAGACTGCCAAGTTAGAGCAAGCACCTTGGATGGTGGAGTAGGAGAGCGGAGACTTGGACCTTGTAATGCACTATCAGTACAAGGAGAATCGGTCTGGATGCTCCGTTTACGTTCTTTGCAGAGGACCACCATCATTGCCTTCCTTACTCTTTTCCTTCCTCTTTCTTGATTTTGCCTTGTCAAGTCAAACCCACAAGAAAAAGGAATAAAATTTGCTCTTCAGAACTCATTGATGCATTATACTGACGAACACTAGTTTCATGTAAGGCAGCCGCATGATAGGAGGATGGAATATGTATGAAAAACAGGACGGCATGACATATTGACATGAATGATGTATAAAGTGTAAACTAAGCACAAGGTGCTTGAACTTGTTAGAATCAATGCAAGCTAGAAACCATATGAAATATGAAACCCACAAGAAAAAGGAATAAAATTTGCTCTTCAGAACTCATTGATGCATTATACTGACGAACACTAGTTTCATGTAAGGCAGCCGCATGATAGGAGGATGGAATATGTATGAAAAACAGGACGGCGTGACATATTGACATGAATGATGTATAAAGTGTAAACTAAGCACAAGGTGCTTGAACTTGTTAGAATCAATGCAAGCTAGAAACCATATGGAAGATGAAACCAATATCACTCTGCCAAATTGAAAGGGTGCCCTAACAAATGTATTTGACCAAATTAGAAGCAATACATGGAAACAGGCTAGAAATAATATGAAATATGCAACGAATAAAGGTGACTCATCGTAAGTGATTGATGCAGGATACAGAAGAGAGGTAGTTTCATGTAAGAACAAGGTTAACACATAGATGTAGTGTGTACCAAAAATAGGAAGGCATGTCATATTCACAAGTATAGTGTGTAAACTAAGCAGATGCAATTTACCCTAATTAGAAGCATTACAAGCTAGACAATCAGATGCAACATGCAACCACATATCACACTGCTGGGTTAGAGCAAGCACTGTGATGGTGGTGTAGGGAAGTGCGGTCTTCAAGCATGAGCTACGCTCAATATCTTCATTTAGGCTTGCTGTTTCTTGAGAATCATGTGGAGAGGATGAAATTGCATTCTTTATAAGAGTATTGCATCTCATATTAACCCACGCTGCGTATTTGTCTCATCATAAGCGATAGACGCAGGATACACAAGAACAATAGTTTGATGTAAGAACATGGTGTGATAGGCAGATGTAGTATGTACCAAAAAACAGGAAGGCGTGTCATATTCACATGTATAATGTGTAAGCTAAGGAGATGCAATTTAACAAATTAGGAGCATTGATGAGGGATACACAAGAAAAGTAGTTTGATGTAAGAACATGGTTAATAGAAAGACGTAGTATGTACCAAAAGCAGGAAGGCATGTCATATTCACAGGTATAATGTGTTAACTAAGCAGATGCAATTTACCCTAATTAGAAGCATTACAAGGTAGACACCATATGCAACATGCAACCACATATCACACTGCCAAGTAAGAGCAGGCACCTGCGATGGTGGTGTGGAGGAATTGCGGTGATCAACTAGAGAGCTACGTTGACTATCTTCATTTAGCCTTGCTGTTTCTTGAGAATCATGTGGGGAGGATGACATGGAACTCTTTAAACGAGTAGGGCGTCTCACAAGAACTCCACTCGGGTGAATGTCTCATCATAAGTGATTGACGAGGGATACAAAAGAGCATTAGTTTGATGTACGAACATGCTTAATAGACATATGTAGTATGTATCAAAAACAGGAAGGCATGTCATTATCAAAGGTATAATGTGTAAAGTAAGCAGATGCAATTTAACCAAATTGGAAGCAATACAAGCTAGACACCATATGCAACATGCAACCACATTTGACAAATGTGAAGTTAAAGCAATCACACAGGATGGTTGTGTGTGGCAATTGAGATCATCAATCGCAGAGCTACGCCATCGTCTCCAACTGCCGACATCGCACCCATTAGAGCAATCAAACACTTAGTGCTTATCTTGAATTAGATCGAGCGACTTCTATCTTTTCTTTTACGCATTCATCAACACCTGCCGAGTCTGAAATACCCATGCATAAAAAACAATAGTGTGAGTATGTGTGAAGTGTGTGCACAATTAGTACAGTGTAAAGGTAGCAGATAGCAGGTCGGTGAGAAATAAATGAGGGGAGACATATGATAGCTCTACAACATGCATGGCACACTAAATTACTACAAGAATCTATGAAAATAACAGTCGACTGAAAGAAAATAGGTCACTCAATTTTTTCTGCACCGTCCGATGTACAAAGAACGGGCAGATCACCTTCATCTACCTCCAGCCGATCGGTGTTGGACGATCTTCCTCAAACGCCACGACCACCGGCCCAAGATTCCTCCCCGCCGCACCTCCCTCGACCTCACCGCACCGCCGTGCTTGGCACCGCCCCCCGACCATCCACTCAAGCCCCGCCGACCTCCAGATCGGGCGCAAGCAGCTCCTGCGCCCCACACCCCTATGATAGACACCGATGCGCCGCTTCCCCGGGGAACAAAGGACTAGGTGCTCCAGCGCCTAAGCGGTGTCTTGATTCTTTTAATTGCGGTTCGACCGACCTGAATTGAAATCCAAAGTAGACTCTTGACCTCTAGCAAAGGTTAAATAGTAAAAGGGAGGAAACCTTGTGCATTTAGTATCACGAAGAAGATGCAGTAAGAAGCGCTCAACTAGTTTCTTTCGTGGGATGAATACGGTGTGAGCGGAGACGTAAGATTTGCATGAATAAGGGAAGAGGAGTACCTCTTTCTGCTGGCAGTGTTGTGTCCTCCTTCTGTTTTTCTGATGATCTTCTTGTTGTTCGCCGGAAACCAGAAGTTGTGGAGGACGGTGCAGCCTTGGACGAACCCATGGCCAAGTTGTTGAGTGTGGTGTGGTGGCCGTCTGTCGGCGGCGGGAAGCAGATCCAAGGCGGCGAACGACGACGTAGCGGGAATAACTCCGGTGCGGTGGACGGTTGCAACAGTGGAGCCACAGCAATGAGGCGCAGGACGGCGTGGTCGGAGTGGTTCTGGTACGGCGCACGTCGGCATCGGCGTCGTGGAGGCAGCTCTGCCTCGGCTTCAGCTGCTAAGTCCTTGAGGGCGTTGCGGTTGCGGTTGCGTTGGACGACGACGTCGGGGTACCGGCTCCGGCGTGATGGAGGAGGGCGACGGTGGATTGACCGCTATGGGGTGGAGGACGGAGGAGGATGCGGTTTCGCGGCTGGTGGAGAGGGCGTTTTGGCGCCCACGGAGTATGAATGGGGAAACAGAGGGAGGCGGGGAACTAAGGGGGAACAATGTTTCGCTTTGAGACGCGCTTGTTTGAAATTTGGGGAAAGTTACAAACTTTGCCCCCATCTAAAATTTCGGACATATTGCGGGTTGGGGGTAGGACAGTCATGTCAGGTGTCCCAAATGTGGGCGAGATAGATTTCGGCCGAGCGCATGGGTAGGCGCCCACGGCATATGAATGCTTCTCGGAGGAGGTTGAGACTGGCGTCTTGGTGAAGTTACAAACCTACCCCGGTTTAGACCTTTGGACATCGGGCCGATAGGCTACACGGGCCAGAGTCAGGACAGTAATTTCCTACCACCAAAACATTAGTCTCAAGGCGGTTTCAGGTGACCAGAGGCCTATTTGGCGCTTCGTTCAATATTTGGGAGCAGAAGCATTAACGTTTTCGGTTCTCTTGAATTGAACTTTCAGGATTTGTTAAACTTCACAAATCCTTACTCTTGAAAATCCTAAAGCTACGATTATTTTGGAATGGAAGGGGTACATTTAAATATACATTGTACATGAGTATGTATTAAAAAATATGCAACTTACCTCAGTTCATGCATGGTTCCAGATATAATCTCCTTGGTTGCAAAAAAAGTTAGATATGCGTATGAATATATGTAGCATGTTCAAACTCACAAAAAAGATTGATGCCCCCTTTTACATCTGATTTACAAATGCCATTATCTCGGGTTCAAATAGATGAATGCACTTCCTATGAATTTGAATCTTCCAAACCCCCTTTTTGTTGAATTCGACATGTATTCTATTTCGTAGCTAGCAGTTTGGAATGTATCCATGCAAGTGACAAATGTATAAAGTGCTTCACACTAACAACATGGAGTGCACTAATTAATGTTTATATATGAATTGCAAAAGCATCCATTTCCTGTATTTCAAACCGCTCTCACTCTATGGATCGATAATATGAAATAAACACATGCACATGCTAGAATTCAATAGAGTATGGGTGTCGATAGACCGATTTTAGATCCATACGCAATTTTCAAAATTCATGATCTCATCCAAAATAATAATGCCATTTATATTTTAATTTAATGCGTAGAACCGCCTTTTACACGTAGATGCACTATGCCTCGCCCCATTCTCACAAACGTTATATATCTCTCTATCTAACGCATAAGTGCACACACTTTATATGCTTGACATTTCTCTTTCACACATGCTCACAATCTCTCCTGTGGTGTCGGGGTGTCTCATGCACATGCTCTCTCTGCTTTCTCTCTCTCTCTTTAGACTACTATGTACCACTCTTTTCACTAATCTCAGTTGGAAAACACTATTTCTCTCACATGCATATATACACATGCACGGTCTCTACTAGCCCTCTATACGCACATATATGTGCCTACGTGTCTCCGCATGCACATTATCTTTAGGCCTCTCGCACACATTGCCCCCCGACACACCTCTCTCTTAGTAGTTGGCGTATATGATTTCATCATATCATTTGCTAGGATATCCCCTGGCTGTTAGGCTGGATGGTATCTGAGGCAAAGTTTTACCCTAGTTCGGATCGGACCCTTGCAGTTGAAGAAAGAGCCTACTCCTGATCGTATATTAGTGATAGGGGTGTGTACAAAGTACACGTGAATACCGTGCATTGTGCGTGTGTGTATACTATCGACGAACTAGCCCCCAAGCTTGTATAACATACTAAGGGCCTAGGGTTACAAATCATATATAGTCGGCTTATCACCAGTGGGGATAGAGTCCTCCATGACTCCGGTAGCTTCGTGTTGTACGCCGAGTCCTCCACATGGGTCTTCGTATAACACGTCTTGGTCCAACCTATATGTGGCGCAGGATGGAACCAACTCATGAGTCTTCATGTTGACCCACCACAACTAGAAATGATGTGCCCAACACACCACACACGCAATCGTCCACTAAGAAAATAAGCATATACAATAGTACAACGGTATCTAGCTCACGATACGTCTCCATATTTTGTTGATGACACTGACGGACTTTGCATTTGATGCGTGCTCCGTATTTTGTTGACGACACTTACGGTCATTGTATTTGAAGCGAAAGCACGATATGGTCATTGGACTTCAGAATAAGCTCATCACGGTCACCACATACATTTTGTCGTGCTAACCAACATGTGGTTGCACTACAAAAAAAAGACTCATCCGTGACATTTTGGGCCGAACGAATTTTTTTCTGTCATACATATGACACTTCTATGACGATAATTGTGACAAAATACGGTATCATCATATATGTGGTGGGCTCCTACTTCTATGACAAAAAATCATGATGTAAAATGGGCTTTTCGTCTGGCAGGCCGGAGACGCAGCTGCATGACATTCTTTGGGCCGTCCATGATGGAAAAAACCATGGTAGAAGCGAGGGGGAGGAAAATTTCGGGGAGTTGCCGGTTACGGTGGGAGGTCGGGGGCCGAGCGATGCGCATTTCTCTCGTACGTACTGCAGCGTGTGCGAGGCGTTAGCTCTAATCAAGCCGGCGACGCGTTGGGCTCTAATCGAACCCGGCGATTGCCTTTGCAGGCTGGCGTTACTAAACCCGAGTGATCGATCCATGGCTGTTAAGTGAACCCGATGGAGCGATTCGCTTCGCTCTGCCGCTAATCAAGCCGATCGATGCTGCCTGCAGGATGAACAGTGAGCTTTATGGGAGGGGGTTGGATGAACAGTGAGCGGTGGCGTTGCCTCTGGATGAACATGAACCCGTGGTGTGGAGGGCTGGATGAACAATAGACGGTGGAGGGTGGCTGTGGAGGGGTGGTTGAACAGGACCCCGTGGTGTGGAGGGCTGGATGAACAGTAGACGGTGGAGGAGTGCCCGTGGAGGGGTGGTTGAACAGGACCCCGTGGTGTGGAGGGCTGGATGAGCAGTGAGCGGTGGAGGGGTGCCCGTGGAGGGGTGGTTGAACAAGAGCGGTGGAGTAAGCGCGCGGTGGAGGCTGGATGAACAGGAGCCCGTGGAGGCTGGAGGAAGTCGACGGTAGCCCGTGGAGGCTGGCGGAGGTCGACGGTGGAGATGAACAGTCTCCCGTGGTGTCCCATTTTTGCGGTACGCCACACCCCCCCCCCCCCCCCGTTTCGACAGTAGCGCTCCAACTCAAGTCCGTTTCGTCCGTTTTGCGGTACGCCACACCCCTCCCGATCAACAGGACCCCCGTTTTGACCATAGGAGGTCTGTTTCCTCCATTTTGCAGTACGTCAGGCCCCTCCCGATCAACAGGAGCCCGTTTCGAACGTGACCGGTCGAACACAAGGTCGTTTCCTCCGTTGTGCGGTACGCCAGGCCTCGTTTCCATCGACTGTTCCGTCCAAGCCCTCCCGATGAACATGAACACGCATTCCGTTCCGACCCAGCCGGTTGGCTCCCCATGAACACGGCGACGACGTTGTTTCTCCGTTCCGACCCAGCCATGTATGTATGCGCGATAGGCGTTAGAGACCCTGCCCGTATGTATGTACGTGGCCGTATTTTCTTTCTTGCACCCTCGCCGCTATACGTATGTGTACATGCTACGTGCGCGCCTCTACTACGACACGTGCGTGCCTCTACATCCACCAGTATATATGTATGTACACGTTCGCGACCAGAATGACAACGCTACGTACGCTTCGACCAGGTGGGTCCCGATCGAGCACTTCCTTGCGTGCAAAGATGTAGCTGGTGGGTCCCAGCAGTCAGGGAGGCGAATCGTTTTGGTTTTTTTGCCCGGACGCACTACATTGCGTGCGAAGATGTAAATGGTGGGTCCCAGCAGTCAGGGGGGCGAATCGTTTTTGCGGGACGCACTTCCTTGCGTGCGAAGGTGTAGCCGATGGGTCCCCAGCGATCGGGAAACGTTTTTTCACGAAATATGGTGGCCCGTCCGGTGGGTCCCCGCTGTCAGGTGGAGGAATAATTATTTTGCGCGTAATAAGGAGGCACTTCCTTGCTGCGGCCGTGGACCCAGCTGTCAGCCTCTCCACGTACTGTCCACGTCCGATGGAAGCCGTTCCTTGACCACGTTGACCACGCCGCGCCGAGAGCACCAGGGCGGTGGACGGTGAGGCCTAGGAAGGGGACGACGCGGAGCCGGGGAAGACGCGGCAGTGGATGCCCACGCGTAGAGGAGTACGAGGGTTCACTAGTTCGCTGCGGTGTGAGGCTGCCGTTGCTGCAGAATAACAGGGGATGTGGGTGAGTACAGGGATGGCCTGGCCAGCGGTGGGAGTAGTAGGGGGCGGTGAGGCCTCCGCCGCATCGCTGCCGGCCACAGGAGGCAGGAGCACGAGGCACGACCGGCGCTGGTTTGGGCGGCTGGAGCAAGAAGACCAGAGGTTGAAGAAGCACTACGACCGTTGGATGGACATCGTACGGTCCTTTGGAGCTAGAATCGTGCATATTGACTAAGTTGACAAAGCCCTCCGTCCCGTCAACTTAGTAGGCCCACAAGTCAGCCTGCCACTATCTGGGTCCCAGCCTAACGGGGAGTATTCATTTTTTGTGCGTAATAAGGAGGCACTTCCTTGCGTGCGAAGATATAGCTGGTGGGTCCGAGCTGTCGGCGTGATAACGTTTTTTTCGCGAAATACTGAGGCCCTTTCGGTGGGTCCCAGATGTCAGGTGGACGAATCATTATTTTGCGTGTAATAAGGAGGCATTTCCTTGCGTGCGGCCGTGGACCTAGCTGTCGGCCTCTCCACGTACAATCCGCCGGATGCATGTCGGTCGTTGACCCGCGTTGACCAGGCGGCGCCGAGCGAGGCGGTGGACGACGGCGAGGCCTAGGAAGGGAACGACACAGAGGCAGGGAAGACTCGGCAGTTGTTTCCCACGCGGAGGGGAGTACGACTGAACGAGGGTTTACTGGTTCGTCTACCATCGCCGGAGAATAACATCAGGTGTGGGTGAGTAGAGGGATGGCTACGCCAGCGATGGGAGTATGGTGGGACCATGAGGCCTGCACGGCAGCACAACCGGCTGCGGGGAGGAGGGAGCTAGCAGTCCCGCCGGCGCTTGTTTGAGCGGCTGGAGCAGGAAGAGCAGAGATTGAAGAAGCACGACGACCGTTGGATGGACATCCAACCGTCACTGCTTGTGCGTCAACCTTTTTTTAGGAAAGCCTCAAATCTGTAGAAAACAACATACAGCCCATCTGCCATTATTTCTAATAATTTACAGCCCATTTGCTAATTCTTAAGGTTTTTTTGGAGCCCATATTCTTTTTGTTAGCATTACAGCCCATATTGTGGCCACGGTTAAAAAATTATACGAAATTTTGCATCTTTCGGTGCGGTCCGAACTGTTTTTAATCCCAAAATTTTGACTCACATTCAAATTGATTTTAAGAATAAATGTATATCAATATAAATTCCAACACGCATAAAAATTAATGTAATTTAAAATCTTGAAATGAAAAAAATATATTTGAAACTAATAGACGGTTTGATGTGTTTTAAAAATGTACAACCCATTTCTCATTACTGATGGGCCATTTTCTCGGCCAGACGAATGAAAAGCTCTCCTCGTCTTGAAAGATTTGCAGCCCAACAGGCCTGACAAAGCGACTTAATTGGCAAATCACAAAAAAACTGGGCTGTGGCCGTGGACCCAGCTGTCAGCCTCTCCACGTACAGTACTCTTCCGATGGAAGTCGTTCCTTGACCACGTTGACCACGCCGCGCGGAGAGCACCACGGCGGTGGACGACGACGAGGCCTAGGAAGGGGACGATGCGGAGCCGGGGAAGACGCGGCAGTGGAAGCCCGCGGAGAGGAGTACGAGGGTTCACCGGTTAATTGCGGTGTGAGGCTGCCGTCGCCGCAGGGCCTGGCCAACGGTGGGAATAGTAGGGGGCGGCGAGACCTCCGCGGCAGCATAGCCGGCCACGGGAGGCAGGAGCATGCGGCACGACCGGCGCTGCTTTGGGCGGCTGGAGCAAGAAGACTAGAGGTTGAAGAAGCACTACGGCCGTTGGATGCAAATCATACGGTCACTGGAGCTAGAATCGTTCATATTGACTAAGTTGAAAAAGCCCTTCGGCCCCGTCAACTTAGTAGGCCCACAAGACAGCCTCCCACCAAGGTGGGTCCCAGCTAGCCGGGGGAGTATTCATTTTTTTGTGCGTAATAAGGAGGCACTTCTGGTGGGTCCGAGCTGACAGCGGGGGGAGCATTTTTTTTGCAAAATACGGTGGCCCGTCCGGTGGGTCCCAACAGTCAGGGGGAAACGATTTATTTCGCAAAATACTGGTGGCCCGTCAGGTGGGTCCCCGCTGTCAGGTGGAGGAATAATTATTTTCCGCATAATAAGGAGGCACTTCCTTGCGGCTGCCGTGGACCCAGCTGTCAGCCTCTCCACATACAGTACTCTTCCGATGGAAGTCGGTCGTTGAGCACATTGACCACGCCGCGCCGAGAGCACCACGGCGGTGGACGACGGCGAGGCCTAGGAAGGGGACGACGCGGAGCCGGGCCACGGGAGGCAGGAGCAGGCGGTAGCACAGCCGGCCACGGGAGGCAGGAGCAGGCGGCACGACCGGCGCTGCTTTGGGCGGCTGGAGCAACAAGACCAGAGGTTGAAGAAGCCGTATGGCCGTTGGATGGACAACATACGGTCACTGGAGTATTGACTAAGTTGACAAAGCCCTCCGTCCCCATCAGCTTAGTAGGCCCACAAGTCAGCCCAACAATATGGTGGGTCCCAGCTAGCAGGGGGTATTCATTTTTTGGGCGTAATAAGGAGGCACTTCCTTGCGCGCGAAGATATAGCTGGTGGGTCCGACACATCGGGAGGGAACGTTTTTTTTCGCGAAATACAGAGGCCCTTCCTATGGGTCCTAGCTGTCAGGTGGAGGAATCATTATTTTGCGCGTAATAAGGAGGCATTTCCTTGCATGCGGCCGTGGACCCAACTGTCAGCCTCTCCACGTACAGTCCACTTCCGATGGATGTCGTTCATTAACCACGGCGAGGCCTAGGAAGGGAACGACACGGAGCCAGTGAATACTCGGCAGTTGTTTCCCACGCGGAGGAGTACGGGGGTTTACTGGTTCGTCTGCCGTCGCCGGAGAATAACAGCAGGTGTGGGTGAGTAGAGGGATGGCTAGGCCAGCGATGGGAGTACGGTGGGGCCGTGAGGCCAGCGCGGCAGCATAGCCGGCCGCGGGAGGAGGGAGCAGGCAGTCCCACCGGTGCTTGTTTGAGCGGCTGGAGCATGAAGAGCAGAGATTGAAGAAGCACGACAGCCGTTGGATGGATATCCAACGATCCACGCTTCTCGTGTGTTGACTAAGTTGACAGTAGGCTATGCGTGTCGTCAACCTTTTTTTTATGAAAGCATACGCGTCAACCTGTAGTAGGCGCACAAGTCAGCCTCAAATCTGTGGAAAACATCATACAGCCCATCTGCCATTATTTCTAATAATGTACAGCCCATTTGCTAATTCTTAAGATATTTTTTGGAGCCCATCTTCTTTTTGTTACCATTACACCCCATATTGTGGCCACGGTTAAAAAGTATACGAAATTTTGCATATTTCGGTTCGGTCAACTGATTTTAAATCCAGAAATATCGATTCACATTCAAACTATTTTGAAAAATAATTTATATAAATATAAAATCAAAATAATTGTCCACGCATAAAAATCTATGGAATTTAAGATCTTGTAATGAAAAAAAATGAAACTAATTCCCGGTTTGATGTATTTTAAAAATGTACAGGCCATTTCCGGGCAAACCGAATGAAACTCTCCTCGTCTTGAAACATTTGCAGCCAAAGGCCGATAAATCAAGTAGGCCTTGTTTGGGTATTTCTTTAAAAAAAAAAGAACTGGGCTAGCCATTTTCAGCAAGAAAAAAACACAACTAGGCTCATGATGTGGTAAACATAAATAAAACCCTGGCTAGACGGGCCACAACCCCGTTGTTACCCTGATCCGTCGCTAAAACTAGTATAAATAACAATTGCTTGTTCCTCTCAATCTAAAAAAAACTGCTTGTTCCTAAAAAAAACTGCGCGACTTGCTGGGTCCCTGGTGTCAGCCGTTCGTAGTGTAATTCTCTTGTTTATTGACTACGTTGATGATGGCGTGAGCCCCAGATGTCCAACCATTAGGAGGAACCATATTTTTGGGCTTGTACTATAGAGGCACTTGCTTGCGTACTGCCATGACGCTGGTGGGTCCCTACTGTCATCCTCTCCGCGTCTATTCATCTCCTTGTTCCTCTCGGTTGTTGGCGACGTTGACAACGCAAGAGGGTGGCGCACAAGACGCGCATGGCGAACCAAGGCCGCATAGGCGGAGGACGACGGCGAGGCCTCGGACGGAACGAACAGAGCCGTTGAAGATGCGCCGATCCAACGCAGCTGAGGAGTACGAGGGTTGACTGGTGGGGGGGTGGGGGCTAGTCACTTGGCTTCTGTAATGCACAGTGAGCTCAAGCAGCCGACGTGAGTGATGTTATTTCCCTTGGTTGTGATTTGTTACAATATTTCACTCTAAATTAAACGCCATTTTCCTTGTTTCAAAGGAAATATGACAGTCACAGCCGAGTTGAAAGGGGCAGGAACATCTAACTCCAGCTTACAAACTATACAAAAGCACGAGGGTTGATTGTTCATCAGGTTTACAAAAAAAAACCAGATTGAAAAGGGCAACAACATCTAACTCCAGCACTGTTTTCGGCAGTCACAGTCAAATGGATCGGTTAGGTCCATAGAATGAACATCCTGGATCGTAAAATTTACTGGATTATGACCACAATATGTTGTAAATAGAAGCCCGACACGTTCAGAAGCTCTTTTTCCCACCTGAAACTCCTTTTTTTGCTCTTCAACATACCCATCCGTCAAAACCATGCTGCTGATAAACTTAAGCCTGATGGACAATAGTAACCTCGCATTCAGCAGGAAGAATGTGACAAATCTTATGTTTGCACGGTTGGCTACATATCGTTCTAGCGTTATTGTCTTCAATCGAATCTCATGAGAAGTGAGAAAATCCCGATGCTTACGAATCCACCGATTGGTTATAACTTTCTAACCCCGTCCTATTGCCTAAATAGACATGAAATTGAAAATAGTTAAGGTCTAAAAGAAGAGTGTCGAATGAGCAACAGCTGAACGGTTAATTCTAGTACACTATATGCGGGCTTCCAATGTGCGTGAAATTATCACCTTTATATACAACTTCTCCAGACATGGAAAGCATTGCAGCAAGCCAATAATCTTGTTCAGATCAAAACTATTCATTTGGATATATAAGATCTTGACAGAATCCGGCACCATTGATAGTCCATCCATGGAGAAACTCTTCATTGAGCATAGAACATAATATTAGTACAAAATGTGTACTCCAAGATGATATATAAATTATGCGCAGAAATTTAAAATGCGGCATATGGTTACAAGTGTAGATGATAGTATAAAGTACCTGAAGAACTGTGGAGCCAAACACCATATTGAAATGAGCACAAAGATCATGTATTACACCCAAGGTCTCCAGTTTAGGCGCAGAGAGGACGGTTATTTGCAACGGTGAATAACTAGAATCAAGGATCAACCTTTGAAGTGAAGGAACATCTTGGATGATGAGCTTCCTTCCGTCAAAAGAAATTCCAATTCTTACAAGGTTAGGCGACTTTATTTGGAGACAACCGATTCTAATCAGAAAACAAGCACCAAGCACTCCAGTAGCAGGCAACTGGAGTGGATGATGCTGTGCAATGAGGCCTCCGATATACGAACCCGCACAAGTGAAAGTTTCTTGAGAAATGGGAGTCGAAGGTTTAGTACCATATTGTCTGGAAGGTAGCACAGCAAAGGTGGCGGTGTGGAGAGAGGAGGAAAACCGCGAGATGGACATCGGTGCTGAGGGCACAAGTTCATGGCGTTACAGATGTGGTATGTGATTTGTGGGAATAGTAGAACTCAAGCAGTTGTAGTTACGTGAATTGAGGATTTCAGCCAAAGGCCCACCGTGCAGGGCATGGTATGCTTGCTCAGGTAGCATGACGAGATGCAGATGCTTTGAACAGAGCCCTGGTGGGAGGAGATGATGGCTCTGGGGATTTCAAAATCATTGAAGAGAGATAGCTGACGACAGTCGAGATTAAGGGGCACGGCGCGCCATAGAGGGCGCCACCGAATTGAGAGGGCTTGGGTGCGGCAGCAATCCTTGGTGGGGAGAAGCGAGATGATCTCCCCAAGGATGGCGTCCGGGAGATCGCTGATGCGGTCCACCCGAGATTCTACGAGTTCCTGGGATCCGGTGGGGGCGGGGTCGCTGCTTCTCCCCGCGCTGCCGGGTGCGGGATCTACAACAAGCGTCGCCGCTGGCGGGAGCCTCATCTTCTTGGCGCTAGGGTCAGCCGACTCCATTTTCCTCGAGGGCGTCGCGTCGCGCTCACGGATTTGAGCAGAGTAACGAATGACGAGCCTAGTTGTAGTGCAGTGAAGAAGAAGGGAGCTAGGGGTTTTCTGTAGGAGTGAGGAAGAAGGGGAGCTGGGGTTTTCTGTAGGAGTGAGGTGAGGAATTTGGGGGTACGAGTGGAGCGAGCTGACGTGAGGTGGGTGGGAGCGAGGAGGAAGAAGAGCACCCAGGTTTTTTTGTGGGGGAGGGGGCGGTGTGCTGGGTGTGGGTAGCGCCTTTTGAATTGATTTTACTATTTACTAGTGTGGATTAGCTGTTTTGTCTTGGGCCCAGAGAAAAAATTACTACTAGTACAGTGGAGACACTCTACAGCTACCCAGAAGAAGAAGGAGGAGGAGAAGAAGAAGAAGAGGCAACACTCGCATCTGCCACTGTTCTTCGTCTTCAAGAAAAGGCAACACTCGCATGTGCCATTGTTCTTCTCTCCCAACGAAGGGAAGGTAAGCGGATCCGTGATGTTGGTATATTTTCGTTCAGAGAAAAAAAAGAACTTTTGCAAAGCAGTAACCGATCCTCACTCTCTTTTTTGTTTCATTGTCATTGCGATTGTGTTTTCCTTTCAGTGGTCTCCCTGTATTCGCTGGCTTTCATGATGGACCAAGGAGAACCAGGCAAAGATTTGCCGATATTGGAGCGGACGCGGGAGGCTGATCCCCACGAGACAGAGAGCTCCAAGAAGATGGAGGCAGCCACCGAGCCGACCCCAGATACGCTCACGGCCACTAATGAGATGGTCAACGCCCCGTTTGAGGTTACAGCCCCCGTGGCACTGCAGGAGCAGTTTTCCCCCTTCGAGGATGTGTCCCCCCACCCACCCCCCCACCCCCCGCTGAGCTGCCCAAGGTGATTTCCTTCTTTGCCAATCTCGATTGTTGTTTTTCATCTAAGTATGTGGTGATTTTTTTAGAAAAGGAAGTATGTGGTGATTAATAATGCAAAATTTTATTAGCTTCGATGCCATGCTATACATAGTGGTTTAAATAACTTGTGGTTCTTATACTGAAAAGTAATTCAGAATGTGTTTCTGTTTCAATTAGAGCCCTGATGCAGACAAGGATTGTGTGGTTGTGCATGTCCCTCGCTATGAGGCGGACGACCTGAATATACGACCGGAAAACAGAGTTCTTAGGCTGTTGGATCCTGGAAGCCATTTGCGGTTATACCAATGAAGAGTTGTATTCCAGCCTCACCTTGTTGTCGAGGCGTGTTGTCCGGTGTGCGAAGCACAAGAAGTTCAAAGCTACTCCTTCGTTTGTGAGGCATATCGTTCTTGTCAAGCTTACGCAGGAAGATGACGTGGCATGCCTCCACAAACAAGTTTATCAGTGGCAAGGCCACAAGGTTGTCTTCATGAAGGTTCACAGGATTGAGCTGCTGCGGGATATCCTCGATGATGTTCATGGCAAGGTCCATCTTGTGTCCAGCCCAAATTAGATTGAGGCATGAAATAGTTGCCCCAACTAGTGTTTAATAGTAGTTTGGATTGTGTCTAATTATCCGAACCTTGCCTGTTATCGACCCCTCTGGGGCTAGTGCTCTGTTTGAATCCGTCTATGGGAACTGCTGCTACTTTTGTGTGCATGTGAATCATGTGAGAACCATCATAATTGTTGCCGAAACAGATGCGTCCTCACTAGTTTTTTCATGAATATGGCATGGTAAGACATAAGTTGTCACGGTTTATCATACGAGCAGTGTGTGTTTTGATGAAATAGATCACTCGTTCGAGAACCGTGCGCCGATGTATACATAAGTACTTGTAAACACTGTTGGTGCTACCCCACTTGTAAGCAGTTGTGCAAAACACGACACATTGGCTCAGCTCGTTTCAACACTAGGCTATCGACCAACTAACAATCAACAATCTGCTGTCTGACATATAAGCAACTACTATGTATCTTGTTACAGTGGTTCATGCAGTTAATTGAGGCCACAATGTAATAAATTCCAAACGTTCACACGCTACTCCAGCGCTCATGTGGAACACTCACAATTAAACTCGTCTTCATAAAAATCTTGAAAAGCATAAGTTAAGCAATTTTATACATCTCAATGATTCATAGAACATAACAAACATATACTAGTTCACAGCAAAAGACAAAGTTGTGAGAAGGTTTACAAATCAGGAAAAAACAAGCAAGGCTTCTCTGAGCAAAGGCCTCCCGGCAGCTTAAATTTCTGGAGTTCACTCTGGGTTTTTCTTGTTGCCACCATTCGTGGTTAGGTTCTCTCATTCCGAATAACCAGTTATAATTGTGGTCTCATTTGGAATGCTGAACTGAACCATGCGGTATTGACCAGCTGAAATGCTTGTGCATTCCACTAAATTTAAGCACCGCTTATTTGCGTAAATAAGCAGACCACAATGCCTCTTGTCCGCGCTTTGTCCAAAAACCGCCCGTGCGGTACCGTGCCAGCTAGTCCTCGGTCCATGGATGAACTGGTAGAAAGTGCATTCCGGACTAGGATGCAGTTGTTTTCGCTCGTCCCTGCACTGCAATCAGGAAGTAAAATGTACGAATCAGCTTCTTTTAGATTGCGTTGGTCATTCTACCTTAGTTACTACCAATGTAGGGATACCTTGAAGATGGGAGGTTAGACGACGGCAATGAGGATAGCCATCTCATTTTGCGCAGTTGTACTAAAATTGAGGTGTGTGCTTTTGATTGCGCGAATAGAAACGGTACGAAGACAGACATCCCGAAACGATATGGAGACAGACATCCCTGCTTATGCAAATACCTAAATACGGTTATTTAAAATAAAGGACACATATTACTACTTTCCCCCGTTTCCTCTTAGAACCAAGTCCTAGATTCATGCTACAGCTTTCCCACTTTCTTCCATGTTTGAACCAACGCTTTGAGTTCACTATATGAACTAGCTTTACTTCTAATAATAGTAGAACTCTAGGTGGCTTTGTAACAGCGGACGGAAGTAGAAAAGGATCCACACGAAGGGGGAAGAACTGGGGCAGTAGAACAAGGCAGGTTTCGAAGGAATATATACCTGAGGGTCATCGGCATGTGGCAAAGATGGCGTCGGGAGGCCGCATCTTGGCCACAATACCACAGGGAGGAAGAAGGGGTCGGAGGCCCTCCGAGCCGGGCGCTCTCTCGGAGAATGCAGCCTGGCCGCCCGATCGGGGACGCGAGCAGCCGTTGGTCTCCTCCCTCGCCGCCGACGACAGCGTGAACGATGCACCTACACCCCTGCCCCGGTCGAGGTTGTCTGGCCGGATTTGTGACCAGCCGTGAGCTGAGAGAGAGAGTGTGGCCACCTATGTCTTGCTTAGATCTGGAGAGCATGAGAGAGTGCACGAGAGGAACCCTAGTAAAGCAAACGCTAAGGCTCCTGCTTTTATATATAGTGGAGTGATTTTGTTGTACCGGCTTCAAAAAATGCGCTCCCTCGTGTACCATGAGTGGGTGTGAGAGAACTAGTGCGTGCGTGCACCACTTCTCTTCGTGAGAGTACAATATATACTATGCCCAAAGAACGTTCGCCGCAAGAGTAATAGTATAAGTGTGTGACATGTGAGCTAAAATAAAATGTGTGCGCCGTCTTTTGTTTTTTAGAAGTTCTGTGGGTAGGGTGTGAAGAGCACATATGTGCGTGATGTCTACCTGCAGATAGACGATGGGTGCGACGTGCGAGTCTGCGAGAGGACTCGGGAGAGTCGTGACTCGTGAGGGCGCATGTGTGCGTGAGAGATAGGGGGCATGTATCAATGCAATGTATGTGTCTGTAAATCATATCTGACAAACGTTCGCCACAAGCCGTTTCCCCGATTTAACGCCGTAAGAACCGTTAGATCGGCATCGAAGGCGGTGTCAGTTTGCCATGTCATTTAATGTAACAGCCACTCCTCCTACACACAAATCTTCCACGTGAGTGTTAGCAACTGCTGTATGCTCCCTCCGTTCCGAAATGCAGTGCACATAGCTTTATTGAAAATTAGAACCTCGCAAACTTTTACCGAGTTTTTGTATACCAAATTGCACATGTAGAATACCCTGTATATATCATTTCATTCATCTTCGATAGGTAACTATAAAGATGGGTGAGGAGTCTACAAAGAAAGACCATTGTATCACCCGCAGCAATTTCAACCATCCTTTAGTGTCGAGGAATATCATAGGAACTCTATATGATATGATTTTTATAGGATTTTTTCCTTTAGAGCCAATTGGTTCATAGGAATAGATTCATATACTCTACATTTCAAAGGAAATAAACATGATATCATTTCTATAGCTTTAGATCCACTTGGTTCATATGAATGGATTCCTATACTCCCTTAATTTCAAAGTAAAATAAACATTAGCGTATATTCAATAGAAAAGTTCCTATGATATGAACCAAATTACATCTCTTTACTAATCCCTCCTCATAGGAATTGAGATACATGTCATCTCTAGATTCAATAGAAAAGTTCCTATGATGTGAACCAAATGATATCTCTTTTCCAATCCCTACTCATAGGAATTGAGATGCTCCATGTCATCTCTTTCCCTACAACTTCCACGTATGCATCTTCTATTCCTAAATAGATAGTACAACCCACTAGTAGCTTTTTTTTCCAAAACATGCAACTATGGCACAAGAACTATATAGTGTGCCAAGAACTTTGAAAGATGGTCATTTGGATGAAGCTAACCCGACAATGCAGAGATGGGCAAATCCGAGCACTCTTGGCCGTTGGATATCATCAACATTCCACCAGATCTGCCACATGTACAATTTAGAAGACTCCATGGTTGAACTTAAGCATAATGCACAAACCTCAAAACACAAGCACTTCTCCTTTGTTCTAGAATCTTACGTATCATAATTGATTATTTTTTCTAAATGAATTGCCATTATTTGTTTTTTACTTTGTGATTTACAATGCACAACCCCATGAATCTTAACATTTTTATAAAACTAATTGATTTTGAATGAGATGAACTATAAGAACTAAGCGAACATCTACATCATGCATATATGACTCAAAGCTTTACATGCTATAGTGTGTATTTATTCATAATTTGGTTTGAAATCTCATGCGTTCAATACATGTGTACCTTACTAGTTTTGAGTAGAGTAGCAAATTCACATGACCCCGGGTATATCAAAATGCAGGGCCCATGCATCATTGCCTTTCGGTCGAACCCTCGTCCACAATTTTTGTACGTGCTATATCTCCACCGTCCCCGAACCCAAAATGCGGCCTCGTTCCCGTAAAACCAAGCGGCCCACACATATTTAAGGCGTCGACTCGAACCCATTTACTACGACGTGGCCCTTGCGCCGTAGTACTCCTACAAACCCTCTTGCCGCACTCATCATCGGTTCTCTTCAAGAGGACGAGGGAGAAGCCGATTTGTAGTGGAGGCGCTTTCAAAAAAGGATGCAGAGTGGAGACCCCTACCCTAGGGTGCCCTAGGTAGCTGCCACATGCATCATTATTTTCTCTTTTCTTTATGCTCTTGCGCGCTAGAGTGAAATGATGGTTGCTTCGTCCGTCCAGCTTAATGCGGGAAAGGTGGGGCTTTGTGATTTGACCCCTCATCGCTCATTTTCTACTATCTTGGCGCTTCTGACCGGGTGCCTCCAATTCCAACCGCTACTCCGAGCTGTAATTTGGTGCATCATACGTGGAACAAGACGGTGGATGAGCCACATATGCCAAAGGGGTCCTGTTAAGTGTGTCGCCATTTCGTGTGCGGACTGACCTGCTTGAGTTTCTCGCCAACACGACAGGAGCAGCCTACCACTTGGTTTTGCTCCTTGGTGAATCCCGACTATATTGATCTAAAAAGATACGTGCTGAACTACCCTCTCCGTCTCGGTTTTTTATTTGTAGGCGTCTCGGTTTATAGGGCCTGCACGTAGTTCTAGGCCATCCATTTGACTAACTAAATATGAGTTACTATGTCACAAAAAGTATATCATTGGATTCTTATTGGTTGATATGCGAAGAAACAAGAAACGAGGTAGAAGTTAATGCACCGCGCCTTAGTATTGTGGGATTATTTGGTCTTCATAAGATGACGTGCGTTTGGTTGCAAGGGTGGTCATGAATGGGTTGGGATCGTTCAGAAAATAGACATGTTTGGTTATAAAGCACATGAATAGTCCGAGTCAAAAAAAGAGAATATGCCTTGAAGATGTTGAACCATTCCACCCAACCAAATCGGTGGAATCAAATGGCCACCCTTTGCATGCATGACTATGTGAGCATGACTGGTGGTCCCGTCTTAAATAATTAGCTCATCTCTTATATTCAGCCAAACACATGAATTGAATGGTTCAATCCCAAAAAATTGAATGGTCCCAATCCATTCATACGATACCTTCAACCAAAGCGCATCCGACGGAGGGAGTAGTTGTATTTAAAAGTCGAGGCGGGGCTTTTCCTGCTGCGGTAGGCGGGCAGTTCCGCCTAGTCGGTTCGATAGAAACACGAGAAGTCGAGGGCGTAGGCTGCTGCAAACGTAGGGCTGTGTGATTTGACAGCGAGGTACTGCTGGACAGGTGGGGCCCCGTGATTTGACTTGCCATTATCATTTTAACTGCGGCGCTACGACCGGCGTGAGTCTCCCGATTTCTAACCACCTCCGTACATGTGCCTCTCCCAATGCTCCACCATGTAGTAGTAGAGGCTGGCTCTTGCATGAGAGCCCACTTCTCCACTTTTTCCTTGCCTCTCTTTCCTCCACATATGCAAAAATGCCATGTAAAGCGCACTATTGTACTTACTTGCTCCTATAGGTGCTTAAGCTTGCCACATAGGCATAAAGTCTGATGTGGCAAGTTAATCAAGAAGAGAGAGACTAGTTTGGTGACCCAAGGAAGAAAGCGGTGCTAAGCGCGTGTACCTAGGTGAAGAGACAATTTTGAGTCTATAGCTAATTAAATGAAGCAAACTTAGCAACACCATTTCATTGGAAGAGGTCACTCCTTGGAAAATGCAATAAATACTAGTACTCCCTGTGTCCCATTATATAAGAACGTTTTGACACTACACTAGCTAGTGTAAAAACGTTCTTATATTATGGGACGGAGGAGTACGAAGAAAGAGATAGAGAGGAGTAAAAAAATACACTTGTAGCCAACCTTGTTGTAGTATGAGTGACTAAGTGATGACTATGTATGACATGCCAACATCAGATAGCCTAACGCACCGCATTAAATCTCCAAGGGCGCGACCACGCGAGCGAAGCGACGGTCGTGGTAGGCGCGACCATGATACGGGCTGCTGGCAGCCCTTGGATCTGAGATCAAACGGTCGCATGCTAAGTTGCCGAAAATTTTAAGAATAACCCTCCAGGATAGGATATTCACCCATAGGTCGAGAATCACGCCATGCAACCGTTCGATCTCAGATCCAAGGGCTCTCAGAAGCCCGTATCATGGGAGAATGGAAAGCCCCTACCCTGCCGTTCGCCAGACGGCGATTCGCTCCTACTCTTTCCCGCACGTCCTTTAATACTACGGCGGTTCACTCCTAGTCATCCCGTCCATTCACATTAGGCAGTTCCACTAATCCTAACCCTCCTCCCAAATCCATGGCGTCCCAAATCTCCCCGATCGGCAGTGAATACAAGGTTAGAACCATCATCGGTGATGAGTTCGACGTCATCTACACCCGTACTTCCGCGACGGTGAAAGGATGCCTTTCGCTTCGTGACGCATGTTCAAAAACTCACATGATGAGTGGGTCGCTGGGCTAGATGTTGAGTACACTACAGTCGTGGGACAAGAGTAGGATCTAAAGGACGTAGAGAGGAAGAAGCTCGCCGTGATCCAGGTTTGCGTACATAACGTTTGCTTGGTCTACCACATATGCCATGCCGGCGTTGAGTGCCGAGATTTTAAGAACTTCCTCGAGGACAAAACAGTCAAATTCGTTCAGTAGACTTTAAGAACGACAAAGAAGTCCTGCGTCGGATAGGCCTCGTTGTAGGCAACCCCTTCGACCTCCGTGAAGAATCGGTGGTGCCCTCTCGTCGACCCTCAATGCTGACCTGGCAGGAGCCATGGTTCATCCTTCAACCGCATAACCGGAGAAACCTCATTACACGTTTCATCGTCATGCATGGCAGCGGAATGTACTAGATATAGACCACATCCACTACGCTGCAATGGATGGCTACCTTTGTTTCAATATCTACAAGGGTTGGATGAAGAGCAATAGCCAAGTTGGCGGTTCAAGCAAAGAAGTATCAGCCAAGAGGAAGAGGGACAAGGACGAAGTCAAGGACGTGGACGAGGACTCCGAGTAAGGTGGCAGTGTCGTTGCTCATGGCGGTTCTAAACTTCTAATGCAGTGTCTACCAGATTAGTTGCATAGTTTAATTTCAGGAGTGCTTAGTTTAATTTGAGGGGTGTGTTGTGCTGAGCCCCCAGCAGAACTATGTTATGTTTCTTCTCGTTACTTTAACTCTTCGGTACGTACATACTAGTACTAGTATTTCTTTAATAGAATTTAGCACCCCAATTAAGCACGTACTAGCTTTTTTAATAGTACTATATGCATAATTTGGCGACGAGCGCTCTCTATATGTACCACCTTTTTTTAAAATTTCAATTTTTCTCCATGGCGATATCCATCGATAATGGAGTACTACTGTACAAAAGTATACATTTTTTAAAAGGCTAGCATACTGTTCATCATATATATATATAGCCAGTTAAATTCTCAACCTAGAACGACGTGCATGCCCTGTAGTAAACCAATCCGGAGGAAGTATAGTAAAAATGAGGTGATTTTACCCAGCGATCGGCGGGGAGCATGGCCTGTCATGCGGTCCCACGTGTCATGATGTACCAAAGGCGTCGCGCGTGTCCCTCTTGAGGCGAAGCAATACTAGTACGTGGTTTGAGATGATGTCGAACCGAAGTGTGAAATAATGGTTGCTTCGTCCGTCTGGGAAGGTGCGGCATTGTGATTTGACGTCACATTGCTCATTACTAACACTGGGCCGGTACGAGTGGGGTGCGTCCCCCCTGCTGTCCTGCACTGTTATTTGGTGCTTGACACGTTGACCCGGTTCCTATATGTCCCACATGTCGGTGATAGGAAGTACAGAATTCATGAAAGGGAGCGTCGACGGAGGAGTATACTACAGAATTCATGAAAGGGAGCGACTTAGTTTTGGAAAAATCTGTTTTTACGGAGTACGTACCCACTAGGATTTATAGGGCTCATCCAAAAACATTCGTTTTCCGTTTGATAAGTCTCAATTCTAGTACTATACTAGTAGTAGTACCATTACATGTTGGATTTCGAGGTGCGTTAGATCACCCGGACGCATAGCGATGTCAAGAGGAAACTAACCAATGCATGTACAAGTTCATGGAAATTTAGTGGTCATTCATGCATTCATCCTAATTAATGCCTCGGTAAACATAAATTCTTTAGAAAAACGAGCGTACTGTGCAAACTATGAAATTAATTCGACCACTCACCGTCTACCTTGGTTGTTGAGATCTTGAAATTGAGCCATAAACTGGAAAGGAGGGAGTAGTAACTTTTGTCTCGATTACTATTTGTGGCCTTGTATAGATGCAAAATGTATTTTTTTATAGTGGCCTTTTATAAGTAAATAGAGGGAGTACTAACCAAAGTACGTAGTAGGGACGAGGAGTAAACGAAGGGTGTAGTAAAATTTTCTTCTCCTGCTGCGAGCCACCGCGCGCGTGGGCGAGGGAGCGGGCGTAAAGGCGTACAGTAGTACTCCAGCTTCACCTCATCCTGCGAGCCACTGCGCCCGTGGGCGGGGGAGACGGCGTACTAAGCAAGTTTCTCCTCGTTCTGCGAGTTGACAGGACACATCAAAAGTACTCCAGTGTATAGAGCCTTGCCTCTAAGGTAGGCCCCACATGGTTTGCCTCTTTTTTTAATTTGACATAACGCGTCAAGTCGCAATTTATTTGTTCACCCATGGTAGACGATCCTCCCTCCACCAAGTGGACAACTAGTACACGTGCCAAATTACCATGTGGGCTGCCTTTTTCGTACAGAAATGAGCTCCACCGTGTACCCGCATGTCGGATTTCGGGTTCCGGCAGACCCTTAAGGTTCGAACTCTGGGGTGCGCGCGGAGATCCAACCCTCCACCATCCCGTACCTCGCCGAATCGTAGGGACCTAAACTACTAAGAAGAACAGCAGAAGAGACACGAGATTTATACTAGTTCAGGCCACCGTTGTGGTGTAATACCCTACTCTAGTTTGTGGCGTGGTGGATTGCCTCTTGGGCTGATGAGGAACAGTACAGGGAAGAACAGCCTCGCGAGGGTCTGTTCTTGGTGGGTGTGATGAACTGCTAGGTGGTGTCCCGTCGCTCTCGCTTGAGGATCGGGTCTCTATCTCTATCTGATCTGGATGCCGATCGTCCGATCCTTTTCTATCCGATCGTCCTCTCTCCCCCCCTACTATGGTGGCTAGCTCTACTTATATAGACGAAGGCCCTGGGCCTCTTCCCAATTATTGAGCGGGAAGGGCGCCAACAATTGGCCATTTTGAAGGGGAAGAACGGGTACACTTATCCTGACTAAAGTTGGTCCTCGCCTGCAAAAGGATCTGGTGATGACGCATGCTTGGGCTCCACGATGACTCCCTTCCAGCCGTTGGGGCTGGTCTTGGTCTTGTTGCACCGAAACGGATGCCTTTGCTTGATGCTCGCTGCGCTTGCTCCCTTTGCACCAAAGAGGAAAGGAGGACGCTGCTGGCTGGCGCCCATCGCGCCCTTGGTCGTCATGGCTTGCGTCATGGGCACCTCGCGAGGCACCCTGCCTTGAACTCTCCGCCTCCTCATGAGCCAGCCTGACGAAGCCGTGCCTGAGGAAGCTCCTTGTCGTCCGCCCCGCGAGGCTTGGCCCCTCGCGAGGGTCTTGAGCTTGTGTTGATGAAGATGGGCTGTCCTGGGCCTCCTCGAGCCACGCCGCAGGCCGCAGGCAGGCAAGTCTGGGGACCCCCGTTCCCAGAATGCCGACAGTAGCCTCCGGGCCCACGGCGCGCCCGAACTTGGCCGAGCAGAGAGGCGAAAGGGCAAGTCTTGGCGTCCTGGGCCCTAACAGCCTGCGGCCTTGGGCGACGCGTGGCGGTTGATTGGACGTGTGCGCACTGCTCCCCCACGATGCCTCGGTAACCTCCCGGATTCGACAAGTCCCTGCATGTGGAGTTGGTCATGATTACCGGTGATCGTGGGGGCCGACGGTTGGCCTTCGCCAGCAATAAGTACGGAACGGCGCACGCCCTTCTAGTCTATCCTTTCTTGTCTCTCCTTCTTCTCCATGGCTCCACCCAGGAAGTTCTCGGCCGCAGAGAAGGGGAAGGGCCGCCAGGTCGAATCTTCTTCTCCTCCGCCTAAGCGTGGTCGAGGTCGTCCTCGCAAGCACCCTGTGGCCTCCACGGCGGTCCCCTGCGGTTGTGGGGGAGGCTCTCAGCGTGGTGACGAGCGGCTGCCCATGGTCGGAGGGCGTGCCCCGGCCGTGCGTCCCCCGAGGCCGCGCCTTCATGTTGCTGAAGCGCTGCCGGAGTTCATGGTGAGAGCGGAGGAGCCGTCCGGTGTCCGGCTTCAGCTCCCGTGCTTCCTCCTGGGTGAGCTCCCAGATGGCGCCTTGAGTGGCCTCTGGCTCCAGGCAGATGGCTGCTGCAGCCAGGCTTCGTGGGCTTCTCTGGAGGTCTCTGCTGCAGGGAACCTATTCCAGGCCCGCGGCTGGCAGACGTTCGCTCGCGCGCGTGGTCTCCGCCGCCGGTGCTCCCTGCACTTCAAGTATGATGGCGACGCCACCCTCTACGTGAGGGTGTTCGGGGAAGACGGCCGCCGCATGGGTGCTGCCACGAGGGCGGCATCATGCCGAGGACTCAGCCCCGACGCGGGCGGAGAGGGCGGCGCACGGGCGGCTGGCGATGCCTGCGACTCCTCACACTTCACCAGCTCTTCTTCGGGTGGCGATTCTTCCAGCAGCGGCCGCGGCCAGCCCCCACGCCGCCGCGCCTGCTTGGGGGGTGGCAGCGGGTCCGCTCGCCGCCACGCCCCGGTGAAGCGCGAGATGGAGTCCGACTGAGCTCCGGAGGCGGCTCGGGCCTTCCAAGAGAGCCGGCACGGGGCGTGCTTCACCTGCTCCTGTCCTTTTCCTTTCTTTTCTCCTGCGTAAAAAGGGAACAATGTATGGCCCCGTGGGGGCGCGTTTAGATCAACGCCGTTAATTATTGTACTGCTTTTGTTATCTTGATACCGTTCTCTTCTGCTGTGCGCCCATTCGTAAGTGAATCCCAGCCGTGGCCGCAGGGGCGACCGATCCAGGCCCCGTGTTCGCGTTGCGCTGCCCGTGAGGCATGGTCAGGAGGGGTGCTCCAGCTGTGGGCCAGGGCCGCGAAAACTTGAGCGATAGGGGTAGAAACGCTCATGAGGCTCCCGAGGCTCCGCCTCACGAGTCCCAGCAAGAGAAATCGAGGCAGGAGAGTGAGAAAGATCAAGAACCACAGATCAAAAGAGGCAATAGTTTGATAAAAACTCCAAATGGGAATAAGCGGTCAACTGCAGAAAGCAAATGGAAAAGCAGCGTCCGGCACCTAGTCTAGTCTTCGACGTCTTCTCACCAGCAGAGCTAAGTGCTGCCAGGCGTGGGAGGGAGCCCCGGGCCCGAGGCCGCACTCCCTGAGACTCGGCCGTGTACAGCCCCAACTCATTATTACGTGAGAGTGTCACGGGCGGCGAGCTTCACAGGCGTTCGCCTTCTTCACAGGCTCCGGGCCTTTCTTCTGGGAAGCAAGCTTCACGGGCGTTTGCCCTCTTCACAGGCTCCGGGCCTTTCCAGAACGCGTCGGCTTCACAGGCGTTCGCCTTCTTCACAGGCTCTGGGCCTTTTCCAAAAAGATGAACTTCACAGGCATTTGCCTTCTTCACAGGCTCTGGGCCTTTTCCAAAAAGATGAACTTCACAGGCATTTGCCTTCTTCACAGGCTCTGGGCCTTTTCCAAAAAGATGAACTTCACAGGCATTTGCCTTCTTCACAGGCTCTGGGCCTTTTCCAAAAAGATGAACTTCACATGCATTTGCGTTCTTCACAGGCTCTGGGCCTTTTTTAGGGGTAAAACCTCCGGAGGTGCTGGATGTTCCACGCGTTTTGTATAGGTACTCCCTCTTGAGTCTCCAAGCGCACGGAGCCAGGCCTGGAAACATGAACAACCTTGAATGGGCCCTCCCACATGGGAGAGAGCTTATGCAGTCCCTCCCCGGAGAGGACCCATCGAGCACGAGGTCCCCTACCTCGAGAGTCTGGGCGGATGCTTTGCGGCGGTGGTATCGCGGAGTGCCTGCTGGTACCTTGCCGCTCATGGCGCAACTTCTCGACGGGCGCTCCTCCCCTAGCACAAGGGCCGTCACCGCATGGCGCCCCGCAGCGTTTCATCGAACGCCAGACCAGCGGATCGGACGCTGACCTCGTGAGGGAGGACCGCTTCGGCTCCGTAGACCAGGAAGAAGGGGGTCTCTCCAGTTGGCTTGGTTGCGGTTGTGCGGATGGACCACAACACGGACGGAAGCTCGTCGTACCAGCCTCTGCCGCAGGCTTCCAGTTTCTTCTTGAACATCCTGGTCTTGAGGCCTCTCAGGACCTCTGCATTGGCCCGCTCAGCCTGTCCATTGCTGCGGGGGTGCGCCACCGAAGCGTAGCATATCTGCATTCCAAGGTTAGCGCAGTATGTTTTAATAAGGTTACTGGTGAACTGCGAACCGTTGTCGGTGATGATGCGGTTCGGCACTCTGAACCGGCTCACGATGCCCTTGATGAACTTGACCGCAGAACCAGCGGGGATGGCACGGACGGCCTCGACTTCGGCCCACTTGGTGAATTTGTCCACGGCAACGTAGAGGTAGCGATAGCCCCTTGGCGCCCGAGGGAAAGGGCCCAGAATGTCCAGCCCCCAGACCGCGAATGGCCAAGTGAGGGGGATGGTTTGCAGACCTCCTCCTGGCTGGTGGATCTGCTTGGCATGGAATTGGCAAGCCTCGCAAGCCTTCACGAGTTCGATAGCGTCATTGAGCGTGGTGGGCCAATAGAAACGCTGCGGGCATACTTGCCGACAAGGGTCCGTGACGATGAATGGTGCCCTAATCTCCGCCATGTATATCTGCCAGCAATTCCTTCCCCTGTTCCCTGGTGATGCAGCGCAGGGATACGTCGTTCGGTCGTTTCCGGTAGAGTTCTCCATCCATGATGCTGTATGTCGTGGCTTGCCGCGCCACACGCTCTGCCTCCTCCTCCTTCTCCGGCAAAGTTCCACGCATTAAGTAACTCTTGAGCTCCGTGATCCAGCACTCCTCTTGAGGTTCCATTGTTAGAAGCAGGCGTGCTCCTGAGGCCGGGCCGCAGGCTGGGGCTCCCGAGGCTGGTGGCTGAGGGAGCTCCTCCCGAGGCTGTGCTGTGCTTGATAACGGCGGCAGGGCTGAGGGCTTGAAGAGCCGTTCCTCAAAGACGCCCGGCTCCTGGGGTAACCCCCGTTCCCAGATGCCGGCACCGCGCGGGTGTGGTTGGGAAAGAGACGGGAGTATGTGCGCCATGCGTGCACCTCTTCTCTTCGTGCACGTCCCCCACCTACGTGGGTGTGTGTGAGAGAGATACAAACCTAGACATAATGCGCCGTCCATACCCATGCCTCTGCCCAGTCCGACCACCAGTCACCACCACGGCACCATGCCCCACTCCTCCTCACCTTATCTCTCATATTTCTCCCTCCATTTTTATATACAAGGGGCCACTATGAAAATTACAATTTGCAGATATACAAGGCCACTAACACTAATCGATGCAATATTAATGGTGTTTGCCTCGTGGTACTAGCAAAGGAGGACATTAATTATCCCTTGCATGCATGCGGAGTTTGTAAAAAAATGCATCTTGATGTTCCGTGCAATGCACGGGCATCTTGCTAGTCCATGAAAACAACACATGGCAAAATTCCACGGCGAATGAGGGATTTGAATCTGTTGGGAGGGGCTGTTTGGATCTTGCCGGGGTAGCCAAAATATTGGCGACCCTTTTGTCCACCAGTGCCGGTGCCACCGGTGAGTGAGGAACAGCTCGGGTGCTCATGCTGTCATGCATCCTCCAGCGCGCACGTTGGAGACGAGCTCGCACGAGCTGTGTTTTTTGTCCCTAGCAACGCCCGAGCCGCCCGTAGACCGACCGGCGACCCGCAAATTACGCCATCCAACCGTAGTCGCACACATTATGACAGCAACTCAACCAACCGGACGAAATTCACACAAACACGTAGACAAACTGATACTCATTCACGCAACCACCGGAGTATTTCATATAAACAACGACGAAAAACATATAAAATATCGTATTTTCACACAAACATGACGAATTTCATTACATTCAAATGAACTATGCGGTGCTAGTTCTGGATAGCACAGGTATATAATACATGGCCTAAATGGTCGCCCGCCGATCGATTTGTGTTCCTCATGTCCGGTAGCACGATCACCGGACTGCCGGGAGCCCCGGAGGTATATGCTTAAGCGCAAGGACGGCTCGCTTCCCCACTGCCCAACTGATATCATTGGCTGGTGCCGAAGATGATGGTGGCCGGCACCGGTTCGAGTTCATCACCGGCCACTACTTCGCCATGGCCGGCACCGGCTTGAGTTCATCCTAACATTGACCTCTTCCGTGGAGCCCATGCGGGGTCGATGAAGGTCCTCGCAACAAAAGGAACCGGCAAGACACCTGCTGTGTACGCCGGCGTCGCCTCCGCGGTGGCCTTAATGGGACCCAAGCGGCGGCGACCTCCCGTGTTCTACTTCTCCTCGATGATGGCGGCGAACGCGGAGGCGCTGGCCACCGACTCGTCGCTCTCCGCGCACCCGGCCTTACCGCTGCTTGCATGGTGCGGCGCCGGAGTCTCGGCCACGTAAACGGGAGACGCGGTACGAGGCGGCGGCGTGGACAGCAAAGAACGACGCCCGTGCGCCGCTCCTCGTCGAGCTGGCCTGGAGCGGCGAGTTGCTGAACCGCGCGCCGGCTTGGGGCGGCAACTGGCTCCGTCGGGCGAGGGGAGGGAGGTGGTTCAGCGAGCTGCATAGCTCGTATCTGGCGGGCTACCCAGCCGGCTTGGATGCGGAATAACTACTCTTCGTAAGCCATTGTAAGAGTGGACAAAATGGTGGAGGAGATAGGGGAGCGGCGGAGGTGTGCGATTCTTGGCCGGCGTTTGGCCTCGTTTAAATAGGAGATTAAATAGACGGCGGACGGGAGGAGCTCGGCCGGCGTTGCGTTTAACGCCGGCCCGGTCATGAACGGACGTGTGTCCAGAGTGGGTTTCTCGGCTTCCACACGGGCGGGTTTCATGGAGGCGTTTGAATGCGGCATGGAGGCGTGTTCAGCCGGGCATGCATGAGTGGCGCCTTGACTCGACCTAGGACACCGTTCGTTCTTCCATCGACGCGTGTGGGCTCCTTGGCTGCATGGCCTGCATGTCGATGACCCAACGCAGCAAGGCACGCCAGAGGAACCTTTGGTGGGCAGGCGGTCGGCGGGCATTTCATAAACCGATGATTGTTCATTGAGTGTGACGTCATCTTTTCCATGTAGTTAAGCGTGTGTCTTGCGTCGTGTCTGTGTGCATGCGGCGTGCGAAGTGTTGCGTGCGTGCAAGGGTGCATTTCGGTGTTGCATGCATGGGTGCGTCACGTGCAAAGGGTGCGTTCGGTGTTGCATGCATGGGTGCGTGCGTGCGTGTGTTTGTGAGTGCATGTAATATGCGTGTCGGTGTTGCACGCCAAAGATGCCTGCGTGTATGCGTTATGTATGCGTGTTAGTGTTGCATGCCTACATGCGTGCGTGTCTTCGCGTGCGTGCATGTGTACGCATGGGTGAGGCTACGTCGGTCGGCCCGACTTTTTCATCTCTGGTCATTAGATTTTCTAGCCGTTGGATACGAAATCAAGGGCCTCCAGTTTATCATCAAACTCCACCCCCCCGAGCCGCCAACCACCACCGGCCGAACCGCCCACCCCCGCCGCCCGCGGCCGGCCCGCCCTCCCCGAAACCACTCCCCACCGCCGGTCCTCCGCCGCACCTTCGAGAGAGTGGGCCAGCATATATGATCTTGAGATTTTATGAAGTCACCATAGGTGCCTCGTAGTCGAGTGCAACGTCTCCTCCCACTGAACGTACATCGCCGGAAAATATTGAAATTGACACAAGATAAATGCGAGCACGGGACTTTAACCTTGGTGGGCTCGAGAAACCACTGTCCTCTAACCATCCAACCACATGTTGGTTAGCACGACAAAATGTATGTGGTGACCGTGATGAGGTTATTCTGAAGTCCGATGACCATATCGTGCTTTCGCTTCAAATACAATGACCGTAAGTGTCGTCAACAAAATACTGAGCACGCATCAAATGCAAAGTCTGTCCGGCCATCAACATAATATGGAGACTTATCGTGAGCTAGATACCATTGTACTATCATATATGCTTATTTTCTTAGTGGCCGATTGCGTGTGTGGTGTGGTGGGAACATCATTTCTAGTTGCGGTGGGTCAACATGAAGACTCATGGGTCGGTTGCATCCTACGCCACATATAGGTTGGACTGAGACGTGTTATACGGAGACCCATGTGGAGGACTCGGCGTACAACACGAAGCTACCAGAGTCGCGGAGGAATCTATCCCCACTGGTGATAAGCCGACTATATATGATTTGTAACCCTAGGCCCTTAGTATGTTATACAAGCTTGGGGGCTAGTTCGTCGATAGTATATATACACACACGCACAATGCACAGTATTCACGTGTACTTTGTACACACCCCTAACACTAATATACAGCACCGGGGAGTAGGCTCTTTCTTCAACTGCAAGGGTCCGATCCGAACTAGGGTAAAACTTTGCCTCGTATTACCATCCAGCCTAATAGCTGTGGATATCCTGCGAATGATATGATGAAATCATATCTGCCAACTACTATTAGAGAGGTGTGTCGGGGGGCAATGTGTGCGAGAGAGGCCTAAAAGATAATGTGCGTCACGGGAGACACGTAGGCACATATATGTGCGTATAGAGGGCTAGTAGAGACCGTGCATGTGTTTATATGCATGTGAGAGAAATAGTGTTTTCCAACTTAGATTAGTGAAAAGAGTGGTACATAGTAGTCAGAAAGAGATAGAGAAGCGAGAGAGAGCATGTCGTGAGACACCCGACACCCCGAGAGAGATTGTGAGCATGTGTGAAAGAGAAATGCCGATGCATATAAAAGTGTGTGCACTTATGCGTTAGATAGAGAGATATCTACGTGTAAAAGGCGGTTCTACACATTAAATTAAAATATAAATGGCATTATTATTTTTGGATGAGATCATGAATTCTGCAAAATTGCGTATGAATGAAAATCGGTCTATCGGACACCCATACTCTATTGAATTCTAGCATGTGCATGTGTTTATTTCATATTATCGATCCATAGAGTGAGAGCGGTTTGAAATATAGGCAATGGATGCTTTTGCAATTCATATATAAACATTAATTAGTGCACTCCATGTTGTTAGTGTGAAGCACTTTATACATTTGTCACTTGCATGGATACATTCCAAATTGCTAGCTACGAAATAAAATACATGTCGAATTCAACATAAAGGGGGTTTCGAAGATTCGAATTCATAGGAAGTGCATTAATCTATTTGAACCCGAGATAATGGCATTTGTAAATCAGATGTGAAAGGGGGCATCAATCTTTGTTGTGAGTTTGAACATGGTATATATATTCATACGCACATCTAACTTTTTTGCAACCAAGGAGATTATACGGAACCATGCATGAACTGAGGTAAGTTGCATATTTTTTAATATATACTCGTGTACAATGTATATTAAAATGTACCCCCTCCATTCCAGAATAATCGTAGCTTTAGGATTTTCAAGAGTAAAGATTTGTGAAGTTTGACAAATCCTGAATGTTCAATTCAAGAGAACCGAAAATGTTAATGCTTCTGCTCCCAAATATTGAACGGTTAGCGCCAAATAGGCCTCTGGTCACACTGAAACAGCCTTGAGACTAATGTTTTGGTGGTAGGAAATTACTGTCTGACTCTGGCCCGTGTAGCCTATCGCCCGATGTCCAAAGGTCTAAACCGGGGTAGGTTTGTAACTTCACCAAGGCGCCAGCCTCAACCGCCTCGAGAAGCATTCATATGCCGTGGGCACCTAAACACCCATGGCTCGGCGAAATCTATCCATACATTTGGGACACCTGACATGACTGTCCTACCCCCAACCCGCAATATGTCTGAAATTTTAGATGGGGGCAAAGTTTGTAACTTTCCCCAAATTTCAAAAAAATGTGTCTCAAACCGAAACATTGTTCCCCCTTAGTTCCCCTCCGCCCCGCCTCCCTCCGTTTCCCCATTCATACTCTGTGGGCCCGAAAACGCCCTCTCCACCAGCCGTGAAACCCCAACCTCCTCCGTCCTCCACCCCATAGCGGCCAATCCACCGCCGCCCTCCTCC
The DNA here is from genome assembly GCA_021605145.1 of Aegilops bicornis. Lineage (NCBI taxonomy): Eukaryota > Viridiplantae > Streptophyta > Magnoliopsida > Poales > Poaceae > Aegilops > Aegilops bicornis. Next base: position 73,584,148 of record CM038671.1, on the reverse strand, counting down.
ATCACGCCGGAGCCGGTATACCAACATCGTCGTCCAACGCAACCGCAACGCCCTCAAGGACTTAGCAGCTGAAGCCGAGGCAGAGCTGCCTCCATGATGCCGACGCTGACGTGCGCCGTACCAGAACCACTCCGACCACGCCGTCCTGCGCCTCACTGCTGCGGCTCCACTGTCGCAACCGTCCAACACACCGGAGTTGTTCCCGCTACGCCGTCGTTCGCCGCCTCGGATCTGCTTCCCCGCCGCTGACAGACGGCCACCGCACCACACTCAACAACTTGGCCATGGGTTCGTCCAAGGCTACATCGTCCTCCACAACTTCTGGTTTCCGGCGAACAACAAGATCGTCGGAAAAACAGAAGGAGGACACAAGATCGCCAGCAAAAGAGGTACTCCTCTTCCCTTATTCGTGCAAATCTTACGTCTCCACTCACCGTATTCATCCCACGAAAGAAACTAGTTGAGCGCTTCTTACTGCATCTTCTTCGTGATACTAAATGCACAAGGTTTCCTCCCTTTTACTATTTCACCTTTGCTAGAGGTCGGTAGCCCGCCTGGATTTCAATTGAGTCAGTCGAACCGCAATTGAAAGAAGCAGCACCCGCTTAGGCACGCGGAGCACCTAGTCCGCCTGTTCCCCGGGGAAGCGGCGCATCGGTGTCTATCATAGGGGTGTGTGGCGCAGGAGCTGCTTGCGCCTGATCTGGAGGTCGGCGGGGCTTGAATGGATGGCCGGGGGGCGGTGCCAAGCACGGCGGTGCGGTGAGGTCGAGGGGAGGGCGCAGGCAGGGGATGAATACTGGGCCGGTGGTCGCCGGCGTTTCGAGGAAGATCGTCAACACTGACTTGCTGGAGGTAGATGAAGGCGATCGGACGGTGCAGAAAAAATGGACTGACCTATTTGCTTTCAGTCGACTGTTATTTTCATAGAATCCTGTAGTAATTGAGTGTGCCATGCATGTTGTAGAGCTATCATATGTCTCCGTCATTTATTTCTCACCGACCTGCTATCTGCTACCTTTACACTGTACTAATTGTGCACACACTTCACCCATACTCACACTATTGTTTTTTATGCATGGATATTTCGGACTACGACGCAGTGTTGATGAATGCAGAAAACAAAAGATGTAAGTCGCTCGGTGTAATTCGAAGATAAGCGATGGCGTTTCAACGCTCTAATGGCTGCGATGTCGGCGATTGGAGACGATAAAAGTAGCTCTGCGATTGATGATCTCAATTGCCACACAAAACCATCCCAGTGCTTGCTTTAACCCAGCGCTGTCAAATGTGGTTGCATGTTGCATATGGTGTCTAGCTTGTATTGCTTCCAATTTGGTTAAATTGCATCTGCTTACTTTACACATTATACCTTTGATAATGACATGCCTTCCTTTTTTTGATACATACTACATATGTCTATTAACCATGTTCGTACATCAAACTAATGCTCTTTTGTATCCCTCGTCAATCACTTATGATGAGACAGTCACCTGGGTGGGTTCTTGTGAGGCGCCCTACTCGTTTAAAGAGTGCGGTGTCATCCTCCCACATGATTCTCAAGAAAGCAGAAGGCTAAATGAAGATAGTCAACGTAGCTCTCTAGTTGATCACATAATTCCCCCACACCACCATCGCAGGTGCTTGCTCTTACTTGGCAGTGTGATATGTGGTTGCATGTTGCATATGGTGTCTACCTTGTAATGCTTCTAATTAGGGTAAACTGCATCTGCTTAGTTAACACATTATACCTGTGAATATGACATGCCTTCCTGTTTTTGGTACATACTACGTCTTTCTATTAACCATGTTCTTACATCAAACTACTTCTCTTGTGTATCCCTCATCAATGCTCCTAATTTGTTAAATTGCATCTCCTTAGCTTACACATTATACATGTGAATATGACACGCCTTCCTGTTTTTGGTACATACTATATCTGCCTATCACACCATGTTCTTACATCAAACTACTATTCTTGTGTATCCTGCGTCTATCGCTTATGATGAGACAGTCACGCGCGTGGGTTAATATGAGACGCAATACTCTTATAAAGAATGCAATTTCATCCTCTCCACATGATTCTCAAGAAACAGCAAGCCTAAATGAAGATATTGAACGTTGCTCTGTGCACGAAGACAACACTTCCCTACACCACCATCACAAGTGCTTGCTCCAACTTCGCAGTGTGATATGTGGTTGCATGTCTAGCTTGTAATGCTTCTAATTAGGGTAAATTGCATCTGCTTAGTTTACACACTATACCTGTGAATATGACATGCCTTCCTATTTTTGGTACACACTACATCTATGTGTTAACCTTGTTCTTACATGAAACTACCTCTCTTCCGTATCCTGCATCAATCACTTACGATGAGTCACCTTTATTTGTTGCATATTGCATATTATTTCTAGCTGTTGCCATGTATTGCTTCTAATTTGTTCAAATACATTTGTTAGGGCACCCTTTTAATTTGGCGAGTGATATTGGTTTCATCTTTCATATGGTTTCTAGCTTGCATCGATTCTAACAAGTTCAAGCACCTTGTGCTTAGTTTACACTTTATACATCATACATGTCAATATGTCACATAGTCCTGCTTTTCATACATATTTCATCCTCCTATCATGTGGCTGCCTTACATGAAAGTAGTGTTCACAAGATTATCATGCATCAATAAGTTACGAAGAGCAAATTTTATTCCTTTTTCTTGTGGGTTTGACTTGACAAGGCAAAATCAAGAAAGAGGAAGGAAAAAAAAGTAAGGAAAGGCGATGATGGTGGTCCTCTACAACAACGTAAACGGAGCATCTGTACCGATTCTCCTTGTCTTGATAGTGCATTACATGGTCCAAGTCTCCGCTCCCCTACTCCACCATCCAAGGTGCTTGCTCTAACTTGGCAGTGTGATATCTGGTTGCATGTTGCATATGGTGTCTAGCAAGTATTGCTCCTAATTAGTGTAAACTGCATCTGCTTAGCTTACACATGATACATGTGAATATGACACGCTTTCTTGTTTTTGGTACATACTATATCTGTCTATTACACCATGTTCTTACATGAAACTACTCTTCTTGTGTATCCTACATCAGTCACTTATGATGGGACACCTTTAAGTTGACAGTGTGATATTGGTTTGCGTCTTGAATATGATTTCTAGCATGTATTGCTTCTAGTTTGATGAACGCATACCTATGACGAGACAGTTTTAACTTGGCGAGTGATATTGATTGCTCCTTCCATATGGTGTCTTGCTGTGTTTCTAATTTGTTGAAGTGCCTTCTGCTTAGTTACCACATCATAGGTGTGAATATGTCAAGCCGTCCATTTTTTCGTACATATTCGATCCTCGTATCATGACTTTGCCTTTCATCAGAGTAGTGTTAAATCGGTATCATGCATGAATGAGTTACGAAGAGCGAATGATATTCCTTTTTCTTGTCGGTATGACCTCGCAATGATACCAAAATCAATAAAGCTGAAGGAAATTGGCAAGGCATTGGATGATGGTGGTCCTTCCGAGCAAGCTGAAACGGAGTTCTCTACATATTCTACTCCGCCATCCTCCCAACAAGATTAGCAAGACAACGCAAGGCTAGATAGTCAACGTAGCTGTGTAGATGATGAGCACATCTCCCTACTCCACCATCACAGTGCTTGCTCTAACTTGGCACTATTATATGTGGTTCCATGTTGCGTATGATGTCTAGCTTGTATTGCATCTGCGTAGCTTACAACTTATACCTGCAACGATCACTTACCCATAAGACACATTTAACTTGGGACTGTGATGTAGGTTGCATCTTGCATTGTCTTCTAGCTTGTACTGCTTCTAATTTCTTGAAATGGCACTTACAACGAGACACTTTTTACCTGATAGAGTGATATTGGTTGCATGTTCATATGGTTCCTAGCTTTAATTTCTTCTAATTTTGTTGAAATGCCTTCCGCTTACTGTTTTTCATACATATTCCATCCTCCTATAAATGCGTGTGAATATGAAACGCTGTCTTTTTTGTATATATTCCATCCTCCTCGCTTGCCTTACATCGAAGTAGTGTTAAATGCATATCATGCATCAACCAGTTATGCAGAGCTAATTTTATTCATCTTCTTATGGTTTTGACTTCATAAGGCAATATCGAGAAAATAGGAAGGAAAAGAGTAAGTTAGGGGATGTTGGTGGTACTCCACCGACGCAAAGCGAGAGACTCTCTAGATTTGCCACTGCCATCGCTAATGAAGTTGAAGTCCCAAGTCTACATGATGAGTTCATCTCCGCACTCCACCATCGCGGTGCTTGCTCTAAGTTGATAGTGTGATAATTGGTTTCATGTTGCATATGTTGTCTAGCCTGTATTTCTTCTATTTTGATTAAATTGCACCTGCTGAGTTTATACGTTATACATGTGCATATGACATGGCTTTCTGTGTCTAGAATACACTGCATCTATCTATCATACCATGTTCTTCCATCAAAGTACTGCTGTTGTGTATCCCGCATCAGTAACTCATGATTGGACGCTTTTAACATGGCAGTTTGGTAGTCGTTGCATCTTGCATTGATTTATACGTTGTACTGCTTCTAATTTTTCGAGTTGCCACTTATGACAAGACACTTTTAACTTGGCAAAGTAATATTGGTTGCATCTTTCATATGGTGTCTAGCTTGCATTACTTCTATTTTCTTGAAAATCCTTCTGCTTAATTTGCACATAAATAGCTGTGAATATGTCATGCCGTCCTGTTTTTCTTACATATTCCATCCTCATACGTTGTCTTACATCAAAGTATTGCTTATGCGTATCATGCATCAATGAGTTACGAAGAGTAATTTTATTCTTTTGTGTTGTGGGTACAACTTGACATGGCAAAGTCAAAAAAGAGCAAGGAAAATAATATAGTAGGGAGTGCTGTTACTCGTCGGGTGAAACGGAAAAGGCTCTACCGTCGAGATTCTGCTGGTACTTGTAGTTCAGTAGAAGGTCCAAGTCCACCGGCTAAATCTACAAACACAGTATCACCTGCTCCACCAGCTGCAAAATCCGCTTCACCAGCATCTCAACCAGTTACTCGTTCGTTTGCTCCGGAACTGGCCAGTTCACAAGCTGCCTTCACACCTAACACTACTTCCGAAGCACTGTTGACACAACAGGACTTGGCAAGATCAGATGAACCTCATGAGCATCAACACCAAGACGGTACCTGACCGAGTCAAGTTGCAGTTGCATGCTCCTTTATATGTACTCTCACAGTTTGATGTACACTAACACTTTCCATATTTGTTGTTGAACTAGCACTACGGTGCAAGGGAAAATAGACATCAGGGATAATGCTTGACAGATTAACAAAATCTAAAGGAGGAAGAATGGAGATCCATTTTGAGGCAGGTTTAAAAAGGCCACGTGATGCTACAGAGTCAGCCAAGTTAGTATCAGAGGCAGCCGTTGCCGTTAGGTGTCATGCGCGTATCCTCCCAACGTGGATCCGATGCAGAATGAGAAAGACAATACCCAGTTTAACACCTTCCTTGACCATTTATTTGTAAGTAATGTTATTCATCGCAATTAGTAATATTGTCTTGCTCTCATCCCATACTTTCTAGCTTCCTCCTAATAAGACTCACATTCTTTTTCAACGAGATGATGTTCAAGTTGGATCCGAGAGATGATGCAACTAAACAAGCATGCACTCATGTTTTTCGGTGTGCTCTGCTGACGATGTCGGTACCACCTTAGAAAATCTCACTTTGAAGGCAAGGCTAACAATGAAATCGCCCAAACATCTCCAAGTGGAATATATTACAGATGAAGACTGGACAACCCTCGTTAAACCTGGTGCGATCCAAAGTATCAGGTAGGCTATATGTATTTGATCATACCACATATTGAACTTGTATTTATGTATGTGCCTTACAAGTGTATCTTCTTCTAGGCTAACTGTTTGAAGAACAAAACCAACCATTCTAAAGAGAAATTCCAACAGACAACAGGATCTTGTAGCTATATTGCACACTGCGAGGCTCTTGTAAATAGCTGCTACTTCCTTCTTTTTTTTGTGCCATATTATCGTATCTATATTGACTTGTTCCAAATACAGCGGAAAGCCCGTGCGGACCAAAAAGAACCTGAACCGAATGCAGTGCAAATCTTCAAGGATTGCCACACCAGCAAGATGAAGGGCATGAGCACACCAGTTCAAGCTGCTGTTGTAAGTCCTTACTCCTCCTGCCTTGAACTGATTGGTACTGTGATGTGTTCATTTAACTACTTGGTTTGCAGCCAATGTCAGTTACTCTGTTCACTTTTATACACAGTTGTCTTAACGTATCATTTCACCTTACATGGTTTAAAAGAGATGAAGGATATTCTTTTGGTCTTGATCCGTAATCTAGTTGTTATGTTCACGTCTTTACAATGATAAAATAGCCTGTTTGTTTTATATCTGTTTGCCCATGATATGAATGATGCCATACTATGTTCATCCTACTTTAAACCATGTCTCTTTATCCTTAGATGTCAACGAATGTGAGGAAATAGACAATACAGTGGGCATGGTACATGGACATATGTTCCGAAAGTGATTTTATTATGTAGTTGGCACTACAATACATGCTAATGTATTACAGTAGTTCACCAAAATAAGTTATGTATAAATGTTTAACCTAATTTGTTTGTTTTTGTCTCATTAGTAACTCACTGGTACACTAATCTACAAGTTCAAACTTTCGTGAAGCTATGGAACAAATGATTGAACAGCCACAACCACACGAAGGTGGCGAGGCTACTACAGGCACAATGTCACCTCTTGCTGCGGTCGTCAGTATCTCTCCACTAACAGTGCAAAAAGCACCTTCCTGCGTAATTATGGGTTGGTTGTCAAGGTAACTCGTCCAAATCGCCTACTGAACAAAATCTTCCTGCTAGACAGAGTTATATATCTGTGCTCCAAACACAAGTCCAATCCCTAATGTACGTTGTTTCGGAAACAAGAATAGTGGTTGAGAAATGCCGTCAAGATATGAATGGTTTTGAAACCAGACTATCAGACATTCGCTTCATTGTTGAAGAGCAATGGCGGAAAAAGGTGGAGATCGTGCTGCTCCATCAGATTCTACAGCCTGAAACATTAGCACTCAGGTCAAATGATCTGTGCTTCTATACATCTGATGGTGCTTTTATCTGGAAGGATTGTAAACTTTATGCCAACAGGCCTTTTGTTGTATGATTGGAATTTATTTTGTTGTGATACAACATTTATGATGCTGCCACAGGCTGCAGTAATTATGACGCTATTTTTGTATAGTGTAGGTTTATCTTAGTAATGTATTCGGACGAAAGCTTACGTGAGGAGCCCAACATGCCAACATTACGTCGGGCCCATTCCAATTGGGCTAAAAAGCGATTCTGGGCGAAATTGGCATGTAGCCCACTAAAATATCTGGGCTTAAATTAGCATAAGCTTTCAAATTTTTTACGGTAGGCATGTGCCCATAGTGGGCCTTTTAACAGGCCTAAACATAATTTGGGCCCTCGGTAAAAGTAGGCCGTCTCTGAGGTGTAAATATGTCGAGCCCATAAAAACATGGGCCTTTAATAGACCGAAAGTGAGATTGGGCCACTGATTGTGCCAAATAACCCCTTTGGACTTAGCAAGCGAAATGGTGGCCCATTTACCATGCGGATATTTGTGACAGGCGAAATTCGGACGGGCCGTAAATGCGCCGACCTAATACGGGCCTTTTAACAGGCCGGAACTTGATCGGGCTAGATTATCGTCATTTTTATATGGGCCATTAATGGGCCCGATATGACGTTGGGCCACATATGGCCCATGGTTTACGTCCGGCGTTAACGGGCCGAAAATGACAACGGGCCGAAAATGGGCCAAATCTATAGTGGGCCTCTAACAGGCTGAATGACAAACATGGCCGAATACGACCCAAATCCTTCACGGTAGTTTATGGGCCGAAAGTTTTGATGGCCTGTAAATGGGCCCAAATGAAGTTGACCTTTAACGGTAGGAAATACATCGGGCCGTAATTGATTAATTACTTAGCGGACTGTTAGCAGGCAAGAAGTGACCATGGGCCACATTGATGACAAGTTTAGACCGAGCCGTTGTGGGCGATTTGTGAGAGAATGTTGGGCCTTTAAATTTGGAATTCGGCCCATTATGGTCTGCAGAATCTTGTGGGCCTTTATCTAGGCCGACCCATTGTGGTCCGCAAAATCTTGTGGGCCTTTAGCTGGGCCGGCCCATTATGGTCCGCTAAATTTTGTGGGCCTTTAGCTGAGCCGGCCCATTATGGTCTGCTAAATCTTATGGGCCTTCGGTTGGGCCGGCCCATTTAAACTTTGTGGGCCACTTTTGGGCCGGTCCACGTGTCAACATATCATAGGCCCATCTCGATCGTTGGATGAGTGACACATGTGCCAACGCGGAGCTGACACATGGATCCGTCAGCCAATGAGAATTTTACACGTGGAAAATCGGCATTGATCGTGGTACATTAGCAGGTTATCGGATCCAAAATCCGACCCGATAGCTTAACGGCGTTCGCTACGGTGGATGCCACGTGTCGGTCACCTTTTGGACGAAAAGCACTTACGTGACGCGGGATTTATCGTCATGGAAGTGGACACTTCCATGATGCTAATTTTGGTAATGTCATGGAACACTTCTGTGACAGCACAGGTATGACTATCTTGATCCTGTCATAAATTTTTCATGGATGTACATGCATGACAAAAAACGCGACCTACTGTGACAAACATGTATCATCACGGAAGTGTATTTTTTTGTAGTGTTGGATGGATAGAGGACAGTGGTTTCTGGAGCCCACCAAGGTTAAAGTCCGGTGCTCGCATTTATCTTGTGCTAATTTCATTATTTTCGGCGATGTGCGTTCGGTGGGAGGAGACGTTCCACTCGACTACGAGGCACCTACGGTGACTTCGTAAAATCTCAAGATCATATATGCTGGCCCACTCTCTCGAAGGTGCTCATAGGGGTAGGGTTCGCGTGTGTGCACTTATAGCGGTGAGTGCTTGCGCGTATATATGAGCCCTTGCGTCTGCATGCGTGTTAAACAAATACATATCATGATTATCGGTCCTTTGGCTCACCCGTACAACTCCGTATTTTGTTGATGACACAATCAATTGACCGGTCAAGCGTTCCACGTGGCACAACTAGTGTTGCACCATCGAGGCGGCGTAACCGTGGGGCCACACATCCAGCCCATATATGAAAGAAAGAAATGGTAGTTTGAGTGCATCTTTGTGTTAATAAAATAGGAATACATTTTAGGGTGATCATACTGTCACTGGCTCATATTACAACTCCTTAATTTGTTGATAACACGATCAATTGACGGTCGAATGGTCCACATTCAGCAGCGCACATTACCATAGGGCCCACCCGTCGGTAGCGTATATGAAGGACATAAATGGTAATAAATTAGTGGTCGATTGGGTATTGAAGTCGTGAGACCTCTGGTTGGCGATCACCGGCGGTTGGGGGCGTTCATTGGGCGGTGGGTGGGGATCCACGGAGAAAAAGCTTCGGCGGGGGTAGAGGGATGGCCTGTGCGGTGGCGGACGGCGGTGGGGAGTGGTTTGGGAGGCGGGCCGGCCCACGCAGGCGAAGGCTGGTGGTTCGGTGGTGGTGGTGGTGGCTCGAGGGTGGAGTTTGATGATAAACTGGAGGCCCTTGATTTCGTATCCAATGGATGGAAAATCTAATGACCAGAGATGAAAAATTCAGTCGATTGACATGTAGCCTCACCCCGCACGTACACATGCACGCACGCATGTAGGCGTGCAACAACGACACTGCGATACACCGCCGCATCTTTGGCGTGCAACACCGGCTGCGCATACATGCACTCACGAACACACGCACGTACGCACCCATGCATGCAACACTAAAACGTACCCTTGCACACACGCAACACTTGCACGCCTGCATGCACACAGCACAAGACGCAAGACCACGCTCAACCTATACGTGCATGCACCCTTTGTTAAGGACATGGATTGTTATGGGTATTAATCAATCTTATCTGTGATAAGCAGAACATTGATGTTTGCAGCGGTCTTTATGAATCACAACGCATCGAACGGGCTATCAAGTATCAACATAGTAGGCTTATCTACATGAAAAAGATGATGTCACACTCAATGAACAATCATCGGTTTATGAAATGCCCGCTTCTGACCGCCCTGGCCCACCAAAGGTTCTTCTGCTGTACCTTTGCTGCGTTGGGTCAGCGACATGCAGGCCATGCACCCAAAGAGCCCACACTTGATGGAAGAAACGGCGTGGTGTCCTAGGTCGGTCGAGGGCGCCAATCGCGACGCCCGGTGAACACGCCTGCGTCGCATTCAAACGCCTCCATGAAACCCGCCCGTGTGGAAGCCGAAACCCACTCTGGACACACGTCCGTTCATGATCGGGCGGCGTTAAATGCAACGCCGGCGAGCTCCTCCCGTCCGCCGTCTATTTAATCTCCTATTTAAAGCGAGGCCAAACACCGGCCAAGAATCGCACACCTCCGCCGCTCCCCTATCTCCTCCACCATTTTGTCCACTCTTACAATGTCTTACGAAGAGTAGTTATTCCGCATCCAAGCCGGCTGGGTAGCCCGCCAGATACGAGCTATGCAGCTCGCTGATCCACCTCCCTCCCCTCGCCCGACGGAGCCAGTTGCCGCACCAAGCCGGTGCGCGGTTCAACAACTCGCCGCTCCAGCCTAGCTCGACGAGGAGCGGCGCACGGGCGTCATTGCTGCCGTCCACGCCGCCGCCTCGTACTGCGTCTCCCGTTTCTGTTGCCGAGACTCCCATGCCGGCGGCCGCGCCATGCAAGCAGCGGCGAAGCGGGTGCTTGGCGGCGGCAATCGATGGCCAGCGCCTCGCGTCGCCGCCATCATCGAGGAGAAGTTGAACACGGGAGGCCGCCACCGCTTGGGTCCCATGAACGCCACCGCCGGGCGGCGCCCGGCGTACACAGCAGGTGTCTTGCGGATCCTTTTGTTGCGAGGACCTTCGTCGACCCGCGCATGGGCTCCACGGAAGAGGGAATGTTAGGATGAACTTCGATCCGGTGCCGGCCAAGAGGCAGTAGTGGCGGTGATGAACTTCGAACGGTGCGGCCACCATCATCTTGGCACCAGCCAATGATATCAGTTGGGCAGTGGGGAAGCGAGCCGTCCTTTGCGCTGAAGCATATACCTCCGGGGCTCCCGACAGTCCGCTGATCGTGCTGCCGGACATGAGGAACACAAATCGATCGACGGGCGACCATTTAGGCCAGGTATTATATACCCGTGCTGTCCAGAACTAGCATCGTGTAGTTCATTTGAATGTAATGAAATCCGTCATGTTTGTATGAAAATCCGGTATTTTGTATGATTTTCGTCGTTGTTTATATGAAATATCAGTTTGTCTACATGTTTGCGTGAATTTCGTCCGGTTGGTTTAGTTGCTGTCATAATGTGTGCGGCTACGGTTGGATGGCGTAATTTTCGGGTCGCCGGTCGGTCTGCGGGCGGCTCGGGCGGCGTTGTGGGACAAAAAAACACAACTCGTGCGAGCTCGTCTCCAACGTGCGTGCTGGAGGATGCATGACAACATGAGCACACGAGCCATTCCTTGTTCATCGGTGGCAAAGGCACCGGTGGACAAAAGGGTCACCAATATTTTGGCTACCCCGGGCAAGATCCAAACAGCCGCTCCCAACAGATTCAAATCCCTCGTTCGCCGTGGAATTTTGCCATGTGTTGTTTTCATGGACTAGCAAGATCCCCGTGCATTGCACGGAACATCAAGATGCATTTTTTTACAAACTCCCGCATGCATGCAAGGGATAATTAATGTCCTCCTTTGCTAGTACCACGAGGCAAACACCATTAATATTGCATCAATTAGTGTTAGTGGCCTGCAAATCGTAATTTTGATAGTGGCCCCTTGTATATAAAAATGGAGGGAGAAAGATGAGAGATAAGGTGAGGAGGAGTGGGGCGTGGTGGTGACGGTGGTGAATTTGGGCGAGAGGCATGGGTATGGGCGGCGCATTATGTCTAGGTTTGTATCTCTCTCACACACACCCACATAGGTGGGGGCGTGCCTGAAGAGAAAAGGTGCACGCCAGAGCATGTACTCCGTCTCTTTCCCAACCACACCAGCGACTACACGGTGGAGCTCATTTACTGTCTGAAAAAGGCAGCCCACGTGGTAATTTGGCACGATGTCTTGGTTGTCCACTTGGTGGAGGGAGGATCGTCTACCACGGGTGAACAAACAAATTGCAACTTGACGTGTTATGTTAAATTAAAAAAAGAGGTAAACCATGTGGGGCCTACCTTAGAGGCAAGGCTCTATACACTGAAGTACTTTTGATGTGTCTCGTCAACTCGCAGAACGAGGAGAAGCTTGCTTAATCGCCGTCTCCCCCTTTGCAGTAGCGGTGGCTCCACAGGATGATGTGAAGCTTGCTACAGTAGTAGTAGTAGTAGTAGTAGTAGTAGTAGTAGTAGTAGTAGTACTACTACTACTACTACTACTACTACTACTACTACTACTACTACTACTACTACTACTACTACTACTACTGTACGCCTTTACGCCCGCTCCCTCGCCCACGCGCGCGGTGGCTCACAGCACGAGGAGAAATTTTTACTACTCCCTCTGTTTACTCCTCGTCCCTACTACGTACTTTGGTTAGTACTCCCTCCATTTACTTATACAAGGCCACTATAAAAAAATACATTTTGCATCTATACAAGGCCAACAAAAGTTACTACTCCCTCCTTTCCAGTTTATGGCTCAATTTCAAAATCTCTCCAACCAAGGTAGACGGTGAGTGGTCGAATTAATTTCGTAGTTTGCACAAGTAATTAGTACACTCATTTTTCTCAAGAAGTTATGTTTACCGAGGCATTAATTAGTACGAATGCATGAATGACCACTACATTTACATGAACTTGTACCTGCATTGGTTAGTTTCCTCTTGACCTTTGCTTGCGTCGGGTGATCTAACGCGCCTCGAAATCCAACATGTAATGGTACCACTACTAGTATAGTAGAATTGAGACTTACCAAACGGAAAAACGAATGTTTTTTAGATGAGCCCTATAAACCCTAGTGGGTATGTACTCCGTAAAAACAGATTTTTCCAAAACTAAGTCGCTCCCTTTCACGAATTCTGTAGTATACTCCTCCGTCGACGCTCCCTTTCATGAATTATGTACTTCCTGTCGCCCACATGTGGGACATATAGCAACTTAAATTCGACGTGTCAAGCACCAAATAACGGTGCAGAACAGCGGGGGACGCACCCCACTCGTACCGCCCGATAGTAGTAATGAGCAATGAGACTTCAAATCACAATGTCGCACCTTCCCAGACGGACGAAGCAACCATTATTTCACACTTCGGTTCACCATCATCTCAAACCACGTAGTATTGCTTCTACCTCAAGAGGGACACGCGCATCGCCTTGGTACATCATGACACGTGGGACTGTAGGACAGGCCATGCTCCCCCGCCGATCGCTCGATAAAATCACCTCATTTTTACTATACTTCCTCTGTATCGGTTTACTACATGGCATGCATGTCGTTCTAGGTTGAGATTTTAACTGGCTATATATGTGATGAACAGTACTCTAGCCTTTTTAAAAATGTATACTTTTGTATAGTAGTACTATCGATGGATTGCGCCATGGAGCAAAAATTGAAATTAAAAAAAGGTGGTACATATAGAGAGCGCTAAATCGCCAAATTGTGCATATAGTACTATTAAAAAAGCTAGTACGTGCTTAATTGGGGTGCTAAATTCTATTAAAGAAATACTAGTAGTATGTACATCTTGAAGAGTTAAAATAACGAGAAGAAATATAACATAGTTCTCTTTGGGGGCTCGACACAACACACCCCTCAAACTAAACTAAGCACACCTGAAATTAAACTATGCAACTAATCCGGTAGACACTGCATTAGAAGTTTAGAACCACCATGAGCAACGACATTGCCACCTTACTCGGAGTCCTCGTCCACGTCCTCGACTTCGTCCTTGTCCCTCTCCCTCTTGGCCGATACTTCTTTGCTTGAACCGCACACTTGGCTGTTGCTCTTCATCCAACCCTTGTAGATATTGAAACAAAGGTATCCATCCATTGCAGCGTAGTGGATGTGGTCTATATCTAGTACATTCCGACGATGAAACGTGTAATGAGGTATCTCCAGTTTATGGTACGAAGGATGAACCATGGCTCCTGCCGGTCGGCGTGAAGAGGTGACGAGAGGGCACCGGCCGATTCTTACGGAGGTCGAAGGGGTTGCCTACAATGAGGCCTATCCGACCCAGGACTTCTTTATGCGTTCTTAAAGTCTCTGATAGCAATTTCACTGTTTTGTCCTTGAGGAAGTTCTTAAAATCCTGGCACTCAACATCGGCATGACATATGTGGTAGACCAAGCAAACGTTATGTACGCAAACCTGGATCACGGCGGGCTTCTTCCTCTCTTCGTCCTTTAGATCCTTCTCTTGTCCCAAGACTGTGGTGTACTCAACATTTAGCCTAGCGACCCACTCATCATCTGAGTTTTTGAACATGCGTCTGAAGCGAGAAAGGCATCCTTTCACCGTTGCGGAAGAACGGGTGTAGATGACGTCGAACTCATCGCCGGTGATGGTTCTAACCTTGTACTCACCGCCGATCATGGAGATTTGGGACGCCATGGATTTGGGAGGAGGGTTAGGATTAGTGGAACTGCCGTCATGTGAATGGACGGGACGACTAGGAGCTTACCGCCGTAGTATTGAAGGGCGTCTTGAGGGACGAGTAGGGCGAACTGCCCGGCGTCTTGCGAACTGCAGGGTAGTGGCTTTCCATTCTCCCATGATCTGAGCTTCCGAGAGCCCTTGGATCTGAAATCGAGCAGTCGCATGGCGTGATTCTGAACCTATGGGTGAATATCCTATCACGGAGGGTTATTCCACAAATTTTCAGCAACTTAGCATGCGACCGTTTGATCTCGAGATCCAAGGGCTGCCAGCAGCCGTATCATGGTCGCGCCTACCACGACCGTCGCGTCGCTTTCGCAGTGATCGCGCCCTATGAAATTTAACACGGTGCGTTAGGATATCGATGTTGGCATGTCATACATAGTCATCACTTAGTCACTCATACTACAACAAGGTTGGCTATCGATTGTATTTTTTACTCCTCTCGATCTCTATCGTCGTACTCCCTCCGTCCCATAATATAAGAACGTTTTTGACACTAGTGTAGTGCCAAAAACGTTCTTATATTATAGGAAACAGGGAGTACTAGTATTTATTGCATTTGCTAAGGAGTGACCTCTTCCAATGAAATGGTGTTGCTAAGTTTGCTTCATTTAATTAGCTATAGACTCAAAATTGTCTTTTCACCTAGGTACACGCGCTTAGCACCGTTTCTTCCTTGGGTCACCTCACCAAACTAGTCTCTCTCTTCTTGATTAACTTGCCACATCAGACTTTATGCCTATGTGCCAAGCTTAAGCACTTGTAGGAGCAAGTAAAAGTAAGTACAATACTGCGCTTTACATGGCATTTTTGCATATGTGGATGAAAGAGAGGCAAGGGAAAAGTGGAGAAGTGGGCTCTCATGCAAGAGCCAACCTCTACTACATGGTGGAGCATTGGGAGAGGCACCTGTATGGAGGTGGTCAGGAATCGGGAGACTCACGCCGGTCATAAGCGCCCTTGATTAAAATGATAATGGCAAGTCAAATCACGGGGCCCCACCTGTCCAGCAGTAACTCGCTGTCAAATCATACAGCCCTACGTTTGCAGCAGCCTACTCCCTCATCTTCTCGCGTCTCTGTCGAACCGACTACGCGGAACTGCCCCGCCTACCGCGCAGGAAAAGCCCCGCCCTCAACTTTTGAATACAACTACATCCGCTTACGAATCCAATGATTTACTTTTTGTGACATAGTAACTAATATTTAGTTAGTCAAATGGATGACCTAGAACTACGTGCAGGCCCTATAAACCGAGACGCCTAAAAATAAAAAAAACGAGACGGAGAGGGTAGTTCAGCACGTATCTTTTTAGATCAATATAGTCGGGATTCACCAAGGAGCAAAACCAAGTGGTAGGCTGCTCCTGTCGTGTTGGCGTAGCAACTCAAGCAGGGTCAGTCCGCACACGGAATAGCGACACACTTAACAGGACCCCTTTGGCCGACATGTGGTTCATCCACCATCTTGTTCCACGTGTGATGCACCAAATTACAGTTCGGAGCAGCGGTTGGAATTGGAGGCACCCCGGTCGTAGCGCTGCAGTAGTAGAAAATGAGCGATGAGGGTCAAATCACAAAAGCCCACCTTTCCGGCATTAAGCTGAATGAGGGCCGAAGCAACCATCATTTCACTCTAGGCGCCAAGAGCATAAAGAAAAGAGAAAACAATGATGCGCAACGGCAACTACCTAGGGCACCCTTGGGTAGGGGTCTCCCTACGGATCCTTTTTTAAAAGCGCCTCCACTACAAATCGGCTTCTCCCTCGTCCTCTTGAAGAAAATCGATGATGAGTCTTGGCGGTAGGGTTTTAGGAGTACTACGGCGTGCGGGGCCACGTCGTAGTAAACGAGTTAGTCGACGCCTTAAATATGTGTGGGCCGCTTGGTTTCTGAGAACGAGGCAACATTTTGGGTTCGGGGACCAGTGGAGATATAAATGCGTACAAAAATTGTGGGCGTGGGATTCGACCGAAGGCAATGATGCATGGGCCCTGCATTTTTGATATACCGGGCGCGTGAAATTTGCTACTCTACTCAAAACTAGTAAAGGTACACATGTATTGAGCATGAGATTTGAAACCAAATTATGAATAAATACACACTATAGCATGTAAAGCTTTGAGTCATATATGCATGATGTAGATGTTCGTTTAGTTCTTATAGTTCATCTCATTCAAAATCAATTAGTTTTATAAAAAAATTAAGATTCATGGGGTTGTGCATTGTAAATCATAAAGTAAAAAACAAATAATGTCAATTCATTTAGAAAAAATAATCAATTATGTAATCTGAAGATTCTAGAACAAAGGAGAAGTGCTTGTGTTTTTGAGGTTTGTGCATTATGCTTAAGATTCAACCATGGAGTCTTCTAGAATTGTACATGTGGCGAGATCTGGTGGAATGTTGATGATATCCAAGCGATCGATGGTGCTTTCGGATTTGCCTATCTACTGCCTTTGTCGGGTTAGCTTCATCCAGCGACCTTCTTTCAAAGTTATTGGCACACTATATAGTTCTTGTGCCATAGTTGCATGTTTTGGAAAAAAGCTACTAGTGGGTTGTACTATCTATTTAGGAATAGAAGATGTATACATGGAAGTTGTAGGGAGAGAGATGACATGGAGCATCTCAATTCCTATGAGTAGGGATTGGAAAAGAGATGTCATTTGGTTCACATCACAGGAACTTTTCTATTGAATCTAGAGATGACATGTATCTCAATTCCTATGAGGAGGGATTAGAAAAGAGATGTAATTTGGTTCATGTCATAGGAACTTTTCTATTGAATATACGCTAATGTTTATTTTCCTTTGAAATTAAGGGAGTATAGGAATCCATTCATATGAACCAAGTGGCTCTAAAGCTATAGAAATGATATCATGTTCATTTCCTTTGAAATGTGGAGTATATGAATCTATTCCTATGAACCAATTGGCTCTAAAGGAAAATATCCTATAAAATCATATCATATAGAGTTCCTATGATATTCCTCGACACTAAAGGATGCTTGAAATTGCTGCGGGTGATACGATGGTCTTTCTTTGTAGAATCCTCACCCATCTTTATAGTTACCTCTCGAGGATGAATGAAATGATATATACATGGTATTCTACATGTGCAATTTGCTACACGAAAACTCGGTAAAAGTTTGCGAGGTTCGAATTTTTAATAAAGCTATATGCACTGCATTTTAGACGGAGGGAGCATCTGGCGGGTTGCTAACACTCACGTGGAAGATTTGTGTGTAGGAGGAGTGGCTGTTACATTAAATGACATGGCAAAACTGACCTTTGTCGGATGCCGATCTAACTTGGTTCTTATGGCGTTAAATCGAGGAAAAGGCTTGTGCTTAGAGCGTTTGTCGGATAATGATTTACGGACACATGCATTGCATTGATCGTGCCCCCTCTCTCACGCACATGCACCCTCACGAGTCACGACTCTCCGGAGTCCTCTCGCAGATTCATACGCGTCGCACCCACCGTCTATCTGCAGGTAGGCGTCACGCACATATGTGCTCTTCACACCCTACCTTGAACTTCTAAAAACAAAAGGCAGGCGCACATTTTATTTTAGCTCACACGTCACACACTTATACTATTACTCTTGCGGCGAATGTTCTTTGGGCATAGTATATTATACTCTCACGAAGAGAAGCGGTGCCTTACGCACTAGTTCTCTCACACCCACTCGCGGGTACCGTGGGGCGCATTTTTTGAAGCTGGTACAACAAAATTACTCCTCTATATATAAAAGCAGGAGCCTTAGCGCTTGCTTTACTAGGGTTCCTCTCGTTTACTCTCTCATGCTCTCCAGATCTAAGCAACACATAGGTGGCCACACTCTCTCTCAGCTCACGGCTGGTCACAAATCCGGCCGGACAACCTCGACCGGGGCAGGGGTGTAGGTGCATCGTTCATGCTGTCGTCGGCGGCGAGGGAGGAGACCAACGGCTGCCCGCGCGTCCCGATCGGCGGTCGTGCCGTTCACTCCGAGAGAGCGCCGGCTCGAGAGGGCCTCCGACCCCTTCTTCCTCCCTGCGATATTGTGGCCAAGATGCGGCCTCCTGAAGCCGTCTTTGCCACATGCCGACGACCCTCAGGTATACATTCCTTCGAAACCTGCCTTGCTCTACTGCCCCAGCTCCCTTCGTGTTGTTCCTTTTCTACTTCTGTCTGTTGTTCCAAAGCCACCTAGACTTCTACTATTATTATAAGTAAAGCTAGTTCATACAGTCGGCTCAAAGCGTTGGTTCAAACAGGGAAGAAAGTGGGAAAGTTGTAGCATGAATCTAGGACTTGGTTCTCTGAGGAAAGCGGGGAAAGTAGTAATATCATCCTTTGTTTAAATAACCGTATTTCGTATTTAGCAAACAGGGATGTCGATCTCCATATCGTTTCGGGATGTCTGTCTCCGTGTCGTTTCTATCCGGCGCCAATCAAAAGCACACACCTCGGTTTTAGTACAGCTGCGCCAAAATGAGATGGCTATCCCTCGTTGTCGTTGTCTAACCTCCCGTCTTCAAGGTATCCCTACATTGGTAGTAACTAA
Organism: Aegilops bicornis; assembly: GCA_021605145.1. Taxonomy (NCBI): domain Eukaryota; kingdom Viridiplantae; phylum Streptophyta; class Magnoliopsida; order Poales; family Poaceae; genus Aegilops; species Aegilops bicornis. The sequence goes on along the minus strand of CM038671.1, from coordinate 73,564,797 downwards.
GGTAGAATGACCAGCATAATCTAATAGAAGCTGATTCATCGTTTTACTTCCACGATTGCGGTGCAGGGAATGAAAACAACTACATCCTAGTCCGGAATGCACTTTCTACCAGTTCATCCATGGACCGAGGACTAGGCAGCGCGGTACGCCGATTGGTTTTTTATGCAGTCGGACAAGAGGCATTGTGGTCTGCTTATTTCTGCAAATAAGCGGTGCTTAAATTTAGTAGAATGCACAAGCATTTCAGCTGGTCACTACCTTTGCATGGTTCGATTCAGCATTCCGGTGAGACCACAATTATAATTGGTTGATTCTGGAATGAGAGAACCTAACCCTGGATGGTGGCAACAAGAAAAACCGAGTGAACTCCGGAAATTTAAGCCTGTAGGAATACTTTTTTCGAGAGAAGCCTTGCTTGTTTTTTCCTGATTTGTAAACCTTCTCACAACTTTGTCTTTTTATTTGTGAACTAGTATATGTTTGTTATGTTCTATGAATCATTGAAATGTATAAAATTGCTTAACTTATGCTTTTCAAGTTTTTTATGAAGGCGAGTTTAATGTGAGTGTTCCACATGGCTTTGGACTAGCGATGTGAGCGTTTGGAATTTATTACATTGTGGCCTCAATTAAGCTGCATGAACCAACTTTGTAACAAGATACATAGTTGCTTATATGTCGGACAACAGTTGTTGATTGTTAGCTGGTCGATATCCTAGTGTTGAAGCGAGCTGAGCCAATGTGTCGTGTTTTGCTGGCTGCTTACAAGTGGGGGTAGCACCAACAGTGTTTACAAGTACTTATGTATCACGTCGATTGCACGATTCTCAAACGAGTGCTCTATTTCATCAAAACACACACTGCTCGTATGATAAACCGTGACAACTTATGTCTTACCATGCCATATTCATGAAAAAACTAGTGAGGACGCATCTCTTTCGGCAACAGTTACGATGGCTCTCACATGATTCACGGGCACACAAAAGTAGCAGCAGTTCCCATAGGCCAGTTCAAGCAGTACTAGCCCGGAGGGGTCGATAATGAGCAAGGTTGGATAATTAGACACAATCAAACTACTATTAAACACTAGTGGGCAACTATTTCATGCCTCGATCTAATTTGGGCTAGACACAAGACGGACCTTGCCATGTACATCATCGAGGACATCCCTTGACAGCTCAATCTCGTGAACCTTCATAGAAGACAACCTTGTGGCCTTGCCATCGATAAACTTGTTTGTGGAGGCATGCCACGTCATCTTCCTGCGTAAGCTTGACAAAACGGTATGCCTCACAAGCGAAGGAGTAGCTTTGAACTTCTTGTGCTTCAAAGACACCTGGACAACCTACGCTGACAATAGTGAAGCTGGAATACAACTCTTCATTGGTATAACCACAAATGGCTTCCAGGATCCAACAGCCTAAGAACTCTGTTTTCCCAATGCGTATATTCAGTTCGTCCGCCTCATAGCGAGTGACATGTATAACCACACAATCCTTGTCTGCATCAGGGCTCTAACTGAAACAGAAACAAATTCTGAATTTCTTTTTAGTATAAGAAACACAAGTTATTTAAACCACTATGTATAGCATGGCATCGAAGCTAATAAAATTTTGCATTATTAATCACCACATACTTCCTTTTCTAAAAAAAATCACCACATACTTAGATGAAAAACCACACTCGAGATCGGCAAAGAAGGAAATCACCTTGGGCAGCTCAGCAGGGGGGGGGGACACATCCTCGAAGGGGGAAAACTGCTCCTGCAGTGCCACGGGGGCTGTAACCTCAAACAGGCATGACCATCTCGATGAGTGGCGTGGCGTATCTGAGGTCGACTAGGTGGTTGCCTCCATCTTCTTGGAGCTCTCTATCTCATGGGGATCAGCCTCCCGCGTCTGCTCCAATATCGGCGAGATCTTTTGCCCAGTCTCCTTGATCCATCATGAAACTAACTTGAATACTAGGAGACCACTGAAAGGAAAACACAATCGCAATGACAATGAAACCAAAAAAGAGAGTGAGGATCGATTCTTTGCTTTGCAAAAGTTCTTTTTTTCTGCGAGCGAAAATATACCAACATCACGGATCCGCTTACCTTCCCTTCGTTTGGAGAGGAAGAAACGGTAGGCGGAATCTGAGTGTTGCCTTTCTTGAAGCCCGGTGAGGGAGAAGGGGATTCAGCGAAGAGTGAAATGATGGTTGCTTCATCCGTCAAACTTAGGCTGCGGGGAGGTGGGGTTTTTGTGATCTGACGGCTCGTTCTTGCCCGGCGCTTCTGACCGAGGTGACTCTCCGCTTTGCATACTGCCTTCTAATTTGGTGGATGGCATTTGGGCCCTTGTATTTGCATGGGCCCGCATGTCGGTGAACAAAAGTATAACGGCATTGATGAGGGAGGCGTTTCAATGACCTAGGAGGAGCGAAGCGGTGGGTTTCTCCCCTTTGTACTAGTAGTAATAGTTTTTTACAGGTAGGCATGTAGAGTGTCTCCCTTTGTACTAATAGTAATTGTTTCTCTGGGCCCAAGACAAAACAGCCCATCCACACTAGTAAATAATAAAATCAATTCAAAAGCCCATATTTTTACTTAATGAGAGGCGCTACCCACACCTAGCACACCCCCCCCAAAACCCAGTGCTCTTCTTCCTCCTCGCTCCCACCCACCTCCACGTCATTTCGCTCCCTGTACCCCAAATTCCTCCACCTCACTCCCTATAGAAAAACCCCAGCTCCCCTTCTTCCTCACTCCTCTGAAAACCCCATCTCCCTTCTTCTTCGCTGCACTACAACTAGGCTCATCATTCGTTACTCTGCTCAAATTCATGGCGCGACACGACGCCCTCGAGAAAATGGAGTCGGTGACCCCAGCGCCAAGAAGATAGAGGCTCCCGCTTAGCGGCGGCCTTTGTTGTAGATCCCGCGACCGGCAAATACGGGGAGAAGCGGCGACCCGCCTTACCGGATCCTGTGAACCCGTGGGAATCTCGGGTGGACATCAAGCGATCTCCCGGGGCCGTCCTTGGGGAGATCATCAGCTTATCCCACCAAGGATTGCCGCTGCCACTCCAAGTCCTCTCAATTCGATGGCGCCCTCTGTATGGCGCTACCGTGCCTTTATAATCTCGATTTGTGTCAGCTATCTCTCTTCAATGATTTTGAAATCCCCAAAGCCATCATATCCTCCCACCAGGGCTCCGTTCAAAGCCTCTGCATCCCGTCATGCTACTTGAGCAAGCATACCATGCCCTGCATGGTGGACGCCTGGCTGAAATCCCCTAAATTCACAGAACTATGTTTACTTGAGGTTCTACTATTCCCTGAAATCACATACCACATACCAAGACGCCATGAACTTGTGCCTCAACATCGGCATGATGTCCATCTCCATGGTTTTCGTCCTCTCTCCACACCACCACCTTTGCTTGACATGCTACCCTACGAGACAATCTGGTACTAAACCTTGACTCCCATTTCTCAAGAAACTTTCACTTGTGCGGGTTCATTATATCGGAGAGCCTCATTGCACAAGCATCATCGATCCAGTTGCCACTACTTGTTTTGGAGTGCTTGGTGCTTATTTTCCTGATTGAATCGGTTGTCTCCAAATAAAAAGTCGCCCTAACCTTGTATGAATTGGAATTTCTTTTGATGGAAGGCAAAGCTCATCATCCAAGATGCCCCTTCACTTCAAAGTTGTTGATCCTTGATTCTAGTTATTCACCGTTGCAAATAACCGTCCTCTGGCGCCTCTAAACCGAGACCTTGGGTGTAATACATGATCTCTGTGCTCATTTCAATATGGTGTTTGGCTCCACGTTCTTGGTGCTTTATATTATCATCTACACTTGTAACCATAAGCTGCATTTTAAATTTCTGCGCATTTATATATCATCTTGGAGTACACATTTTGTACTAATATTATGTTCTATGCTCAATGAAGAGTTTACGCCATGGATGGCCTATCAATGGTCTTGGACTGTCAAGATCTTATATATCCAAATGAATAGTTTTGATCTGAACAAGATTATTGGCTTCTTTAATCTTGTCCATGTCAGAGAAGTTGTAAAAAGGTGATAATTTCACGCACATTGGAAGCCAGCGTATAGTGTACTAAATTAACCGTTCAGCTAAGTTGCTCTTTTCGACACTCTTCTTTTTAGACCTTAAGCTGTTTTCAATCTTCATGTCTATTTAGGCAATGTGATGTGAAAATTATAACCAATCGGTGGTTTAATGAAGCATCGATTTTCTCACTTCTCATGAGATTCGATTGAAGACAATAACGCTTAGAACCATATGTAGCCAAACCGTGCAAACACAAGATTTGTCACATTCTTTCCGCTTAATGCAAGGTTACTATTGTCCATCGGGCTTAAGTTTATCAAAGAACATGGTTTTGACTGGATGGGTATGTCGAAGAGCAAAAAAGGAGTTTCGGTGGGCAAAAGAGCTTACGAGCGTGTCGGGCTTCTGTTATTTACAACATATTGTGGTCATAATCCAAAGTCAAATTTTACGTAATTCAAAGATGTTCATTCTATGGACCCCAATGACCGAAGTCCATTTGGTACATGTTTGCAGCTTGATCAAAGGCCGGAGTTAAAGATGTTGTCAGCTTCTTTTCAATGCGGTTTTTTTGTAAACCTGATGAAGACAATTAACCCTCGCAGCTTTTTGTACAGCTTATGTAAGCCGGAGTTAGATGTTCTCGCCCTTTTCAACTTTCAACATTTTGTGGCTGTCATATTTTCTTTTTGTGAAACAAGGCAAATGGCTAACGCCATTCATTTTAATTCTAGAGTGAAATATTGTAACAAATCCCAACCAAGGAAATAACATCACTCTCGCCATTTGCTTGAGAGCTCCAATCGCTGTGCCATTCTGAGAAGCCAAGTGATTAGCCCCCACCAAAGCACCCACAAACATATTTCAAACTATAGCACATCAAATGGCCTGTAAATTTTCGGTGGAGAAGGTTGCATGACCGTAGAAAGATTTGGATTCTCGATATTTGGGACCCATGAGGAAATAGCTTCATATCAAGGTGGTGTCGACTTTACTAAGCTACCAACAAAGCGATTCTCGCCTACCCATTCGTTGGATCGGAGTCCAACTTATCCGCTACGTGGTATCTTCTATCCCTTGTCTTCTTTCTTCCTCCAGCCACTCCAAACCACCCACTAATTCTGCCGGGTTCACGCCCCTTTTCTCCGCCTCCATAGGCCGGGATCACGCCTCCACCGCCTCTAACAGTAGGTGTACCTCCAACGTTGGCGGTGGCTCGCTCCTCTATTCCCCCACACGGCCCTGTTACATTTCTCGGGCGACGTTAGCCCCTAACACGCACTCCGCCGCCTCAGATCCGGCCAACCTCATTGACTCCCCTCCGCTTCTAGTGACTGACCTGGCGCATCTTCGACGGCTCCTCTTACCGCTCCACGTGCCCGAGGCCTGCTTCGCCGTTGTCCTCTCAGCCTTAACGACCTTGGTTTGTTTCGGGCCAGAAGCGGTAGTCATCGCCTCTTGCATTGTCAATGCTCCGTCACACAACCGAGAGGAACAAGGAGATGATCAGTCACGTTGGAAGGATAGGGACGATGAGGGATCACCGATGTCATGGCAGTCACATGGCATAAGCAAGTGCCTCCATAGTACAAGCCCAAAAAATATGGTTCCTCCTAATGGTTGGACATCCCCAGGGAGCTCACGCCCATTGTCAACATAGTCAATAAACGAGAGAATTACACTACGGCGATGATGACACCGTAGGACCCAAAGCAAGTCGCCACAGCGATTTTTTAGGAACAAGCAGCTTGCTATTTATACTGAGTTTTAGTGATGGATCGTAGAAATAACTGCTTGAGGCTATCTTGGGGTCATTGTTACCTGTCCCGTCTAGCTGTGGAGTTTTTATTTATGTTTACCACATCAACATGAGCCTGGGGCTTGTGTTTTTTTTCTTGCTGAAAATGGCTAGCCTAGTTCTCTATTTTTTTAAGAAATACCCAAACAAGGCCTACTTGCTTTATCATTCGGGCCGTTCTGGTGCATAAATCTTTCAAGACGCAGGATAGTTTCCATTTGGTTTGCTCGTAAATGGGTTGTACATTTTTAAAACACATCAAAGCGAGGAATTAGTTTCATTTTTTTCATTACAAGATCTTAAATTCCGGTATTGATTTTATGCGTGGACAATTATTTGGATTTTATATTTACTTATAAATTATTTTTCAAAATAGATTGAATGTGAATCGATATTTCGGGATTAAAAAATGGTTGACCGCTTTTGAAGCCTTATGCAAAATTCCGTATACTTTTTAACCAGGGCCACAATATGGCTAGGTAATGCTAATAAAAAGAAGATGGGATCCAAAAAATTTCTTAAGAATTAGCAAATGGGTTGTACATTATTATTAAAAATAATGGCGAGATGGGATGACATGTCGCTTTCCATGTGATTTGAGGTTGATCGTGCGTATAAATGCTTTCATAAAAAAAGTTAGGCGCTTATCACTAACGCATACAATCAACTTAGTCCAACACATGAGAAGCCCGTTAAGGATCATGGATGTCCATCCAACCATTGTCGGTGCGTCTTCTTCAATCCTCACGCTGCTTCATGCTCCGGCAAATTACCAAACAAGCGCCTATGGACTGGGTACTCGCCTACTCCTCCTCTACGGCCCCAATTGCAATTCCCATCATCACCGGCTGGCCCTAACCATCCCTCTACTCACCCATAATATTACGTTGTTATTCTCGGCGATTTTAGAAGCGAATCTGGTAAACCCTCGTGATTCTCGGCGTGGGAAACAACACACTGCCGAAGTATTTCCTCGGCTCTTGTGTCAGTGTCGTTCTCCTTCCTAGGGCATCGCTGGCCGTCCACCACCCTAAGTGCTTTCGACGCCACCGGGTCAGCGTGGTCAATGAAGCGACATCCATGCTAAGTGGATCAGACGTGGAGAGGCCGATATTTGGAGTCCCATGGTCAGCACGCAAAATGAAATGCCTTATTACGCAACGCAAAATAATGATTCCTCCACCTGATAGCTAGGGACCCACTGGGGAAGAGGCCTCAGCATGTTTCGTGAAAAAAAAAGCGTTCCCCCGGCCGATAAAATGTGTCGGACCCACCAGCTATATCTTCGCCCAAGCAAGCAAGTTACCACCTCCTTATTACGCCTTAAAAATGAATAATACCCCCCGCTAGTCGGGACCCACCATATATTGTTGGGCTGACTTAGGGCTTTCCATTAAGTTGATTTTGTACTATGGCTTTGTCAACTTAGTCAATACTCTGAAGGATCAGGGATGGCGTCCATCCAACTTCATAGTGCTTCTTCAACCTCTCGGTCTTCTTGCTCCATCCGCCCAAAGCAAGGCTTGGCCGGGTACGCTTCTTCCCGCCTCCCTGGTCGGCCGGGTTAGCATCATGAGGCCTCACCGCCTCTATACTAGTCCCACCACTAGCTGTGCCATCCTCCACTCACCCACACCCTCGTTATTTCATGCCATGACGGTGAGTTTCACACCGCAACTAACCAAAGTGAACGCCGTATTCTAATTGCGCATGGCATCCACCGCCGCTGCTCGCTTTCCGCCCACGTCAGTTCCCCTTCCTAGGCCTCGCCCATCGCCCACCGTCAGGTGCTCTCTACATGCCAGTGGTCAATGTGGTCAACGATCCACTTCCATCGTGGAAGAGCATCAGACGTGGAGATTGATACCTGGTCCACGACAATGCAAGGAAGTGCCTCCTTATTACACTGAAAATAATTATTCCTCCACTGACAAATGGGGACCTGATACCTGGATGTGCCACCAGTGATTTTGCAAAAAATCATTTCTCCATCCGGGACTCCATCTGACGGGCCACCAGATTTGGCGAAAAAAACGCCTCTACTCACAGTTTTAGCTCGATTCACCGGAAGTGCCTCCTTATTACAAAGACAAAAACAATGAATACTCCCCGCTAGCTGGGACCCACCTTGGTGGGAGGTTGACTCAGGGCCTACTAAGTTGACGGGGACGAAGGGCTTTATCAACTTAGTCAATATGAACGATTCTATATTCAAAGGATCCCACGATGTCCATCCAACTACCAGAGTGCTTCTTCAACCTCCGGTCTTCTTGCTCCAAACCACCAAAGCAACATGGCCGTGCCAGATGCTCCTCGCCTCCACGGGCCAGGCCGCAGAGGCCCCACCGCCTCTACTATTCCCACCGCTGCCCAGCTCACAAGGGCGACGGCAGCCTCACACCGCAATTAACCAAAGGAACCTCAGACTCCTTCTCTCTGCTGGCTTCCACCGCTGTGGTCTTCCCGTCTGTTGTCCCCTTCCTAGGCCTCGCCGGCCAGCCGCCCACTGGTGCTCTTCACAATATCAACATAATACAAGGAAGGACTTGCATCGTAAGAGTATTACATGGAGAGGTCGACAATGGGTCCACGGCCACACCCAGCTTTTGTGTGATTTGCCTGGCAACTCGCTTTGTCAGCCTGCGGCTGCAAATCTTTCAAGACGAGGAGAGCTTATCTCCGCTGGGCCGAGAAAATGGCCCATCAAGAATGCGAGAAATGGGTTGTACATTTTAAAACACGTCAAACCGCAATTAGTTTCCAATATCTTTTTTTCATTTAAAGATTTTAAATTACATTAATTTTTATGCGGGAGAATTTGTTGGATTTTATATTGATATACATTTATTTTTAAAATCGGGCTGAATGTGAGTCGAATTTCGGGATTAAAACAGGTCGACCGCACTAAAATATGTACCCCTTTGAGGTTTTTAACCGTGGCTACAATATAACAGTAATGTTAACAAAAAGAATATGGGCTCCAAAAAACCTTAAGAATTAACAAATAACAGTAAATTATTAGAAATAATAAGTATGGGTTGTATATGTTTTCCATAGATTTGAGGCTTTCCTAAAAATTTTTGACGCATTAAGCATCGCTATTGGATGTCCATCCAACAAATGTCAGGCTTTTTCAATCTCTCGCTTCCTGGCTTCCAAACCAATAAATGTTACCAAGCGGACCGTCTTCGGCTTCCCTCCTCCCGCGTCACTTGCCAGCAGCGTCAACGCCTAATCAGATTCCCATCACTGGCCTATCAACCTCTACTCAACACCCACACTCCGCCGTTATTCCTCCCGCGACTTGGTGATGAACCGAGAAACCTCGCGACAACAGATTCTCCGCTGGTGGGAAATAACTACCGAAGTCTTCCGGCTGCGGTTGCCCCTTCCTAGGCCTCGCCGTCGTTCATCGCCGTGGTGCTCTCGGCCAAGCGTGGTCAATGTGATCAACGCACCCACTTCCATCGAAGAGCATCAGGGCGTGGAGACGCCGATACCGGGTCTACCACGGCAGCAGAAGCGGAAGTGCCTCCTTATTACGCTGCGAAGCCAATTATTCCTTCATCTAACACGGGACCCACCGAGCAAGCCACCGATTTCGCTAAAAATATTCTCGATCACGGACCCACTACAATATAATTCTTTGTACCGGCAAGGAAGTGCGTCCGGCAACAAAACGATTCGCCCTCGACCGCCGGGACCCACCAAATACACTTTCGCATCGCAAGGAAGTACTCGGTATTCGGACCCACCTTTAGTCAAAGCGGCGTTGTTTATTCGGGTCGCGAACGTACGTATATTATATACTTGTCGGCGTAGAGGCGCCGCAGACGGTCGTAGAAAGTAGAGGCGCCGCACGCATCGTAGTATAGGCGCTGCACGAGTATGTACACATACGC